>CM062816.1:1043161424-1043803924 GCA_031772625.1 Pinus tabuliformis
TAGATGTTGGAAGAGAATGGCCACATACAGGAAATTTTTGAAGGAAAAGAATCAAGAAGCCAAAGGTCCATTGGACAAAGCAAATCATGTTGTCAAGAGGATGCACATGCAGTGCACTTACTGCCATAAGAAAGGACATATTTCTGCAAAATGTTGGATACTGAATCCAATAATGCTTCCACTAAAGCTGAAGAAGAAGGTGGAAAGAGAAGATGGCAGAAATGGAAAGGAAGATTCCATGAATGATGTGTCTCAGGTTGATTCACATGTTGATGCTGATGTGTAGACAGAGGTAGTACCTTTGAAAGGGATTGGTGAGAAATGGTTAGAGTTCTTATCCAATTAAGATTGCATGCCTATTTTTCATATATTTGCATTTCTTTGTTAATGGAATTCAAGTTGCGGGATTTTACCAAGAAGGTGAATGAAGAAGTTGAGTAGGAGACTCACTTTGTTGCTGCAACATTATATTTCATTTCAGCTTCGAAAGTACAGTGTGCTTAAGCGAAAGTTGAAGGATGAAATGCATGCATAAGCTTGATATGCATGAACACAGGGATGTTGATGATTTCCTTGTTTTTGAACATGTATGTGTAATTAACTTGCAAGGTTGATTGTTGTAACATGCATGCAATGTTGACTTGGAAGAAGTTAACTTGGTCTCCAAAGATGGAGATAATGATGAAGTGTTTTATCTTTTGAAAAAGAGTCCTAATGGTCTTTTTCCACATGCTTGGCTTGAAGGGTCATTTGTTTTTAAAGGCATGTTTTGTGGGCTTGTTATCTAGTCCATCATTGCTATGCAGATGTAAGACATGGAGGTGTTCACGAGATGTGAAATCTGTTTCTTGTGTTGAAGCAGGAGTTTATGCCATCTAGTTGTTATCTGTATTATGTTGTTGTTAACAGTTGTTGTTGACATCTTGTCAAACAGATACAAATGAAAGTTTTGTGGAGCATATGTACTTCACATTTGTTTGAGCCACCTTGGATCAATTATCAAGGTAGAGAAGCTCAAACTACCTTCTATGACCATTTCAACAAGATTTCTGCAGGAAGGTAAGGAGGAAGACAACTCTTCCCAAGAAGACCAACACATCCAAGAAGGGAAATGGTCAGAAACTTTGGTTCAAAGGCAAGTGTAGGAAGGCTGAAAGAAGAGAGTGGGCCACTCTCATTTACTGTTCATATCAGTGTATCAGTCTTTTGGAGACCAAAAGTTCTTTTAATGGGAAGGCATGATCCAAAATTGATTTTGGATAGACTCCTAAGTCTAAGTGCTCCTCACTAAGGAATATGAAAGTCCAAGGAAGTTCCTGGAACTAGCCCCATTGCAGAGATCATCTCATTTTGAATCTACTGCAACTTGAATCGGCAAAAACTAACTTAGGATGCAGAAGTTATCACAAAATGAAGCTGCCCTTTTTCCAAAGGAAAAAGAGGCAAAATCCCCTAAAAATGGGTCCTAAAAACCCTCTAAGTCTTCAAAGTCTTCTAAAAATCCAAAAACCATCGCAAAAGGAGAAGTTTTGGAAATATTGTATTACACTATCGGAAGGCAAAAACACAAAGAAACGACCAAAAACAAGCCTATCGAGGGCCTAAACCAACAATGAATAGGAGTCTTCATATCTGGCCGATCAACGGTCTAGATCCGATCGGCATATCGCATCGGCAGTGACAGGCGGAGGCAATCGAAGGCAGACATGCGATGGGACCAGGCCGATGCGATACCGCGATCGCCAATATCGGCGGATCGCAATCGGCTTTGGCATAGACCATACCATATGGAAAGACCTCGGCTTATGTGATATGTGATTGCGACAAGTAGCATCGCAATATCGCGCTGATGCATTACAAGGAGCGAGCTATATATATATATATATATATATATATATATATATATATGCGATGCGATGAAACTGGACCCGAAAGGGTTTCTAAATGCAAATGTATATTATTTCAAATCCACCATAAGGCCATTTTGCGGGATTTTCAGCATTTTAATGTATTTTTGAAATACAAAGGGGAAGCCATGGAATGGGCATTGCGACTTGCGATAAGCGATTTCAGGTGGACCCGATAGTGTTATAAAGCGGAATTAAGGACTTTTGAAGTTCGATAAATAGAGATTTGGCGATTTTTCCCGTGTTTTATAGCGTTCTCTATGTAAACAGGGAACGACTGTTTCTGGGGGATTTCAAGCGTCGATGCACTCTCTCGTTACAGCACAGGTGGCCACCATCCCTGAGGGCATTTAGCAATGATTGCTAACGCTCAGAGAAGGGATTTGAGCGGACCAAAGCCAGAAGACAGAGAGCCCGAGAGGGAAAATGAACAGGCAGCGCCGATTTGGCTTAAAAGCCACAGAATGACAGAGACAGAGGTTGTTGGTTGTTGTTGGGGTTTTTTTTTTTGCTAAAACAGAGAGTAAGCCAAGCCAAAGCAGGAAGCTAAGGCAAAAGAGGCAGCACATAAGTGAAAAGGTAGCCAAGGGAGTCACTTGGAAGTCAAGTGGAAAGCCAAGAGGGATGTAAACTGATAGAAAGCAGAAAGGAGCCAGAGCCGAAGAGCAAGAGCCAGAGCCGGAGCCGAAGAGCCAGAGTCAGAGCCAAGAGCCAAGAGCCAGAGCCCTAAGCCAGAGCTTCAAGAGCCAGGGGATAAAATGGTGTCTGAACCCACTGTTTCTGTGTAAACGATAGGAGTTGAGCCAAGAGCTTGTAAAAAGGACTTATACCATAATCCTAGAGAGCCTAGTTGAATTGACTAGAACTCATGGAGATGTAGCCCAAGAGTTGTGGTTGAACTCCTAATTAAATTGTTGCTTCTGTGTGATTGTTTATTGTTGCATTGTTTATTGTTATATGCATTTATATATCAGTTTAAGCACATCAACTTACAACACAAACAATAGATTTTAAATCATATAATCAGTTAAAAACAAACACCAGCATACACCCATATTTCCAAGCACATATTTAATTCTGCATTGGTTAATCATTAAGACTTGGGAAAATTTAAAGCTTTGGAAGTGGGAGAGGTTCTTGTAAGTTAGACAAGAAGCCTAAGTGCCCCATTTTCAGATCAAAATGTATTCAATGGATTGAGGCTTGAGTATGAATTGGAGGGAACTTTGAATTTCTATGCTTGGAAAGATAGAAAGAAAGTTATGTTGGATGATAATGGAGTATTAAAGTACACAAAAACTGATATTCCAAAAGCAGCAGCATCATATGCATAGCAGTTGGCTCAGTGGAAGAATAATACTGAAAATCCAAGAGGATTATCTTGGAGCGAGTCAGAGACCATATGGTTTCGAATTTGCATGGCAAGGAGACTGCTTATGTAATACGGAAAACCATCACAGAACTATTCCAAAGCAACAGTGATGCCAGGAAGATGGCATTGATAGATAAGCTCAGGAACATTTGCATGGGTAAAAATTAAACTATTTCTCAATACCTATCCAGATTAAGTTAGGTGAGAGATAAACTTGGAGGAGTTGGAGAGATTGTACCATCATCTAAACTTGTGAGCTTAGCACTCCTTAGCCTTCCAAACTCCTGGAACAACTATAAGGATTCAGTTAATGGGAGAAATGAGCTCCCAAATTTGGAGAGACTTTGGTCTGACTTGGTGTAATATGAGATTAGAAGAAACACTAGAGATGGAGTCACATCCATAACAAATGAGGAAGAAAACTTTTCTTTAGCGGGCAACGGAAATAAATCTGAAGGAAAGAATGACCAAGGCAAGGCAGAATCCATCTAGAACCATAGAAAGAAGAAAGACCTCAGAAAATTAAATATTTTCTTTACCATGATTATGGACACTTTGCAACCAAGTGTCCACACAAGAAATTTAGTAAGAAGCCTACAACAAGAGCAGGAGGATATGCTCTCACATCACAATTTGAGTTGGATTTCACCATCATTGGATGCATGGAAAGCCCTGTATGAGGTAGTGTATGGTACTTAGACTCTCGTGCTTCATTTCATATGTCAATAAAAAAGGATTTCTTCAGTAGCTTAGAGGAGAAGGACCTACAATTACACATAGAGCTTGGAGATGATGTTATTGGCATTGTAGTGTTGGAATTGATTTCAACAGGTTGGAGGTGCTTCTTGTCATGTGTATGTGTGATCGATGCTTGGTTTGATGGTATTGTGTAGTTGGAATTGATCTCAACTTAGTTATGACATGACCTATTGGAGATGATGTTGTGGCTGCTGACTTCGAGATGGATCCACATGTGATGATTGGATTGAGGTTGACATGTTGTGATTGGTAGATGTTGTTGTTGCAGGTTATTGGAGTGTTGCTATATGTATTGCATATGCTTCTACATGTGATGGAAGCATTGGATTTGTTGCTACATGTGTTCAGTTGTGGCTGCTTGTGTTGGAGGTGCTTCTACTAGTGTGGGAGACACTTGGATGCCTTGATGTTGCCACTATAGGTGTTGAGGTTTCCGCTACATGTCATGGAGATGTTGTTCCAAGTGTCAAAGATGTTGAGGTTTCTTCTTGAGGATCTAGAGGTTTTGGTCTTGGTGCTAAAGTTGGCAAAATAGGTCTAGCATTCCACTGACTTATTCTTAGCCTATTTCAACAGTTGCGTATCTGTTGCAAAGTTTCGGAGGTGTTTTTAGGATCTGAGGAAGATGATGAGATCTTGATGTTGAGAGCATGTATGGAGAGCTGAATTCTTGTTGAGCAGAGCATCTTGGATCCAGTTTGAAATTAGATGAAAGGAGGTACACATAGTGGTAGAGGAGCAGTGACTTCATGAGAGGGAAGCAGTGATGTCGAATCTTCAGCGAAAGGAACAATTTCTCATCCAATGGTAGTTGGATAGTCCAGTTGGAGTTGGGTGAGGATCATTAATCATGGTGGCCTTCAATAGATGGTAGTCCATAGATCCGTAGAGAACAGAGTCTTCTGATATGATCAGTAGTATCGAGTCTCCTAGCCAATCAATGTTGGCATTTTGTATATGAGGTTGAGTCTCCATGCTGATGGGAGTTAGCAAGCTATGTAAAAGACAATTTCTTGACATAAGAGAAATTCAGAGCAGATTAACAACAACAAGGGTGGTTTTCCTCCTGGAAGGGTTTCCATCATAAATATTGTCTCATGTTTGATTGATGTGATTGTGTGTATTCCTTATTGTTTATATTACTGCTTATGGTTTTCATTTATGCCAATATGATGCACATGTTTAATGAGTTGCTACTAACATATATGTGATTCAGTAATTGAAATAAAAATTGGTAAAAAACATATATAGATCACACTACTAATTCCCCCCCCCCCCCCCCCCAAGTAGTGCTCAAAGGTTTCCAACAAATGGAAGGTATAGTACCAAAGGGATTGGCACTGTCACCTTTAAGAGGGAGTCAAGCTCCCATTTTCACCTAAAGAATGTAATGTATGTTCCTGGTCTAAATAAAAATCTAGTTTCTGTAGCTATAGTTGAATATAGAGGATATGATGTGGTGTTTAGTAGAGGGAAGGAATACCTAAAGCATGTTGCTTATGCATAATTAAAAAAATTGGTGTCCAGTTTAAAAATATCTACAAGCTAGAGGTGGATGCATGTGCTAAATTGAGTAGCAAGCCAAAACATGTTTAGGGATGAGATGTTTGAGAGCTCTAGCATAGTCGCATGGGACACCCGCACCATGGAACTTTGAAAATAATGCAACATATCACCACTAGACTTCCAAAATTCACTCTTGATCAACATGATGTATGCAAGGGATGCACTCTTGGAAAATATGTTAAATCCTCCTTCCAGGGCTGAGATAGCAGAGATGGAGCCATATTGGAGTGAGTTCACTCATATGTGTGTGGACCATTTTCCATAGTCTCAACTGTAAAGAATAGTTATTATTTGATATTCATACAGGGTTTTTCTCGCAAATGTTGGATCTATTTCATGAAGAATAAAGATGAGGTTTAATCAAAGTTTGTTTAATTTAAAGCCTTAGTTGAAAATGAGACTAGAAATAAAATTAAATACCTAAGAATTGATAATGGAGGAGAGTATGTGTTGAATGCCTTCAAATAATTATGTGCCAAGGAGGGTATTATAAAGGAGTTGATTGCACCCCACAACCTAAAAAAAGGGGGGGGTTGTAGAGAGGAAAAATAAAAGTATTATAGAAGCTACTAGAGCAATATTGCATGACCAGGGATTGGGACTATCCTTGTGGGAAAAATATTGCAATGCAACTATTTATTAATATAACAAGAGCCCTCACAAAATTCTTCGAATGATTACACCTAAAGAGGCTTTCACTGGGAGGAAGCCAAAGTCTCCCACTTTCGCATTTTTGGATCCATAGTCTATTGTCATGTCTCAAAAGATAGCAGGAAAAGTTGGAGCCCACTGTAGAGAGGGGGGTATTTGTACGATATACTAAGACACCTCATATTTACTGGTTGTACTTGACGTCAATTAGGATGACTCTTATAAGGAGGGATGTGAGATTTGATGAAGAGAAATCCATGAGGAGTTATCTAGAGTGAGAGCTGAGCATACCACTAGAGGAGGGGCTTCTAGTTCCAAAGGAGGAGCCTCAGTTAGATACACAGAATCAAATCTTGTTCAAAGGCAAGAGGACATTCCAGGAGGATGATGTGGGGTAGCCACATGTGGAGGAGAAGAGTGCAAGTTGAGTAGAGGCACACACTTACATAGAGACTTCCAGAGAAGGTAGGAAGAGGACCAAGATGGTTGAAAAGTTGGTGTAGGAAACTCAGGACCAGGTTGAAGCTCCTAGTTCCTCTCATTGACAAATGGTATCACTAGATATATATATAGGATATATGGCACTCATGTCAGAGTTGATTGAAACTAAGGCATCCCCTTTTGAAGAGGAAATTTCCCAGTAGGTGTGGGTAGATGCCATGATGGAGGAGTATGACTCCATCATGAAGAACAATGTTTGGGAGATTGTGCCTAGACCTAAGGGAAAATCTATTATTGGCTTGAGATGGGTGTATAAGGTGAAACATGCAGCTTTTGTCAGTGTTGAGAAGTACAAGGACATATTTGTGGCCAAATTATTCTCATAGGTGGAGGGGATTGCTTATGAGGAGACATTTGGCCCTATGGAAAGATACTCATCTAACAAGACCATACTTTCATTGGTAGCACAAATTGGGTGGAGGGTACACCAAATGTATGTAAAAATTTCCTTCCTCGATGGAGTGGCTAAGGAAGAGATATACATTGAGAAACTTGAGGGTTTTAAGACTTTTAGTAGGGAGAAACATGTGTGTAGGCTCAAGGGAGCCCTTTATGGTCTCAAGCAGGCACCTCATGCTTGGTACGCTCGCATATATTATTATCTTAGTGGACTGGGCTTCACTAAGAGTGAATCATATGCCAATATCTGCTACATTATGGTAGATGGTATTTTTCTCATCATAGTTCTTTATGTGGATGATTTGATATTGACAGGAGATGATTGGTTGATCTAGTCTTGCAAGGAAGACCTTTCAAGGGAGTTCGAGATGAAAGATATGGGTTTGATGCACTACTTCCTTGGCTTGGAGGTGTGGTAGGGAGATGGAGAGATATTTGTTGGACAGGGGAAGTACACCTCTGAAACCCTTTAGAGATTCCATACGCAGGATTGTAAACCCATGGATACTCCTCTAGGTACTAACTGGAGAAAAGAGGATGTTTCTATAGGAGAGGTAATCGATAACACTATCTACAGATAGTTTATGGGGTTCGTGATGTACTTTGTGAACACAAGGCCCGATATTTATTTTGTAGTGAAGAATATTAGTCAGTTCATGGTGGAGCCTTCAAAGCTTCACTGGAAAGTAACAAAACATGTAATTAGATACCTCATAAGAGCAAAAATTTCAGTTTATGGTACATGCAAAATTATGGAGTGAAGCTCCAAGCCTTCGTAGATGTATGGTAGGGAGTCCCTTAGATAGGAAGAGCACATCAATAGTAGTCTTCAGTGTTGGGTCAACAATCGTTTCCTAGTACAACAAGAAACAAATATATGTAGCACTCAAATTAGTAGAGGCTGAGTATATAGTTGATAGTTAAGCAACATGTGAGGTTATTTGGATGAGGAAGGTCTTGTTTGGCCTCTTCGGTCAGGGGATGGAGTCTACATTGATCCACTGTGACAATCATAATTCTATAAAACTCTTTGAAAATCCAGTGTTTCGTGATAGGTCTAAGCAAATAGACATCATGTACCATCACCTGAGAGATTGTGTGTAGAGAAGGATTGTGATGTTACAGTACATTCCTACATATGAGAAAGATGTAATCTATTGAAAAAGGATTTTTCAACAGGCAAGTTTGAGTTCCACAAGAGAAAGATTGGGGTTTTTCATAACCCTTTTCTTTCTAAGAGGGAGTGTTAACTTGTAGCAATAAAAGGCTTCATTTGACTTGTGCCTTAGTCGATTGGAGAAATTTGAATTTCCACTTTAGTAGGATGACTTGAGTTGCAGTTAGCAGGAGTGACATGGCCAAATCACTCAGTTAAGTCAATGAATTCGAGTTTGTGGGAAATAAGTAGAGTTGTGCATGAGTTGATTGCTAAGATCTAGCTATCTAGTGGAGTTATATTTAGTCTAGAATAAAGTAAGTATGAGTTCAACTGAGTAGTTGTAATTGTTGTTAACTCACTGATCTCTCAGCTAACTAGTCAATTTATTAAAAATATCCCTAGTCATGCATGCAATTCGAATTTCCTAATGAAGTGGAGAGAAAAGGCACAATTTTAATCCTATTGTACACAATTTCGAGTGTACAGAGTTTGTGGCATGCAAATGAGATATTCTCTTGGATTTGCGCAAGGAAATAATATCTTTCCCTATTCCTTAGGAGCATAATTGCGCAAGGAAATAAGAGGAAGAAAAAGCCTATTTTGTCTAAGTATTGGGTAGAGTAGACTCAGGAGGAGGTGATCAGTATTCCAGTGCATGTTGAGCTTCAAGGATTAAAGTTGTCATTGTAATATATCATTGTTCTTATCTGATATAATAATAAAAGAGGAGGGGTTTTTTCCCAATTGGGTTCCCTAGTAAAAACTGTGTTCATTGTGATAGAATGATTGCATTTGTTTCTATTGTTAGTTTTCCTTCCGAAGAATTTCGTAGAAGAAATTTGTGTCTATTGATTTTAGTATGATTTCATTAGTAACTACAAATTTTGAGTTATTTCTACATAAAACACATGTATTCAAATATAAGTTGTAGGACAAATTGAAAAAATTACACTTTGCATATGAATTTCCACTTACCTCTTGTATTTGCGAAGATGATATATAACTTATTTGACATTGTTGTCAAAGTTTTCTGGGAGAGAGAGAGTTAGACATACTGTAAAAAAATGAATAAATATTTATTCGTAAATCAGTAGAAAAAAAAACATTAACAAGATCTTTCACCAATATACAAATATATACACCAAAATAATTACCTTAATCAAGGTATGCCAATCATGAGTTTTTACCCCACCTAATTCACCTTTCTTTGTTAGGATATTTTTTATGTTTGAAGAAAATTTAGTGGGAAATTTAATTTTTTTCAATGGCCTCTTTTACATCCTTTCTTTTCTACTCTATCAATAACCATGGAAGGGCACTTATATTTTGGTCTCCATTACTATTTGAATGAATCACACTTTGCATTGCATGATTGGCCTCCTTAATTTCATTACAAATATTGACAAGTTTTTCTTTGTCACTCCTTCCATCTAAGATTCGCCATAAAATATATGTTGCATTATTCTTGATGTGCATTGTATCAAACAAAAGAATATTTTCTAGATACTCATAATAAGGAGACTAATGAATTGTACGGGCTAACTTTTCATTCCTCATGCATGTGCCCCATTATTAATGCCTTCATGTTGATATTCAAGGTGAAGCATAATTAAAGACATTACAAAAATGCTTGTTAATTAGTACAGTGAAAAAAATGCAATACAAATATAAAATATTCCAAACATGTCATGTATGATACATAGATGATTTGTCAATCTACACTTTGACGATTAATTCTATTATATTACAATTTCCATAGATGAGGTAGCATTCTCTGTGGTTTTAATCCAGTCTCTTCTTTCCCATTGAAAATATGTTTTCAGATACCTCAATATCTATGGTTCTTAGAGAGGAAGTGCCTATAGTCATCAAACACCTCCTTTCCTAAACTTCTAGAATGAAAATATTTCATCTTAGGATCAAAAATTGGACATGCAAATTTACCCTTTGTTTGAAGACCTGCAAGAGATGCATTAATTTATATACCAATTATTTGAAGTGCGAATAATGAAGGGATTATTTTAAAAAAATGCATGTCATTAAATTCATAAATTAAACATTATTAAAGTGCAATGTAACATTATAACATACCATAGAAATGTGTTAGCCCCGAGGCATCATGAATTATCCATACAGGCACTGCATGGAATTGAAATTCCCTTTATGCACCTACTAGTCTAGAGAAATCAAACATAGTGATCCCCTTCCACAACTATAGTAACTCTTTGATAAGAGGATTGATATATACATTCATATCTTTAAATTTGTACCTACCTAATTGATTGAACACAGTACATAATTACTACATATATGGGTAAACAAAAAAGTATCAAATGTATAAGACATATTTATGAAGCAAATAAGACAAATGAGATATTATCATGTTGAAAAAAATTATTCTAAAAAAATAACTGGAACAATCATTACCAAAATTATGTGCTCCCTATTTATTGACATCCATGGAGGAATGTTATTTTTGATAACAAAAACAAGCCACACCGAGTAAGTAAATTTGAGCTCTCCAAATGGATTGACACTGTCAGATACCAAAGAAAGCCTAATATTATGAGATTCATCTTTAAAATGTGGCCATATTTCCTTTATCTTGTTAGATGTGGATCCATCTAAATGAATTTGAAGAACACCATCTTTACTTATGTTATTTTCTTGGTAATCAATAAATTGTGCTACACATTTTCACCTGAACAATCGCTGTAAATGTGGAATTACGGAAATATAATGAAGAACCTCGCAAGGCACATTTTTGTTGCTTGATCGATTCAATATCTACTAATTTGACATTTTGGTCATTCTTCTTTCAGCGCATGTTCTCCATAATATAGAATATTAACATCAAGGCATGCATGCATAACTTGATACTCCATTCCAGTATCTTTGATAATGGCATATAAATCTCAATATGTGTGAGGTAAAAAATTTGATAATGGTAACATAAATTCACCTAACAATCTACAACATAATTAAAAAATTAGTACTACTTAATGTAAAGAATATTAATCATACATATTGCATCCAAATTTTACAGATGATCAACTAACAATAAAAATAGAGGAAAAAAGAAAAGCTTTATCATCATGTACTAAATGTCACAAAATATATTACATACCTTAGGATTTGTGTGACACAAGTGTCTGACAAACCATTCATAACTTTAAGTTCACTAGCAGAAATATAACAGAGAGAAGAATTATTTTGGGGCCTTCGTAAAGAGGTTTTATTTCCTTCTCAAGAAAAAGTATATCAAAATACCATCTAGTTGGTCGTTATCATCATCCATTCCAACATTATTAAATGTCTTTTGAATCAATATATTCATCCCCTCTTCTTCAACTATGTTATTAGCGTCATCATATTCTTCCACGAGATCATTGAATTGATCTTCAATATTCACTCCATTTTCCTGAATAGACACTTTTACAATGACCATGTCATCTTGATCCATGTCTAGTGCTCTAGGACACCATTTATTTATAATTATAAACAATCAAGTAATATTAGTGTATATAAAAAATATTAAAATGGTACAAACGTTTAAAAATATAATATAGGAAAACAAAGACAACAAAGACAATGACAAAGATAGCTTAGGTGAGAGTGAGAAACAAAGACAACAAATCAATGATGAAGTTTATGTAATTTATCAATATGTTTATGAATATGTTAAAAAAATATAGGAAAATTGTTAGTTTTCTTGACATGTAGAAAGAGAGACACTTTGTGAGATATATACTCACAACCAACAAAAGCAACCTATTCTTATTTTTCTTTCATCATTATGTCATATTATTTCTTGATTTCACTTGGAGACCACAAGTTTGGTGTGGATGGAAACTTTCCCCAGGCCAACTAAGTAGAGACCATGGTTTAATTTATAAGGGGTTTAGAGTTGAGGGACTAGGGGTTAACTCATTAGGGGTTAAAAGGTTATTGACCATCCAAGTGTTAGGGGTAATAAGGAGTTGGTATTATAGATGGAGCAATAAAATTAGGGGAGAGCAAGAAATGAAAGAAACAAATCAATAATGAAGCTTGTGCAAGTTATCAAGATGTTTATGGAATATGTTGACAAAAATTACTTTTCTTGACATGAAGAAAGAAAGACACTTTGTGATATATATAGTCACAACCAACAAAATTAACCTATTCATATTTCACCTTCATCATGATGTCATATTCTTCCTTGATTTCACTTGGTGACCACGCGGGCTTTTAAGTTGATGGCAACACCCCTAACCTCTAAATCATTAACCAGCCCTAACCCTTTAAATCGGCCTAACCCCTAAGCCCTTAGACCCTATCCCCCTAATCCTTGACACCTTAACTCCATTCCCCTTAATTAAGCCCTTACCCCTTAATACCTAAACCATTAACCAATAACCTCTTACCCCCTATTAACCCCTTACACATCACCTAACACCTTAATCCCTAATTGTAAACCCCTTAAACCATATACACCTAACCCCTACTCCATAAAAACCCATTAACCTTTAAATCCCCTAGGCCCTAAACCCCCTAAACCTAACTTAAACCCTAACCTATTAACCCTTAACCCCTTAACCTATTAACCACTAACCCTAACTTATAATTTGAAGTTGAATTTTTTATAATTTGAATATTTAAGATTTTTAAAGATGTAATTTTATGATACATTTAGTTTTTTTTGTTGATATTGTTTCAAATTTAATATTTATTAATAAAAAGTTATAAATTTTAATTATACAAATAAATTTATTTTTTTTTAAATCACACACACACACATATTGAAAATATATATATATATATATATATATATATATATATATATATATATATATATATATATATATATATATATATATATAGATATATATAGATATATATATATATATATAGATAGATAGATAGATAGATATCTATATCTATATAAACTTTGAAAAGGAAGATTAGAAAGAATTGTATTATTTTTTATTAAAAATAATAATTTATTACTATTTAAGAAAATGTGTATAATGTAACTTTTGTTAAATAAATTTATTAAATTTTAAAAATTATAAATTTAATTTCACATCCACTTAAAAATATATAAATACCCCTTCGCCCCCACACACCACACGTATATACTGTTAACCCACCCCTATGTAACCTCTAAACCATTAAGCCCTAAGCCTTTAATCCCTAACCTCTTAGATCCTATCACCCTAATCCTTAACACCTTAACCTTATTCCTCCTAATTAAGCCTTGAAACCCCTAATATTTAAGTCTTTAATCCCTAACCCCTAAACCCTTAACCAATAACCACTTAGCCCCTATGCATGTAAACTATTAACCCCTAATCTAGACTAACCTCTTAATCCCTAACTCTAAAACCCGTAAACCCTAAACCCCTAATTTACAAAAAAAATTATGAATTATAAATATATATATAATGAATAACTTACCAAGGGATGATATTGATACCCACCTTCAAGGTGTCCAAATTCTCTACAATGTTGTTTACTTGTTTTTATTAAAAGTCTCCTTCTATTGTATTCCCTACATTTCTTACAAGGGAAATAACATTTTCCATCACCCATTTTTCCTTACCAAACTTTCAATATTGATTATTTTCAAAAATCAACTACAGTTTAACTATTTGTAATGCAATTAATATATTATTTATGAACAAAAAATAGCCCTCATATAAAATTTAAAAAAATAAAAAAAAAAAATAAAAAAATAAAAATAATAAAATAATAAAAATAAAAATAAAAATAAAAAATAAACAAAATAAAATAAAAAATCATTAGATTTTCGATGTCTATAGATTATGGAGAGACGTATAATGGTTAAAAATATTGACCTTGTCTAATGTTAGTATTTTGACATTGCTATGGCTAACCTGGTCAAACATAAAAAATCTGAAAAATGGCACATACGCGTATGATATCTAACGTAATAAAAATGTGTCGAATATCTAATGGAATCATCAGATATCATGCACATTTATGCATTTTGTCAGATATATATCACTATCTGAGGCTTTTTTCAAAATAATACAAACAATCCAAATAAAATTTGAGAGTATGACCGATTTTATTTATATTGTCGGAGTAAAGCATCAATTTTTCCTTCCATATGTAGTAATATTTGTGGATTGTCTTAAGGAATGTTGTGAGAGAAAGGAATACACTGTTCAAGGTTATCCTGTTTAGTGTTTGAGAGACCTCTATATAATCCAATTCGAGAAAATGCCCTTTAATAATTTCCAACCAAGGATTTCAAAGACCTTGCGATGGGATCCTTTCCTTTTAAGCCACGACATAAATCCTTATCCAAAAATATACTTACTAAATCAAAAGGACTAGACAAAGGTAAAAGCACCATAGAAGAAAGGTGATAAACCTTACCTAATTCAAAACTCTCATGGCACTTTGGAATATGAAAAATAACTTCTAATATTTATGTTAGATCCTTATTAGGCAAATTGTACTTTCCTTTCCTAACTACTATCAATCCTTGTTCTATAACCAAAGATCATATCTACATTTTCCATGAAGGTAGATCGGCCCTCATCCTAAAAACAAATCCCATAGAATTGAATTGGCATAAGGTCCAAGGCTATCTTTGATTATAATATTAGATTATCTAAGAAACCAAGAAGGTCATCATATATTGTGATGCAAAGGGCTTATGAAAATTATGAGGGAAAAGTTCCAAACTCTTACATAACCCTAGTTCTAGAGATTTCCCAAACCCTATTGATTGCCCAATCCTCTCTAAATATTCCATTCTCAAATATGATAATATTGAATAATTCGTATGATTGGTGATTTTACAATGAGCTTCATGTTGATGTACTCATATACATCCACAAGGGTTTGTTTGCATTGACCTTTCATTAACCTAATGCTTATATTTATTATTATTTTTTTATTTTATAGTATTAGTTTATTACATTGTAGAACCTTAAAGAACGGTTTGTTCTCAAAGCATAATGATTAGGTTTCTCTATAATTGAGCATGGTTTTTGGTGATCATATCTACACATTTGTAGAGGTTTGACTTGATTCTTGATTTATGTGTTGGTGATATTTATTTGTAGTGAGTGCATTATATATTGAATATTCTATAATTTTGAACATGAAATATTAAATCTTGATCCACCATTCCAATGACCTGATGCATGTGAATATCTTCCCCTAGAAGAAAATGCACATATGAACCTTCCCTTGTGATTAGAACACTTGACCTTTATTATCTTGACTATCTTACTCCCCCTTTTTTTCATATTCTTCTAGAAATTACACCTTGAGTGAGAGCCCTCTATACAATTTCGTTGCATGAGAACTAATGCTTGTTTCCAAGAAGCCAATTTTAGAAAATCCCCTTTCATAATAATTCCAAACCAAGCATTTCAAATACCTTGCGATGGGGTTCTTACTTTTTGAGCCATAACATAAAGCCTAATCCAAAAATCAAAATTACTAAATCAAAAGGACTAGACAAAGGAAAAAACACCATAGAAGAAAGGTGATAAACCTTACCTAATTCAGATCTCTCATGGCACTTTGGCATATGAAAAAGAACTTTTAAGTTTGACATTATATCCTTGTTATTCCAATGGTACTTTCCTATTTTAACCACCATCGATCTTTCTACTAGAACCAAAGATCATATCTACATTGTCCATGGAGGTAGACAAACCCTCATCCTCATAAAAATCCTTATAGAAGTGACTTGGAATAAGGTCCAACACTATCTTTGATTGTGATAATAGATCCTTTAAGAAACCAAGAAGGTCATCAAAAATTATGTTGCAAAGGGCTTATGAAAAGTATGAGGGAAAAGTTCCAAACTCGTACATAACCCTAGTTCTAGAGATTTGTCAAACCCTATTGATTACCCAATCCTCTCTAAATATTCCCTTCTCCAATATGATAATATTAAACAATTCATATGATTGATGATATTACAATGAGATTCATGTTGATGTACTAATTTACATTCACAAGGGTTTGTTGGTTTTGAACTTTCATTAACCTAATGCTTATGTTTATTATTGTTTTTAATTTTATAGCATTATTATGTTTATTACACTGTAAAACCTTAAAGAATTCTTTGTTCTCAAAGCATAATGATTGGGGTTATCTATAATTGAGAATGGTCTTTTGGTGATCATCTCTACCCAATTGTAGAGGTTTTACTTGATTCTTGATTTATATGTTGTTGAGATTCATTTGTAATGAGTGCATTATATATTGAATACTCTATAATTTTTAAAATTAACTATTAAATATTGTTATGCCATTCCAATGACTTGATTCATGTGAATATATCCCCCTAGAAGCAAATGCACAAATGAACCTTTCCTTGTGAATACAACAATTTGCCTTTATTATCTTGATTGACCATCTCAATCTCCCTTTTTTGTGTCTTCTTCTACAAATTACACCTTGAGTGAGAGCCCTTTATATAATTTCATTGCATGACAATTGATTCTTGTTTCTAAGAATCCAATTTGAGAAAATCCCCTTTCAAAATAATTCCTAACCAAGGATTTCAATGATCTTGAGATGGGGTCCTTACCTTTTTAGTCATAGCATAAAGCCTAATAAAAGCTCTACTTATTGAATCAAAAGGACTAGATAGAGGTAAAAGAACTGATAAATCTTACCTAATTCAAAATCTCATGGCACTTTTGCATATGAAAAATAACTTTTAATTTGATGTTGGATCCTTGTTAGGCGAATGGTAATTTCCTCTTTTAACCACCATCGATCCCTCTACTAGAACCAAATATCATATCTAAATTGTCCATGAAGGTATATGGGCTCTCTTCCTCATAAAAATCCCTATAGAAGTGACTTGGCATAAGAGCCAAGACTATCTTTGATTATGATATTAGATCTTCTAGGAAACCAAGAAGGTCATCATACACTGTGACACAAAGGGCTTATGAAAAGTATGAGGGAAAAGTTCCAAACTCTTACATAACCCTAGTTATAGAGATTTCCCAAACCCTATGCACTGTTCAATCCTCTCTAAATTTTCCATTCTCAAATATGATCATATTGAATAATTTATATGATTGATGATATTAGAATGAGTTTCGTGTTAATGTACTCATATACCTTCACAAGGGATTGTTGGATTTGACCTTTCATTAACCTAATGCTGGTATTTATTATTGTTTTTTATTTATAGTATTATTATGTTTATTACATTGCAAACCTTTAAATAATGATTTTTTTCTCAAAGCATAATGATTTGGGTTCCCTATAATTTAGTATGGTTTTTTAATTATCATCTCTACCCAATTGTAGAGATTTCACTTAATTCTTGATTTATGTGTTGGTGAGGATCATTTGTAGTGAGTGCATTGCATGTTGAAATATTTTTACTTTGTTGTATAATGTGAAATTTTCATGCTCCCTGGTAAAATTTGTAACTTAGTCATCTCATAATGCTATAATCATTATTATTTCAGGGAAATCATAGGCAATTACAATATAGCAGTGGAATTAACGTTGTCTGTGATAAATTCACCAATTACACATGAATGGATTCAACCAATATAATATATACTTCATAATATATGATTATACAAGAAACAATAACAATTCACACATGAGAATTTACAACAACATACATATATATCCTTTTCACATCTAAAATTTTATATTTTCTCAACGATTTTAGTTTAACTTGACATCCCCACAATGCCAATGAATTTTTGTAGTTGAAGATTAATTTACAAAATAGAGGAATAATTTATCTATAAGAATCCAAAATGGAAAATGTGGAGGGTGTTGGAAACCAAGACAATACTTAGAGGGGGGTGAATCAATATTGTAGCAATTTTACCAAATTAAAACTTTCTTTTACTTTGTGTTCATCATTCAATACTTCAGCTATATATTAAACAACCATAACAAGGATTAATGCCAACAATCACAATAGATCAAGCAACTTTCAGAACTTCTCTTCAATTCATTCATAGGGAAAGTTACAACTTGTTGTTACAATTTCTATTATTGGAGCCAGTAGGAAGCTATAACTCCATGATTTATTAGCTACAACTGAATGGAGCTACAACCCCAACTATTCTCCAACACCCACTGGAAGGAGAACCAACCCTAATCAACAAGCTACAACTTTTTTTAGACACTCACTATTTCATCTTTCATCGATTTTTACACTAGGATCAATGAATGCCTTCTCTGCTTTCAAAAACAAGTGAATCCATCAAACACCAACAACTTTAGCAATCTATGATCATTGAAAAATAAACATCTTCAATAAATTCTAATTCCTGATAAAGACACCACATCAACATCTCGCTTTCACTAGAAGCTCTATATCAAAAAACTTGTCTTGATTCAGCTTTGTTAGGCCTGTTTTTATAGATTTTTCTTGTTGCTAACATTGGATTTGTTTATTTTTGAATTTGTGCATGAAGCCTTATTTTTTCCTTTTTCCTATTCATCTCAGTACTATGGACTCATTCTCCAATTTATCTGACCTCAACAACAATTATCTTCAAGTTAAACTGAACTTTTCTGCATATTTTAGCAATTCTACCTTTTTATAGAATTTAGTAATGCACCTGCTATTTTTATCTACTATTCAATTTTGGCTTAACTTCCAAACAATACAGTCAAATTTGTGATTCGACCTTTCTTATTTTAAGCTCCTTTTGTTGTTTTCTTTCCCTTATTCTTCACCATAAGACTAGATCTTCGCGACCATCGGCTTAGGTCATAGGTGCTAAGCCCTTTCAAGTCCTGTCGGGATCCTATTTCCTTTGTTAACGACTTTGTGTCGTTGGTCATGCCTCTACGCGATAGGACCACCCATCAGCCCAAAGGCCAGAACTCCCAAGCTCCTATTATTTTTTATTAATTGTAAATTTTAAAAAGTTACAGGATTATGGGTTCCAAGGATGACCCCACATTCTATTGTCGTCGCTCGCTTGGTCGTTTTTCTACACAAAACAACTAAGGGATAGGTCCATGTGTTTAGCATGACACCTCCTAAGAGCCTCTATGACTCTTTATATCTCTGCACCCTTGGTTTCTTCCTATGGCATAGGGCCATGTGTAGGTGCTTAGCCCATAGCTCCCTTCCTCCTGACACATTCACTTGTGTGCACCACAATAACATGTTGGGGTCATGCTGACAAGTTGATGTGTCCTGTGTGGACCGCTCAGTTGTAGTTTTATTGGTTGTTGGTTGTTTTGTTGTCTGTCCTCTATGTCCCAACACCCATTTCCTGACGCATTCCTCTATGCTCTATTAACAAACGTCCAAGCTCTGTCCTACTGGATGAGCTATACCACAGGGTACTCCCGTTGCAACAAGAGTCAATAGAAAAACTCTCCAGGTTGAGTCATCCACCATGTCATCTGACGCCTTTGACCTAACACATCCATTATGAGCTTAGTTAACAACCCATCGGGCTCCATCCAATGGAATGAAATCATGCTCACGTCACCAAAGGCACGTATCGACCTATGATTGGTGACAAGTGTCAACCAGAAAAAGGCCCTTTGGGTACCCGAAAATGCAAAAAAAGATGGTTGCATGTCCTTCTCTATTTGGTCCACATCATGGTGACATCATCATCCCATGTCATCTCTTGTGAGCCAATAATATGTTGCCACCTGTCCTCCTAGAGGAGAGGTTTTGTGACCTTTTTCTTCATTAAATTGTTTTTCTCAAAAACCACCAGGTTCAAACCCTCTCCTTGACACCATTCCTAAGAGAATTATGGTTCTAGGAGGGATTCCATTGGGGTGGATCTCTGCCATTGATCTATGTGATTGATTTTATAGTAAACCACTTCTCGTGATCATAAAGCCTCTATCTAGGTGTTGTTGGAAAGCTTCCATGTAGGCCGGTGCTTTCCTCCTAGCGCTTAGTAATGTGCACTCCAAAAAAAAATTGGGCTACCTTTGATGGGTGGGCTCAAGCCTCTCAATTCATCCCGACACTTTTCACTTGCACCAGAGTTGAAACCTTTGGGCTACCACCATCAGGATGGCATCACCTAGTTTCCAATCGCTACCAATGAAAATGCTTCCCACTGTAAATGTGTCCGCCATGTCTACTCGAAGCTTAGTGTAGAGGCTCTGATATATTTTCCACTACACTTTGGCAATGTGGCAAACTTGGCTACGTGCCAAGGCTCCTCCACACTCCTTTTAACTCTCCTAGGTTGGACTTGGGGTCACCAACCTTTTATTAGCTCTATCTTTTGATCCAAGAGGCCTTTTTAGAACTTCCATATATCGTTAGAAAGATATTTTAGAGCTCTATCCATTTAGGTGGTTTACATCTACATCTGATATGATATTCTAAATCATAATTGGCTCCAAAACCAATGCACTAATTCTGATATTTTTTCCTTCTTGTGTGCATGAACCTGCTCCTTGAGGCATTTCTTTCACACCTGTGCCTCCCATTTCCACCTGTTCGCATCAATGAAGACATATTTCCAACATCATCCACCTTTAGCATTGGTGGCAGCAAAAAAATCAAACAAGACACCTTTTTATCTTCTAAAAACACCCTTAGAAAAACATGAGTGGTGCTCCCCCTCAGATAAACTTCTGCTTTTCTGTATTACTGTTACGCTTGATCAACATTATTTCTCCTTTGATCTTATAGATTTCTCCCCTTTTAATTTCTACTTCCATAGATCTCTCCCTAGGTTTTTAATTTTGTATGATTCCACTAGATCTCTCCCCATTTGACATCAATGGAAAAGACACCAACATGCTCCCCCTAACTCCATTCTTCTCTGGTCATTTTGATCCTTGTGGACCTAGTAGCTTCACCAATATATGCCAAAAAAATATACCAACTACATGAATTCCTCTTGGAAGAGGATCTAGTGATAGGAGGAAAAAGGAATGACTCCCAGTATTTTCCTCAAGTACTCAAATTGTTGTCTAGGAAGTAGCTTGGTGAAGATATCAACAACTTGTTATTTCGTAGGAACATTCCCTAGCTGCACAATCTGAGCTGCTACTTGCTCTCTGAAGAAATTATACTTGATGGGGATATGCATTGTTTTGGAGTGGAACATTGGATTATTTGAGATGTTTATTGCACTTGTGTTGTCACAAATAATGGGGATCGATTGATCATAAAATAGTTGTACATCTTGCAAAGTTTGCTTCATCCACAAAATTTGAGTACAATAAGAAGTTTCTGCAATATATTATGCTTCAACTATAGATAAGGAAATGTAATCTTTCTTCTTGCTTAACCATGAGACTAGACTTTCTCCAAGAAATAAAGAACCACCACTTGTTATTTTTCTATCATCCACATTACCTGCTGTTACACAAAAATATCGTCACCATGATTATTTGCAGCCAGTATGGGTCTATCATCACTTGTACTGTCCTCCTAAGAAAGTCACAAACCTCAGCTCTTCAAGTCAAGCTTTGAAAATGAGAGAAAGACATTGAAAATCAACAAAGCTATGGTTCCGCACTTTCTCTCACTGTTGCCTACGGTCCCGCACCTCCTGTTTACAAAAACTGCGGACCTGCTCGCTCTGTCCTTAAAGGAGTGGGTGCGGACCCCTGTGAAAGTCAAAAAGGCGCAAGTTTATTCTAAAAAACTCACTTTGGGTTAATTCTAGATGATTCTAGAAGGAATTTTGACGTGGATTGGTTGCTCTTAGGTGGTTCATGCATCCCAAAAGAGAAGGAGCTAATCCCTTGATGAGAGGAGCTATCCCTTTGAAGGAGGGCTTTATCCCTTTGAAGGAGGACCTAGTAACTTCCCTCCATTGCACTATAAATTAAGGCATTGGGCTGGTTGCTAGGGAGGTTAGAAGCTGAACATTTTTGAGGGTAAGTGCTGGTGGAATTGAGACTTCCTAGTTAAGCTTGAGAGGAGAGATCACATGCCTTTTTGGCTTCATTGGGAAGAGAGTGAAACTTGTCAAGTAGAGGAGACTTCTTGTTGGACCCTGGGAGGAGCTTGTACAGCGTCAAGACACAGGTTGTAAAGTTCTTCTTTGATTTGAATTAATATAATCAGATTCATTTTTCTCAACAAATTGTCTTATGTCATTTGTTTCATGAATTCCTTGATCTTCATGTTAAATATGTTTTATGATATTCGCTTTTCACATGCTATTTAATTTGTTTGCTTGTTTGTGTTTGCAGATTCGCAACGAGGGAGCTCATTTGGATCGAAGGAGCGAGGCTTCCAAAAACTTGCATTGGACCCAAGGTAGGCCTAAAACACTTATTTGCCTTTGTTTATAAATGCATATTTAGAGAAAGATAGTTTTTGATTGGCTTGCTTTTCACTAGGTCTCTTTAGATTCTAGGAAGGTCTATTTTGTCCGCAAGATCGACTCATTCCGTGTGACAAAATGGTGACCATACTGGGGACTTGATTTTTTCCTTGTTTTTACTTTGATTTGAGAAACTATGTTTTGTTTCTGTTTTTGGCTTGTTGTGTGTGGAATTGGGTAGAATTAGTAGATCCAGGGTTATTTTTTGTTTTTCATAACTTTGGGAGAGGACCGCTCCCTAGGCTTTTGACACGGTGTGTACCTATCCGCGCTTTTGCTTTTAGCACAGAGCGGTACCGCACCTGTGTTAACTGTGGGCCTGCGGACCCTGTCAAAATTTTGGAAAACCTAAGATTTTCTCTGTTAATCAGCTTAGTTTTTGTTTAAAAGTTGTTATCCCCTGCCCAGACCTGCATATAACCTATCAGAAGCTTTCCTTAGGTTGATTTCATTGGTGTTAGGGTTTTAGGTGAAATTCCTAGAAGTTTTGCTTGTTGGGTTTGGTTTTCATTTTGGTCTTGTAGTAGCTCTGAGCTTAGAAGCTGTAGGAACCTCAGATCACCTTGGTTTTTACCAGCCTTCTTATGAGTCTGACCATTTGTGAACTCTACCTTTGTTGAGGAATCTGCCTTGTGTTTTCTCTTTACAAAACTTTGAAAAGCTTGTGTTTAAAAGTTTGGATTTCATTTTTAAAAAAGAAAACAAAAATTGGTTGTTTTTTGATTGATTTATGATTCTGCATAAATTGGTCCTTAGTTTACATCTAGCTAAGTAAAACATCCTTAAAAAATACATCTTGTAAGCTTTGACTTCAAATAGGTTTTTATAATTTATAGATCTCAAAGTTAGTCACTTCCATAGTTTTGGGTGTTTTATAAAAAATAAAAAAATCTCTTTTGGAAAATTTGGAAAAAGTTTGTTTTTGTAGTGGTTGAGAGTTTTGAAAGAAAAGGGAAATTTTTGTGAAAATAATTAGTTGTCTCATTTTGAGTGCATTGGAAAGGACAAAAAGCTCTTCTTTTAATTTGTTTGTTAAGAAAGATTTGTGTTTACAAGTATTTGCATTCTCAAACTCTTTCCTAGCTAGAAGTTCATTGAAGGGAAAAGATTGTTTAATCATCTTAAGTGCATTTTTTTTAGTGATTTCGAGTCGAGTCTTCATACCACGAGTTTCATCTCCGCACCTCTTGACTTAAACAAAAACCAATAAAAATAACACTTAAAGTAAAATTCATCTAGTAATATTTTTATTTCTAGGGCTCTAATACACCAACATAGCTTAGGCTAGTGTCTTGGAGTAGGAGAGTAACTAACTCTCCAAGACAGTAAAACAAACAAGTAGCTGTATCTTGTGGTAGGGAAGAAATCCAATTGTTGCATTTATGCTCTGGGAAAGATCCTCTTAAAGGAGAAGCACGAGATCGTGTCCGAACCAGTGTGGGAATCAATCCTTCCTCATTGGGAACGACGCCAGATATTCACGTATTAAAAACGGTAAACCTCGGATTAACCATTGTCGAGGAGCCTGGGGTCACTTGTTGGTAAACCTTGGATTATGTCAAGGAGCCTTCAAGGGGATTGAGCTTGCTACTCTGCCCTTGCATGCGTATCGGATCGTAGACTGTTCCCCCGGGTATATTTGTTTCTGTTGGTAACCTTAGTGACCATATTCTTTAGGATTCTTCCTAAGGTGACAGTGGTGGGAAGATCCCACTGTACCTGGAGCAGACGTCGGCTAGACTCACTTGGACTTTTGGGGGGTTCTCTTCACTCGAGATGGTTAAGTGGAGGAACTTGTGCCAGTCTATTCATTAAGCAGGTTGTTGGGGTAACTGTTCCAGCCGTCATTTCTGTATTGAACTCTGCGACGTTGGGCTTCATCACCAACTAGTGTTTTCAGTACGGAAAGTTATTGTTTGTGTGTGTTTGATCTCCTAGATTCTTTAGGTGTGTGATTCAAATTTGTTTGGTTCTTTCGAGGCTTTGAGTGGTTTTCATTGAGATTTTACTTTGTTTGCGTGTGAAGTAGTTAAAAATTTTTAATCGTGGCTGAATTACCAAGGAAGTCCCGTAGACTTCGAGGCCAACCTCCTGAGTTTTCACCAAGCCAGCCTGAAGGGTTAAGAGCCCTCATAACTCCTAGAGACAGTAGAGTTGGGTCACCTGAAGAAGGAGAGTCTTCTTTGGTGGTACATCCTGATTTTCAAGCTTTAGTAGCAGATTATAATACACAATCAGTGTCTGTTTCCGAAGTTACTGGTAGATTTTCATCTACTAGTGATATAGGTGAGGAACCTAAAATATCCGAGCCTGAAAGTGAATTTGCTGCTACTCCAACATCGGGGTTTGCTTCTCCAGCTTCTAGTGGTCCTGGTTCACCTAGGGTAGAAAGAATAATTACCCAAAATCTTCCTTCTGGACTTATAGCTATTGAAGAAATTATTACTATGGAAGAAGAAGTAGGCATCCCTATCCCTGAAAATCAACTTGTTATTAAACTAAGGGAGCGTGAATCAATTTTTTACAGTCCACCCAGGAGCAGTGCTTGGTATCTTTCTTTGACTAATTTCTTAGAAAACCCAGGGTTAAGTTTTTCACCACCTCGTGTTCCTTATCACCCAACACCTAGAGGTTATTATCCTCCGTTAAATATGTCAAGACAGTCTTCCATGTTTACTCAATCGCCAGAATCCTTTTTGTACGGCGGTCCTTCTGTTCCCTCTGGGTATCAGTCACTTTCTGGTACTTTTTCGGGAGCATCTCCTCAACCCATTGAACAAGGGTTATTAACTGAAAGCAATGGTACTAAGCCGTTGAGTGTAGAAGATATTCTCATGATTTCAGGTACTATTCCTAATCCTCAACCTCAAGGTGGCCAGTTACTGCCTGGGGGGCAGCCTCAAAATCCTCAATTATCGCCTGGGGGGCAACCTCAAGGTACCCAATTTGCGCCTGGGGGGAAACCTCAAGGACAATACATACCTACGGGACAGTACATTCCTCAAGGTCAACCCCAGACTCAATATGTACCCCAAGGTCAACCCCAGTATCAATATGTACCTCAAGGTCAACCCCAGTATCAGTACATGCCTCAAGGGTATCAACCCCAAGGTCAGTACTCGAACCAAGGTTTCCAACCACCCTCCGGTCAATCATATGTTCAAGGAACGGGAAATGTACCTTTGAATTATCAATCCTATCCTCAACCCGGTTATGGTCCTCAATATTCTCAACTTGTTATGGGTCTGTACCCCAGAATGAATTTAGTGTGGGATCCATCGCAAACTCAACAGGTCTTGCAACCGAATGTACAGTTTTCATCTCAAACTGGAAAACCCTTAGTTTCTGGTACACCCTAGCAACCTATCCAGTCTATTATTCAAACTTCTGTACCTTCGGTAGTTTCTCATCCTGGGCCTAGTACGCCTCATACTCCACCTCAAACGACTGCTGCAACTGCCGCAACATCTGTTCAATCTACCCCACCTACTTCTGGAGTATCAATAGCTCCGGTTTCTACTATTCCTGTATCTACTCCTTAGACATCTTTACCTCCGTCTGGATCCACGATTCAAACTTCGGTTCAAATGCCTGTAGGACAACCTGGTTCAAGTACGGTTGTCACAAGTCAACCACAATTTACTTATCAACCGTACCAAGGACAGTACCAATTCGGTCCTGCTGTGCAGCATCCAGTCTATCAGTATCAACCGTACCCTGGGTACACATATCAACAACCTCAACAACCCCAATACGGTCCGGTTAATCCTGGTTTTCTAGGAGGATACAATATCCCAAATGCAATTCCTATTCCTAGTTATCCTGGGTATCCTCCTCCTGGGGCTGGTCTCATGACCCAGAGTTTTAGGGACCCTAATCGTCAGTTACCGTTTATCGCAACTTTGGACTTGCCTGACTTGTCATGCCTAACGAATGATCCCATTAATTATCTTCCGTTTTGGCCGCCAATTCTGAATAAGTTGCCTAGTAATATTCCTAAATTTGAAGGCAAATCAAGAGAGGACCCGTCGAACCATGTGATGACTTATCACCTCTAGTGTGCGTCTAACTCCATTTTAGATGATTCAATCCGTCTAAGGCTTTTCCAGCACACTCGAATTGGTCTCGCGGCCAAGTGGTACATTGAGTTACCACGAGGCACTTTTTATAATTTTAGTCAATTAGCTACCTCGTTTTTAACTCATTTTCAGTTTCCAGTCAGATATGACAATGGCACGGAATTACTAACTTCATTAAAGCAAACGACGTCCACTTACATTTCAAATCACATTCATGAATGGAGACATCGACGGCGTTTAGTGAAGGTTTTTATTCCGGATCAGATCTTGGCTGAAAGGTTTGTAAAATCTTTGTTGCCAAAGATCACCGAAGATGTAGCTAAGGCCAGAGTCGTTACTGAGGAGCAAGTAATTTCTCAAGCACAGTACCTTGACTTGGTCTATACTCAGTCAGGTACATTACACGAGAAAATCCCCGATCTTCCCAAGCAAAATCAAATTGCTGCAGCTCCTCCAGGCTCTCATGCAGCTGATGGTATGATTGGTACGGTTAACACTAAAAGTAAGAAGAAGTCTTCCAAGAATTCTTCTCCTATCATAACCTTGTCTGATTCCCCGACAGGAGATTCTTCCGCGGAGATTTCCGCCGATATTCACGTTGTAGAGTCATCTACAGCCAAATCAAAATCTGGTGGCAAGAAGAAAGGGAAGAAGAAGAATAAAATGGACAAAAATTCAAAAGAGAAACCTGAAAAATCGGAATCCAATGATGAAAAACGCAAACCTCATTATCCTTGTCTCATTTGTGATGAAGAACATTTTACAAGAGACTGCCCTCATCGTGCAGAGGTTCCGAAGATTGTCAAAGGTTCCCAAACGCCTGCTGTTTTGAAGGATCCTTTTCCAAGTCAAGACAATAAGATGATAGGTTCTTCCTCGAGTGCCAATGAAGAACCCATACTGATGATGTCCCATGTTAGGATTGCGACTCGATCGCATGATTATGGTAGTAAAAGTCTTGTTGATGGTAAAGAAGCAAAATCTTCTCATTCTAACCCATCAACCTCGGCTCCCGGTTCTGATCCACTACAGATCGAGAAACCTAATCCAGACTTGGTAATCAAACTGCCCGCCAAGGGTATACTTTGAAAGTCAGCTTTCAATCCACATGCGAGAGCGGCTCAGAACTATAACATTGTTGAGGATTTAGCTGTTTCACCCTCAGCAATGTCGGCTTTGGAAGTGTTGCAATCATGTCCAGCACAGCGTAAATTACTTTTGTCGGCTATAGGAGTTGTTGACGTTCAGGACTCGAACCTAATAATTTTCGATCTAGAAAATAGTACACCGCGCTTACCTCATCAAATGGCTTTCCAGATTCCAGTGATAGTCAAAAACAGGCCTATTCATAGGACTATGATTGATGAGGGAGCCTCAACGTGTATTATGTCGATACAGTGTTGGAGATCGCTTGGTTCTCCTTCACTAAATCAATCCCCGACAATTCTAAAGGCCTTTGATGGCCGTGGGTTTCATCCTTTTGGCATTCTACAGGATTTACCTATAGGGATTGAAGGAAAAACTGTTAATCTAGATGTGGAGGTGGTTGATGCCCCTCTAGATTACAACCTTCTCTTGGGTCATATTTGGTCTTACGCTATGACAGCTGTCGTTTCATCGGTCTTTCGGGTTATAAAGTTTCCTCATAATGGAAAGATCGTAACAACAGACCAGCTGGCTTACTTTTCATCTGACCCAGCCTCTTCTGAAAGTATTCAGCATGTCGGTAAAACGACTATCCCGTATAAGGATGTTGGAGTAGGACTAGTTAAAGACGGTGGTTTACTGGGAACTTTTCCTTTTCCTCCGATGAATGCATCGTCTTCATTTGCAACCATTCATATGATTTCGTCAGACACCATTGTTTATGATGATCCTTGGATCATTCCTTCTGAATCTGAGATAGACTCATTTAGTGATGTTATGCCTTTGAGTCCATATGAAATTGCGTATGAGGCCGTGCAATCGTTTACCGACCCATCTTCAACCAAAATTGACTTAATGAATGTGGTCCGTGAGGAATCACTTTTCACATCAAGCTCGGATTCAATCACATTTTCTGAACTTGCTCACTCTGATGAGCAAATTCGTTAAATCCTATGTGTAGATGATTTACCATGGGAAGATCTCCATCACAGATCTTCGTTCTTACCCGAGAATGATCATTTTGAAAATGATTTTTCATCAATTTTTACGACTGAATATGTCAAGGAACCTCAGAATCCAATGAAAAATCCTGATTCAGAGTTAAATTTGGGAAACATCTCTCGAACTATTCCTATTGACATTACGGTTAAACCTGGAATTGTTGAGAACATTCATATAGGTGCCTCGTGTACAGAAGACGAAATTCAAATATATAAGGCCCTATTTCAAGAATTCCGCAACGTGTTTGCCTGGTCCTACGAGGAAATGCCAGGAATTGATCTCGCAATTGTTGTTCATGAAATCAAGACTTACCTGGACGCTAAACCCGTCCGGCAACGTTTGCGTCAGATTCACCCAAGAAAAGCTGCTGCTATTAAAGCAGAAGTTGAAAAATTACTCAAAGCAGGTTTCATTTATCCGATCCCGTTAACGGATTAGGTATCGAATATTGTTCCAGTTAACAAAAAGCAAGGGACAATAAGAATATGTATCGATTATAGAGACATTAATCGAGCCTGTCCAAAGGACAATTACCTAACTCCCTATATCGATCAAATCGTTAATGATTGTGCCGGCAGCGAAATATTCTCCTTCATGGATGATTTTTCCGGATACAATCAAATCAATATTCTACCTGCCGATCAACCAAAAACGGCTTTTATTTGTCCATGGGGGACATTTGCTTATTGCAAATTACCTTTTGGGCTCAAGAATGCCAGAGCAACTTTTCAAAGGGCCATGTCTTATGCGTTTCATGACATCAAGCACATTGTGCAACCCTATCTCGATGATTTTCCTGCTCATTCATTACATCGAGCTGATCATCTCATCCATTTACGAGCAATCTTTATGAGGTGTAGGCATTATCGGATTCGGTTGAATCCACACAAGTGTGTTTTCTGTATAGAAACGGGTCGATTGCTGGGGTTTGTTGTTTCGAAAGCCGACATTCGCGTCGATCCCTCGAAGGTCGAAGCTATTGTCAAATTGCCTCCTCCTTTGAGTCTTCTCCAACTCCAAAGCTTGCAAGGGAAAGCAAACTTTTTACGACGATTCATTCCTAACTACGCCAAGGTTACAAAGGGTTTTACCCGGTTGTTGAAATAGAATACTCCATTCTATTGGGATAAGACAGCTCAGAAATCTTTTGATGCACTAAAACAGGCATTGACCCATGCACCGTTATTGCATCCTCCCAACTATAACCAGGATTACTTCTTGTATCTCGCCGCCTCTCATTCCACCATTGGAATGGTCTTAGTTCAGGAAGATGAATTTGGTACTAAACATGTGATATATTACCTTAGTCGAACTTTAAATCCAACTGAGCTAAAATACTCACATGTGGAGAAATTGGCATTGCCAGCTGTTCAAGTTGTCCAACGTTTTCGTCACTACATTTTACTATGTAAAACTACAGTAATTTCTGATTGCAACCCTATGATCTACATTTTGACCAAGCAATTTCTAGGGGGCAAGTACTATAAATGGATTGTTATCCTGCAGGAGTTCAACTTGGAGATTGAAAAATCTAAGTCTAAGAAATCTTTAGTTTTTGCAGAGTTAATGTGTGACTTCTCGCGTGCTGACACGGAAACTGTGGCAGAGGAGCCCATTGCAGATGAATCCTTGTTTCTCATCAGCACTTTAGATCTGTGGTATGGGAATATCATCGTTTATCTTCAGACCCAATCCTTTTGGCCAGAAATTTCAAGGTCAGAACGTCGGAAAATACGATTCCAGTCCCAACAATTCAGGATTATTGGAGATACTCTTTATCGTCGTGGGGTGGAATCTGTTTTTCGACGTTGTTTAACTCACGAGGAAGCTGAAAGGGTTCTAAATGACTGTCACTCTGGAGTGTGTGGCGGTCATATGTCTGGGTATGCCACAGCCCAAAAAATATTGCGCGCTGGCTACTTCTGGCCATCTTTGTTTAAATATTGTATTAACGCGGTCCGAAAATGCCACAACTGCCAAAATTTTTTATCGAAAGATGCGCGCTCCACCTGCTCCTCTCCACCCTATAATTGTCGCTGGTCCTTTTTCAAAATGGGGTATCGATTTTATTACATGTAACCCTCACTCGGTCGGGGGCATGCGTATATCATCCTTGCAGTAGATTATTTTACCAAGTGGGTCGAGGCAATGCCTACATTTGAGGCAAACGGCAAGATAGCTGCAATTTTCATGTTCAATCATATAATTGCTAGGTTTGGTGTCCCACAAGCACTTATCACTGATCATGGGCGTCATTTTCGAAACGTTATGATGACCAAACTTACAAGCCAGCTTGGTTTGCGTCACGATAGTTCAACTCCTTATTATCCACAAGTTAATGGTCTGGTTGAATCCATCAACAAAGTTTTAGTCATCATGATCCGACGAATCATTGGGATTCATCGGTCGAATTGGCATAACATGCTATTTTCAGCGCTTTGGGCGTATCGAACCTCAGTAAAAACATCAACAAGGTTCACTCCTTTCCAACTAGTTTATGGTCTGGAAGCTGTGTTACCCATTGAATGCGAAATCCCATCATTGCAAATGGCCATCGAGTTACTTCCAGCTACTTCTGAAGAGGAAAAATGTTTGTTATACTTGGCTCAATTAGATGAGAATCGACGTGATGCTGCACTAGCGATCGAAACTCACGCAAAACATATGAAAGCTCAGTATGATCGAAATGTGACCCCTCAAAATTTTTCGGAAGGAGATCTAGTCTTAGTGTACGATCAAGCTAATGATAAATTAGGCGCTGGAAAATTCATTCCTATGTGGCATGGTCCCTATGTTGTCAAGCGAAAGCTAGCAAAAGGGGCCTATGAATTGGTAGAATTTGACGGGAACTCTTTAGGTAAACCCAGAAATGGTCTTTACCTGAAAAGGTATTATGCTTAAAGAACGGGTACGGAGATTTTTAGTTAGGATAGTTTTTCTTTCTAGCTGGTATGTTTTATTTAAAAAGTGTGCTTAGCTTAGATAGTGTTTTTCGTCATCATTCTTGCTTATCTTGGTTTTACTCTTGGCATTGCAGATGTCGATGCCTCTCCAAACATACATTGGTTTCGCTGATGGTGCTTGTCGTAATACACGGAACATTACTTCCGCAGCTTGGGTTATCTATTCACCCTCTGACGAGTTGGTATCTATGCATGGGGTAAGCCTCGGTCAAACAACGAACAACATTGCCGAGTATAGTGCAGTGATTGAGTTATTATCTGAATCTATTTCCTTTGGGATTTGGAGTTTGATAGTGAGGTTAGATTCTGAACTCGTTGTATTACAGCTTAATAGAGTGTATGCCATTAGAAATCCAGTGTTATTGAGATTATTTTTTAGAGTGTGTCTCTTGGAACATGAATTTGATTATATTGAATATCAGCATATTCCAAGATCTTTAAATACATTAGCAGATGCAATTGCTTCTCGAATGTTAAGTAGACATTTGCAATAATCATACACGTAAATTTAAAACCATTCTGTAACATGATTTACAAGATAAGCCGGTAATAGTGATATATATAGGAGTGTGTCAAAAAATACATCGTCCTCGATCATAGGTTGAAAAACACCTTATGATCGGCAAAAATGATAAGTACAAAAAGCAAAATGTCATATGTGCCTACAATAGGCGATCATCCTGTCACTGGTGATGATCTCGATAAGAAACCACTACACGGGCCACCTTGCAAAGGAACCTCCTAAAATGTCCTGGGACCCCAATCACATAGCACTGAAGTCGACGAGGAATGTCATCTATGCTGGTCTCCAGAATATCTCATGTCAAGCGCTCTAGATGACTCTCCAACACGGCCAAAGTCTCTGCTGATTCGTCGTGTGGGGCTGGCGCGGCTGCAACTAGTTGTTTCCTCTCATAAGGCCAGAGGGCGGCTGGTTTCTATGGACCCACATCTGCATTTGAAACTTTTACTATCAGTTTTGGGACGATAGAAAAATAAAAAAAATTAAAATAGGAAAGTGTTGAAAATGATTTTACCTGAGTCATCCCATTGCTCTTCTGGTGGAAGAGCCATGTTTGGGTCACCACGAAAATCTACCCCAGCGTAAGGGAAGTCCTAAATAGAAAAACTTGGTTTTCCAACCATTGGAAATACTCAGGTTTTAATCGAACAACCTCTGTCCCCTCGTCCGGATGACGGGCCATAACTGCAACCCATCACATCAGTTTGGGCTCTCGAGGAAGCCCAGCTCCAACAGTAAGGTGCTACGGGATCAACATTGGAACCCTCTCCAGACCAAAGCTCACAACCAAAGCCCCATAACCAAAGGTCTTCAGTTGTCCGTTCTTGGCTCTGGTCAGTTGGCCTTTTACATTGGCCAACACAACATCGCACCAGTTGAAGATGGTGCCTCGAAAGCAGTCAACTGCCATCCACATCTGGGATCCGATGGCAATATGTAATGCGACACTCCCGCAAAGTCTGGTGATAGTAAACGTGATCACCATGAGTTCAGGACGGGATATTGTCTTAATGTCTATCCCTTTCTTCTGGTCGTCTTTGTTTAAAGATTGTATTAACGCGGTCCGAAAATGCCACAACTGCCAAATTTTTTATCGAAAGATGCGCGCTCCATCTGCTCCTCTCCACCCTATAATTGTCGTTGGTCCTTTTGCAAAATGGGGTATCGATTTTATTACATGTAACCCTCACTCGGCCGGGGGGCATGCGTATATCATCCTTGGGGTAGATTATTTTACCAAGTGGGCCGAGGTGATGCCTACATTTGAGGCAAATGGCAAGACAGCTGCAATTTTCATGTTCAATCATATAATTGCTAGGTTTGGTGTCCCACAAGTGCTTATCATTGATCATGGGCATCATTTTCGAAACGTTATGATGACCGAACTTACAGGCCAGCTTGGTTTGCGTCACGATAGTTCAACTCCTTATTATCCACAAGCTAATGGTCTGGTTGAATCCATCAACAAAGTTTTAGTCATCATGATCCGACGAATCATTGGGATTCATCGGTCGAATTGGCATAACATGCTATTTTCAGCGCTTTGGGCGTATCGAACCTCAGTAAAAACATCAACAGGGTTCACTCCTTTCCAACTAGTTTATGGTCTGGAAGCTGTGTTACCCATTGAATGCGAAATCCCATCATTGCAAATGGCCATCGAGTTACTTCCAGCTACTTCCGAAGAGGAAAAACATTTGTTATACTTGGCTCAATTAGATGAGAATCGACGTGATGCTGCATTGGCGATCGAAACTCACGCAAAACGTATGAAAGCTCAGTATGATCGAAATGTGACCCCTCGAAATTTTTTGGAAGGAGATCTAGTCTTAGTGTACAATCAATCTAATGATAAATTAGGCGCTGGAAAATTCGTTCCTATGTGGCATGGTCCCTATGTTGTCAAGTGAAAGCTAGCAAAAGGGGCATATGAATTGGTAGACTTTGACAAGGACTCTTTAGGTAAACCCAGAAATGGTCTTTACCTGAAAAGGTATTATGCTTAAGGAATGGGTATGGAGATTTTTAGTTAGGATAGTTTTTCTTTCTAGCTGGTATGTTTTAGTTTAAAAAGTGTGCTTAGCTTAGAGAGTGTTTTTCGTCATCATTCCTGCTTATCTTGGTTTTACTCTTGGCATTGCAGATGTCGATGCCTCTCCAAACATACATTGGTTTCGCTGATGGTGCTTGTCGTAATACACGAAACATTTCTTCCGCAGCTTGGGTTATCTATTCGCCCTCTGACGAGTTGGTATCTATGCATAGGGTAAGCCTCGGTCAAATAACGAACAACATTGCTGAGTATAGTGCAGTGATTGAGTTATTATCTGAATCTATTTCCTTCGGGATTCAGAGTTTGATAGTGAGGTTAGATTCTGAACTCGTTGTATTACAGCTTAATAGAGTGTATGCCATTAGAAATCCAGTGTTATTGAGATTATTTTTTAGAGTGCGTCTCTTGGAACGTGAATTTGATTATATTGAATATCAACATATGCCAAGATCTTTAAATACATTAGCAGATGCAATTGCTTCTCGAATGTTAAGTAGACATTTGCAATAATCATACATGTAAATTTAAAACCATTCCATAACATGATTTACAAGATAAGCCAGTAATAGTGATATATATATAGGAGTGTGTCAAAAAATACATCGTCCTCGATCATAGGTTGAAAAACACCTCATGAGCGGCAAAAATGATAAGTACAAAAAGAAAAATGTCATATGTGCCTACAATAGGCGATCATCCTATCACTGGTGATGATCTCGATAAGAAACCACTGCACGGGCCACCTTGCAAAGGAACCTCCTAAAAGGTCCTGTGACCCCAATCACATAGCGCTGAAGTCGACGAGGAATGTCATCTATGCTGGTCTCCGGAATATCTCCTGTCAATCGCTCTAGATGACTCTCCAACTTGGCCAAAGTCTCTGCTGATTCGTCCTGTGGGGTTGGCGCGGCTGCAACTGTTTGTTTCCTCTCGTAAGGCTGGAGGGCGGCTGGTCGCTGTGGACCCACATCCGCATTTGAAACTTTTACTATCAGTTTTGGGACGATAGAAAAATAAAAAAAAATTAAAATAGGAAAATTTTGAAAATGATTTTACCTGAGTCATCCCATTGCTCTCCTGGTGGAAGAGCCATGTATGGGTCACCACGAAAATCTACCCTAGCGTAAGGGAAGTCCTGAATAGAAAAAACCTAGTTTTCCAACCATTGGAAATACTCAGGTTTGAATCGAACAACCTCTGTCCCCTCATCCGGATGACGGGCCATAACTGCAACCCATCGCATCAGTTTGGGCTCTCAAGGAAGCCCAGCTCCAACAGTAAGGTGCTGCGGGATCAACATTGGAACCCTCTCCAGACCAAAGCTCACAACCAAAGCCCCATAACCAAATGTCTTCAGTTGTTCGTTCTTGGCTCTGGTCAGTTGGCCTTTTACATTGGCCAACACAGCATCGCACCAGTTGAAGATGGTGCCTCGAAAGCAGTCAACTGCCATTAGCATCTAGGATCTGGTGGCAATATGTAATGTGGCACTCCCACAAAGTCTGGTGACAATAAACGCGATCACCATGAGTTCAGGACAGGATATGGTCTTAATGTCTATCCCTTTATTCTGGCCGTCTTTGTTTAAAGATTGTATTAACGCGGTCCGAAAATGCCACAACTGCCAAATTTTTTATCAAAAGATGCGTGCTCCACCTGCTCCTCTCCACCCTATAATTGTCGTTGGTCCTTTTGCAAAGTGGCGTATCGATTTTATTACATGTAACCCTCACTCGGCCGGGGGGCATGCGTATATCATCTTTGCGGTAGATTATTTTACCAAGTGGGTCGAGGCGATGCCTACATTTGAGGCAAAAGGCAAGACAGCTGCAATTTTCATGTTCAATCATATAATTGCTAGGTTTGGTGTCCCACAAGCGCTTATCACTGATCATGGGCATCATTTTCGAAACGTTATGATGACCAAACTTACAGGCCAGCTTGGTTTGCGTCACGATAGTTCAACTCCTTATTATCCACAAGCTAATGGTCTGGTTGAATCCATCAACAAAGTTTTAGTCATCATGATCCGACGAATCATTGGGATTCATCGGTCGAATTGGCATAACATGCTATTTTCAGCGCTTTGGGCATATCGAACCTCAGTAAAAACATCAACAGGGTTCACTCCTTTCCAACTAGTTTATGGTCTGGAAGCTGTGTTACCCATTGAATGCGAAATCCCATCATTGAAAATGGCCATCGAGTTACTTCCAGCTACTTCCGAAGAGGAAAAACACTTGTTATACTTGGCTCAATTAGATGAGAATCGACGTGATGCTGCATTGGCGATCGAAACTCACGCAAAATGTATGAAAGCTCAGTATGATCGAAATGTGACCCCTCGAAATTTTTTGGAAGGAGATCTAGTCTTAGTGTACAATCAAGCTAATGATAAATTAGGCGCTGGAAAATTCGTTCCTATGTGGCATGGTCCCTATGTTGTCAAGCGAAAGCTAGCAAAAGGGGCCTATGAATTGGTAGACTTTGACGGGGACTCTTTAGGTAAACCCAGAAATGGTCTTTACCTGAAAAGGTATTATGCTTAAAGAATGGGTATGGAGATTTTTAGTTAGGATAGTTTTTCTTTCTAGCTGGTATGTTTTAGTTTAAAAAGTGTGCTTAGCTTAGGGAGTGTTTTTCGTCATCATTCCTGCTTATCTTGGTTTTACTCTTGGCATTGCAGATGTCGATGCCTCTCCAAACATACATTGGTTTCACTGATGGTGCTTGTCGTAATACACGAAACATTTCTTCCACAGCTTGGGTTATCTATTCGCCCTCTCACGAGTTGGTATCTATGCATGGGGTAAGCCTCGGTCAAACAACGAACAACATTGTCGAATATAGTGCAGTGATTGAGTTATTATCTAAATCTATTTCCTTTGGGATTCGGAGTTTGATAGTGAGGTTAGATTCTGAACTCGTTGTATTACAGCTTAATAGAGTGTATGCCATTAGAAATCCAGTGTTATTGAGATTATTTTTGAGAGTGCGTCTCTTGGAACGTGAATTTGATTATATTGAATATCAGCATATTCCAAGATCTTTAAATACATTAGCAGATGCAATTGCTTCTCGAATGTTAAGTAGACATTTGAAATAATCATACATGTAAATTTAAAACCATTCCATAACATGATTTACAAGATAAGCCGATAATAGTGATATATATAGGAGTGTGTCAAAAAATACATCGTCCTCGATCATAGGTTGAAAAACACCTTATGTTCGGAAAAAATGATAAGTACAAAAAGCAAAATGTCATATGTGCCTACAATAGGCGATCATCCTATCACTGGTGATGATCTCGATAAGAAACCACTGCACAAGCCACCTTGCAAAGGAACCTCCTAAAAGGTCCTGGGACCCCAATCACATAGCGCTGAAGTCGACGAGGAATGTCATCTATGCTGGTCTCTGGAATATCTCCTGTCAAGCGCTCTAGATGACTCTCCAACTCGACCAAAGTCTCTGCTGATTCGTCCTATGGGGTTGGCGCAGCTGCAACTGGTTGTTTCCTCTCGTAAGGTCGGAGGGCAGCTGGTCGCTGTGGACCCACATCTGCATTTGAAACTTCTACTATCAGTTTTGGGACGATAGAAAAATAAAAAATTAAAATTAAAATAGGAAAATGTTGAAAATGATTTTACCTGAGTCATCCCATTGCTCTCCTGGTGGAAGAGCCATGTATGGGTCACCACGAAAATCTACCCCAGCGTAAGGGAAGTCCTGAATAGAAAAAACCTGGTTTTCCAACCATTGGAAATACTCAGGTTTGAATCGAACAACCTCTGTCCCCTCGTCCGGATGACGGGCCATAACTGCAACCCATCACATCAGTTTGGGCTCTTGAGGAAGCCCAGCTCCAACAGTAAGGTGTTGCGGGATCAACATTGGAACCCTCTCCAGGCCAAAGATCACAACCAAAGCCCCATAACCAAATGTCTTCATTTTTCCATTCTTGGCTCTGGTCAGTTGGCCTTTTACATTGGCCAACACAGCATCGCACTAATTGAAGATGGTGCCTCGAAAGCAGTCAACTGCCATCCGCATCTGGGATCCAGTGGCAATATGTAATGCGACACTCCCGCAAAGTCTGGTGACAGTAAACGCGATCACCATGAGTTCAGGACGGGATATGGTCTTAATGTATATCCCTTTGTCTCTAGCCTGGCTATCGCAGAACTCTAGCCAGAGGCTATCGACAGACTGGCCACCTAGCCTAGTCCCGAATAGAGTCAAGTCTTCGCCTCTCTTAGGCAAACCAGTCAAGAAATATATGTCTTCCAGCTCGATTTCGAGCTGGTGGCCACCAATGAAGAAGCACTGGTCCTGTATGCTCCATCTGTCAACCAGCCACTATAAGAAATCCACCTGGGCCCTCATGCCAGGTATGGCCCAGAATTTGTACAAGCCGCATGCCTTCAATGCATCGATCGAAGGTTGGTGATTCAACACGGCAAGATCCACGTCCTCATGCTCTCGTTCACGCCAATCTAGCATGATGTACCCTCTACATCCAATAAAAAGACAAATTAGAATGCTAGAAATTAATTTGTTTGGGTCAAATTTGAGAATTTTTGGGTTAAAAACCCTTGCTACGGGGACCGCACCCTCTGTGTTAGAGACAGTGCGTGGGTCTGCACCTTGCCTACATGGAAGGTGCGGACCCCTGACTTTTTCCCCATTGAGAAAAAGTCGGGGTCCGCGGGCTGCCAGTGTTACACCTGTGGGCCCCCGCGCGCGGGTTTTTAGCCTAAAAACCCTCCAAAAAATGAAATAAAAGCCTAAAACAAAAAATTAAATGGTTAAAAATGAAGAGTAGGATGATGTGGATTACCTGGAGAAGACGGCGTTCGATTCCGACGATTGGATTTTCCACAATCTTCACGGGAAGTTTTCTAAACAAAAGCACTATTTTCTCACCCAAATCTCAAACGGTAAAAATGAATTGACGAAAGCCCTTTTTATAAGTTTTTTGAGTAAATAAATTGCAAATTTGTTTATGTTTCACTTTGGAAAGGTAATTTTTGCAGCATTTTTATCCATTTCAAACAGGTATGAGTAATGTTTGCATTTTTGTTCAGGATAACGGATTATTCAGGCGAAATCTATCATTTTCGACGAAAAAACATTTAGTCACCTTTAATCTCTTTTTTGACTCCTAAAACATGAAAAGATCGCCGAGTTTTTCTTTTTAAACTCGTTAAAACGGAACTAAAAAGATGGTCCACTTACAGCTCTTTTCTGACCGTAAAAACATGAAAAGATTGCTGGATTTTTGTCGTTTCAAATTCGATATTGGTTATAAAACGACGTGTCGTTGATCGCTTTTTTACTTTTTCGGATCAGGGGCACTAATTACAAAAAGTACTCCTTGGTCGTAAAGATCAAGCGGTTCTCTCAAGTATTATTTTATACTTTTTCGGGCTTGGGAGACACAAATTTACGAAAAAGGTCAACCCTGGAGTCTTCTTAAGTTTTTTCAGACTCTCTAAAATTGAAAAACGCCGAGTTTCTCCTATACTGGACTCGTTAAAATTTCACAGTAAAGGACTTGTTCAATTACAAACAGGAACGAACCACTCCTTCTTAGGGTTCGAATTTAAACTAAGTTGGACTCATCCGAAGGATGAGCTTATAATCAAGCAAATGTTATCCTCCTCAAGCTTGTCAAAAATAAAAAGGTACTTGCCAGAAATGGTGGGGGAAAAGAGAGAAAAATGAGCCTGTTTGTCATACTTTGTAACCACTCTTGAACACGACACTTTTATTCACCTGGGTTGGGAAATCCGTTGCCTAACAGTTGATCAAACCACATTGAAAGTCTTCAGCCGGTTTCTGGGTATTAACTTTGGGTCAATTGTCACCAAACCATCTGTTGTGTCGTTATGTGTTCAAGAGGTCACTGCCAATAAGCCATTCATCTGCAAAATATCTGTCATCCATCTTGACCATCCCTGAGTCAGTCCTTGCAACTAAATTTATTCAACTTGATCTATGATTTCGTGTTGTAGGCTTTCCTGCGACGGATCGCTTTCTATTGACTTCAGCTCATTATCTAGAAAGATGATCTAGAAATTCTCAGTACCTTGGGATCTGCATGCCTCAATGGCAGGTTTCTCGCCTTTGACGACAGGTTGCATCATTGACCTTCGATCAAAGGATTCTGTGACATGTTCGACATCAACACATTTATTCACATCTCATGGATTGTACTGGGTACTTTGAGAGCGATTGACATCACTGGTGGTTTCTCTCACACTTGTTAACAGTTTACATCATTGACTGGTAATCAAGTGGTTTCTACCATGTTCGACATCAACACATTCATTCGCATGGATAGAATCGTACTGTTTCGAGAAGTAGAAATGAAGACCCTGGATCTAGTTTCTGTAATCCAGGCTGCGAGGAATTTTGTATTCATTATATGATGGACTATTCATAAACAGATGGCTGTGTCCATACTGTGTCCACATGAGTCTATACTTGTGATGTATTACAAGATCACTCCTGTATCAGAGCAGTAGTTAGTTTTCTAAGTCAGTTTTGATCTGAGTATGGGAATGCCTACCTCAGGGATGATATGATCTCATATATATATCTTGCATTGAATGTTTTTACAGGTTCCGACCGGGCTCTCCACAAGATGATCCTCGAAATGATAAAGTACTTCACTCTTCCTAAATGATAAATGAAATCCTCATCTACTACAGACTTCGCACTTTAGGGGGCAATCTGTTACACAAAAATATCGTCACCATGATTATTTGCAGTCAGTATGGGTCTATCATCACTTGTACTGTCCTCCTAAGCAAGTCACAGACCTCAGATCTTCAAGTCAAGCTTTGAAAATGAGAGAAAGACATTGAAAATCAACAAAGCTCCGTACTTTCTCTCACTATTGCCTGCGGTCCCGCACCTCCTGTTTAAAAAAACTACGAACCTGCCCGCTCTGTCCCTAAAGGAGTGGGTGCGAACCCCTGTGAAAGTCAAAAAGGCGCAAGTTTATTCTAAAAAACTCACTTTGGGTTAATTCTAGATGATTCTAGAAGGAATTTTGACGTGGATTGGTCGCTCTTAGGTGGTTCATGCATCCCAAAAGAGAAGGAGCTAATCCCTTGATGAGAGGAGCTATCCCTTTGAAGGAGGGCTTTATCCCTTTGAAGGAGGACCTAGTAACTTCCCTCCATTGCACTGTAAATTAAGGCATTGGGCTGGTTGCTAGGGAGGTTAGAAGCTGAACATTTTTTAGGGTAAATGCTGGTGGAATTGAGACTTCCTAGTTAAGCTTGAGAGGAGAGATCACATACCTTTTTGGCTTCATTGGGAAGAGAGTGAAACTTGTCAAAGTAGAGGAGACTTCTTGTTGGACCCTGGGAGGAGCTTGTACAGTTTCAAGGCACAGGTTGTAAAGTTCTTCTTTGATTTGAATTAATACAATCAGATTCATTTTTCTCAACAAATTATCTTATGTCATTTGTTTCATGAATTCCTTGATCTTCATGTTAAATATGTTTTATGATATTGGCTTTTCAGGTGCTATTTAATTTGTTTTCTTGTTTGTGTTTGCAGATTCGCAACGAGGGAGCTCATTTGGATCGAAGGAGTGAGGATTCCACAAACTTGCATTGGACCCAAGGTAGGCCTAAAACACTTGTTTGCCTTTGTTTATAAATGCATATTTAGAGAAAGATAGTTTTTGATTGGCTTGCTTGTCACTAGGTCTCTTTAGATTCTAGGAAGGTCTATCTTGTCCAGAAGATCGACTCATTCCGTGTGACACCTGCCCATTCAACATCAGTATAAACAATAAATGAAAAATCATTACCACTTGGGTACTGTTATAGGCCATTTTTTCTCATTTGGTCAATAGGCCTACAAAATGGATCCATCAACATCCATGAGCACCTTATCATCATCCCTACACAAAGCCCTAAGCATGACTTTCTCAAATCCATAAATTTCTGACCTTTACTGATTCATTTCAGTGCTTTAAGGCTCAGTGTACCTTGACCCCTTAGGGACCTGCTTTGAGTGGCGGGTTTCTCAATTCTGCACCTTATCTGATTAAAGTAGGTGCCCTTGTTTGGGGTGCACTGATTAAGAAAATTTGGGAAAAATAAAAATAATATGAAGCTTCCTCTTCCATAAGCTTCCAGGAGTTATTGCAACCATTTATCTTGGATAAGAACTTTGAATCCTATTTCTCCTTCCTTATATTTTTCACCTTCTTATCTCTTGAGATCATCAACTCATCAAGAGTGGATCTCAAGCCTAGATTGGTAAATAGATAATAATTCCTAAAATACCATCCTCTCCTATATATTTATTGCCATCCACAAGCTAGGGGTTAGATTTGGAAACTAATCATACCCTTATGATGTTGCTTTGATCATAAGAGAGTTATCATTTCCATTCATTAGGGTGGCTTTGAGGTGTACATTGTGGCAAGGAAGGACAAGTCAAGTTGGGAGGTTCTCTACAAGATCAACTTCCACTTTTGGTTGTAAACTATCTCCCTTCCATTTTAATACAAATAGTATATCATTTGCCTACAGGTGTTATGTTATGTTTATGTATGTGTGTTTCAATGCTACGTTGATCCATTGAATAGAATGATTGGATAATGCTACATAATGGCATAGATATTTGGCTTGTGATGTTTGTTTGTACAAGTTATAATTATAGCAATCAGAGCTACGGCTGGAGTTGAAAAGCCAAGAGGAGAGAAGAACTTATGATGAATCACAAGTAAGTCATATTTCCATTCTCCAATTCTTCTAAGGAAAAAATTATAGTCTTTGATTTTTGTTGTTCTAGACCATGCCACTAGGTCTAGGGAAGATACTTCTATCTACAGTCATAGATTTTGTATAACAAATTGGTGACCATATTGGGGAAAGATTCATTCCCTTAGTGGTTTCCTTGAATTTTTCCCTTGTTTCACCTCTTAAATTGACCATAATTTCCTCACTCAGATCCTAATAGACACTAGGAATACCTTTCTTTGAGATGATTGGTTTTTGGTGTTGTTAACTAGCCAAATTAGGATCAGAGCACCCCTTGGTCTAGAGAAAGAGAATTGAAAAGCACTTTGGACTTCTTTGCACATGCTCTGCAAAGAACTATAGCCCTTTAGGAACATGTGCTGACCCCAGTTGCATGCAAAAACTTGCCTTTTGTTACCTTTCTCTCTGATTATCTTTGCTCTAGCTATTTCTCCTTATGTCTCGGAGTGTGTTTTGGTCTCTCAATATCCTTCACTTGGTTTTATTTTGGTTTTGAGTGCCTTTGATAAGAATTTTTTTAGGTTTTACTTTCTTCTTGTCATTAGGTCATTATCAAACTAATTTCTTGATCACTGGATTGTTCGAAGGAATTGGTGTTTTAGTCATCATTTTGAAAAGTGTTTTTTATCAGTGATCAGGTGAATATCTTAGTTTTCGTCTGAAAATTAAGTAGAATTGAAAAGAAAAACTATTATGCATCATGCATCGCATATAGGGCTTTGATTTTGATTGGAATAGTGAAGTTGAGGAAATTGATTGTTTCATCACTTATTTGTTGCATTGTTAATTGATTTCTTCTTCCCATACTTAGTTAGGCCTTTCATTGTTAAAAGGAAAATGAAAAGAGTTATTTTTGTCATATTAGTTGCATCATAGGTGTGTTCAGGTGACGTTGAGTTTTAAGCCTTGAAATTGAAACATAATTCAAGATTAACTCCAAAATTCACTCAATTGACCTAAGGAGCATGTGTAACATTAACACAAACATTTAGAGGTCTAGACTAGAGATGTGTTCCGATGTCTTTTTGGCCAACATTGCATTCCAAGGGTGATATCCCATTCCACATATGTAAGTGTATCGGACCTTTCTCCATGTACCTTCGGGTATATTGGATGGCGCTCCATGCATGAAAAGTATATGGTAATTCTCTCATCAAACTATTACGGATTACACAACACTACTACGGACTGTGATTCCACGTACCTATGGATATATTTTGGAAGTCACCTATAGGTTGCTATCCTCACCATAGGTAAACGATTTGACCACCTTGTACACTGTGATACACCGAACATAACATACAGGGAGATTTCCTGCACGTATGTAAATCCTTGGTTTACCAAGGTGGTATATTGCAATTCACACTGACTTGGTAATATTTTTTTCCTAGCTTACACCTTTTATCTTTATTTTGTGTTTTTAATTTCTAAAATCAATTAATTGACCACGGAACAACATCCTTGTTGTGGAACAACTCCTTAATGGATCTTAGGTTGAGACTAATGGCAACAATTCCCGAGTCTACCAATCAAGAAAACCCCTTTGATGGGAATCCTCATCATTTTCCTTCTTTTGGAAATAATGGTGCTCCTTATATGGAAACGTTGTCCCTTCCCAGACTTACCATTGGTTTGCTAGTTTTGTTGTTTTCGATCCCTATGGTTCTGAATGTCCAAACTACTCCTCAAACAAGTTCTCCTCCACCTGAACAGTGTCAACCTCAAGTTTATCCTAAAGTTTACCCTTTTCCTTCTTCACCTATTGTTTCTTCCTCCCTTTCTTCCTCCTCACCTGGTGAAAGTCTTGATTCTAGTAACTGGGAATTTAAGAATAAGAAGAAGAGGACAAAGAAGAAGAAGAAAAATAAGTAGGGGAGAAACCAAGCAACCATTTCTACCCATGCAACTATTATGGAGAAACCTTTGAATCATCCTTGCAAAGTTAAATTCCCTTGCAAGTTATGTAAGGGTGATCACCTTCTTAAGGATTTTCCTGGTATTCCCAAGGTACTATAAGTGTGGTCCATAGGCTCACACAGCCTTTATCGTCATCTTCTAGAGATCATGTTGGTCATAAACCTTCAACTAATGAAAGTAAGGTCCATTGGAAAAAGGTTAAAGTCAAATTTCCCTGTATGTTATGTGAAGGAAATCATCCTATTCACCTTTTTCCTTATATGAATTAAGCCTTAAAAGTGTTGGAAAACCTTGTAGCTTCTCAGCATCATCTTTCGGCTGGTTATCAAAATATTTCCCCTAATACTCCACTAGTTGATGAAGTGATTGACCATAATCCATATCTAGTCAATCACACTCCCTCTGAGCATGAATCTCATGAGTCTGTTCTCGACCAACCATTGGAAGAGAACATGGTTGACTCAATTCCATGGTATGTTGTTTGTAACTTTCCCATAGAGAGTGAAATACATACCACTCAAGTTCTTCTCGTTTATTCATAATTAGGGGGAAACCCTCCCATTCCAAAGGCACAGGGGGTGATCCTCCCATTCCCACAACACAAGGGAGCAATTATCCCATTCTCATAACATAAGGGGACAGTTCTGTTGTTCGCACGACACCCTTTCCAAGTAGTATGGTCACTTCCTTTGATTGGAGTCGGCTGGAAGGATATCATATTCCTCCTTATGTGCCCTTCCAGATCATAGTACAAGCTTATAATATTCCCATAAATAGGACAATCATAGACGAAGACACATTTTTAGTATTATATCTTCAACTACTTGGAAAGCTTTCGGTTCTCTGCAGCTTGTGCCTGTTACCTAGAATATGTTTTCTTTTAACAGAGGAACCAATCAATCGTTAGGGATCCTTCCTCAATTTCCTATTACTTTGGGAGGAAATATTGCTTATATCGATGTGATGGTAGTCCAAGGCCCTTTGGATTTTAATTTACTCCTTCGGTAGGGCTATGCTTATGTCAGGGGAGCTCTTGTCTCTTCACTCTTTCGTGTGATATGTTTCCCACATGAAGGAAGAATTGTGACCATTGACAAAATTTCATTCGTTAGTCCTAATTTGACTCCCAGTCAACCAAATTCCCTAAATGGTCCTTATATGCAAGTGGTATCTCCCCTCCCTCATATTAATTATGTGGCAACATGTTCTACGCCTGCGTCTACTAATGATCTAATAGGTGATGTAGTGCATCATGTACTAGGGGCATTGGAGCCTCATATGTCCATTAGATCCTTTGATATGTATCCCTTCCAGAGTTTTGTCCTCCCATATGATGAGAACCTCTTGGAATCCATGGCCTCTTGCAAGTCATGAACAAAGACTCAGAGTAGAGTTCTTTTTCTTGTGTCAAGCTTGTTAAAAAATGAAACAAGGTCTCGAAGCAAAGTTCTTTTTCTTGTGTCAGGCTCGTTAAAAAATGAAAAACATCCCCTTGAGCATAGTTCCTTTTCTTGTGTCAAGATAATTAAAAAATGAAACATATCCACTTCCAATTCAAGTCTTTGATGAGATCTCGTAAATTCCAAGTCGATTCTTTCACTTGATCTCGTAAATGAACCTTCATTCCATCCACCTGTTAGTAACCAGTAATCTATTTAGGTGAATGAATGAAGCTTGGAGGGCATGTACCTAACATTGAGTCATTATGATGGGGGCATGAAAAATTATTTTAAGCATAATTTTTCTCTTTTTGAGGCCTGTGTAAAAATCAAACCACTCTCAAGCATATTTTTTCTCATGTTTCAAGCTTGTGAAAAAATGAAACCATATTTAAGTACTCTCAAGCATAGTTTCCCATGTTTCAAGCTTGTGTAAAATTGAAATCATTTTCATACTACCTCTTGTGATTTCTATTTTTATCAACCTATTTCTTCCATATGAGCCTTGGTTTTCTCATTCCATCGTCACCATCTACTTGGCCGATCATATGCTTTCACTTGGTGTTTTTCCCTTACTTGGGGAACAACTGCGATGAGTGGTCTTATTAGTCAACCTCTTGACCTCTACATGTTTTGAGTAATTCCATCATGACCGAAACTAGTTTCTACCCTTCATACCACTCGTTCCTCCAAGTGGAGCCTTCTTTCAGCTTTTTTCAGACTCCCTAAATATGAAAATATTGTAGATCACTTGTCTTTTTGAACTCGTTAAAGTAAATGAAAAGACGTCTACTCATTATAATTTTAACCCTTTCCAGACTGAGATATACTAACTATGAAAAAAGAATACCCTAGTTTAACATGGCTAAGAGGTTCTCCTAAGTATTTTTTTCTACCATTTTGGACTCAAGAGACTATCTACAAAAAGGAACCTTTAGATTTTTCTTTTTCGCCTATTTTTCAAACTCTCTAAACATGAAAAGTATATCGAGTTAGACCTTTGTTGGACTTATTAAAACATCAAACAAAGATGGAATCATCAAACATGATGGGACCAAACCACTCCTTCTCAAGATTTGTTAAACATACTTGGATGGATTCATCTGAAAGATGAACTTATAGATCAAGCATGTGTTATCCTTCTCAAGCTTGTTAAAAAATAAATAGGTATTGGCCAACAATGGTTGGAGAAATTGGGAAAATTGGATATTCCACCTATTATGGTAGTGAGTCCCTCTTAAACAAGACACTCTTCCACTTCATCTCCATGGCTATTGGGTTAGGAAATATGCTTGTTATTTGGTTCATCGTACCATTTCAGAGCCTCCATTTTCAATTTTGGGTCAATTCTTCCATCTCCATTCAGTGTCATCGGTGTGTACAAGAGAAGTCATTCAGTTAATATCTTCTATGATACTCGTAAGCCTTCATTCCATGTCTATCATTCATGAACTAGTTCTCTATCAAAGTCATCATGTCTTAAATCATGATGTTTGTTTCATGTCGTTGATGAGGGATACATCAAGGCCCGCCTACGATGGGTCACTTCCTATCGACATCAGCTCATAATTTAGGAAGTTGACTTAGAAAATCTCCCTTCAATACCTTGGGGCTTTCATACATCAATGGAAAGTTTCCTCACTCTTGGTGACATGTTTACATCATTGACAGTACCTTGAGAGCCATTAACATCATCAGTGGTTTCTCTCACATCTGTTTATGACTTACATCATTGAAAACTAATCAGATGGTTTCTTCCATGTTCGACTTCAACTCCTTTATTCATGTGGTTAGACTCGTATGTTGGACGATCGAGTGAACGAGATAGAAGACCCCAGATCTAGTTTCATCCATCCAGGCTACGATTTTAGGATTAATACAAGATCACAATGTATGATGGCTATGATCATATAGAAAATAATCCAATCATAGGTCCACCCTTTTTCATTAGTGGACGTGTCTACTTGATCATTGTACATGTAATGTTAGCCTATGTGCTGAGTATGGGTATGCCTCCCTCATCAAAGATATCATGATGTAAATTCATTGTAATAGATGATGATCCTACCAGTTGTTCTTGATCTGAAATTGTCACAAGGTAAAGAAATTTAGTCATCAACCATTGTTTCTAACTTTTCACTTTAGGGGGCAATCTATTATAGGCCATTTTGTCACATCTGGTCAATAGTCCTACAAACTGGATCCATCAACATCAATGAACACCTTGTCATCATCCCTATGCAAAGCCCTAAGCATGACTCTCTCAAATCCCTAATTTTTTTACCTTTACTGCTTCATTTAAGTTCTTTTAAGGCCCAGCGCACCTTGGCCCCTTAGGGACCTGCTTTGAGTGGTAGGTTTCTCAGTTCTGCATCTTCTCTGATCATAACATGTTTTCCCTTTTTGGGGGTGCGCTAATCAAGAAAATTCGGGGAAAATAAAAAGAATCTCGAAGCTTCCCCTTACAAAAGCTTCCAAGAGTTGTTACAACCATTTTCCTTGGATACGAACTTCAAAACCTATCTCCCCTACCTTGGAGTTTTCATCTTCATATCTCTTGAGCTCATTCTCCCATCAAGAGTGGATCTCAAGCCTAGATTGTTAAATGGATAATAATTCCTAACTAACATCCTATCCTATATATTTTATACCATCCACAAGCTAGGGCTTGTATTTTGGAGACTAATCATACCCTTATGTTGTTGCTTTTATCATAAGAGAGTTATCATTTCCATGCATTAGGGTGGCTTTGAAGTGTACATTGTGGCAAGGAAGGACAAGTCAACTTGGGAGGTTCTCTACAAGTCCAGCGTCCACTTTTGGTTGTAAACTATCTTCCTTCCATTTTAATACAAAGAGTATATCGTTTTCCTACATGTGTTATGTTATGTTTATGTACATTTAATTCAATGCTATGATGATCCATTGAATAGAATCATTGGATAATTCTACATAAATGTCGTAGATCTTTGGCTTATGTTATTTGTTTGTGCAAGTTCTAATTATAGCAATTAGAGCTATGGTTGGAGCTGACAAGCCAAGAGGAGAGAAGAACTTGTGACAGATCACAAGTAAGTCATCTTTCCATTCTCCAATTATTCTAAGGAAAACTTTATAGTCTTTGATTTCTATTGTTCTAGACTAGGCCAGTAGGTCTAGGGAAGATACTTGTGTCCACATTTATAGATTCCTTATAACAGGTATCAAAATTCATAGTCCAATGGTTCTCTGAGATATATGAGAATTATGTTGGTTGCTAATAGATGGCTTTGTCTAGGAGTTACTTGAAATCTTCCAACTATAGCAACGGTCAGCATGATTTCTGGTCTTGAAGTTTTCAAATATTAAAGGCTGCCAATGATGGATCTATATAAGGCCTTGTCCATTTTTGGATATTCATCCATCTTACTAAGCTTATAACATGTCACCATAGGAGTTCTCACCAAAGATAATTCTTTCATGCAAAATTTCTTTAGCACTTCCTTGAGAAATAAAATGCCTTTAGGGCTCTACGTTATCTGCAATCCAAGGAAATATGATATCTCTTCAAGCATGGACATCTCGAATTTAGCAGTTCATATCATCTGTAAATTCACTATTCAACAAATTTGAATTACTGCCAAAGATGTTATCATCAACATATACAACTACCACAATGAGTTTTCTATCATTTTCTTTGACATATAGGTTGCTGTCAATTTCTCCTCTTTTGAATCCTCACTTGAGCAGGTAGTTGTCTAGCTTGCAATACCAAGCTCTAGGGGATTGCTTGAGACCATACAAAGCCTTATTCAATATGCAAACAAAATCTAGTTGCTCTGTCAGTTGAAAGACTTCGGGGTGCTCTATATAAACTTCCTCCTATAGCTCTCCATTAAGAAAAATAGATTTGATATCCATTTGATAGATTTTGAATTTCTTAAAGAAGGAAAATTCCAAAAACATTCTTATTATCTAGCAATAGAAGAAAAAGTTTCATCAAAATCCAAGCCTTCTATTTAAGCATAGCCTTTTCATACCAACCTAGTTTTGTTTCTTACCACTTCTCCATGATCATTCAAATTATTCATGAATACCCACTTTGTGCCAATGTCATTCTCATTTGCAGGTCTAGGAACAAATTCCCAAGTCTAATTTTTCTCTATCTCATCCAATTCTTCATTCATGGCCTTTAGACAATGTTGATATTGACTGGCTTGAACAATATCCTTTGGTTCCTCCATCGATAGCAAGGAAACATGTGATTGCGTAGAGGCATTAAACAACTTCCTACTTGTCTTCACTCCATAAGTTAATTCACCAACTATTTAATCAGTGGGGTGGTGTTTTTGTACATACCTTGGGGGGTATTTTGTTTGAGGAGTAGAGCGATCTTCCTTGCTTTTTTCTGCAGTTGTTGTAACACCCTGCTCCCACATTTACACAAGCTAACCAGTCCACCAAGGTAAACATGTGACAAAGAGTTACTATGTGTTTTAGCAGCTACAGCCACCCTCCAAAATTTTTCCTTAGCTTCGTTTTGGAGCCTCCCTAACAACCTTTCACAGCAACATGTCTTGTCTTGTCAAGTACACAAGCTTCAGTGATTTTCTTTCAGAATGACAGCCTATCCATCAAAGCTTGTTGCATCACCCTCACAGGCTATTTCACTAGACTTGGTCTAGTTGCAAGCTGAGTAGCTCCCTCAAGAAATTGCGCAATTCTAGAAGGCAACAAACCTTTCCTTCAAAAATTGCACAATTTTGTCTAGCAGTCTACTGGGGTCCAGAATTGCACAAATCTGCCTGTCACCATTCACTAATAAAATTGTGCAATTCCTCCCAGTGGGGCTGCTCAGCCCAGAAATTGTGCAATTCTAGGCAGCAGTCAGCTGCTCTGCCAAAAATTGTGCAATCCCTCTGGATAGCCAGCCCAGCTCCCTCCCAGAAATGCACATTTTTTCCTCCTAGTTAAGCAAACTATTGCATGTGCAATTGAGTTGACTGTTCCCTCCAGGACTAAGAAAAATTGATTTGCACGCATGGGTTGCTCCTCCCAAGGCAGTACGCAAAGGCATCCCTTGATTCAAGGATCTATTTTTAGCAGTTGGAGGTTACATGCAAGGATCATCTCAGAAACCTCCCGCTAAGTGTCGCTTTTCCTAGATTTGTGGCATTTGCATCACAACCTCGATCTTATCAAAACTCATCCACTGGAAACTTCAAATCTCATTCCTCACATTAGCCTTGTAGCTCTGGCATCCCACATTGCATCTAGTAATTGTCATAACATTCAGCTCAGCTGTCTTGAGGTAAGCTCGTTTCTCATGGCTTGCACTACATTTCTGGCGCTTTTTGTGTTTCACTTCGTATGAATGTTTTCTGCTAGATTTCAATGAGCGCTTGCTATTTTTTGCATGCATACTATCTTGTACTAGCACCATTTCAGTTTTCATTTGCATCTCACTTTTGTCGCATGCATGACATTTTTTTCAATGAAGGTTGTCGTTGCAACGAATCGCTTCACACACATGCATGCTTTCCCTTTTTCCGAACCCTGCACTTGTTGTTTGCATGAATTATCATTCACTCTCGTTTGCACTCATCTCACCATGCATTCAAACTTCTCATGTTTTTTCACCCTTCGGCAGGACTGGGATGCCTTGGCCCAAACCATGCCTTACCCGACTAGCACTGCACATTTCCCGAGGTGAAGATTCTACCTTCCCTCCATAAATTGTGCAAGTCTAGCTAGGCACTGACCTCCAGGCTTGCATTGCGCAATTCTTGGAGGCAGTTTCCTATTGGCCCTAGAAACTGCGCAATGCAGTTTACTGGTTGCATGTCACAACTGAATGAAATTTTGAATTGCGCAGTTTCAGTCCTCATCAGCCAAGGTGGACTATGCATTGTGCAGTTCTAGCAGTTAGTCAACCTCTTGACAGCCCGAACTGTGCCTTGCACAGTTTTGGGAGTCAGTCTCCCGACCTCCCAACTGAATTGCGTGACCTTCGTGGTCGGTCACACATGTATGTTGCAAGTCAGTTCTCAAGTTCATTTTGGTTTTCGACTGGTAGATTTCTTTCCATGAGTGTTGCCATGTCTCCAAGTATCGCAAGTGTTCATCTACCTCTCAGCAGTACAGTTACAATGGTTTCCAAGAGAGAAGAGTCAAAGACACCGTTTAGAGCACACTTGGTGATGCAGTTGACCAAGTGTCTAGGAAATTTCCTACCCACGAAGATATCAAGTTGTTCATAGAAAAGGAAATCAAGTAATGACGGCAGCATCATCACAACAAGCAGCACCATGAACAGTAGCTGAAGGCAGTATACCAAATGCAACGAAAACAAGAGGAAGGTTGTTGACAACACAGAGGTGGAAAAAAATTGCAACCTCAAGCAAATCCACTTGTGATGAAAGCAACTTTGGAGACTCAAGCTATGAGGTTAAAGCGCGACATGAAGATCGTGTGAAGGCAGAGAATGGAATAGAGAAGGATTTGCATGTGTTGAAGCAACAACTCAAGGAAGAACAGGAGCTGCATAAATGAGAGAATGAGTTAGAACATGTACAACAGGGGGCGCAACATGCACTCACAGATGAAACTACACCCATACAAGTTATAGATCCATCCCAGTAGCTAGCACGGAGCAGACATGGTGAGCAGTGTTGTTGATCGCATGCAAGGGAATTCAACAGTATGCATGTCATTATGTGCACTCATGCAATCCCACCCATTCAGCACACTCACCAAAGCAAAGACAAGAAGAAAGTCTGACTAGAGTTGAACATGCAGTTGACAGTTGATGTGCATGACCACCAGCACACATTGGAAGATCAGCATGGAAACTATGCATCAGTGTGTTGTCAGTTCGGCCGCACCCAAGAAGACCATGTGCATGCTAGCAGACAAGTTGGATGGAGGAGCCATACCAATGCACCTAGATGCAAGGGAGTCAAGAGTTTTCTTCAGCAAGATGTCACCATGGAGCACATGCACACCATCACGGATGACCAATATTGGCATCAGCTCACCACCTTCACCATCACAAGCATGTCAAAGAGTTGGTCTCACCACAACAGACCTAGTGTCAGTGATGTCTTGCATGGCTTTCCCAATCCATTTTGTCTCACATGGGTACATGTGCATTGTAATGTAACGTATTTTTAAGTGCAAGTTCAAGTGTCGATAGTTGGATGTAACAGTCATAGACTAGATGAAGAGTCATGAGGGTAGATGAACTGTCACAAAGGGGAATGTCAACAGTCACCCCACCCTTTGCTATAAATAGAACCTCATAACTCATGGTAAATTCTTTTGGTCAGCCAAGGTTCCGATAGGACTATCTTAAAGAAATCTTAGACAATATTGTAACGAGCCTTGGCTTCTCCAATACGCAGAGCTAGTACATCTCTTTGGAGGAGCATGCAGTTGTGGCTATAACGTTCCACTGTCGGAACTAGTGGTTGGACATGGATGTATTGTATGACTGGAACTTACACTTCTTAATATACCAAATCCATCATGTTTCATCCATATGTTGTATTGTATTCTATGCTATCTGGTTTACTCTAAATGATATATGTATTTGTTTGCTTACGCATGCATGTATGGACTATTCTATATAAGTATGTATGAGTCTTTCTAAAATGTGTTGTTGGTTTAACCATCACTTTGGACTGCTCGCTAACTTGCTTTGCAGCTTGTGATGAATCTTCGCTCGTGTGTTCCCTTCCAAGTAGCATACTATTACAGGTTTCCAAAGGGTGCACTCACTTCGCCCTCACTTTGTTAGAACCTCTCATGCACCTTCCTTGACTTACTGCAGCTGTCACACCCTTGCTACCAACAGGGACATCTTACTTGCGTCTGCGCGAAATCATGATCAAGGCATTACCATACGACCCACTGCTCGGACTCCTACACCAAACGGTCTAAGGACTAATTAGGACTTCTTAACATGGAAATCCCCTTACATGTTGGCAGGTCCAACACCGTCAACATTTTGGCGCTAGAAGGATATCCAGATGACAAGCTTAGTCCTCACATCTGTTTTGAATCTCTACATATCTATCATGACTAACTACATAGTTGCTCTTCCAGAGTGTATGTCTTATGGAAATGACTTCATAATCTCAGAAGAGCTCTCAGATAACTTGTCACATAAAACATATGATGGTGGAGACCACGTAGCCTTGGTTAGGCACATAGTCAACGTTGTAGGCTCATGCGAAAGACATAGAATCTTTGAAGAATACATTACCTGCGTGTTGTTCATCTACACGCTTCGAGGGCACCCAATGCACTGGAGTGCCATGCTACCTGAAAAATATATTCATTCTCTTGCTCATCTGGTCGTAGAGATAGACCATGATTTCAACCACTTTAACCATAAAGCACTCGATAAAGAAATTCTGAAATTAGAAAAAGCACCTGATGAATCCATTGATCAATTTTACACAAGCTTTTGTAATTTTTCATACTGATTTCCCGAAGATGAAATTGATTGGGGATTTCTTTATGGGAGATTTGAGTATCTTCTTCACATATCCAAACCCCGCTCAACACACTTCGGTGATGGAGTTGCACAATCACAGGTAGGCATAGTTGTTGTCATAAGTGACTGTCCGCCTTCACCTCATCAAACAGCTCCACCACTGCGGAGTGATGTGGGAGATCATGCACAGACATTTGTTGAACTATCACATCCTCCCACCCCACCTGCTCTTGATATCTGTGCATATTTGTCTTGCAAGCTCGTTGGTTGTCACATGGATTCATTCCCTCAACCTTCGTCCCCATGTTCTGTTGATCCTCCAGATTGTATTATCTTGTGTTCTTCCATTCCGGACTCCTCACCTGCTGTGAACAAGGATCAAGTTGTCGACAGAGTTGGTGTTATGCAGCCAACCTACGCCATCATTCGTGATGAGTGTGTGCGGGAATCTAAAGAAGAACCCGTGGTGAAGGATGACTCCCTTCCAGTCGCACCTCATCCGCTTTATCCTGGCATCCCTTGTGATTCTTCCACTGTTAATTTCCCTATGAAAACCCATTTTTGGATGTTTCTACTTCTGATCATTCATAGGACACGTTGTGTAAGGACCTGCAGTTCTGCCGAAGTGCGACCACATGGAGGGCACGCGGTTGGAGGCTCGAACGAACCGCGTTCTGGCTTGAAGGCGAGCTCGACTTGGTGTGCGAAGCGTTATGTGATAATGCGAGGCATAGAAGAGTAGGGCGAGCTATTTATAGAGGCGTGGGGAGCATGAATGCTCAACCCACGGCCGACCTACAACATGGGCAAGCTGACATACATCTTGGGTGAGATTGCGATGGAGTAGGGGCATTGGGCAAGTCAGTTGGGTAGCCAAGACTTCGCCCTGACTTTGGTATATATTGGCATTGCGTGGATGGCATTTGGACAAGCATTCATCGCTCAAACATCTTCGCTCATGAGGAGAAGTGCGTAGACTTAGAGGTGGACGTAGCAAGGAAGGCGCATAGCTTGGTGATGCGCCCATTCTTGGGCAAGGCCACATGAAGGTGAAATGCACATCTTGGTTTTGGGTGAAGGGCGCGGGCAGGGTCGCCCACCGGTTGGAGTGAGGCATGCACGGGTGTGTGGCGCCCGGTTTGTGTGACGACTTGGCATGGGTTCTTGGGTGACTCAGGTGAGCGCCTGCCCGTCGTGCAAGTGTGCACGGTGACTTGGTGAAGTGTTGAGATTGTGGACAAAGGTGTGTCTCGGGTGGAGGCGCCCATGTGTGGTGACTTGGAGGCGTGCCCAAGTTGGGCAAAAAACACGATTGTGCGACAAGGTGAATGAAGGGTTGGTGAGTCATGCGGCAACCATGCAGAGGCGCCAACAAGCTGGGCAACCGAGTTTGCCGAAGATTGTAAATTTGGCTAAGTATGAAACTTGGGGTTTCCAAGTATACTTGTAAAGCTTTGTAATATTGAAAGACAGTATAATATATTATTCGGGCAGACTCATTATTCAGGGAGTTGCCCCTCCATTTATACTGTGCAATTGTGTTCTTCATTTATGATTGCTGATGATAATGAATGTGTATGGGTGTTCATTGGTATAAAGGATAACATAATAATACTTGGTTGCGAAACAAAAACTAAGTAGGAGTAAGTGGTTAGGCGTAGTCCATGAACATAAGTATTGGTGAAAAGAAAGTGTTCGGTGGTGTCGCACCTCGCTAAGAGCGGTTGAAAGACTACCACCGGCTTGGGGGCATGACAGTTGGTATCAAAGCAGCTGATTCGGGCATTGAAGGTTGAAGCTGCTACACACCTTCACCAAAGTGAAGGTGGTATTAGAGCTCGGTTGGAGCTGGTGATTGAAGCTGATTCAGGGTTGAAGAAGCTTAACAATTGGTGACAGTGAAGCAGGTACTTGCAAGTGAAGGAAGCTGTTTCACATAAAAGTGGAACAAGAGCTGGTTCATGTTGCAGGAATCTTGGTCAAGCTATTAGATGCTCGAAACTAGATCGCAAAGAAGAAGGAAGTTGTTAGCAATGGCAGTTGAATCTCAGGCTGGGTCTAGTCACGTTGTGAAGGATGCTACTATGGCATTCACGGAAAAAGTGTTGGAGAAGATGGAGGACTTAGAAGCTTTCTGGACTAAGAATATGGACTTGGTCGATAGGGATCAAGAGACCAATTCGAAGATGAGGGAAGAGCTCGAGGAACTCCGGACTCAACATGAGTACACTGATCTTATGTGTACACAACTTGAAGTAAGGGTCAAGGAAGTTGAAGAGGCAAGAGACCAAGGTCTTGCAGAGATCGTGGGCTTGCGAAAATCTCTTGACAAAGCCAGAGATGAGATCGCAATGTTGAAGAAGGTCGTGAGGCATAACTCAGGTGGAGGAGTGCCTCATGTGAAAGTCAAGGAACCAGAATCTTACGATGTTACAAGGAGTGCAAAGACTCTTGGCAACTTTCTATGGGACATGGAGCAATACTTGGAACGATTGGGTCTATCTGATGATGAGACGAAGTTCAAGGTAGCTGCTCAGTTCTTAACAAAGGATGCTAAGATGTGGTGGCGAAGGAGGATGGATCAGATTGCCAATGGCAGTGCTGGTGACATTACTTCGTGGGATGAGATGAAGAAAGCTTTGCAGACCCATTTCAGTCCTCAGGATGAAACGTGGGAAGAAAGGATGAAAATTAAGTTCATAAAGCAGACCGGGAACCTTCAAACATATCAGCGGGAGTTTGCAAGTGTGGTTCTGGAACTTCCTGACATGGCAAAGAGGGACAAGGTGTTCAACTTCATTATTGGGTTGAAGCCTTGGGCATGAAATGAAGTGAAGAGGTAGAGGATTAAAACACTTGAGGAAGCTTTTACTACTGTGGACAAGTTGATGGAGCATTATGATGAGACTTCTTATGATAGGAAGAAGAAGTCTGATAAGCCAAAAGATAAGAAGAAGGATGATGCTTCGAAATCAGATGATAATTCGAAGACGAAGAAAGCCTTGAAGTGTTGGATATGTGCTGGACCACATACGATGAAGAACTGTCCTTCTAGACTGAAAGTGGCTACAATTGCACAATCTAATATGAAGAATGAAGAAGCTTCTGTGGGGATGATGCAGATACTTGGTGTTGTTGTTGCTACAGAGGTGGTCTCTCGGAGGGATCCTGAGAGGAACCTTTTGGAGTATGTTCAGATGAAGGTTGGGAGTGCTGATATACTCACTATGGTTCATAGTGGGGCTTCTCACAATTCATGGGTGAAGATACTGTGAGAAGAATTGGGCTGAAATTTGTACCGGTGAAGGCACAGATGAAGACATTCAATTCTCCTCCTGACGATGTTCTTGGTGTAGGTGAAAAAGTGGACATAACACTAGGTGAGTGGACAGGGAAGGTCGACTTCACTATAGTGCGGATAGATGACTACGAGGCTGTGCTGGGAATGGAATTCATGAAACAAATTGATGCTATGATTGTTCCACATTTGAGGAAGTTGTACATTTACGATGGAAGGGAAGATGTACCCATTGGTGTTCCAACCATTAGAGTGACAAGGCCTGATTGTAAGTTGGAAGTAATGCAAATGGAGGATTAGAAGTGGATGGAAGACATGAGTAAGCGGTTGTCTATGGTTGAGACAAAGCTTACCGAGTAGTCATTGGTCATTAGGACACTTTCAGATAGTATCTTGGATTTGTCAAGAAGGCTAGAAGTGGTAGAGGATGATGATGATGATGATGATGAGGCATATGTGAGGCCGAATGTCGGGGAGGAGGATCGGGTCACTTATCTACAGAGGATGGAGATAGAGAATCCTGATAGATGGATTGAGATGATTAGTGAGGGTGAGCCTTCAGGCCCTACCCCCTCCACATCTTCTTAGATGACAAAGAAGATGGGGCTCATTGTTAGCTGCTCACGGCAGTGAGTCCTTAAAATAGGTTGAGCAGGTATGACAGATGGTGCAGGGATGACTTGGCGTCAAGCATCATGACATGTTGCAGATGGGATGGAGTTTCCATGGACTTGAGCATGGGAGAGATTCTTGGTGAGTTCAGGATGTGGCAGAATCCGAGATAGATTGGTGAAGGCATAGGGATGGACATTTTTATGATTTGAGCGTGACAGTTGGACTGATCACCCGACTAGTTCAAGTCATGAGGGCTAGAAGTGTACCAGAGAGATGTTGACATCAGGCAGGAAGGATGACAGTTCACAGGATGAGGACGACACATGATGGAGATGGAAGTTCTACATATGTTGCAGGGATGTTTGCAGTATGTGGAGGAGTTGACATCATGGACCACCGAGGATGATATTGATGTTGATCTTGGTGGATGGCTACCAGGATGGTATGTTGTCGAGGACGAAAACGACTTCAGGTGGAGGAGGATGTAAGGACCTGCAGTTCCGCCGAAGTGCGACCGCACAGAGGGTGCACGGTTGGAGGCTCAAACGAACAGCGTTCCGACTTGAAGGCAAGCTCGACTTGGTGTGCAAAGCGTTATGTGATAATGCGAGGCATAGGAGAGTAGGGCAAGTTGTTTATAGAGGTGTGGGGAGCATGAATTCTCAACCCATGGCCGATCTACAACATGGGCAAGCTGACATACATCTTGGGCGAGATTGCGATGGAGTAGGGGCATTGGGCAAGTCAACTGGGCAGCCAAGACTTCGCCCTGACTTTGGTATATATTGGCATTGCATGGATGGCATTTGGACAAGAATTCATCGCTCAAACATCTTCGCTCATGAGGAGAAGTGCGCAGACTTAGAGGTGGACACAGGAAGGAAGGCTCATAGCTTGGTGATGCGCACGTTCTTGGGCAAGGCCACATGAAGGTGAAATGCACATCTTGGTTTTGGGTGAAGGGCGCGGGCAGGGTCACCCGCCGATTGGAGTGAGGTGTGCACGAGTGTGTGGTGCCCGGTTTGTGCGACGACTTGGCACAGGTTCTTGGGTGACTCAGGTGAGCGCCTGCCCGTCGTGCAAGTGTGCACGGTGACTTGGTGAAGTGTTGAGATTGTGGACAAAGGTGTGTCTCGGGTGGAGGTGCCCGTGTGTGGCGACTTGGAGGCGCGCCCAAGTTGGGCAAACAACACGATCGTGTGACGAGGTGAATGAAGGGTTGGTGAGTCATGCGGCGACCGTGCAGAGGCACCGACGAGCTGGGCAACCGAGTTTGCCGAAGATTGTAAATTTGGCTAAGTATGAAACTTGGGGTTTCCAAGTATACTTGTAAAGCTTTGTAATATTGAAATACTGTATAATATATTATTCGGGCAAACTCATTGTTCAGGGAGTTTCCCCTCCCTTTATACTGTGCAATTGTGTTCTTCATTTATGATTGCTGATGATAATGAATGTGTATGGGTGTTCATTGGTATAAAGGATAACATAATAATACTTGGTTGCGAAACACAAACTACGTAGGAGTAAGTGGTTAGGCATAGTCCATGAACATAAGTATTGGTGAAAAGAAAGTGTTCGGTGGTGCCGCACCTCGCTAAGAACGGTTGAAAGACTACCACCGGCTTGGGGGCGTGACACGTTGGATGTCAGTCTGGCATCACAGTGCGGAGAGGACACATCTTCCTCCAAAAATTGTCCAATCTGTCATTTGTCATTTTTTAAAACACTGAGGGTGAACATCTTTGCTTCTCATCTACCCCTCTGCCTGATTCATCAAATCAAGAGGATGCCGACAAACATCCTAAATTTTATGATCTTGGTTGTTGTGATATCTCTACTTCTTCATCTAATCACAATGTTTATTTAATCGTTGTTAATCTGTCTAAGACAATGGTCTACGATGATCTATCTGTCAACGAAGTCGAAACCCCGCAGACTATCATGGAACTTCAGCCCGAGCTGATGGTTATGTCAGGCCCTCGTTGTCCTGAGGTTGGTTTCACTTCTAGTTAGGAAATTGTTGAAACACTCAAGGCTCCTCATCACTCTCTACTTTGCATTGAAGATCAACCAAACACCCAGATTTCGCTTCCTCCACTCGAACTACACGATCCCATTGCTCATGCATTGGAGGAATATTACACAACAATCACACATGCACAACGTAAGTGGTATACCTTTCTCACGTTTGCTTGTATGCCACAGTCAAGAGAATGCATACACTCAACATTTGCATGCAGTGTAGCACAACACCATGGCAAGTCCACAGAGTGCATGTCATGTGCTTTCAGTCATTTTTGGTCTATGGATGCTTGTAAGCTCGGAGCGTGTCTGTCTTCATTGTTGTATCTTTCACATATGTTGGTTCACAAAGTTTTGTTGTTCGCAAACCATTCTTTCACCAACATGGGTCAACCAATGCGCCAATGGCTACATTGGAAGTATCACTTCACGTGAGATGACCCATGCACTATTAGCTTAGGAGTAGGAGTAGTGTTTGCTTTTAGGTTGTTTGCTTGCATGCATGTTTTCTTCTTTCTTTGTGTGTTTGTTTGCTTGCTTGTTTGTTTGCTTACTCGCTTTGCTTCCACATTTTCTTTTGCTTCTTGCTTTTATTTTTGGTTTGTTTGCTTGTTATTATCCGTAGGTTAGTTTCACATGGACCGTGTGCAACTCTTGAAACAAGATGGGTAAAGTACGAGAGGACTTGTACAACTATCAACATTTGGTTATATGTTGTTCACTCTATTATGTAAGAACTTGTTGTCTTCAGTCCATGATACATTAATGTAAAATATGTACTATTCGAAGTGAACCTTGGTGAAAACACAATACTTGCGCACTAACTTGTATCACCTGCTCTAGTCGGTTGTTTTTTGGTTAATCCTTGTTAGTTTAGTCAAGTAGAGTAAGGTGAGGTGGAAAACCTTAACAAGCATGTCAAAGGTATACATAAACTACTTCTCTGAAGGAACAACATCTTCTGCTCTCAGTAATTCGCAATGCATCTTCTGCCTCTGAAATGAATAAGTGTTATGCACAGTTATGAAGATGAAAAATGAAAAAAATTGAAAAATTGAAAAAATTAAATGAAAATGAATAAGGAGAAATAAGATAAAGGCTTCCTGCGCAGAGAGGTGATGCAAGTAACTCCACTGGGGTACTGACCAGGCTCACTGGTAGTGGAGTGATGCTTTTGTTCCTGCATGACTTTGTTGCGGTACTATCCAGGCCTGCTGGCAGAGAAGAAACACTAGAGATGAAACTAAGGCTCTGACGACTATACTGCTTGTGCACCAATATACCCCTCAACCCCAATCAAAACAATTGTGTTGACTTGGCTTGGAATATGTGTCAATCAACCAAGAGCTTGGTAGATGCTACATCTTACAATCAAGCAAGTGTGGAAACCAAGATGAACTGAGAACTAAACAATACTTTCAGAGGTGTTAGACTTTATTTTCACAAACAAGGTCCATTAAGAGAGCTGGAGTTCTACCAGTGTGTCGCCAAGTGTTGTAGTAGCTACAACCACCCTCCAAAATTTTTCCTTAGCTTCGTTTTGGAGCCTCCCTACCAACCTTTCATAGCAACATGTCTTGTCTTGTCAAGTAGACAAGATTCAGTGATTTTATTTTGTAAGCAAATTCTTCAACTATTGAAAACTAGTTGCACACTTCTCATTCCATTCAAACTTATTCATTTTCCTCTGCAAAGATGTAATAAGATACCCAATATGTGAGAAGTTTATGATGAACCGCATGTAATAACCTACTAGTCCCATGAATGATCTGCCCTCATCCACATTCCTTGGAGTTGGCCACTCCATGATAGATTTAATCTTTTTTGGGTCCACTGTTATCCCCTGCTTGGAAAAAACATGTCCCAAGTAGTGAAACTAAGACTGAAAGAAACTACACTTGTTAATCTTGGCATACAATGGATGCTCTCTCAACAATCTCAACATTGTTGCCATGTGCACTGCATGTTATTCCTCATTCTTGGAGTATATCAATATATCATCAATAAACACTATCATAAACTTGTTTAGGTAAGGACACAAGACATTGTGCATCAAACACATGAAAGTGGTTGGAGCATTGGTAATACCAAAAGCAATCACCATAAACTCATAAAGTCCATACCTTTTACGTAATGCAATCATGTAGATGTATTATTCTTTGATGTGCACCTGATGATATCCTAATCTCATATCAATCTTTGAAAATGCTACAACTCCCTTCAACTGATCAAAAAAATCATTAATATGTGGCAATGGATACATGTTCTTGATAGTCACTTTATTCAAATTCCTGTAATTGATGCACAATCTAAGAGTATTGTATTTTTCCTTACAAACAATATCGGTGCATCCCAAGGTGACACACTTGGCCTTGTGTATCCCTTATCATGCATATCCTTAAGCTTCAACTTCAATTCCACCAACTTTGTAGTACTCATCATGTATGGTGCCTTAGATTTTGGTGCAGCTCCCTGCATCAACTCAATAAAAAAATCCACCTCTATGAGGAGGAAACTATGGAATATCTGCGAGAAACACATCCTAAAAATGCTGCAAAATGGGATATCACTTCAGGACTTCATCATCCTCATCTTCCTTCCCTTTGTCACTAGAAATATTCACTGAAAATAATAAGCATCCTTTCCTACAACTGCACTTTTCCTTCATAGTTGTAACCATTCTCATTGATATATGCTTCTTTCCTTGCAAAAATCTAATTTCCCCATCATCATCGAGGCACTCAAAAGCCTTATCATAGTAGTCCACTTTAGTCCTATGAATGAAAAACCAATCCGTGACCAAAAGCATATTGTATGAACCCAAAGGAAGCACATTTAGATGTGTTGATGTAGGCATACCATTCAGCTCAAATGCACAAGATATCACCCAATGATGAACTCTTCTCTTGGTCCCTATAGTCAAATGCACCAACCAAGATTCTGCATTCTCTTGTTTATTCAAGAAACACTTATCCACTAGGTTGGGATTGATATAACTATAATTAGATCCAGGATCAATCAAAACATAAACAACTTGATCGCAAAGATTACCTTCCATCTTGATAATGGATGCTTAATGATCTGTCTGCCTATTATCCACTATTGCATAAATATGAGGAATACTTTGACCGACATCCCCAACTGTCTATGCCTCCTAAGCACTGTAAATATGAGGCCCACCACCCTAGTGTGATGGGCACTCACTCATGCGATGCTCTCCACCTCAAGTCCATCACCTCAAAGGCTTCCTGCCATCACTATTATTCTTCTCCTCGTGTTGAGATCCATGTTTTGTGTCAACTGCATTGAACTTCTTATAAGATGTTATGTTCTCCTTGTCACCTGCATCCTAAAGTATTCCTCGCTTGTTAGCCCACTTTCCTTTAGTCTTCTCGTTACCTTTCCAATCCCTCTTGGCTCAGACTTGCACTTAGACTTCTCATAACAATGCTTCAGCTTCCCAATGAATTCCTCCAACGGCCAAGGCTCATCATACTCAATCTGTTATTTAAATGCTAAAGGCGATCCATTAAGGAACCTTTGTCTTCTCATCCTTGAGGTAGGGAACATACCTCAACATCTCCATAAACTTGGTCATGTACTCTTCATTTATTATGGAACCCATCTTCAACTCATATAATTCATTGGCCTTTCCATCATAATATCTCTCAGATAAGTACTTCTTCCTAAAGAGTCTTTTAAACTCATGCCAATTCAACTCCTCTACCTTGATGTCTCTGACACGCTTCACATCTTCCCACCAGAAATATGCTTCTCCCTTGAGACTGAAGATCACTATCTTGGCTTTCATATTCTCTGAATAATCATGCAACCTAGAGAACTTCTTCATCCTAAGTAGCCATGCTTTTGCATCTTCTAATTTCTTCATGTCCCCGTCAAAAGGAGGCTTGGATTTCTTGAACTCCTCTAGAAAATACCGCTTCGCTCTCTTGCTATAATGATGTTGGTGGTAATGATGATAATCTCTTGGAACTATAGCTAGAATAAAATCCATGAGTTTTATCTCACCTATCAAGTGTATCCAAAAATCTGCCAGCTTTGACTGTGTCATCCCTATCCAACTTGTGTCCTCTATGAGACCTGCTACCATATGCCTCATTTGTCTTTTGTTTTTGTCCCTTATTGATCCTCATATGTCCTTGCTTCTACAAATCTGAAAGGATCTAAAGGATGACTGCATTAACTTTTCCTGAGCTCTGGTAATTCTTTCATGTGCCTCAATCATCCTGTTATTATCTGCCTTGCAGCTTCTAATTTTCGCCTTCAAACTTCTCAATGTATCTGCTAAATAAGGAGAGTACCCTTATCCTTTCTACCCAACTGACCTTTCCCATTCCATATAATTCACATCAGGCCTATAAGGGGAGTCATGTGAACTGTAGTCCGCCATTATTCTCTTCATCTTTCATCTTCTATCTCCTACAAACATGTCATGTTAGATAAACCAAATATATACATAATCAAAAATCATACCTCAGTGTGTTTCAGGGGAGGCTATCACATATGCACAACTTAGTCTAGATTAGCACGATATAGATACATAATGTATCAACACCATGTGTGATAACACAAAACTGCAATAATGACTACTACAATGCATGCATAGTAGACACATATACAATTAACATGCATGCATAACAATATGCATTTATCCCATCTAGTCCAAGCGTTTGAACCTGGAACCTTTGATACCACCCTGTAAACTACCCCTCCCACACTTACCCACTTTAACAAGCTCTCCAGGGTAAACATGAGCTAAATGTCACTATGATATGACCCGACCTCCAAGTTCTAGTTATGGAAGTGGGGCCTACAAACTGGAAGTAATATGGCATCCCGTAGAGACTACATATCACTCAAGATCCTACCAACCATCCCAAGTGATCAATCCCTGAGATGGAACTCTTTTTCACTAGGTTTACTCCCCAAACACACCCATAACACTTCATGCATGTGGTTGGGAGGCTATAACTGCACCCATAAGCATGTCTCCATGCAGTTATAACCCAATTTCCTCTATTTTGTGCATGTGGTCGTTAGATCTATGCCACTCTATCAGGGTAGCCTCCATACCACTGCTTAAAATTACCTGTAACTTTAAAAAATCATGACAATGATGATAACAATGTTAAACAATCAAAACTTGAGAAAGATCTTGGGTTGTACATGCCTAATAAAAGATAGACATTTCGCCAAATAGATAGTAAACATGTAATCTATCAGTCATGAATACATATATGATCATAAACTTCTAAAATTCATCTAAAAAATTCCAAGAAGGCTCTATGCCCTATTAAGCTAGTTACAAAAACACTTGTTAGCCCATGCATTCATCAACCATTCAATAACTTACCAAATCATGAGAGAGATCCATAGCTAGAGCACATCATAAAACCATTCATATAACCAAAATAGAAACTATGACAAATCAACCATAAGATCACCATAATAACCAGTACAAGTGCTCATAGATCACAATAGGAAAATAGCTCATATTAACATATGAAAATTCCAACCAAGTCAGGGACTTCCACGTACCACCCGACAATAGATTGGGTTGAACCAAATCTCTCTTTCAACCAATCACCCTGCACCATATTCCAAGCATGAATGTGGGATAATAAGGGTTAAACCAAAATAAAACCAACCAGGGCTTCCAAAGGCCAAACCACCTCAACCCTCAAGCACAGTGATCTCACCTATATGGTCTAGAAATCAATAACATCAACCAGATTGGTCTCTACCCAAGTTGTCCAGGGCTCCAGGAACTAGTAACTCAACCCACACCCTCCTGTTGAAATATGTTATTATTGATGGCAACAAGGTGATGGAAACAAAGTTTTCATTATAGTCAATAGGTGGAAAAGGTGTCAAGTAAGGACTCAAGGAGAAGCATGGTAGCAGAAAGGTGCATAGGCTTTGGAGCCAGTTTTGATGCAACAGATCATCTCATATGCAAGTGTAACCTACCCAGATGGAAAGTGATCTGAAAGAGTTATTCAGTGGTATGTGTAAGTTCGAAAATGGCCTCCTCAATTGTAAGATAGACCAGTCAAAGTTATACAACCCCAAGTCAAATATTTCAAAGTTAAAGGTGTTTGGGTGATCCTTTGGCACGTAGCCAAACTTGTCTTAAGTGCAAAACTTGGTGGCAAGACTAGCGGAGCCTCTAAGCGAGAGTATCGGGCAAGCGTGGCAGACACATTCACAGCAGGAAGTGTTTTTATTGTGTTGGAGGAGCCCACATTATAGACTGGCCCAGAAGAATTACCCCAGAGGGAGCACCCCAATAGTATTTGTTATAAGACCTTGGTCTAAGCGACCCGGATGCATTGAGCGGGTGGAGCCCACCCAATAGTGGTAGCCCAAAATATTGAAAAGGGCGCACACGGTTAAGAACCGGGAGGAAAGCACCGGGCTACATGGAAACTTTCCAACAGCACCATAGACAAAGGACTTGGTGGTCATGGGGAATGGTCTCCTGCACAGTTAATTGCATATATCAATGGCGGGGATCCACCCCAGGGAAACTCCTCTAAAACCACAGTCTGCTCAGGAGTGGTGTCGAGGAGAGAAGTGCTTGAACCCAGTAGTTTTCAAAAAAACAAATTAACAAAGGAATTGGTCGTAAACCCAAGACCTTGTGACCCTTTCTCTCTCCTCAAACAGAAGATAGGTGGCAGCATGTGATTGTCCTCGATGATGAAAGCAATGATGTCAGTACCAGCCAATAAGAAGTGGACACGTGACATGCAGATTTGGAATTTTTGAGTACCCAAGTGGGTTGTTTCTGGGTGACATGTGTAACCACTCTGGAGGCACCAGGTGCCCATGGTGATGTCAGAATGACATCATCTTGGCAAGATCAATCCGAAAGATTCAAATAAGTATGCAAGAGGTGTTGTCACGCAGCGGGATCTGGGACACATCGACACTGATAGCACGATAGTGGTCATCCAATGAGAAGAGTGTCAAGAGGACCCCATAGGGCAACTCATCCCGTAGGCCCCATGGGATTGATAACAGTTCTTAGTGGAGGCGGTTGGTAGCAGGCACTAGGCTACAGAGGTAGAACATCAGCCGATTATAAAGGAGGTCAAGCGGTCCCCACCAAACATGTCGACCTAGAAAATAGATACCAGCGGGTTTACAAAGGCGCACATAAATCGAAGTGTCAGGATGTAGAGGGCTACAGGCTAAATGCACGCACTAGGCCCTATTCCATAAGTAACAACTAGGGGCACAGTATATAAAGATCCATGAAGGATCTTAGAGCGGCTAAGCGCTAACTCCTTGGTCGCTTCACATAGAAGTGTGACCAACGATGTGGAGCCATTTATAAAAGGAATTGGCCCGTGTAGGGCTCCAAAGGGCTTAGCACCCAAAGTATTAAGTCGTGGTCACGGAGAACGGCTCTATGGTAGAAAAATAGGTAAGGGAGAAGAGAAAAAGGGGCTAAAAGCAAAAATAGAGTAACTATCAGTTTAGCAATATTTAAGCCAAATTAAACAGAGGATAAAAATAGAGAATCTCTACTAAAACTTGTAAAAGCTCGAAATTAAATTAATTTAACTTGCAGAGAATAGTTGTTGAGGTATCTTCCTGATAGGTTGATATAAACTATATTAACACTATCTATCTATCTATATAACATAATATTATATTAGTTTAATTTAATGATATATATTTAACATCTTCCCACATAACTTTTCCAAGAGTCATTGCTACCATCATATAACTTCGAAATATACTCTAAAATATCTATAAAAATGTTTTACTTTTCACAAAATCTCATATATATATATATATATATATATATATATATATATATACTCAAGGAACTCTTAATCATAAAAGCACAAAGTCATTACAATCATGGTATTATAGTCATCATATCACTAGCAAAACTAGACTTTTCAAAGCATGTTTTCACAGACAACTTTTACTTATGAAGATAAATGCCTTCATCCATATCTTCAAATTCTTGGTGATAAAAGAAAATTCCCACAGGTTTACAATCATTTTTTGCCATTGAATTCAAATACATTACTAATATTTCAGCTAAAGCGATTATGAGAATCGCGGGTGGGTTTACAATCATGGAGGGGTTGGTTATAGAATCGCAAGTTAAACCTGTTAGAGTGAAGTTGTGTTATAATTTTTATTTTAATCTCTCTTATTAAGTAGTGGAGTTATAAAAATATAAATTTATAAAGTAGATGTTGAAAATAGGATAAGTCTATTGAGGCTAGACAGTTGTTTTTAGCTGGAATTTGGGGACATTTTTTGTTTAATTATATTTTTAATGATTTTTTTTTAATTTCTTGAGTTAAAATAGGTTTTTAAATATATTTAATATTTTTTCAAAATGAAAACATTATAACCATTTAAAACTATAATAGTTTAGACCAAAAATATTATTGACAATAGTCATTTCATTTGGATACTATTATAATAAATATGTTTACAAAATGTGAAATGATAGTAAATGTGAAAGGGGGATTCTGAGGGGTGGCGGGGCGATTCTCATCACCCTTTCACATTAGAACATATTAGAACACTAACTTTATTGATTTTTAGTAAAATTTTACATAAATTTTTGACGTATTTTATAATATTAATTATTCTTGTTTAAAATATTAATTTTTTAAAATTTCATTGATAATGTATTTGAATTCAATGGTAAAAAAAAGGATAGTAAATGTGAAAGAATCGCCCTTTCACATTTACTATCCTTTTTTCACATTTACTATCTTTATTTATTATTGTTCTTTGGCCACTACGCCTTCACCCCTCCAAAACTGCCTGCTTAACACAGACTTTGACAACTTCACATAAACATAAAGGCAGATAATGAAGCGGACGTTTAACCTAAAACACGTTCTTGTAATTTCAATGTTTCTTGGTTGTACAATCATGGAGGGGTCGGTTGTAGAATCGCAAGTTAAATCGGTTAGAGTGAACGTGTGTTCTAATTTTTATTTTAATCTCTCTTATTTAAGTAGTGGAGTTGGAAAAATATAAATTTATAAAGCAGATGTTGAAAATAGGATAAGTCCACTGATGCTAGATAGTTATTTTTCGCTGGAATTTGGGGGACTTTTTTGTTTGATTGTATTTTTAATGATTTTTTTTTTTTTTTTTAAATTTCTCAACTTAAAATAAGTTTTTAAATATATTTAATATTTTAAAAAAAATGAAAACATTATAACCATTTAAAACTATAATAGTTTAGACCAAAAATAGTATTGACAACAGTCATTTTATTTGGATACTATTATAATAAATATATTTACAAAATGTGAAAGGATAATAAATGTGACAGTGTGATTCTAAGAATAGTGGGGTGGCAGGGCGATTCTCAAAATTGCCATTTCACATCAGAACATATTAGAACACTAACTTTATTGATTTTTAGTAAAATTCTACATAAATTTTTTACATATTCTATAATATTTATTTATTTTGTTTGAAATATTAATTTTTTAAAATTTCAATGGTAATGTATTTGAATTCAATGGCCAAAATGTGAAAGGGCGATTCTAAGAATCACCCCGCCACCCAGCGATTCTCAGAATCGCCCTTTCACATTTACTATCCTTTTTTAGTATTTTTTCACATTTACTATCTTTATTTATTATTGTTCTTCGGCCACTGCGCCTTCACCCCTGCAAAACTGCCTGCCTGACACATAGTTTGAAGCGGATTGTTCATGAGATTGGTTTCACATCATAAATTGTTGAAGGGGTGGATTGACTTGAGATTGCTTGACGATGGAGTTTTATCCAAATCCCGAGGTGGTTTATGGAATTTTAATTAAATATTATGACATGGGTTTTGATATTAGGGGTCGTTTAACATTAATAATTTTCCAAAGGCCACGGTAAAAAAATATTAAATTCTTTTGGCTGTGTTAATCTATGATTTTATGATATTAAATTCGGGAAGCAATAAACCTATGTTATCGTTCATGGCTTATGAATTTATGATATTATTGCCTGCGATTTGAATTATTTTATTTGAAATGATGTCAGGACCTCCTTAATCACTATTTTAAATGGTTTTCAAACAAACAAACAAACAGCGAACCAAGCCAATGATGTCACGGAATCCATCACTATTTCCAATTGTGGTGAAAACATTTTGGCAAAGAAAGAATGTTGTGTTTTCAAGCAAACCAAGCCATCCCTCAAATGAAAATGACAGACGGTGTCATTTCCAAATCTTTATTTCTTAATAATCTTTTTTCACCATGGCAGTCCAAACTATTTGTGCCATACAAATAACTAGTTCGTACATTTGATTACAGTCCTCTAAAATTAAGTGCATCTTGCAATCTTCCTTTAGAATTAATTTTACCAACGAAATTTTTTCCCCGGGAAATTTTATTTTCTTTCTCAATACGCTCCCCTTCCATTTATTTCTTTGCTCAGTTTCACAGAAGACTTCACTTTCGAATTCTCTTTTATTATTTTATCCATTATATGGTTGAAAAAATTCTTACATCAACAATAGAAAGAGATCACTTGATGACAGATTTCAATTAAACAAACCTACTTTGTTTTAGTGGGGTGATCTCCATTAATCTGTTTATAGCCAAGAAGTTGGACTATCATGAAAGCACAGATTGACAAATCGCGTCCTTGGGCCTATTTCGATGGATAATCCCGAGAAGGAATTTGTTGTGGAGGAGCGGTTCTCCATATGAATAAAAATCATTCCTTCAAGCTTAAATGTGGGCTTGGTCGTGGCACAAACAACTTTGTTGAAATCTATAGCTTGAAACTTTTCCCCTTTTTTGCTATTGAAAAGGGGTGTCATTAGTTGCAGGCTGTTGGTGATTCTCGAGTAGTTGTCAATTGGTTTAATCAACAATTGTTTTGTCACATGCACACTCTAAGGCCTATTTTGTAGGAGGTCATAATGCTTAAAAGTAATTGTGATGTCATTTCTTGTCACCATATATATAGGGACAGAAACCCAATTTCTGATTCACTTTCCAAGGAGGCAGTGCAGCAGGCCCAGGTTATCTTGCAGATTTCTAAGCAGATAGGCGCTGCTCACTTTGATAATAATCATGTTAGAAAAATATTATATATGGAAGAGAAATGCAAGACATATAATATGCAGAAAAAACACAAACACATTAAAACCAGAGAGACACAGATATACATGGTTCACCCAGTTTGGGCTACGTCCACCTCGAACAGCTAGTCCTTCCTTTCTATTATCCAGCAAAATGAAGAGACACAACCTACAACAGATCCATTGTAATATCCTCTGTTTTCTCTCACAGTCTCACCTCTCTGTTTCTCGCTCTGAGACTACACATATATTTCACAGCCTCAAAACAATGCCCTCATACAAAGAGAGGGGTTGCCTTCTAGGGAAAAACCCTAAACTAAACATAAGTTCTACCGTCAAATCATCCACCTAATGAACGGCCCAAATTGACTAAAAATTACTATACTTTTACAAGGCAATTTTACATATGTTTTTAGCTTCAGGGGCGCTGCCCCCAAAACCCCCGCCGGGGGACTACTGGCCCCCGGACCCCCCAACCGGGGGGGATTAGCCCCCCACACCCCCCCCCCTCGCGTGGAGGGGTGTACAATCTTCCTGGGTTATACATCCGGCTAAAACAAAGACCTCTAAATAATCATGCTCCACACCCAACAAATCATAGGAATTTTATAGAAGGCATACAAGATGATGCTTCATACGTTTGATATCACATCAGTACTATATTTCCAGAGTTTTTATCATTTATGTTTTTTTGTATGAATTTTTCACAGACAATGGGCGACATACTTAATGATCTAGGTATGTATGTATATATGCATTGTTTAAAAGATATCATAAATAGTAAATTGTTTTCCTTCAGATGTATCCAGCTATATGTACCTTGAGACAATGATCAATAGGGTATGATTGGCTATATCCAATAGTTGTGTGATTTTTGCATGATCCTACAACATGTAATTTTCATTTCTTAATGGAAATTATGAATTTTCCTTGGCAGGGAAATAAAAAAGATAATGGATCTCCTTCAAAAGGATTTTATATTAACATCAAATTGGTTACAAGGCCAAATCCTTTTACATATTCAACTGATACCTATGTTATTAAGTTCATACAGGTCCAAAAAAGGCCTTGATTTCTACTACACGTTTTTTTTACAATATAACTATATTGATACCATCTGAGGACCTTCCAAAATACTCCTAAAACTAAAACATATTTGTAATACATAACTCAAGAAGACAATTAAAGTAACCTCCACTTAAAGACCCGTGATCAGATTTCAGTCATGTAGTTGCCTCTGCTCCCTCTTACATCAGTTGGTCTTGAGAAGGAGCCTAGTTCGGTCCTGCCTCCTCCCTTGCATCCTTTCCAATGTTGATTCCCTCCACACCCCTACTACTTGTGGCTTCAAATTTTCTCAGACGACTATCCATTTTGTCTAGTTTTCCTTGCATCCTATTTTTCTTACTCTATAACAAATTAATCTTTCGACTGAGAAGTTACATATGAACCTGGTTCTACATGGCCACCATTTTTCCCTCCCTATTAAGCAAATATATAATGTGCTCCATAGTCGCAGAAATGTAATATGGTCGACAGGTAATCTCCTCACTGTCCCTGACAATCAAGATCTATAATTTTCCCTCCATGCTCTCTCCTACACCTCAAGCAACTTAATCACCTACATAATCTTGTTTCTAGTCATAGACCTCATCATTTAGGATAATATCCTTGCTTATATTACATACACATCCTCCTGTCCTACCTGTTCCCATCAACTAGTGTGACCACTCGTGGCCTTTAATATGACATCATGCCTTATTACCATGACAACTCTTAACCAATGCCATTAAGGCTATGCTGCTAAAGTATGCTCGACTCACCGTGTTAATGGAGAGTTATACTACATATCCCACTTGTGTTTACTAAAATTGATGTCAATCCTGCAATTGTCCCAAGTTTTGTGTACATATATAAACGTAGGCCAGGTGTTTAGGAGGCTAGATACCTAACATTAAAGCAATGTAGCCAATCTTCAATGGATTGAATATGGAATATTTCCAGTTGAGGACAAGATCTAACATGAGACCATCAGTCCTCCCAATTATTGATTTTCCCACTTATTACACTTATTCTGATTAATGCACCATTTTCTAGAAATTTAAATTATACTTTCATGGTAAAGGTTTAAAGATATCATTGCTATGATCTCGGGTAACCATCCTTGTTCCAGGGCAGATCCTGTATTCGTCAATGCATCTACCATGGAATTCATATGCCTCTTGACATGATGAAACTTTATTGAATCAAATTTCCCAATTTTCATTTTTATCCTTTGTAAAATTGGAAGTTGAACATTGATGGAGTTCTCTTTGAGTTTAACCACTTGTTGGATGACGATCATGGAGTCCCAAAATACCATTAAGTGTTGAATTTTCCTCCAAATGGCCAACTCTAGCCCTAGCCACAAAACCAAAAATTTCGCAAGGTTATTTGTGGAGTTCCCCAAGCCCCAAGCATATTGAATCCCTATTCTTTCATCGGGGTGATAGGTAACCCCTCTTACTCATGCCTCCCCCAGAAAGAAATGCATATTCTTAACCATATAAATGCATATTCTTAACCATATAGGTAACATAAGTTTTCCTATATGCATGGATAGAAAAATGGTTGAAAGAAAAAGGAACACTTATACTCATGTATATGTTTCAATGGAAATACAAATTTCCCATAACACTTTTTTAGGTTGTAGCATAATTTTTTTTTCTTGGAAATGATTTGAATGTGTAAGAGGTCCTCATGAATGTATATATGTTTTGTTTCATTATTATTATTTTTTAAAGTGAGGTTGTGCATTTGTTCATAAATATAGACATTATCATTGCTTATAAAGGGTGGTGAAGTAAGGGTGTGTGTTTACATTTATGCACTTTCACTTTTACTATCCATCTTTTCAAGTTGTAAAACTATGTATTTGTATATCTCTAAGAAGTGAAAGTGTGCATTTGTAAATATTTTAGGAGTGCAAATTTACATTTATGCAAACAAATGCATGCTCTAAACTTGTTTTAAGATAATTAATTATTTTTTTCATTATAAATAAGGTAAATAAAACTAATTAAATGTTACTAATAACTTCTTACCCCAATGGGTGTGTTGGAAAGTGTGCTTATGGAGGGAGGGGAGAAGGCATGACTCGTCGACTCCCCAAGAAGGGGGGTGGTGTGGCCACATCACCTAGTGTACACATATGTTATGAGTTATGAAAAACCGGTGAATTAATATGGCACCCCCGCGACCTCTACATCTTCCTACCAAGGTTGAAATTTCTCTACCATTTTCTAGTCTCTTCATTGTATCACTAAGATGTAGGTGGGATTTTTCCTTCCCAATGTTTGGTTGTGTGGCACTTCAATGAAGGAAGGTATGATCCCTGCTAGCCTAGCTTTCCATATTCATCTCCCCATTATTAGCTAGAAATTATGCAACTTTCTCACGATTGTAGGGGTGCATGCGATGGGTCTAAGAAGCATTCAACAAGAGGGTTGGCACTTGGACTCAAATGAGAACATATGGAATGAGCATGTTGGTAAATTCATTTAATTCCATCATCTCTTATTGGTAATGTTTCTATAGTCATAAGGCTTTAATATTCTAGTCTAGCAATCTGGGTGCATTCATTTGAGTTGAGATGCCTACTTATAATCCCTTAGAACGAGCTATTTTGGCTCCCCTTCAAGCCCAGGAAACCCCCTTACTACCTAACATGGTCCCTTGTTTATTGTTGTTGCTCATCTGGCTCACATCGTCTCTGTCCTCTACACCCTGGAAGCTTTACACTTTGATCACTATGTGTTGGCCTCCCTTTGTCTCTCATTCCCTTGACTTGCACCCTTTTCTTGAATTTTCTCCTATTGGGCTTTGGCCCTCACTTAATGACATGTCGATGAAATGAATGTGCCTTATGCGCGATTCTAGTGGCCATGGTTCCACAAGCAAACTCGGAGCTCAGATCCAAGCCAAGTATAGAGCTGAAATATATCTTTCAGTCACCGCTCCTTAAGAGGATAATGAAATTCATTGATTCATAAATTGTAATGGATAACCATTGGACAGCTTGTCACAACAGATATGATAATATTGTATTAAAAATCTGAGATTCTACACTATTACAGTTTAATTAAACTTTAAGATTTGTAGAATTAACTATAATTAGTGCATGCATGTGAATGGAAGTTATGCATAAAAGTAGAGAAAAACAAAATAATCTCAGAGACACATAAGACACAAAATATGCTCTAGGAAATCCTTTGGACCTTTCGAGAGAAAAATCAACTAGAAGTTGAGGTCGCTTCGCTCTTTCTCTATCTAGAAAATATGGTTGTAGGTACAAATAAGTAATCCATGTGGCCCGTGGGATGCTACAGTGCATAGATCCTCTCTGTGTGCTCTACCTCCTATCTCTCCTGACTATGTTTTCTCATATATGGAACAAAATTCTCTTGAAATAATGGAATGCCTCTTCCTCCTAGTGGCCCGGTTATAACACAGCTCGATAGCCAACTAGTGGTTAATTTTGACTACATCAACTCTTAACTAGAGTTACAATATAGACTCTTCTAGAGTGTTTTACATCATAATCGCGTGGCAATCCCATTTTCCATGAATAATGGGGGTTGACGCAGCATCCTCCTGAACTATAGGTGTGAAAACAGGAAGGTCAGCTTCTTAGTGGCATAACTCGTGCATGTGGACTCTAATTGGCGCACTTCTTGCATCGTTGGAAATATATTTGTGTGTAGAACAACATGAAATAGTTGTGTGCTAAAGTGGCAAAGTTTTACCCCCAAAAAACATCGTTTGATGCCTCAAAACGCTCCTGGAAAGTTTGAGACCCCCTTTTTCCAAACTGGGTCTCGCCAGTAAAAACGGTCCCATGAGCTGATTCCTCCACTTTTTCCACTCCAAATGTATTGATATGGATGACAAACAATATAATGATCCAATATGGATCATTCACCAGCTTGAATCCTAGGCTAAAAGTGACCAAAATGCCCATTCTGAATCAGAATTTTGGGCAGAAGTTTCCAACCGGGTCTCGAATCCTCGCCATACTAGAGGTCATAGGAACCATTATTTTCACTCCAACCCCATGACCTTTATGTATTCCTACCAAGGTTAGAATTTCTCTACCATTTTCTAGTCTCTTCGTTGTATCACTAAGTTTTAGGTGGGATTTTTTCTTCTCAGTGTTTGGTTGTGTGGCACTTCAATGAAGGAAGGTCCAAGCCCTGCTAGCCTAGCCTTCCATATTCCTCTCCCCATTGTTGGCTATAAATTCTGAAAATTTCTCATGATTGTAGGGTATAAGCAGAATTTGGTGATAGGGTTGGCACCATGACTCGACTAAGAACTTATTTAATGAGCATGTTGATATATTCATTGAATTCCATCATCTCTTATTGGTAATGTTTCTATAGTTATAAGGCTCTAATATTCTGGTCTAGGAATCTGGTTGTATTCATTAGGGTTGATATGCCTACTTGTAATCCCTTAGAATAAGCTCTTTTGGCTCTCATTCAAGCCCAGGAATCCCCCTTACTTCCTAACATGGTCCCTTGTTTATCATTGTTGCTCATCTGGCTCGCATTGTCTCTGTCCTCCACACCCCAGAAGCTTTACACTTTTCTCACTTTATGTTGGGCTGCCTCTGGCTATCATTCCCTTGACTTGAACCCTTTTCTTGAATTTTCTCTTGTTGGGTTTTGTCCCTCACTTAGTGCCATGTCGATGCAACGAATGTGCCCTAAGCATGATTCTAGTGGCCAAGGTTCCACAGGAAAATCCAAAGCTCAGATCCAAGTTAAGTCTGAAGCAGAAATATATTTTTCAGCCACCCCTCTTGAAGTCCACAATGAAATTCACCGACTTGAATCTTGGGCTACAAATGACCAAAATGCCCATTCTGAATCAAAATTTTGGAGAAAATTTTCTTACTGAGTCTCGAATCCTGGCCATACTAGAGGTCATAGGAACCACTATTTTCACTCCACCACCCTAAATTCGCAAATGAAAACTCTATTGGGCCATGGCATCAATGATATATAGGTGGATCACAATGAAATCATATCTTGTCTTAATGATATTCAACGGATTTAAAAACATCGGTGATCTTGTCTAGTCAACTTGGATGCTCAGTTAGCCCACATTGAGAGGTACCTTCAGTGTGGGAGACACTCTCTAGTAGGTCCAAGTACTCAGGATCCTACACTGGCTACATCCTTTGAAGACGGATGCATGCCCAAGTCTCTTGTTAATTCATGTTTGTGTTTAGTGAAATCTATTTTACTTTCTCTTATGTTTCACAATTGTGGTTTGTCAGCACTACCTAGTTGATTATATGTAAGTTTTTTGATAATTGGACAGACATATGTCTTAGCATAGCAATACAAAAGAAGTAGGTTTATTTTGTTTAATTTTTATAAACGAAAGAATTTTACATTAACTTTATTGTTGATGGTATAGTTTCCTTTGTGGTAGGCCACGATAGTAATGTTGTTATCTGGTATGTTTAATATGCTTGAATTATGATCTAATTGGAGAAAGCTAATTCAAAAATATTAATATCTTTTTAATAATAATATGTTAAAGATAAATTTGTGGTATTATAATAACGAACTTATATAGGACCATCAGATATCCATGTCAACCCTAGATTTCTTGAAATGTAAACCTCTTTTAGAGTGTCAAACATGAAGAAAGGTTTGCACCTAGAAAGATTTGATCCCTCATGGAACTTGATAGATCTAGGTTTAACATGGATTTATATTGGTTACACACACACACACCATGTGTCAATTCCATTTTGAGTATAGAAGGAATTTTACAATACAATAATTTTGATTAATAGTTTGAACATCTTATTATCTTGTTTCCTCCAGCGGAACAACACTGAAAGTAGCCTATAATGTGAATAATGTGAAGGAACTCTAAGTTGGAATAAAAATGAATATTCATCTAACTATGATTTAAGGACAAAGTATCCTTTAAAGTGGATGACATGTTATGTGTGTATTTCATGATAACAATATAGGAAATAAATTAAAACATTATATAATCCTTCACCATTATAACTAGTCAATGAATATTTATATGTTGATTTGAACTCATGTAAATCATTTATTTATGTTATAGCATATTTATTATATGTTTTATGGATTTTTCTACCTATCATAATTAAATTAAACATGATGGTTCATAACAAAATCTTCTAATATGCTTTCAATTATTTATTTTAATCAATCACAAGTACAATGCCATATATTCCATATGAGGAATATACATAAACTATGAATATTGTAAACATTCGTCATGTCACTTACGGGAATTGAACCTAGGTGTAGAGGATTCCATTTCTTCATCCTAACCACCCAAGATAACTCCAACTGACATCATTTATATAGTATTATAGAGATATATCTTCCTTATATAATTTAACCTTGTTTATACAAATACTGTAATATTGTTATTTTTCAATATTATTTATATATTTTTAATATTATTATAAATTATGATCTTTAACATTTTTATCACATATATTGCAACATGTAAAACAATAACCCCACCCCACAAAAGAATCCACAAAAACCCCATACATCTCCTATGTCACTTTTAACCACTTAATGTACTTTTATCATTACATATCCTTTCCATTTGTCTAACCATCCCCTTCCTTTGACATATTCTTTCCATTTGTCCCACCTTCCCATTCCCTTGACTAGCCATACCATTTGACATACCATATGCTTGGGAGTATACCCAAAAAACGGGAATAATAAATAAAAATTAAAAACATTAAGGGAACAAACCTAATAGGTACCAAGTATAATAATAATAAAAAAAATTTCCAAAAGCCAATCAAGGACCAAAGTTATACTAAACATGAAGACAAATCCAAACACCAATTCATTAATATAAAAAGGTTTAGATGTAAACCACACCAATTCATTAATATAAAAAGGTTTAGATGTAAACCACACCAATTCATTAATATAAAAAGGTTTAGATGTAAACCATTGGCCAAAAAACCTTCTAAAATATTTAGGACACATAACTGGTTATAAGTGCCTCTAAGTCTCATTTTCAAGATTATGCTTAGTGTTATGGAGATCACAAGGATGTTGTCTACCAAGGTTACAATTTCTCTTAGAAGGTGAAATTCTTGCCAGAAATTGGTGAAAAACAATTAAGAAAACCAATATTGAAAGTGTTTGAATTGTTTTTTGATGATGGAATTTGAATTGTTTTTTATAGTAGAATGGATTCAACGCCATCAAAACCCCCTCGTTACCCAAAATCCTAAAATTTGACAGTTATAATTTAGATTCTCAAAAATTTATGCCGACTTTTTTTAAAATCTTACTAAATTTTCTATTATTTTATGAACAAAATTATAACTTTATTATAAAACTACAACACATCACAAGTACCATTATTGTATCCACTTTTATGGAGATTCACAAAATTAACGTGTAGATGACAATCATAAAATTGATGTATCGCTATCATGACCCACTTAGGTAAGGATTTATGATTTTATTTTTACCATTCATGCTAGCTAGTGATTATTCTTATGACCTCACAATTAATCAACCTATTTGGACGCCTATTTTAGTATCTCTAGTTAATATTTTTTAACTAATTTGTAAATTATAATGGTTTATAAGTTTTGAGTTAAAAAAATAAAAATAATATATATATTTTTAAACTAATTAGTAAATTATAATGGTTTATAAGTTTTGAGTTAAAAAAATAAAAATTATATATATATATATATATATATATATATATTTTGAAATTTAAATTTATTTTATAAAAAAACGAATCATAAATAATATGGACATATTTTTTAATTAAAAAAATTAATTAGTTTTATTAAGAATAAAATATTTTTTAATTAAAAAATAATAATTAATTTCAAAAATAATAAGGAAAAATTTCTCCTGTGGAGGGTGCCTAAACTCAACACCTATTGATGTCATGACGAAGCAGGTGGCCACTTGGCCAGCACACTTTAATTAATCCTCGTGCAATGGTTGCACTAACTTACCTCTGGTCGTCGTATGTCATCCCTCGCCCATCTCCCTGGTTCATCACGTCACTTATTCATTGTGCAGAGAAGCAAGTAGCCATGGATGTAGGTGGCGTCATGGCTCGTTGGCATTGATAACTAAATAATGATTCTATAATGCGGAATAAACACTTAAAAAGAATCGAAAATAAAACTTTAATGCCCAATAAACCATACCTCCAGCCATTGATGCTTCGGAACAAAAGAATCAAAATACACAAAGAATTAGATGTCCAGACTCCAAAGTTTGTAAATTAGCGGTAAAACCTTAAATATGACCGCAAGCTTCTCCTATTTTCTGATCACTATTTCACACGCAGTCACTTTGGAAGCTCTTTTTCTCAGCGTCTACAGCATCTCCAGAATCCTTGAGGTAGACTTTCCGCTACGCTTTCACTATGGTCCGTCAATCACTCAAATAAACCACTCAACACTCAAATGACCCATTGAACAATTAGATCAGAATGAACAGTAAGGGAGGGTGCGTTGTTTTCTATAGGAGCGCGAAAATAACCAGAGGCACCGAGGTGAAATGAGAGGCACAAGAACAAACAGGTGACCCAAAATCTCTCATCCGTGTGGCACTTCCAAGCTCTGCTCACTCTAACTTGATGGTGTAAGACTGAAGGGGATTGAGTTAGTGAGCTTGGGGACCAAACAAAAGTATTTATAGCCAAGCTTCCATCAAGCTTCTGTTGGCTATGTGTCAAGTGTTCCACAGATCATGGTAGAGAACTGTAGAGGGAGTAATGGACCACTCCAGGAGCTCCCAACAAGAAATTAATTTAACTACAGTTGATTTCCGTAATTTAAGGAAATAACTGCAGTTGGTTTCCAGAAATCAGCGACCATTCGGAGAGGGAGCTTAACATTCTCCCACTTGGTCCATACTTCTAATCTTAATGTCTCATCTTAAAACCCATTGATAATCTGCATTAAGTAGTAGATACATGAATCATGGCAATAAGTCCTCTAATGACGAGTATTATCTTCCATGTATTACTATGTATTTATTTCTATTAAAATTTATGTGGCAACAATTTCTTAATGAATAAACTTTATGTTTATTCTTGGTCCTACACAGATGAATTCTCTCAAATCAAATTAAGGTGCACATAAATATGAGGAAAACATCACAATAATTAAGAATTTCATTAAAATAACATTGTTCATACAATGAGAAACTACATAATGGAACCAATTCCCATATTCATTACATGATCCTTGAATTTAAACAGTGGCATGCCCTTAGTCAAAGGATCAGCGATCATCAACTCAGTGCTGACGTGCTCAATGACCACTTTCTTTTCTTTAACACGTTCCTTTATAGCTAAATACTTAATGTCGATGTGTTTATTTCGACTCCCACTTTTGTTGTTTTTAGCCATAAAAATAGTTGTTGAATTGTCGCAATACATTCTCAATGGCTTAGAGATAGAATCCATAATTCTTAGCCCAGAAATGAAACTCTTAAGCCATACACCATGTAAAGTAGCCTCAAAAAAGGACACAAACTCGGCTTCCATAGTGGAAGTGGCAATCAAGGTCTGCTTGGCACTCCTCCATGATATAGCTCCACCGACCATCATAAAAATCTATCCTGATGTTGATTTGCGTGAATCAACACATCCAGCAAAGTCAGAATCTGAGTAGCCAATTACTTCCAAATTGTCCGTCCATCTATACATAAGCATGTAGTTTTTGGTTCCTTGAAGGTACCTCATTACTTTCTTTGCAGCTCTCCAGTGGTCTAAACCTGGATCACTCCGATATCGTCCCAACATTCCCACAAAAAATGCAATGTCAGGTCTTGTGCAGACCTAAGCATACGTTAGGCTTCCGACAGCATAAGCATATGGAATGTTCTTCATTTGTTCCCTTTCAAAGTCGTTCTTCGGGCATTGGTTCAAATTGAACCTATCACCCTTCACAATGGGAGCTACACTTGGTGAACAATCCTTCATCCGAAATCTCTCTAAAATTTTATTAATATAGGTTTCCTGAGACAGACCCAAGATGCCTCGAAATCTGTCTCTATGGATCTTAATGCCAATGACCTAAAATGCCTCACCCATATCCTTCATATCGAAATTTTTAGAGGGGAATTGTTTCACCTCATGCAGTAAACCCTTATCATTGGTTGCTAGCAAAAGGTCATCCACATATAAAACAAGAAAACTGATTTTACTCCCACTGACTTTCAGGTATATACATTGATCCATAATGTTTTCTACAAAATCGAATGACGAAATTACATTATGGAATTTCAAATACCATTGGCAGGATGCTTGTTTTAAATCGTATAAGGATTTCTTGAGCTTGCAAACCAATTTCTCACCATCACTAGAGGGGAATCCTTCAGGTTGTTTCATGTAAACCTCCTCCTCTAGATCTCCATTGAGAAATGTCGTTTTCACATCCATTTGTTGCAACTCCAAGTAAAAATGGGCTACTAATGCCATAATAACACGCAAGGAATATTTCTTAGATACAGGAGAGAAAGTATCCATGTAATCGATTCCTTCTTTTTGAGTGAATCCCTTAGCAACGAGTTTTGCCTTGTATCTCTCAATGTTGCCCAATGAGTCTTTCTTTGTCTTAAAGACCCATTTACATCCAATGGCTTTTGCACCATTAGGCAACTCGACAAGATCCCAGACGTCATTACTCTTTATAGAATTCATCTCTTCCTTCATGGCATCGTACCATAATTCTGATTCTTTGCAAATCATGGCTTGTGAAAAGGATTCGGGATCATTTTCGGCTCCAATGTTGTAGTCTGATTCTTGCAGATACACAACATAATCATCAGGAATTGTTGATCTCTTTGGTCTAGTAGATATTCTTAATGTTGTACCATCATCTTCCTGAGAAGTATGTGGTTCAACTCGTTGTTCAAAAGTTCTTGGCATTTCTTGAACTACCTAATCTACTGAAATGTCGTCGGCAACTTGTGGAACTTCAACAATTGGTTGTTCAACACCAGTTTGTACTTGAGGGGTGCTGTGAACAATAACCAGTCTATCACTTGAGGTGGAAGGTTGAGATTCTAAATGATCCTTCTCAGAAAATATGTTCCTGTTTTGATCGCTCCCACTCATCAAGTCATTTTCAAGAAACTTCGCATTTCTTGATTCCACAATCCTAGTGCTGTGAGATGGACAATAAAATCTATAACCTTAGACCTTTCAACATATCCAATGAAATACCCACTAATGGTCCTTGGGTCCAGCTTCTTCTCTTGTGGATTATAAATTCTCACTTCAGACGGGATCCCCAAACACGCATATGTCACAAACTCGGTTTCCAACCTTTCCATAATTCAAATGGTGTTTTAGGAACAGCTTTGGTTGGAACTCGGTTTAATATATACACTGTCATCTTAAGTGCTTCATTCCACAAGGATTTAGGAAGATTGGCGCTGCTAAGCATACTCCGCACCATGTCCAATAATGTTCGATTTCTTCTTTCTGCTACACCGTTCTGGTCAGGTGAACCAGGCATGATGTATTGAGCAACAATCCCATGCTCTTGAAGAAATTTTGCAAATGGCCCAGGTGCTTGTCCGTCTTTTGTGTATCTACCATAATATTCTCCACCTCTATCTGATCTCACGATCTTAATTTGCTTGCCGCATTGTTTCTCTACTTCAGCCTTAAAGATCTTAAAGGCATCTAATGCTTCGTTCTTTTTATGAAGCATGTAGAGATACATATATCGTGAGTAATCATCTATAAAAGAGATGAAGTATCTCTGACCATGTGAGTCCATGTCTGGACTACATATATCAGTATGTATGATCTCTAATATGTCTGAACTCCTATTTGCACCTTTCTTTGACTTGTTGGTCTGCTTTCCCTTTATGCATGGCACACAAGTCTCAAAATCAGTAAAATCCAGAGTATTAAGTACCCCTTCATTTACCAGTCTTTTAATTCTTTTTATGGATATATGACCTAGTCTTCGGTGCCATAATTTAGAGGAATCTTCATTAATAACACATCTTTTAGTGCCAGTGTGAACATGCATTGAATCATAAGTGACATTGTTTTGTAAATTAATGCAGTAAAGACCATTGGACAAAATACCATTCCCAACATAATCAGATTTATAAAATAAACTGAAGGATGTTTTTGAAAAGTTAAAGGAATATCCAAAAGGCACAAGGCTTGAAACTGAAATCAAGTTTCTAGAAAAACTTGGAACATAAAAGGTCTTTTCTAATTCTAAAACAAAGCCACTACTTAAATTTAAATACCATGTTCCTATAGCTTCCACATGCGAGCCCATCTTGTTTCCTGATAAGATATTTTGCTCACTTCCCACTAGCTTCCTTAGGTTTTGCAAACCCTGCAAGGAATTCGAAATGTGAATTGTTGATCCAAAATCAATCCACCAGGTGTTAATATTGACATTAACCATATTAGATTCATAACAAACAAACAAGATTGGATTACCTTTGTCCGCAAGCCATTTCTGAAATTTGGCGCATTCCTTCTTCATGTGTCCCTTCTTTTTACAGAAGAAACACTTGGAATTCTGCTTGATATCGGCTTGGGGAGGTACTTTACCTTTCCCTTTCCGATTGGCTTGAGATTTGCCCTTTCCTTGCGTTGCCAGCATTGCACTTTCTCCCGATTCCATCACCAGTCTCTCTTCCTCTTGAACACACATGGTCATGAGTTCATTAATTGACCATTTATCCTTATGTGTGTTGTATGAGATTTTGAATGGTCTGTATTGTTGCAGAAGGGTGTTCAGAATGTAGTGCACCAGGAAGGACTCTGATATTTCAACCTCGAGTTTCTTCACTTGAGCCACAGTGTCCCTCATTTGCATGATGCGCTCGCGCACACATTTCACACTAGTGAGCCTTAGGGATGAGAACTTCATGATTAGGGTGCTTGCTAGTGCCTTGTCTGAAGTGACGAATTGATCATCAATGGCTTTCAGCAAGTCTCCGACATTTTCATGCTGATCAACGGAACCACGAATACCAGCTGAAATTTTAGTCTTAATGAACATCATGCTTAGGTGATTAGATCGCTCCCATCATTCATAAAACGTGATGTCCGCTGCAGTGCTGGTATTAGTGAGTGCTGGTGGTTCATCTTTCCTAATAGCATAGTCTATGTCCATCCACCCCAAATGAAGGAGAACTCTCTCCTTCCAGACCGTATAGTTATCTCCCTTAAGTTCAGGGATATCAGAATGAATTTCAGAGAAATTTGCAAGTCGTACAACTGCATAAAATTAAAGATCACATGCTTATGTTAAATTTGAGGCCTAAATAAAATTTCATGCTTTACCAATGTAAATCATGCTTAAAATTGAATATAATGACACAAAAATTGCCTGTGGGCTAAAAATCCAATTCAAGCAGATTCAATTATTCTTTATGATAGAATTTATCAAATTATTCACTTAATTCATAATTCTAAAGGGTATATTATGATTATAATTTGATATAAATTCTATCTTAGATTTGAACTTTATGATAAAACTATTAATTCATAATTCTTGTGGGTAAGTTATGAATATTTTATCCTAATTAATTATATAAATATAATAAAAATTCCTATGGGATAAAATTTATTATATTTAGTATAATTAATTACAATTAATGTCTAAATATTCTTTATGTGATCCTAATCAAACATAATATATAATATTATTTAATTAAAGATGTTGTGGCTATTCTCTAATCAATTAAAAATTATATGGATCACTAGACATTATTTCTTTTATGCATAATAATTAACTTGATATGAGAATAATGATAATTTGCATAAATAAAACTATAATATTCATGCATAACATTCAACGATGGGTCTCGTATACTCATCCAAAATAGCATGTTTTAATTAGAGCAAAAATAATCAATTCATGCAAATTAAATATGAGCATAGTTAATAAATTTGCACAACAATTATCCAAATTGCATATAATTAAACCAAATAAATATTATAAGCATAAAAATTGAGCAAAAATTAGACATATTTCTAAATAAATGCCTTAATTCAGAAAATCTTCTAAATATGGCATTTAACCAAATAAAGCATGTCTATAAGCACCAAGGCAGAGATAAAAATGCTCTGATACCAAATGATAACTAAATAACGATTCTATAATGCGAAATAAACACTTAAAAAGAATCGAAAAATAAAACTTTAATGCCCATTAAACTATACCTCCAGCCATTGATGCTTCGGAACAAAAGAATCAAAATACACAAAGAATTAGATGTCCAGACTCCAAAGTTTGTAAATCAGCGGTAAAACCTTGAATATGACCGCAAGCTTCTCCTATTTTCTTATCATTATTTCACATGCAGTCACTTTGGAAGCTCTTTTTCTCAGCGTCTACAGCATCTCCAGAAGCCTTGAGGCAGAATTTCTGTTACACTTCCGTTGCAATCCGTCAATCACTCAAATAAACCAATCAACACTCAAATGACCCATTGAACAATTAGATCAGCATGAACAGTAAGGGAGGGTGCACTGTTTTCTATAGGAGCGCGAAAATAACCAGAGGCATCAAGGTGAAATGAGAGGCACAAGAACAAACAAGTGACCCAAAATCTCTCATCCATGTGGCACTTCCAATCTCTGCTCACTCTAACTTGATGGTGTAAGACTGAAGGGAATTGAGTTAGTGAGCTTGGGGACCAAACAAAAGTATTTATAGCCAAGCTTCCATCAAGCTTTTGTTGGCTATGTATCATGGTAGAGAACTGCAAAGAGAGTAATGGACCACTCCAGGATCTCCCAACAAGAAATTAATTTAACTGCAGTTGATTTCTGTAATTTAAGGAAATAGCTGCAGTTGGTTTCCAAAAATTACTGCAGTTGGTTTCCAGAAATCGGCGGTCGTTGGGAGAGGGAGCTTAACAGGCATATCATGGGGACCTTGTTATTCTCTTTGTCAGCAGGTAGTTCTGGTCAAGTTTTAGTCTAACAACGTTATTTGTAACAGTCAGGGGGTCCCCAAGGCTCGTAGTAGTTCTATTGCTAGGTTTTAGTGGTTCCTTATTCCCAATTCGGGACTCTAGTCCATTTTGCTAGTTGTGAGCATCATAGTGGATGAAGGCAATTGATTGGAGCCTCTTCCCATTCTTCGTTATCTCCTATGGGTTATCATGGGCTCTGGTTCGTGGGTCACTGCTACTCGAGGTTTTTCTCTGGTGCTACTTCGTGTTGCTAAGCTCCTGCTACTCTTTCAATGGACCCTCCATTGGTTCATTTTGTCCCAATTTGGGTTTTGACTCCACGTCAATGGTTGCACAGTGGATGAAGTCCATTTATCAATGCTTCAATTCTTAATAAACTCGCATTGGATGTCATGGGCTCTAGTTCATGGGCTACTGCTATTGAGGTTCGTGGGCTACTATTGTTCAAGGTTCGTCGAAATGGCTCTTTAGCGTTGCTTAGCTTTTGTTTCTCTATGCATGGAAATTTTAGGCTACTCAACCGTTCTATTTCATAGCTTAATTATATATGGGTGGTCTATTTTTGTTGTGGTTATGTTTGTATGGCTTTGTTGAACATAGCTTCTATGTTCATGAACTCTTGGAACTTTGTGTCAATTTTTGTAATTTTTTCTTTTTACAATGAGATATATACAATTTCAAGCTTATCAATCTATGCTACTGGATTGGTTTCCCAAGTTTCCTAATGGGTAGGCCAGTAGTACAAATAACTATCATATGTAATGCTCTATTTTTGATAATATGATGGCGAACTCCAAACGAAAAAAATAATAAGAAAATTTTCAAAAAATAAAAATAAATTAAATTAATTATAAAATAACTTCAACATAAAATGAGAGCTCCAACATAAAAGAAAAGAAAGGAGTAATACTAGCATTTGCACCACATGTTACAAAGGAAACGTTGTAAGGCAATGGAATAAGAAACAATAATATGTTGAAAGTGAAGGTAATGTTCAAAGTGAAAGATTTATGAAAATTTATGAAAATGCTCTTCATTAAGATTTTGGAACCTTTATAAGTAAATTATTTAAATCAAACATTTCATAACAAAGTAATCTCATATCACCTTAATTCACAATGCAATGGATAATCAGCTTTTTTCATTAGAAATTGGTCTAATTTTATGAGGAAAGCTTAATAGGGAGACTTTAGTAGTAAGGGGAACATTAATAAAGTCTCTCGTCATTTGTTACATGATGTTAATTTAGTTACTTGTTGCTTTTTATCCTTATTTTACTAGTGTAAAATGTCCAAACAACAAAATAATGGCATTATTTGTTGTATGTGTTTGGACTATTGCCTTTTATCTAACTCAATCATTTCCATAGCCTCACCTAGCTGCCCATCATTCTCTTTCCATAGTGACTCAATGTCTTCAAATTCATTTAAATTTGGTATAATAAATGTTGGTGGAAAACCAATTTGTAGAAAGGAGTGTACATTGCTTGGTGTAAAATTGTATTGCTCTTACCATGTGATGATTTCATTTAAACCTTGAATCTTTCTCGCCACTTCTGAAATTCCCCATTCTAATTGTTGTTTGACCATGATGATATTGGCATCGTCCTTGTTCGTGAGAATATCATATAAGAAGTCAATGGTAAGTGGCACAATTAGTTCCTCACAATTGTGAAATTCCCCATTCTAATTGTTATTTGACCGTGATAATATTGGCATCATAATCCTTGTTCGTGAGAATATCATTTAAGAAGTCAATGATAAGTGGCACAATTGGTTCCTCACAATTGTGAAAGTAAAGAACAAATTCATTCACATTATGTTTGAAAACTTTATACTAAGAATCTTGATTCATGAAATTTTGTATCCTTTCCTTTTGTTGTTTTAATTTGTGTCATCTCAAAAAAAAGTTTCTGGGATAACCTATGTTATTACATTATGCCAAAGAAAAAGAAGTAATACTTTAAACCTAAGTGATGGAGTCCTCTTCATGATACTTTCAAATCAAATTTCAATTGTAATTTAAATATAAATTATTTGTAAATATAATGTTATTCACCTATGTTATTACATTATGCCAAATAAAAATAAGTAATACTTTAAACCTATGTGATGGAGTCCTCTTCATGATACTTTTAAATCAAATTTCAATGGTAATTTATATATAAATTATTTGTAGATATATTGTTATTCATAAAAAAAAAAAAAAAAATGTTTATTTTAAGTGACTTTCTACTATCAACATAATTTTTTATAAAAAGAAGTAATATGTGCATTGCCATAATTTTTTATAAAAAGAAGTAATATGTGCATTGCCATAATTTTTTATAAAAAGAAGTAATGTGTGCATTGCCATAATTTTTTATAAAAAGAAGTAATATGTGCATTGTGCCTTCATCCACATTATTACAATTAATGCAAGTGGATTAAAAGTAAATTTTCATAAAGAAAAATACTAAATATTTTATGATTTTAAATTTTTCCAATTTGCTATCATAGAAATCTAACCAAAGTACATTTTCATAAAGAAAAATACTAAATATTTTATGATTTTAAATTTTTCCAATTTGCTATCATAGAAATCTAACCAAACAATCTTTGTTTAAATAACAATTTTATATTAATAAAAACGTGTTTAGTATAGAATGGATTTAACAAATACAATTATTATTAATAATGTTTTTTCCTTAAATTTTGAATAATCTAAATTAACAATTTTGACATTCAAAATCTCAAATACTCTTCAAAAATTGTTCGAATCATATTATAGAAGTTGCAAATAAAATTAGATATTGAGATTAGTAGAAACCAGTCATCTTCAATGGAAGTGAAATTGTTTTGAATTATATTATAGAAGTTGCAAATAAAATTAGACATTGAAATTAGTAGAAATAATTCCTCTTCAATGGAAGTGAATGAGATATTGAAATTAGTAGAAACAGCTCCTCTTCAATGGAAGTGAATAAGATACAATGAGGAGAACAAACCCTTTAACATTAAAAAAAAGGGAAACCTTAAAATTGTTAGTTGGTCAATCAAAAAATAGTAAACCTTAAAATTGTTAGTTGGTCAATCAAAAGATAGTAACTAATGTTGTAGTTTTTAATGATAAATATTTAGGCAATTTCTTAATTACTAAAATAAAATATGGATAAAAAATCATCAAATTAGAACTATCCAGAATCATCAAAATAGAATTCTTGTTGTTTTCTTAATTGTTCAAATGAAAGTGAATGAGATATTGAAATTAGTAGAAATAACTCCTCTTGGTCAATCAAAAGATTGCTATAATTTTTAATGATAAATATTTAGACAATTTCCTATCAAAATAGAATTCTTGTTGTTTTCCTAATTGTTCAAATGGAAGTGAATGAGATATTGAAATTAGTAAAAATAACTCCTCTTGGTCAATCAAAAGATTGCTATAATTTTTAATGATAAATATTTAGACAATTTCCTAATTACTAACTAAATAAAATATAGATAAAAAACCATTAAATTAGAACTATCAAGAATCATTAAATTAGAACTATTTTGTTGTTTTCCTAATTATTTAAAAGATTTAGAAACCATATAATATATTTTCCTTACAAATTTCTTAAAAGCAAAAAACTAAATTACAACCAATTTTATTATCAATAATATGAAAGAGATTTAGATTTTAAAAAAATGAGCAAAACAATATTTTATTGTGAAAATAAGAAATTGAAAATATATATATATATATATATAATTACAAAAATTATTGTGAAAATAAAAAATTTAAATTTAAAAAAAATAATAATAATAATAATAATTATTGTGAAAATGAAAATTTAATATGGCAACTATTTATTTAGTTTTTATACTTACTTTTAGTGAAATTTTTTATTTTTAATATAAAAATTAAAAAAACATAAACAAACAATGTAAAAATTAATAAAACGTCAAAGTTACTAACACATCAAAATAACTTTGATAGAAGTGGAACTATGAATTTTTTAACCATTAATCACACCTGTATTGCAGAACAAACCGTCAATAACATCCTTGTCCCTTCTATCTTCAGTATTGTCTAACTGGATCCATCGACCACCGGAGAGGATTAAATACTTGGCCACAGCCATGCCCCCCACCCTCTTCCTGCAAAATCAATCAAGAATTTCATTGTATTTATTTTTTTAAGCCGAGGAGCAGGCAAAATTCGTGCTTCTACAGAGGCAACCATATCACTGATCTTGAAGCCAAATTCTTTTGCATAAGGGTTCTTATTATTATATGCATTTTGATATACTGCCTGCAATATATCATTCTCCCTATCTTGAGGCCGCTGGCATGTAACCCTCAGAAATGCACTGATTTGTCTGTCATTTAACTTCTTTGAATAGGGTTGTCCTGCCACTATTTTACAAACCTCCATTGGCAAGTAATTTGGCCTCTGTTGATTTCCAACCTGGAGGCATGGAAGTTGAGTATGCTGTAATGAAATATTATAATGCTCTCGAGAATTTTCAACTACTGATTTCATAGTTGAATTGCCATCCATGGGGAAGCTTAGCTCCTATGTAGGTTGTGATGTCAATGTAACAATCCGGTATTTTCGACGCATCTGTCCCCTGTGGGTTACCTCAACTCGAACACCTCTTAAGAACGTTTTAATCTTTACACGTTCAGTGTCACACAACCACGGGTAATGGTTCAATGAATGCAGTTGAAAGACATATCAAATATTGAGGGATAATCCCATTTGGGTTGCCCTTAAACTTTGGTAAAACCCACGCCAGCGTTCCTGTCCCTCTCTGAGGGACTCCTTTGCCTCAAGGTCACCATAATAAAATGATCTCCCAACAGGAATGTACCTTTCAGTTGGTAGCTCCCATCGAACAATATCAAGAACTTACAGGGCTTCATGCGGCGCATCAGCCTGCCTCCCATATAGGAATTGGCCTAAATGGTGTAAGTCAGCTCCGGCTGCAAAATTTATAACTACCTTGAACTGATGCTCCGTTCTTGGACCACCAGGTCCATCATCCCCCTCAATAAGCAAGATGTTAAATTATTGTGAGATAAAGGACAATGGCCCAGCTGTGTACAGACATCTTCGACCATCATAAACAAGAAGCCTTACCTACAAAAGCTTGCCGATAAGGAGGAGCATGAGACAAAATAGCTTGGCGCGGGTCGGGAATGGACGGTCCTACAGTTGCAACAGGAATGTAAGAACCTATAGAAAGACCAGACACTGGCCCAGTACCTTGAGCTTCTCCAACTCTTCCCTTTCCTTCTGCAGCGTGTATCGTATTTCAAAGAAAAAAGAATTGGTTGGGGTCACTGCAGAATTACATCTTGGAAGTTGCGGGCATGCACAGGAGAGAAGGGGCGTGACGTTTGAAGTCGTTGCTGCTGCAAAAACTATGAACATGGGCATCAATGAATTCGTAATTACTTTTTCGATCCCAACGAATTTGTAATTACCTTTTCTTGATCTAAAGGTTGAATTTTTTTTAATTGTCTAACATATAATCGTAGGGTCCATAATAATGATACGTGGGCAAGAGGAGAATTTATTTCAAAAAGGAACACCTTATGGCATGATAACTATACTTATAAAAATCGCACTAGGGGTAGAGCTAATGCTGATAGGACGTTCTATTAAGGCACTTTGTGGTGACTTAAAAAATAATAAGAAAATTTTCAAAAAATAAAAATAAATTAAATTAAATATAAAATAACTTTAACATAAAATGAGAGCTCCAATATAAAAGAAAAGAAAGGAGTAATATAACTATACTTATAAAAATCCCACTAGGGTTAGGCACTTTGTGGTGTAAAAGTCACCAATTTGAAATTTTGTGGGAAAAAAAATCTAGCCATGTTAAGGGCTAGTTTGACCTGAACCGAGTGGGATACCCCAGTGGTTTTGACGTCTTAAACTCCCATGGGTTGCAGCAAATCAAGCCACAAGTTACATGCCCTAGCCATCTTGGGACTCACATAACCTAGCAAACAAAAAAAACTATACTCTTAAAAAGATTAGTGAAAAAAACAAATAAATTTTCACTTACATAAATCTAATAATTTATTAGATTTTGACTTACATAAATCTAATAATTTATTAATTGGAGAAAGCATAACTTTTCTATAAAATTTTATTACAAAAAAATTGTAACTTTCTAATTATTTTACATTTTTACTTGGTGTAACATAAAGGAGTTGACAATTTTTTATTTCTAGCAAGCTATTTGAACCCAAAAATGGAAAATCACAATTTTAACACTGCAAATGGATTCATTAACCCCCATTTTTATCAAAGCAACTCTATACTACAATTTCAATGACTAAAGCTTGTAATTCCAACAATTGTCAAAAATCCTACCCAAATTATAATAAAAACTTGTTATGAACTAAACATTGTTTGCTATATCAATGTTGACTAAAAAAGGTAAGTATTTCTTAGGGGTCACAAGTGCCTAGGCCAGGGGGAAGGGATGGTGCATGGAGTTATCTTTGACCCAGGGGAAGGGATGGTGCATGGGGTTATCTTTGACCACAAAGGAAAACAAGAAACCTCTTAGGCCAGGGGGGGATGGTGAATGATTTTATCTTTGACCAGAGTATTTTTTAAGGATTAAGTAGTTTTCCTATATATAGTAATGTAGGTGACTATTATGCTTTTAAAATTTATACATATAGAATGTAGGTGAATAATCAATAAAAATCATATAATTTATTATTAAAAAGAGTAAAATTTTGGCAAATATCATCCATTTAATCATATATATGTAAAAAATGGGCAAATTTTTAACCAAATTGGCAAATATTTTTTTTTTTCACAAAATGTCCAAAAAACATCCCATTTGTGGAATTTCACCCCTAAAAATTTCCCTATCTTTGACCCAAAAAAAACAAGAAAATCCTTAGCCTTAGGTAATTGGCAAACCCTTCAATACTTAGGCTACAGCTCTACCCCTTTGGTTAAGAGTCTAGAAAATGAAGAATCAAGACATGAGAAAGAAGACAACGGCTAGAGATTTGATCATAGTCATGTGTCACTTGGTCCCTAAATCTCTCCCTAAAGGCTTCGATCTCAATAGATTATTATCCCACAATCAAAACTTTATATAAGAATTCGAGGAATAATTTTGTTACAAGGATTCGCGAAAGTAAAATTCTTTCATGTTATTAAAGGTATAAATCAACTAGTAGATGCCATGGCCAATAATACCCATTCTTTATCGCTTGGTTACTCATGGAAAAATGGGGGGGAATAGGTAGTTTTCAACCTCCCCTAAGTTTATCATTCCCTTTCTAATTAAATTATTGTTATAACAACACGAGGGATAGATGCAATGTAGCATAGTCCCTGCCTCTACCACTAATTAAGTTGGGTGTTGCTAATTAAGTGGGGTTCTCATTTCTATCTCCGCACATGCTTCCTCCACATAGCTTCCTCCACACAACTTCCTTCTCAATGCTACTTTCGCAAATGCTTCCTCCGCGCAACTCCACACAACCACCTCCATTCGTCCCAATGAAAATTGTGACTGCAATCCCATTGATTATAATCTCTAAGAGTCACCTGCAACATGTAACAAACAATTATTCTTAATTAAGTGGGGTGCACATTTTCGTCTACGCAAATGCTTCCTCACATAGATTCCCCCACACAACTTCCTCCACACAACTCTGGATAACCACCTTTGCACAACTTCCTTCCCACAACTTTTTCCGAACATGCTATGGGCTAGAATCCACCAAAGTGAGTAGTTGTATTACATCCTACTCTATTTGCCCACGAATTAGGGTTGCTTCACATTGAAAGCTCTATCATAATGCCTGTATCATATTTATTATTAACTGTTAAATGTTGAAGAGATTTCATGCTTGGTGATGAAAGCTTTTCAATTTCTTTGTTGTAAAAACAAAGTTCCCTTATCATAATTTTCCAGATTAAAAACTATGCAGAAAACCAATCCAAGAACCTAATCTTTGCATCTAGAATATACAATAAGCAGTGATGTGCCACATAAATCATATACAATGTATCATTTCCACTCGTTGATGTATTACAAAATAATTGTAGTGTCAAGCTCCTTTCAGAAATGATACTTTTGATTTTCTCATTTTCTTAATGATTTCTGCATTTACCTAGGATGTTTTTGCTTTAGTTTTTTAATGTATAAATAAACTCTACAGAAATCTTTGCACAAGCAGAGCTCCGCATATTACTTGTCAATTGTTTGGAGGAAGCTTTCAAGCTTTCATCATGTGGAACTCAATGTCATGAAACAGAATTTCGCTCAATGAAATCTTCTTGTACAAGGAAAGTTGTCATGTGGAGAGACAGGTATGTGCAGGGGAACAGGGATGCATAGGGAACTTTATTTGGAAGGCATGAAATTAATGTTAAAATCTTTACTTGTGTGGAGCATTTACTGTATGGAGGAAGAAGTATGTGTGGGGGAGTAGTTGCTTAGAGATCTGATTTTACAGCTATGAATATTTGTGGAGGGCGGGGTATGTGTGAGAAAATATAATAATTAATGTTGTTAATTTTCATTGTGCGGATCTTTTACTGTGTAGAGGTTGGGATTTGTGCAAAAGAACAGTTGGTGCATAGGCTAATTAATGTTAATTTTGTGATTTTTGTCTCATAATGGATTTGTTGTGAAATGTCCTACATATGCATTTGTTTTATATTGGAAGTATATGACTTTTCTATTTATCTAAGGACAGACATTGAGACAATAAAAAATCTGGAAAATGGAGTATGTGGGGAGAATGGGGGTTTTGTGAGTGCTCTGACAATGTGTTATTGCTCTAAGCATTGGTACTAAGATTGAATTGGGGTATGTGCGGGAAAACATATTAGTTAATATTACTATGTTTGTGGAGATTTTGATGTGCGAAAGATGGGGTGCATATGTCGATTTCTCGAATAAATGCTTACGTTCGCCGGAAAGGAAAATAGACAACTCTACAAATTAAGTTGTGGAAATATTTTGAAATTAAGTTACCGAGAAAAAAACAATAGCTAAATCAGTAACACAAAAAATGTCATGCATGCAAATTAATTTTTCTATTTTTGAATTCAAGAAAAACGTATTGTTCTAATGTTCAAAAACTCAAATAAGGATTGACATGGCTCACAATTTCATTATTGAAGCTATTCAAAATTAATTTTCTTTATTAACGAAGCCAAAAAAACACTAACAACTATTTAAATTACTACATATCCTCAACATCAGAAGCGGTGAGGGCTTCATTAACTTCTAGCTCAAGTTGAGAAGGGGGGGAACCTCGGTCAATAGACATGATATTATCGTATCTTTCATTAGCATCTTCCTCAGCATTGACATTCTCTGCATGAGCCAGATTATCCAAATGAAAACTCAATGTTTCATTTTCCAATTGCAGTCGCTTTATCTTCAATTCCAGTATCGCCATTTTCTAATTTAGAAGGTCGAAATAGACTCATGCTTCAGATTGAATCATTTCAACATGCTTTAAGACTAAATCGACAAGAAATTCCAGAGCATTAACTATTCTAGCTAAAAATGTATTGAGCTCTTGTTCTACAACTCTAGAATTGCACTCCATAAACTTCAATTTTTGTTATAGTTGCTAATAAAATTGGTGAATTATGATTATAATCCCTGAATCTATGTTTTCATAATCACTCTAGCAATGTAAATATACAATTGAATCTAAGTTTCCTTGATTTTAAGCCTTTGTCATTGTCGTTAATGTGGGCATTGAGTTTGCACACTGTAAACGTTCATTTTTTGAAGGGCGTGCAAAGGACGATGCATGAGCAACAAAACGAGGGTCTAGAAGGAAATTTATATCATCAACACATAATTAATTTAGCTATGAAATTTTTTGAATTAGTACTATTATGTTTCCTTCTATGAAGCTTTCCTTGTACGAAGCTTACTGTGCAGAGGAGGGGTAATATCCAAGAGAAAGGGGGTGCAAACAGAATATTAATTTTAAACTATTTTTCATTAAAAACTTGTACAAATCTAGCTATGAAAAATCAAGGATGTGCATAAAATGATATATGTACGAGAGAATCAAGGTGCAAAAGGAACCCTATAAATTTAATTCTTATGTAATGAAAGTTGTTTCAGTGTACGTTTTCTACAATAAAAGGTTCTCTTTGGTTTTCGTGTTACTGACAGATTTCATTCTGCAGAGTTTCTCCTCACTCGATACAATGTTTAGCAAATTATTTAACAATATTTAGAATTAAAATATTACCAATAATATATAATTGCGGAAACATTTTGGTATTAAGTTTTCAAGAGAAAAACAATAGATAAATCATTTAGAAAATTATTTATAAATATTTAGAATTAAAATAGTACCAATAATATACAATAATAGTAATAGAGCCAAAGAACTATGTAGAAAGAAAAAGTTTACGAAAATGGAGAGCTTTCTTTATCACGACAGAACCTCTTATTAGTTAATTAGCAAAGAATTTAGGGTAAAAAAGGTCGATTATGCGAGAAGTTGAAGCCCCGAAAATCGGGTCGACAACAAGGGGGATACCCGCCCGGTCCGGACCTTGGTTGGCAGCTCCTTATCCGTTTGGTATAGCGGGTCCGACTGGGGATAATGGGACCAGTTTCCCAATCTATGAGTGTGTGTGTGTAGAATTCGATGTTGCTGATCTAACAGTTCCTATTTAAGATATTCTAATTCTAATTTTAATCTAATTCTATGCTATTGTAATCTAATAAACAGCACATCTAAATCTATACTAACGCGAGATGTAATTTTTCTATTATGCGATCTAAAGAGATTTCAAATAACAACTGGTAATAAAGATCATTCAGCGATTATAAGAAAGGAAATCAATAAAGATGAACCACTTCACATAAAAAGTTAGACGAAACAGTTGTGAAAAACATATCGCATAATGAGCTATTCATACATTAAGCATAAATAAATAGCTATCACCGTACAAAAGTGCCAAATGATAACTCAGGCATTCATAATAATACATAAACAACTAAAAATTGTATATCACTTTAACATATAAGCAGAAATGGTCAAGAGATAAAAGTACCATTTATGACTAGTCCTACTCATAAGCTTCAAGCAACAATGGTTTATCTCTCCTTGCTCTAACATCCACTAAGAGTACAGAAGTGCAACATCAGTAACAGATATCAAATGCAAACATCAACAAATCTTGATCCATTCATTCACCGAAACCTCCTCTGAGGGTGCAAAAGTGCATGTTCTGAGGACAAGTTTTTGATAAATTTCTGGACCCTTCTCTAAATGCATGAGAAGGGTTTAAATACTACTTACTACATCTAATAATAACTTATTTACAAAAATTTAGGATGCGGTTTAAATGACCACCCTTTTTCTAAGCAAAATTAAAGCGAAAATTGAATCCATAACTAAACTACTTCTATATTTGGTCTTTAAAACTGCATGTACGCAACATCGGTTTAAGGAGAGTCGGCTGGCTGACTTCTGCTTTTAACTGAGCTGAGAAAATGGAATCGATGAGAGCTGGTACCATCTTTTCGGCCGCATTTATGATACACTTAACAGTCATCCACTGGCTATGTGGCTTCACCAAGTATGCCCAATGATATTCCCAATTTAACCGGTTCAGCCCTTGAATTGCTTTTGCCTTTTCTTGCGCTCTCTGTTTCCATTCTGCCTCTAGTTGTAGTTTGTTCGGTAAATATCCTGGGGTGGTTTCTGCGATCAAATTTTCCCTGTGCAAATTCTCATTTACACAATCAATAAGACTGCTTGTTGCCGTGGCTGCTGTTTCTGCCGCTTGTTCTGCCTCCCTGATTTGATCATCCCATTTGTTAAAGAGCAGTTCTTTATGGTTCTCATTTATCCTTGGTGCGCCTGCTCTTTTTCCCTCATCTTCATCCTGCCAAGCCAAGTACTCAGTCACCCGTTTATCAATCAGATCATAGTCACTTCGTAAATCGACCACTTGATTAGTGATCTTATCACTAATTTCACAATAATAACTCCACTGTGATATCTTTTGGCCCAACACTTCTTGCTGCTGTAGTAATTGTTCATTCAAGGAAATAGATTCTGAAATAAACTCTGTAAGCTTAGGGTCGTCTTTGTGCATCTCTTGTAAATCCTGTAACTGCTTTCCTTTCTCATCCAAACTTTTCTGATATCCTATCTGCATTTGTTGGAAGTCCTGCTGCAACCTTTCAAGTTGTTTCTGTGCTTCATTATTGGTGTTGGCTTGTTGCAATTGTTGTTGCAGTACTTGTATCTGATCTTCACGTTCTTTTAACAACTGTTTTTCTTCAGATGCTTTATCAATAGTCGCAGAGGCGTATGCTCCAACGATCTGAGATAGTTTGGTGAGATTTTCAGTAGGATTGCTAGTGGGATCTTTCCACAAGACGTCTAATTGATCTACATCTTGAGAGAGTGTATTTTCCAATTTCCTTTTCTTTCTCTATCTTCTTACCACTGCTTTATGATGTGGGCTATAAAATATATCCAGAGGGGGAATTTCTTCTATGTTGAGTATAAGCTCAGAAGATGGGGCAACAGGAATATGCTCCGTATCTTAGACATCGCTGACTATTGTTGTGACTACTTCTTGTGCTACCTGTGTATTGCTCACAGGTGTTTTTAGGGCTTGTCCTTCAAGATTGATCAATTCGTTGAATGTTTCCCATTCTTTATCTAATTCAGTTGTGACTGGTGGTGCTTCAATGATGAGAGGAGAAGGATCTCTTTGCGGGGAGGCAATAACCTGCTGTTGTAGAAGTTCAATTGACTGAGCAGTATCCTTAGCTGACTCTTCGCTCCTATCCTGGTCATTTACGGATCTTTCAGAGTGTTCGGGCATTTCTTGTTCAGACTTGGATTTAGATCCATTAGTACTTGAACTCCCACTGAGACTAACGCTTGGAGCTGGTTCTCTTGTGGGCAGTCGTAGTTTCTCTAGAGGAATACCGGCTAATCTTCTTTCTCTGTATATCATGAACTTTTCAAAATCTTCTGGAGACAATTGCAATTGAGCTTCGCGCAAAATCTCTTGAAGTGTGCTTTTCTGTTGGAATATATCATCGAATAAATCCTTTTTCCCAACGAACACTTTTATCTTGACTGTAGTTGTGAAATTGTGGGCAACCTCATTAGGGTCAAATGGTCTTCCTGGGAATTTGAATAGTTGTAAACACATCACATTCTGTACTTCAATGAGCGCATGATCTACATCAAATAGCAAAAAGGCCCCACAAGCTACAGGAAACTGTGGCCATATAGCCTTCTTTTTGTCCTTTAAGTCTTTAGTTAGGCCACCTTCTCCACAGGTTTGATATGCAATCTCTCGAGCTAGGAGTTTATCAGGGATATACAAAGGTAGAACATGAGGGGTTGTAGTACTTCCAAATACCCTAACATAAGTGAACAATTCCTCTCTGAACCATCTTGCGACGGGGAGGATGTCTACCTGTGCTTCAGGTGAGCACCTCGGGGGGTCTTTATCATACAACATTCTATACAAGGGTAGCATAATTCCATGACAAATTTGGTAAAAGTATGGAGTGAACTGGGAGTCCCACAATTCCTTATGATAGACATGAATGGGTAAGGGGTCTTGAGTTGTCCACTTCTAACCCATAACAAGAAACTTAGAAACATAACATATTGAATCCATAATATATGCAGACAGGTAAAAAGGAGGATAAATCTTTTGAGACATGGCTCTTTTGGACCGATAACTGAAAATAGTCGTGATTAGGTTATCAGATAAAATTTTGGCCCAATCTACAATAGTGGCATTTGTGGCAGCATCTAGTAACGGTAACCATTCAGATGAAAATTTATTGATATCTGGAATTCCAAATATTCTACAGAGCATGGCAGCAGCAAAGCAATATGGAGAGGTAAGGGAACCAGTACTGTACATACCGTGTTTATCTTTCTTGAGCGGTTCGTCTTTCCTGGACCAGTCTTTGGTGGTTTCTGACAGGTTCTGGTTCTCCTTTACGAATTTCTCTATGAATTGCGTGTTATAAGTTACCTGTGGCTCAGGCAGTTGATACATGAGCTTTAAATCCTACACAGCGAATGAACTGATGGGCCCTTGACCATGAACCTTGAACTGTCTATTTTTGATTTCTGCGCTATCAAGTATCCACTTGACCATATCTATGTATGGGAGGATTTTTGGCCTCGCTGCTATTCGATGTAGGAATGAGAAAGCTAGCTCTGTTAGGGTTGCTTCAGAAGAACTCTGTGAGCCCGCAACAGCAGTAACTTCCATTAATTTGGGGTTCTCCTCTTCGAGCAGCTTATACATGCCTTCCCACGTAGCTATTCCTGCATCTCTGTTACAAGCCGTGTCTATATACAAAGGTGCCATTTCCTTTTCTTCGGAGCTCGGGGCTTTGTTTTTCTTTCCCATTTCAATCTGCATATTGCTTTGTATCGTCCTCCGTTCTCCATTCCTGCAATTCACAAGTAAAGTAGAAATGAATGACCAGGGAGGGTGATGGGAGAGTTTTAAATGCCGCAGACATACCAAATACACCACCTTACGTGAAGTGATTCTTCGAAAAGCACGCATTTATATTCTATTAATAACTGACAACTAACTCCTTTATTAGCATTTAAAGCGCATAATCATGTGTCAGCTTATGGAAAATAACTTTTCTTGAATATCGTGCCCGAAAGATCTGCGATGGAGTGATTTTGCGATTTGCTTCGCAACATCGCAGATCGCACCATCGCATATCGCAATATCGCAGCATCGCAACATTGCTCACACAACATCGCTATGTTGATCTGGCCTGACATCGCAATCATTGCTTTATCGCGATATCGCAATATCGCAGATCGCAGGAGTTTTATGTATAACAAATTTTGTTAACCTGTTTCCTGCGATATGCGATCTTGCGATCAGCGTCATCGCAAATCGGTAAATTTTGAAGTATTTCATATAAGTTTTGCTGAATGCGACGCGATATTTGTTCAATGCCACGATCTTGCAAATGCCAGGATTGCACTTGAATGGTGGCATCCTACTACCTTTTTTTAAAGATTTTCCTCTTATCATAAACTTAGATTTTAAGTGTTCAAAGGAGTTTCCTAAGCTTATGATGGTAATTTTATTTTGCGGAAAAAGAATTTAAGCACTACTTTTTCTTTTCCTAGATTTTAACTAAGGGTCCCCACACATTTAGCATTTCGAATGATACTTAAATGAGAGGGGGGGTGTTGCTGGTCACAACACGGGGGTATTGTCTGCACTTCCGCAATTCCTCCTAAAGTTAGTTGATAACATAGTATTTGGGAGAGAGCACAACCTTTAATCAATTGATCAGCAAAGTTTGTAGTGTAAAAGAAGTTGTTTCTGCTAAAGTGTGGAAATTGCACTTAGTTTACAAGAGGTGTTCGTTGGCATTTGTGCTTAGGAGGAAATTTTCTTACGGATAGATTTCAGTGGATAGAGAGGTGTCATTAGAGATACAAGAATTCTTATAAACATTAAATAAGAAGCATTACTATTTTCTTTTAAATAAGCAACATTAATTTATTGCAATAAGGACTTTAATAAACATTAAATAAGAAACATTACTATATCATTTTAAATAACATAGAAATTATTCATCATTAATAAGATTCAACTTCGTAAAACTTACTTCCATTCAATCAATATGATGGATCATTCACCAAATTTTCATTTTTCCAATTATAATGTTATATGCTTAGGATATGGGGATATGATATCACCATTAATGACAAATCACCATATTCTCAGCACATAACATTATGATCAAGTAGGGCCTCCTAGTAATCATAAGGCTTTTCTTTAGGGTGTCCTGGTGCATTTGGATCATAGCACATTGACAAACAATATAAGCTCTTTTTCGTTGTCGATACTCCTTTAACTCTTCTCTGAATTAATAGCACGGAATTATCTATTGTTGGTGCAATTGTTCCGCTACTTGGTTCTTTTGTTGGATTCGTTGCATTGGATTTTTTTTTATAGTTGTAGCATATTCACACTAGACTTTCCATTTTCGATAGACAATTATTACATTGGTTTTACCATTAGTACTTGTAGATCCAGATCAATACACTTATGTGTGGAAAGTATGTGAAATGTTTTTTATTTCAATTCCAAAAGGATAGCCTACACGTGCCACTTCTCAAATTTATAGAAATTCCTGCCAGCGTAAGGATTTTTTATTATATCATTTTGATACCCAATAAATCGTAATGGCCATTCTATGTTTTTTTTTTTTCCCGAGAGTAGCCTAACGAGGCCACATATTTTTCTAGAAAATAGTGGAAATAAATGCTCCTATGGCCAGTTTGTCTTTGAAAAACAAATAGTTGGATTCCGGCGAAAAATGACTTTTGGGGCAAATTTGTGGTCTCGGTAGAAAACGATTTTTCTTTTGGTTGTCAACGTGTGATTCAAGAATAACACAAGTTGTTTTATTTCAATTCAATTGTGATTATTATAGAAATTATGATAATTGTTTCATAATCGGATTTGGATTGTGTGACATTGCTTACAATCACTTTCGCTAGTTTTCTGTCGTCAATATTGCATCGAAGGCGTTGGGGTGATTAGAAATTTAGACTAGAGAACATTGTACCTAGATAATGATGAGAATGATTAAACTGTGATTTGGGAATAATATTGCTTCTTTTCTTTAAATTCAATTGTCATTATTATAGAAATTGTGGTAATTCTTTCATCTTCGAATACAGATTGCGCTAAATTGCTTCCTGTCACTTCCCTTGGTTGTACGTTGGCAATATTGCATCGAAGGCATTGGGGCAATTAGAAATCTAGATAATGATCTATCTAGGGACGTGCCATAAATCTGTCATTTTTTTGGTTTGCCTACTGACATATCGGTTTGTCATTCTGCATTCTTGATATTTCATTTATCTTTTTTTCTTATGCTCTACTGTGCAAATGAAAAAAATAAATGTATTGTGTTAGATTGCTTACTATCGCTTCTGCGTCATTGTTTATAGGTGTTGACATGAACAAAAGTATTTTTTGTAAATTTTGTGATTAAAAAACTTGTTTATGAGTACAAGCATGCATGAATTATGTGGAACTTATTTGATTGTGCGGAATGCAGAGACAAAGTGTAGAAGTTCACAAGATGAAAACTTAAAAGCTTCCTCCACACAATGGATTTCCCCTGAAATCCTACACATATGCTTATTTACATAAGGATAACCATAAAAAAAGGTTTCACTATGTGGGGAGAACAACGTTCAATCAATTGATCAGCAAATTCTTTAGTGCAGAAGAAGTTTATTCTGTTGGAGTGTAGAAACTGTACTAAGTCTACAAGAGGTGTTTGTTGACATTTATGCTTAGGTAGAAAGTTTCCTGCGGATAGATTTGAATTAACAATCTCATCAAATTGGATTTCGTTTCATTGGTGATACAAAAATCCTAATAACGTTTAAATAACATAGAAACTATTCATCATTAATAAGGTTTAATTTCGTAAAACTTACTTCCATTACATGCTAATGGATCATTGATCATATTGTTCATTTCGTCAATAACAATGTTATGTGTTGAGAATATGGGCATATGATATCACCATTAATAATAAGTAATGCATCATTTGCCCATATTGCCAGCACATAACATTATGATCGAGTAGGGCCTCCTGCTAATCGTAGGACTTCTCTTCAGAGCATCCTAATGTGATAGGATCATAGCACATCAACAAACCATATCAGGTCCTCTTTGTTGTAGTCAATCCTTAACTTTTCTCTAAATTAATAGCATGGCTTTATCTATTCCTGGTGCGATTGTTGTGCTACTTTCCTTGTCACAACTACAAATTGTTCTATTCTGGTGATTTTATGTAATGCAATAGAAACTCGAACAATACTCAAACTCTTAAATGAAATTTGCAAAGAGAAAATTCTACAAGATCCACAGAAAATTCCCTTATTTTTGTTAGCATGTGATTGGGGAATAATAAACTACCCCTCCCACATTTACCCACTTTGACAAGCTCTCCAAGGTAAACATGACCTGAGTGTCACTATATTATGGCCTAGCCTAAAATTTCCAATTATGGAAGTGGGGCCTACAAACTGGAAGTAAACAGACATCCCTCAAAAACTACAGGTCACTTAGGAGCCTACCAGCCACCCAAGTGATCAATCCCTGATCTGGAACTCTTTTTCACTAGGTTTACTCCCCAACCACACCCATAACACTTCATGCATGGGGTTGGGAGGCTATAATTGCACCCATAGACCTATATCCATGCGGTTATGACCCAATTTCCTTTGTTTCATGCATGTGGTCATGAGATCTATTCCACTTTTTCAAGCTAGCCTCCATACCACCACCCAGAACTTCCTGTAACTTTCCAGAATCATGAAAATGATTATAACAATGTTAAACAATCAAAAATTCAACAATATCTCGGGCTGGACATGCTTAATACAAGATATACATTATGTCAAACAGATAGTAAAAATGTAAGCTACATTTCATGAATGCATATATGATCAAAAACTTCTGAACTTCATTTGAAAATCACCATGGATGCTTTGTGCTCTCTTAAGCTAGCTCTAACAACACTTGTTATCTCATGCATTCATCAACCATTCAATAACTTATCAAATCATGAGATAGATCCATAGTTATAACACATCATAAAACCATGCATATAACCATAATAGAAACTATAACAAATCAGCCATAAGATCACCATAATAACCAATACAAGTTCGCATAGATCACAATAGGAAAATAGCTCATATTAACATATGAAAATGCCAACCAAGTTAGGGACTGCAACCCAACCATAGATTGGGTTGAACCAAATCTCTCTTTCATCCAATCACTCATGCGCCATATTCCAAGCATGAATGTGGGATCATAATGGTTAATCCAAAATAAAACCAACCAGGGCTTCCAAAGGCCCAACCACCTCAACCCTCAAGCACAGTGATCTCACATATATGGTCCAGAAATCACTAACATCAACTAGATTGGTATATAACCAAGATTTCTATGGATCCATGAACTAGTAACTTAACCCATAGCCTTTAGTGAACCCAAGTTGTTATAGGGATCCAGAGATATCTCATCTCAACCCACAGCCTCCAGGGAACTGAAGTTATTTCAAGGCTCCAGATAATTTGTCCCAACCCACATCCATAGGAAACCTAAGAACCAATCAAAAAACCAAATGGGTACCCACTACACCATGGCTATCTAAGAAATGACAAGGTAAGGTTGAAATCATTGTTAATCTAGGCAAATCTCAATGTCAATGATAGCACATAACCAATGAACCACATGCATATATCATGCATTCAAAAACTAGCAAGGAGATCACACATGCAACCTATTACTTGCAAAGTAAGTATGTTGTAGCTAATAATCCAACTGTCTCCTTGTGCTTCCTTGCTTGCCTTTGCTTATGCTTTGATTTATTGCTTGTCTTCTTCCAAATCCAAGTGAATGCTAGAATGCTCCAAGAATACTCTAAGTGTGCAAGGGTGTAAGAGAGACAAATAATAAACTGACAAAATTTAAGCCAAAATATACGAATTGTTTCTCTGTTGCATTTTTATCACTGATATCCCCTTTTTCTTCATTTTCCTTCATTTTTCCTCTAATTCCCCTTACATTTAAATTTGTGTCTCTTCACCTTCCTTTTCTCTTATATTCCTTTATTTTCATAATTAAATTTCATTTATCACCTCTTTTCCTTTTCCAATTTTCATAGCCATTAATAAACCACAAGTGATGTCCACTGTAGTGTTTTCCCAGCATTCAGCTTGGAATAAATGTCCTGTGACCTTGGTCTTATTTTATTTACATGGAAAATAAACCAGGGGTTGTTACAAACCCATCCCCCTTTGGGGAACACCATCCTTAGTTTTCAATGACGCTTATAACCAGAAAAACATGTTTCCCATGGAGCTTTCTAACATAGCTTGATGCAGCATTTACATCATACCAAATTGTTGAAACCATGAATACCATACTGCTTATTGGATCTTTATAACACAACTCAATGCAGTATTTACAACATATTGCTTATTGGAGCTTTATAACACAGTTCATTGTAGTATTTACAATACACATCTGCATATATAAATATAAACCAAACACATCTTCTCAACCAGCAAATAAAGAAGGACAGAAAGCCCACATTTGATCAGCCATCTTCCATGTAGCTTCATCGATCTCAAAGTGCTTTCACTACACTTTAACTTACTAGATTTCCCAGTTATGGAGCATGAGATGTTTTCTTTGCAAAATGCACTAAGGTTATGGTTGGAACTCTCCCTCTAGTTCCACCAGCAATACAAACCAATCAATCACATGATCAGCATCTTGGACATATCTCTTAAGCAATGAAACATGGAAAACATCATGGAATTTCATTGTTGGAGGTGGTGCAAGTTGGTAGGCCACTAGTCCAATCCTCTCAAGGATCTCAAAAGGACCACAATAATGAGGTGCCAGCTTGGCACATAACCCAATCCTCAAGGAGATCCTCTTGGGCTTGATGTGCAAGTACACATGCTCCCTAACCTGAAACTCCTTGAATAATCTATGTTGATCTGCATAACTTCCTTTGAATTCCTTTTAATAAGATGCATCTCTTGCTCCATCTCATCCAGCATATCTGATCCAATCAGTACCATGTTCATTGGATCACTTCAGCTAATAGGGGTATTGCAAATTCTTCCATGAAGAGTCTCAAATGGACTCGTCCTCAAGGATCCCTGATACCCATTATTATATGCAAACTCTACTAGTGGAAGATACTCCTCCCACTTCCTCTGTTGATGCATGACATACATCCTCAACATATATTCAAGAATCCTATTAACCCTCTATGTCTATCCATTTGTTTGTGGATGAGAATTTGTGTTGAAAGCTAACTCTATCCCCAAGCCTACAAGAAAATCCTTCCAAAACCTAGAAGTGAATTTGGCATAATTATCTAATATAATATTCTTGGGAACACTATACAATCTCACTATCTCCCTGATGAAGATCTTAGCTACCTCACTACTGGAATTAGTAGATTTCACTGCAATGAAGTGAGCTACCTTGCTCAACATGTCAACCATAACCATGATGGGATCATGTTGTCTCAATGTCCTCCTCAATCCTTTAATCAAGTCCATGGTAGTAACATCCCATTTTCATTCTATAATTGGAATAGGTTTTAACAAACCAGCTGGGTACTTGCACTTAGCTTTCACCTATTGACAATCCAAACATATTGCAAAAAAATCAACCACCTCTTTCTTCAAGTTTGGCCAATAGTATAACTTCTTAACAGTTGTCAAATTCTTCTGATATCTTGGGTCATATGAATAGGGATTGACATGAAACTCCTTCAAGATAATCTTCTTGATCTCAATGTTATATGGCACATAAATCATGTTCCTCAATCTCACCAAGCCATTTGTCGCAAGGTGATACTCCTCATCCCTATCACCTTCACTGTGATACAACCTTTTCTTTAGTTGTTGGTACCTCTCATTATGATACCCTCCATGCAAGATCTACTCCTATAAATCTGTCCTATAGGAGCTCACAGCTGAAATATGATTCACCTGCACTCTCCTACTAAGAGCATCTACAATCCTATTCTCCTTTACCTTGATGTATCTAATCTCAAATTCAAACTCACTAAGGGTAGCCAACCATCTAGCTTGTTTTGCATTCATATTGGGTTGGTTAAACAAGTACTTCATCCCGCTATGATTACTCATCAGAACAAACCTCCTACCAAGAATATAACGTCGCCACACCTTCAATGCATGAATGATAGCTTCCAACTCAAGATCATGAGTCACATAGTTCCACTCGTCCTTATTCAACTTCCCTGACTCACAGAATACCACTTTTCCTTCCTGCATCATCACTCCACCAAATCCTTCCTTACAAGTATCTGTGTAAACCAAAAACTCCTTATCAGGATCTGCAATCTTCAATACCGGATCATTTGTAAGAAAATGCTTCAATTGTTCAAAACTAGTTGCACACTTCTCATTACATTCAAACTTCTTCCTTTTCCTCTGCAAAGATGTGATAGGATATCCAATATGTGAGAAGTTCTTGATAAACCGCATGTAATAACTTGCTAGTTCCATGAATTATCTTACCTCATCTGCATTCCTAGGAGTTGGCCACTCCATGATAGCTTTAATATTTTATGGGTCCACTGTTATCCCATCCTTGGAAACAAGATGTCCCAAGTAGTGAATTTGAGACTAAAAGAAACTGCACTTATTGATCTTTGCACACAACTGATGCTCTCTCAACAATCTCAACATTGTTGCTAGGTGCTCTGCATCCTCTTCCTCATGCTTGGAGTATATCAATATATCATCAATAAACACTATCACAAACTTTTCTAGGTAAGGATACAAGGCATTGTTCATCAAACACATGAAAGTGGTTGGAGAATTGGTAAGACCAAAAGGAATCACCATAAACTCATAATGTGCATACCTTTTACATAACGCAATCTTGTAGATGTCTTCTTCTTTGATGTGCACCTGATGATATCCTAATCTCATATCAATTTTTGAAAACACTAAAACTCCCTTCAACTGATCAAAGAAATCATCAATTTGTGGCAATGGGTACATGTTCTTTATATTCACTGTATTCAACTTCTTGCAATTGATGCACAATATTAGAGTATTGTACTTTTCCTTACAAACAATACCGATGCACCCCAATGTGACACACTTGGCCTTATGTATCCATTATCAAGCATTTCCTTAAGTTGCAACTTCAATTCCACCAACTTTGGAGTACTCATCCTGTACGTTGTCTTAGATGTTGGTGCAGCTCCTAACATCAACTCAATAGAAAATTCCACCTATCTATGAGTAGGAAACTCTGGAATCTCTACAGGAAACACATCCTGAAACTATTGTAAAACAGGATACCACTTCAGGACTTCATCATCCACATCATCCTTCCCTTTGTCACTACAAATATGCACTGCAAATAATAAGCACCAATTCCTGCAACTGCACTTTTCCAGCATAGTTATAACCATTCTCACTGATATAGGCTTATTTCCTTGCAAAACTCTCATTTCCCCATCAGCATCCAATAACTCAATAGCCTTATCATAGAAGCCACTTTAGTCCTATGAATGAACAACCAATCCATGCCCAAAATCATACTCTATGAACCCAAAGGAAGAACATTTATATGTGTTGATGTAGGAATACCATTCATCTCAAATGCACAAGGTATCACCCAATGGTGCACTCTTCTCTTGGTCCCTGTATCCAACTGCACCAACCAAGATTTTTCAGGCACTTCTTTATTCAAGCAACACTTATCCACTAGGTCAGGACTAATATAACTATAATTAGATCTAGGATCAATCACAATGCAAACAACTTGATCACAGAACTTACTATCTGTTGCTTCATAAATCTGAGGAATACTCTTACCAACATCCCCGACTATATGTGCCTCCTGAGAACTGTAAATATGAACCTTTGGACCTTTGTCTTCTTACCCTTGAGGTAGGGAACATACCACAACATCTCCAGAAACTTGGTCATGTAATCCTCATATATTATGGAACCCATCTTCAACTCATATAATTCCTTGGCCTTTCCATCATAGTGTCTCTTAAACAAGTACTTCTTCCTGAAGAGTCTTTTAAACCCATGCCAACTAAACTCCTCTACCCTGATGTCTCTGACATGCTTCATGTCTTCCCAGCAGATATATACTTCTCCCTTGAGACTGCAAATCGATATCTCACCTTTCATATTCTCTGAATAATCATGCAATCTGAAGAACTTCTTCATCCTAAGTAGCCATCCTTCGGTATCTTCTAATTTCTTCACACCCTCGTCAAAAGTAGGAGGCTTGGATTTCTAGAACTCCTCTGGAAAAATGATTCTCACTCTTCCTATAATGATGTTGGTGGTAATGATGATAACATCTCTCGGAACTATAACTAGAATAAAATCCATGAGTGTTATCCTACCTATCAAGTGTATCCAAAGATCTACCAGCTCTGATTGTGGCATCCCTATCCAACCTATGTCCTATATGAGACCTTCTACCATATGCCCCATTTGTCTTTTCTTCTTGTCCTTGATTGATCTTCATATGTCCCTGCTTCTACAAATCTAAAAGGATCTGAAGGATGATTTCATTAACTTCTGCTTGCTTTTCCTGAGCTCTGGCAAGTCTTTCATGTGCCTCAATCATCATGTTGTTATCTGCCTTGCAGCTTCTAATTTATGCATTCAAACTTCTCATTGTATTTGCTAAATAAGAAGAGTACTCTTCTCCTTGCTACCCAAATGACATTTCCTATTCCATATAATTCACATCAGGGCTATAAGGGGAGTCATGTCAACTGTAGTCCACCTTTTTTCTCTTCATCTTTGATCTTCTATCTCCTGCAAACATGTCATGTTAGATAAACCAAATATAGACATAATCAAAAATCATACCTCAGTGTGTTTTAGGGAAGGTTATCACATTTGCACAACTCAGTCTAGATTAGCATGATATAGATACATAATGGCATCAACATATCAACACCATGCATGATAACACAAAAATGCAATAATTACCACTGCAATGCATGCATAGTAGACACACGTACATTAACATGCATGCATAACAATATGAATTTATCCCATCTAGTCCAAGTGTTTGAACCTAGAACCTCTGATACCACCCTGTAAACTACCCCTCCCACAGTTACCCACTTTGACAAGCTCTCCAGGGTAAAAATGAGATAAGTGTAGCATGTGATTTTCCTAGATGACGACAGTGATGATATCAGTACCAGTCAATAAGAGGTGGACACGTGGCATGCAAATTTGGCATTTTTGGGTACCCAAGTGGGATGTTTCTAGGTGACATGTATCACCACTCCGGAGGTGCCAGGTGCCCCCGGTGATGTCATAATGACATCATCCTGGAAAGATCAGTCTAGAAGATTCAAATAAGCATGCAAGAGGTGTTGTCAGGCAGCAGAAGCCAAGACACAATGACACTGATAGCACAACATCGGTCATCCAATGAGAAGAGCGTCGGGAGTACCCCATAGAGCATCTCATCTTGTAAGATTTACCCCAGTTGGATTGATAACAGTTCTTAGAGAAGGCGTCGTGTAGCAGGAACTGGACCACGAAGGCAGAGCAGTAGCTAATTATAAAGGGCGTTGGGTAGTCCCCACCAGACACGTCGACGCAACGGATAGATCTCGGCAGGTTACAAAGGCACACATAAACAGAAGTGTCATGATGTAGAGGGGTATGGGCTAAGCACCCGCACTAGGACCTATGCCATAGGTAAGAACCGGGGGCATGGTATATAAGTATCCACAAAGGCTCTCGGAGCGGCTAAGTGCCAGATCCTTCATCACTTCGCATAGAAGCGTGACCAATGGTGTGGAGCCATTTATAAAAGGAATTGGCCCGTGTAGGGCTCAAAAGGGCTTAGCACCCAAAGTATTAAGTTGTGGTCGCGGATACTAGTTCTATGGCTGAAAAATAGGTAAGGGATCTGAGCGAAAGGGGCTAAAGGAAAAAATAGTGTAACGATCAGTTTAACAATAGTTAAGCCAAAATAAACAAACAATAAAAATAGAGAAGCACTAATAAAACTTGTAAAAGCTCTAGATTAAATGAAACAAGAAGAAAAGCTCAGTTTAACTTACAGAGAATGGTTGTTGAGGCTAGATAACTTGGAGAACATGTCCAGAAGACTGAAATGAATAGAACAAAGACAAAAGTAAGGAAGCATGCAGCAATCAAATAAAATAAAGAGAAGCCAAAAATATCAAGCCAAATTATTTATAAGCAGGCTTGATCAAGCATAATTTATACAATTTTTTAATAAAGAGCTTCTGGTACAGTGAGGTTTGTAAGGTGTTTTTATCAACAATCAGAAATTGATGAAGGTATTTGTTTCTCAATGATAATAGATTGTTGAAGGTGTTGGTGATTGAGGCAAAATATTTTTTTAAAGGAGAAGGTAGTCATTAATCATAGTATGAAAATAGATGAAAGATGGAACAGTGAGTGTCTAAAGCAAGTTGTATCTTGTTGATCAAGGGTTGGTGCTACTTCCCATGGGTGCTGGAGAATAGTTGGGGTTGTAGCTCCATTCAATTGTAGCTGAAAAATCAGGGAGTTGTAGCTTCATGATGGTTGTAATTAGATAAATTGTAACAGCAAGTTGTAGCATACCCTATGAATGATTTGAAGATCAATTCTAAGATTTACATGTTCTTGTGTGTTCCATTGTGATTGTTAACATTAATCTTTGCTATGTTTATTCAAGTTATTGTTGAAGTATTTAATGATGTACACAAGGTAAAAGAAAATTTTAACTTGGTAAAATTCCTACAATACTGATTACCCCGCTTTCAGTGGTATCTTGGTTCCCAACAACTGGTATCATAGCCAAGTTGCTTCATATCAGTTTAACATCTGGAAGAAAGATCAAGGACCATGGAAAACTAGGAAGGAGGTTTTACTAATAAGGCACCTATGTTCAATGGAAGAAACTATGTCTTTTGGAAAGTGAGGATGAAGACCTACATTCAATCACTTGGAGTTGATGTATGGGATGTTGTGGAAGAAGAATATCAAAGGCCACCTGTTGTGGTTACCAAAGAACAAAAATTGGAGTTAACATGCAATGCTAAATAAATACATACCCTTCTTACTAGCGTACCTAAATCATAAATTGTCAAGGTGATGGATTGCATAAATTCCAAAGCAATATGGGACAAGATGAGCATCTAATATGAAGTAGATAGCAAGGTAAATAAAGCTAAACTCCAAGGTTTTAGGATCTAATTTGAATCATTTAGAATGCATGATGATGAAGATATTGCCAAGTAATTTTTAAGAGTTGATGAAGTTGTGAACACCATAAAAGGGTTTCATGGGAAGCTAGATGAAGATGTGGTAGTTAAAAAGGTGTTGAAATATCTTCCTAAGAGGTTTAATCCCAAAGTGTCAACCATTGAAGAAATGGCCAATCTAGGCTCTCTCACTTTAAATCAACTCCTTGGAACACTCAATACCTATGAGATGAGGATTTCAAAAGGCAAGTCTACAGCCAAAGAATTTGCCTTCAAAGTAGAAAAGAAGTGTGAGGATGAGCACGATGACTCATGTTGTTATTTAGATGAAGAAGAAGTCAACTTTGTGAGGAAGATCAAGAAAGGATCAAGAAAGTATAAAGGTAAGTTTCCCTTTAAATGTTTTAATTGTGGCAAAGTTGATCATTATGCATCAAAGTGTCTTGAAAATAAGAAGAAAGTCTATGATCCTAAAGATAAATTCAACAAGGTTCAAAAGGACAAAAAAAAGGCTAAGAAGAAAGTTTTCTATGTTCAAGAAGAGATATCCTCTGAAATTGAGCCCAAACAATACTTAGATGAGGACACATATGATGATAGCTCTAAAGAATTCATGCTTATGTCCATAGAAAATATGCAAGTCAAGGCTATTTTTGATGATGATGAAGGAGAACTTGATCTTGAAGGAGAACTGGTAAGTGCACTTGAGGAGATAGAGAGGTTGAGAAAGAAAAACAAAACCCAGAAGAAATATTTGATAAAATAAAAGGTTGAGGTTGTTGAACCATTGCTTCTAAAATTAGAAGAAGGTAAGAAGATTACAAGAAACCTTAAACCAACAGTTGAATGAAAAATCTCAAATATGTGAGAAGATGGAAGGAGAAATTGTATTGTTAAAGAAGGAGTTGGAGAAGGATAAAACACAACTCAATTTCAACCAAAAATTTGGAAAAGGGACTAAAGATCTAAATGAGATATTGGAAGCACAGCGAGCCTCCTCAAGTCGAACTGGTCTAGGCTATGAAGGTGAGTCCAGTGCAGAAACTAGATCAAAAGGTAAAAATGGAATTACCTTTGTTCCAGCAAAAGAGGGGGTTACAAAGCAGTAAGAGACAATTACATTGCCAAAGAAAAATCAGTAGAAACAAAAGAAGAACGTTGGCCATGCAAATCTAACTATCCAAAATTCTTCTTGACGTAGAAGGCAGCCATCCAGGTACAACGATGTATTCCCAGGATATTGTTTCACAAGCACTAATTATGACCACAGAGCAAAAAACTATAGAGTTAATCTCTATTATAGACATCTTAGATATAGCAAAAGAATTTTGCAAAGAAAAGGAAGACCTAGGTACAATAACTCTTTTGATCCTTTAAAGTATCTGGTACAATGTTTTAAGCATCAAAATTTTGGGTATATAGCATTTAATTGCAAGCTAAAGGAGAAGAAGAAAGAGCCAATTATTAAGAAAATTGAACGAAAGCCCAAAGTCTAGAAAGAGAAAGAAAAATCAGAGCATTGTGACATTTGTTTGTATTCTCACAATGATGGGAGCCATTGGTATGTGGACAGTGATTGTTCTAGGCACATGACAAGAGAGAGAAGCAAGTTTATCACTTGGAATCCAATTGACAAAGGCAATATGACTTTTGGAAACAATTCTCCAAGAAAAATAACTGCAAAAGGAGTGGACAATATATCAAATGGAAAAGGTAAGGCTAAGAACATTTTGTATGTTGATGGGCTGAAACATAATCTACTGAGTGTGTCTCAATGTGTAATCAAGGCTATGATGTGGTTTTTAAAGGAAAAAATTGTCAAATCAAGTCCACAAGCATAGGTAAGATAGTTTTTGAGGTTGTAAGAACAGAAAATAATGTATGTGTGCTCAAAGAGAAGACAGAAAAGTGTTGCTTGAAAAATATTGATGAGAGTTGGTTAGGGAATAGAAGGCTTGGACATCTGAACTTTGACCAGATTGTCAAGTTGAGAAAGAAAAACGTGGTTAAGGATTTTCCTAGGCTTTCAAATCCAAAGAACATTATTTGCAAATCTTGTCAACTAGGAAAGCAAGCTTGAGTTCCTTTCAAGGCAAAGGAAAACTCTTCAACAAAGCCATTGTATCTAGTGAAAATGGATTTTTGTGGACCATCTAGAATGCAGTCACCCATAGGTAAGCTATATTTTATTCTATAATCAATCATTTCAGTAGCATGATGTGGGTTTTCTTTCTCAGAGAGAAATCTGAAGCTTTTGTGAAATTCAAAGAGTTCAAAGCAATGGATGAGAAATGAAACCAACTCCAAAATCAAAAGCATAAGATCTAACAATGGAGGTGATTTCACTTCAAAGGAATTTGATGAATTCTGTAAACATAATTGCATCAAGATACAATTTAAAATAGCAGATACCCTTAGCAAAATGGTGTAGCGGAAAGAGAAAACAGGTCAGTGCAATAGTTAGCTAGAGCGATGATGACAAAAAATAATGTTCAGCAAAGGCTTTGGGCATAGTAAATTCATACAACAGTAGTTATTCTCAACAAATCTCATTCTAGACCAAATAGTGATAAAAATCCCTATGATTTGTGGTGTGTCAGACCTGCAATAGTCAAACACTACAATTTTTTGGTAGCAGATGCTACATCAAGAGAAATGATGAAAAACTTGGAAAATTTGATGCTAGAGTAGATGAAGGAATTTTTCTGGGATATTCACACAACAACAAAGGTTACAGATGCTACAATAAAGTCACCAAGAGAATCATTGACTACATCAATGTGAAGGTGGATGAGCACGTTGATCAAGAAGAGAAACAAATCGTCGTTGATGAGGTAGCTGCAGAAGAAAGTGAGGAAGATCCCTCTAGTCCTCAAGCAATAGATCCCCCAAGGTATGTACAAAAACATCACCTAGCTGATCAAATTGTTGGTGAATTAAATATTGGTGTGCAGACAAGAAGGAAACTGTTAAATCCCCCTATGCAAGCACATGTTTCCCTATTGTCCATGGAGGAACCAAAGGATATTGTCCAAGCTAGTCAAGGTAAACATTAGCTAAAGGCCATGCATGAAGACTTGGATCAAATAGATAAAAATCACACTTGGGAACTTGTTCCAAGACCTGCTAAAAAGAATTTCATTAGCACAAAGTGAGATTTTGTGAATAAATTAAATGACCATGGAGAAGTGGTAAGAAACAAGGTCAAGTTGGTATGCAAAGGCTATGCTCAAATAGAAGGTTTGGATTTTGATGAAACTTTTTCTCCTATTTCTAGATTAGAAGTAATAAGAATGTTTTTGGCATTTTCTTGCTTTAAGAAATTCAAAATCTATCAAATGGATGTCAAATATGATTTTATTAATGGAGAGCTACGAGAGGAAGTTTATATAGAGCAATCAAAGGGATTTTAGCTAATAGAGGAACTAGATTATGTTTGCAGACTTAAGAAGGCCTTGTATGGTCTCAAGCAATCCCCTAGAGCTTGGTATTCCAATCTAGACACTTACTTGCTCAAGTGTGGATTCAAAGAGGTGCATCTGACAGCAACCTATATGTTAAAGGAAAGGATGGAAAACATATTGTGGTGGTAGTATATGTTGATGATATCATCTTTGTCAATGACTCAAATTTTTTGACCAATGAATTTGAAGTTAATATGAAGGCTGAATTCAATATGTCCATGCTTGGAGAGCTATCAAATTTTCTTGGATTGCAGATAGCGCAGACCCCTAAAGGCATTTTTATTTCTCAAGGAAGTGCTAAAGAAATTTGGCATGAATAATTCTCTTTAGTGAGCACTCCAATGGTGACATATTGCAAGATTAGTAAGATGGATGAATCTCTAGAAGTGGATTGGACCTTATATAGATCCATCATTGGCATCCTTTAAAATCTGACAGCTTCAAGACTAGAAATCATCCAGGTCGTTGCTATAGTTGGAATATTTTAAGAAGCTCCCAGACAAAGCCATTTATTAGCAGCCAAGAGGATCCTCAGATATCTCAAAGAAACTATGGACTATGGTTTGTGGTACCCTAGAGGTAAAAAAATCCATTCATTATTTATACTGATGTTGATTGGGCAGGTGATGTGGATGATCAAAAAGGCATAAGTGGTGGTGATTTATATCTAGGAGACTGTCTAGTCTCATGGTTAAGCAAGAATAAATATTCCATTTCCTTATCTACATTTGAAGCTGAATATGTTGCAGTAGCTTCTTGTTATACTCTACTATTGTGGATGAAGCAAACTTTGCAAGATGTACAAGTGTTTTATGATCAGACGATCCCCATTATTTGTGACAACACAAGTGCAAAAAGTATTTCAAAGGATCTAGTTTTTCACTCCAAAACAAAGCATATCCCCATTAAGTGTCATTTCTTGAGAGAGCAAGTTGCAACTCAGATTGTGAAGCTAGAGTATGTACTTACCAAATATAAAGTTGTTGATATCTTCACCAAGCCACTTCCTCGAGACTAGTTTGAATATTTGAGGCAAATATCGGGAGTTGTGTATCTTTCTTGCCTCCACGAGCTCTTCCTTTAAGAGGAAGAAACGTAAATGTTGCATTATCATCATATCAAGGTGAAGTTTTCAGGTACACAAAATCAACATGACAGAGAAAAAGTTTTGAAATATGGAGTATGGTGACAAGGGGATCATGTTGGTGTCTTTGCAATTGATGTCAAAGGGGGAGAGATCTAATTAAATCAAACAAAACAAAACAAAAAAAAATAGGGGAGATATCTATGGAAGGGGAGACCTAAGGGGGGTAAATCTAAAATATCAAAGGAGAAATGGTGGTGATCAAGCACAACAGAAATACCAACAATATTACTACAACAACATAATTTTATCTCAGGGGGAGAAAAACTCATGTTTTCCTAAGGGTGGTTCTAGAAGAGAAAAAGGTGTTTTGTTTTATTTTGGTGTCTCCATCAATGCCAAAGGGGGATATTATTTAAATATGTTTTCATTTATGGCAATTGGGAGGTGGAAAAAGAGTGTTCATTATAGTCAATAGGTGGCATGTGTGTCAAAGAAGGAATTCAAGAGTAGCATGGAAACAGAAAACTGCAGAGGATTTGGAATTAGTTTTGATGTAGCAGATCATCTCAGATGTAGGTGTAACCCACCCAAATGGAAAGTGCTTTGAAAGATATTTTTAGTGGTATGTGGAAGTTCGAAAATGGCCTCTTGGATCGTGATATAGGGCCAGTCAAAGTTCTATGACCCCAAGTCAAATATTGTAGAGGTAAAGGTGTTTGGGTGAGCCTTTGGCGCATAACCAAACTTGGCAGCAAGACCGACGAAGCCTCTAAGAGAGAGTACAAGGAAAACATGGTGGACATGTTCACAGTGAGAAGTGTTTTTATTGGGCCGAAGGAGTCAACATTACAAGCTCGCCCAGCAGAATTACCCCAGAGGGAGTACCCCGGTGGTATTTATTATAAGGCCTAGCTATAAGCGACCAGGATGTATTGAGCGAGTGGATCCCACTCGGAAATGGTAGCATGGAAGATTGGAAAGGGCGCACACGGCTAAGCACTTGAAGGAAAACGTTGAGCTACGTGAAATCTTTCCAACAACACAATAGACAGAGGTCTTGGTGGTAATGGGGAGTGGTTTCCCGCATAGTTGATCACGTAGATCAATAGCAGAGATCCACCCTAGGGGCACCCCTCCAGAAACCACAATCTGCTCAGGAGTGTTGTCGAGGAGAGAAGTGCTTAAACCCAGTGGTTTTCAGAAAAATAAATTAACAAAGGAATTGGTCGCAAAACCAAGACATTGGGACCATTTCTCTCTCCTCCAATAGAAGACACGTGGAAACATGTGATTGGCCTGGATGATGACAATGATGATGTCAGCATCATCCAATAAGAGGTGGACACGAGGCATGCATATTTGGAGTTTTTAAGTACCCAAGTGGTTTGTTTTCGGATGAAATGTGTCACCACTCTAGAGGCGTCAAGTTCCCATGGTGATATCATCATGACGTCATCCTGACAGGATCAGCCTGAAAGATTTAAATAAGTATGCAAGAGGTGTTTTCGGGTAGCAAGAACTAGGACATGTTGACACTGACAACATGAAAGCAGTCATCCAATGAGAAGAGTGTCGGGAGTACCACACAGGACATATCATCTCGTAGGATTTACCTCGGTGGGATTGATAACAGTTCTTAGTGGAGGTGTCACACAGCAGGCACCAAACCACAGAGGCAGAGTAGAGCCAATTATAAAGGGCGTTGGGTCGTCCCTATTATCACCCCAAGAAACTCTCCTAGGTTGTATATCAGAGATTCTCGGGAACATTACAAACTCAACAAAAATGTTGGAAAATGGTGGATGAATGGAAGGAATGATGCATATTCAAGCCAGATAACCACTTCTACTATGCTTAACCCCAGACATGGGTGAACACCCCCAGACTGCAAGGCTTTAGACCACCAATTACTCACAGTTTGAGGAACAAGTGAAGATGGAGAATACTGACCACACCAGCAGATGCACAGGACCCTATGATGGCCAGCTGCAGCCAGTTAAAAGGTCTGTAAATCTATTTCCTAATGCACAGACAGGATGACAACTCTCTAACACCAAGAAAACATAAACCTTCATACACATTCAATAATACATACTAGATTCTAACACAGAGGTGGGATGACAGCCCCTCTAATGCTAAACATCAAGAGCACATGAAAAATGCATAACAGGCATAGCCTGGAATAAAGAAGAAGTGGAAAGTGAGCAATTAACATCAAAAGAAGCTTGCATTAGTTGAAAATGAAGACCAGACGTTGCAGGTATCACAGTAGTTACAGTCTCCAGAAGTTGAACTTTACATCAAAATATCATTCATCAACCCTCATTACATCTTCTTTCTGGGTATATGTTTACAAAATTCTACTATGCTAAGCGTGGAGGGGTCATCATGGACCACCTACCACATTAACTATCTGATATGGGTCTCTGAAACAAACTGACGCTTCAATAAACAAAATTTGACATTCCCTGGTACTTAGGTGTACTCCTCGAGCAGGTGGAGTGTTGTATGAATAAATCTCTATAACTGCTGACGGCATTTAACCGCTCGAGACTGTACTTTCCTTCCTTGGTTGTGCTGTCTCTTGAATGCAGTGGGTGAAGTATTAACTGCGCAGAGTATTTGGTGAGTGATCGCTTCATCCTTCGGGTGAATGATACAGGTCAGCGGCACGAAAACAACATGGAAGATGTATGGGCAGGACAGGAATAAACAACAGCCGTCGGATCCTGTAGATGGATGGCGAAGATTGAACCGGAGGGAGCTATCAGAGAAAACAGGCGAATACAAACAAGAGTCGTTAGATCAAGGAGCAGCGGATCCAACGGTCATCGCACGAGAAAGGTGTGCGGACGTTAACGGGCAGGGGATGTACGGGTGAGCGATAAGTGGTTTCCCCGCACCGCTTATTGGAGGCGGGTGGTATTCGTACGCGACCGCGCGATCTAATACAACAGCGACATGTGGCAGATGTGATGGGTGCGAAACCGTTCTCCCCGCAGGTTATCACATGCGCAACTTGCGGGATGAGGATCAGCGAATGATGTCGGATCCTATGGCAGGCACGATCAGATGGCAGTGGGTCTAACATATATGTATATTGGTTGATGTGACAGGGGAGGGCATCGACGGTAATTCTTTTTGCATGTGCGTGGTTATATGACCATGGTTTCATAGGTTTAGCTTTGTGCCCGGGACCCGAGGGAATAAGGGTTTATACGAGGTTTACAAAGGATTATAGAGGAAATGGAAATAACGGGGTTAAGGGAGAGTAATGAAAATGAAGGGGGAGGAGGAAACGAAGGTAGCGGGAGTTATAAGGGTATAAAGTAGATGAAGAGGGAAGGATAAAGTGAACTGCTGCGAGCTCCTTAGGCATGAAACAACACTGCCACACCCGCTTTCAACCCATCAAATGTCGCAAAGTGTAGCAGAGCTAACACTGGCTCCTTCTGGGGATGAGATCCTCCCTGTGAGGTCTCAAGAACCTGTAGATCAATGCCTTTCTAGTTGAAAACAAATTAGCCAAAATTCCTAGTGTCCCATTTGGCATGGAGTCTACTTTGCCTATACAAAACTGATAAAAACCAAATATTTACAACTTTTAAGGCCAAAGACCTTAAACCACATAATTTTTCAAAAAATGCCTATTAACTGGGCCATCAAAAACTGCCTCTCCCCCATACTTTTCAGTATGAAGGTGTTGTTCCCTTGAATTTATGAAATGATGAAAGACCTTGTCCAGAAAGCATCAAATTTCCCATGATTGCCTTTCTTTTCTTTCAGTGCATCCCATTTCAGAACCAAGTCTCCAACCTAAAAATTATCTGTTTTAGTCTTCCTGTCAAAAGCATCCTTGATCTTTTTCTGATGTGCTGCAGCCTTAACCACTTGTTCTCTAATCTAATGTACCTCTGCTAAATCAGTGATCCTCTTTGCCATGTCTTCTTCTTCATTTTGTTCTTCTTGAAGGAACTTTGCCACAGGGAGAATTAATTGAATTGGGAATACAGCTTCAGTGCCATATACCAGCTTGAAAGGAGAATTCCCTGTGGATTTCTTAATGGTCACTCTGTCAGCCCACAGTGCATACTTGAGCTTGGAATCCCAATTCTTTTTATTGTCTTCCAGCAGCTTCATAATTATCCTTATCAGGATTCTATTTGAAGATTCCACTAGACCATTTCCTTGAGGATAATATGAGGTGGAATGAACAAGTTTAATACCCATTGAATCACACATTTCCACCAATTCTTTTGCCTTGAAGGCTGCTGCATTATCTATGACTAGTTTATGTGGAAAACCAAATCTGGTAAAGATATTTTCAATTAAAAACTTCATGACCACACTGTGATCAGCCTTCGTGGTATGGATTGCTTCAATCCACTTAGTGAAATAATCAGTGGCTACTAATATCCACCTGTGCTGGCCACTGGAATGTGGATTGATTTCTCCAATAAAATCCAAGCCCCACTGCTGAAAAGGTCCTTTTGCCTGTATTGGTTTTAGGGGCAAGGACTTCAACTGTTATTTTCCTTCAAATCTTTGGCACCTGTCACAGGATTTAACAAATAAAAATACATCAGAAAATAAGGAGGGCCAGTAATACCTAGCTCTGAGGATCTTGTGGGTTGTAGTCTTCCAATAATGATGCCCTCCGCACATGCTGGAATGAAATTGCTGCATGACTTCTATTGACTGCTCTTTGTCCAAACACCTCAAAAGCATCCCATATGGATCCCTCTAGTAGAACAGATTTTGATTAATGCAATATTTAACTGCCCTAAGCTTTATAGTTCTAGCTTGACTTTGAGTAAAGTCTAAAGGGATTTCTAGCTTCAGCAAGAATTTAACTATTGCAGAATACAAATCACAAGAAGCTAGATTTTCAGCCACTAGCTGCTTTCTCTGTGGTTCAGCTGCTTCCTCTTCTTTATCTGTCTGACCGATTTCCACAATTGTGCACAGGAAATCAATATCTAATGATCTGCAATTTCTTCAACCAATAACTTGGCAAGACCCTGACCTCTGACCAGCTTGGTGGGCTTCAGTTCTATATTAAATTCAATCAATTTTGCAATCCATTTAGCCCTTCTTCCATCAACATCAGGTTGTGTTGAGACATCTTTTATTGCAGCAGAGGGTACATATGCAATTATCTTGGAATGTAAGATATAAACTTTGAAAGCTTTCAAGGATTTGATAAGATCATATGCTTGTTTTTCAATAATATCATACCTCAGTTCAGCATCTCTTAAGTTCTTGCTAAAAAATTCCACCGAATGTTCTGAACCTTCTTCATCTACCTGCAACAAAATTGCTGCAATAGTGTCTTCAGAGGAAAATGAAAATATATGAAACTCCTTGCCGTAATCGGGAGTTATTAAAGTGGGAGCCTCCATAATAGCTTTCTTGATGGAATAAAATGATTTTCTTGTTGCATCATTCCACCTGACTTCTGCTCCTTTCTGTAACATGCAGGTAACATGCTTCACCAATTCTGCAAAATTTGGAATAAACCTCCTCATAAAATTTATTTTACCCAGAAAGGACTGGATATCTTTCTTTGATCTAGGGACAAACAAAGTCTGTATTGCTTTTACTTTTTCTGGATCAATCTGAACACCTGCAGTAGACACAACATGTCCTAACAGCTTGCCTTCTTCTAAAGCAAATTGTGATTTTTTAGGATTGACTGAAATCCCAAACCTTCTGCACTTCAGAAACACCCTTTTCAAATGTTGCAAATGATTTTGATGGCTGCTGGAGTATACTGTTATGTCATCAACGTAGATAAGGACAAATTTATCCTTCTCTCCCACAAATTCTATATCCATAGCTCTCTGAAAGGTGGCTCCAGCATTCATCAGTCCAAAAGGCATCTTGGCATACATAAAAGTGCCCCAAAGAGTGGTGAATGCAGTCTTCTCTTGGTCATCTGGATACACAGCAATCTGATTAAACCCTGAAAATCCATCTAGGAAAGACATCACTTTGGCTCCTGAGACTTTTTGCAGCAAATGCTCCATCTTGGGTAAAGGATAGTTGTCTTTTTTGGAGAATTTGTTTAAATTTCTGAAATCAACACAAAGTCTGATTTCTCCACTTTTCTTCCTCACCACTACTAGATTGACTACCCATTTGGAATATCTAAGAGGAACTATAATCTTGGCAGCTAGCAATTTTTTAATTTCTTTTTCAATTATAGGAAGAAGCATATGATTTATTGGTCTCAGCTTCTATTTGAAAGGAATGGTGTCTTTCTCCATAGGGATTTTATGCTGGATTATCTTCTTATCATAAGTTCTTAGGTCATTATACTCCCAGGCAAACACATCAGCAAATTGCTTCATTAATTTGCAGTACTCAGAACTTTGGTCAGCAGACAGATGAGTGGACAAATTTATGTATCTAGGCTGACCTGAACTCCCTATATCATGCTTACAGATTGCATATTGGTCTTCTTTTTGGGCAGCTCTGTAAGGCACATCATTTTGGTCAAACAGTCTTTCAAGAGGAATCAAACCTTTAGGAATATGATTGATGGGAAGCTGGACAATGTTATTTTTGCCAATTTTATTTCTAAGCTGGGATTGGGGGCTTTCTTTCATGGCTTCATTCTCTTGGTCAATTTGCATTTCAGAAAACTCATCAATGACTTGAAGAAACCTATTTATCTCATGATCATCATCAAAAACTTTCGAATGCTGGACATTATCAGGCAAGGATGGTCTATACTTCATTTGTACTTCATAAACTAGTCTGGGAGGCGTGGGAGGAATAAACAGACTAGCAGACACAGCAAGAGAATCAGCAAGCTGATTTTTGGCTCTAGGGATATATGAAATACAGAAAATTTCAAAGGAATCTTTGAGTCTCCATACCTCATATCTGTATGCTTTCAGCCTTGGGTGCTTTGCTTGAAAAGTTTTATTTACTTGTTGAATGATAAGATCAACATCTCCAAACACTTTTATGCTTCTAATTCCTCTCTCTTTTGCTGCATTAAGGCCCAATAGCAGAGCTTCATATTCTGCTATGTTGTTTGTGACTTGAAAAGCTAGCTTAAAAGACAGATGTGTGCTTTCTTTCTCTGGAGATACTAGCACCACCCCTGCTCATGTAGTCTCCGTGGAACATGCTCCATCAAAGAACATCTCCCAAACTCGACTTCCTTGCTCTTCCTCGACCTGAACTGTTGGTTTCCTGATCTGCATTGAGGCCTTTTGAGATTCTTCTATTTGGAGAATACATGCTCCAAAATCCGTATCCACGGCATAAATGGGATTATTAGTAGGATTCTTCTCATCACTGATGATGTATGCCCACTGTGCTTCTCTGTACAACCTCCTGCTTTCTCCTCCAAAAATTGGGACAGTAGCATAAGATAGATCATTCTGTAATGTCCCACCTAATCTCTTAATCCATCCTCTAGACAGCAGCATGCCAAACTTAGGAGGGACATCTGCTACCACAATATCTGTTAGCTCAAAATCAGTCCCTGGAAGGCTGCAGATGAGGAAGACTTCAAGTAACTGTTTCAAACCTACTTTAGGCTAAGGTTTAGCCTCCCCAACCTGAGAGGGCTCTCTCAAAGGATTAAAGGTTTTTGATTATGATCAAGATGGCTAACTCTTGTGAAACAACTAAGAAATGAAAATGGTGGAAACACAACTAACAAGTATCCATTGGGCTTATGGAGTCATATATGATTCAGTATTAACAGCAGGGTTGGCTTTGCATAGAAGTCAAGGCATTCAAATTTCAACACACCAAACACATAGAAGGAAGTTTATGAGTATATGAAGGAAATTAGAGCACTGTAAGCGATTTCTAAGTAATCAGATACTCATAACACTGTAGATAACATGAAAAGACAACAAAAGAAACTCATTACATTGAACTCTTTATGATTCTTGAGAAGCATAAGCCAATACTGTATTACCAAAAAAAACAGAGTCTTTACATAAGCCAAATATCAGAGCTTTTACTTATAAATTTCCAACCCTTGGTACATTTCTCTTTCTCCTATATATAGAGTTCTTTTACAAAGCTGAGATTCCTCCTCCAACATGAGGGGAACTCGAATTCTACTTCTTATGACACCTATTCAAATTTTAACTACCTATTAAATGTAACAAACTGCTACTAGACTTTTTAGAGATCTAAGTCAAATAGGAGTCTAACTCCATATCATGCTAATAATAGCCTTAATTACAATCATTCTCGTTCTTTGACAAGTGGTCTTTTTTTAGTTTGGCTGTGGTGGATGTTTGAAGCTCCATACTGGTCCTCAATGTCACATCTTCTCCATTGCCCCTGAAAAATAGGAAACTGCCCCTGTTTATCTACCTTTGGTTTTCCTCAAAGATATTCGAATCCAATGAACCATGCCCTTCATTTTTTATTATACAAAATATATCAGAATGCCACGTCCTTGATGTGTTGTCAACCTTTTCCATGTGTGAAGACAAAAGCTCCTCCAAGCTGTCTGACATATCTTGGACTGTAGTAAATGTGATCACTTTATAACAAAAAGTTTAGAGTTGGGTTCGAATATATGTTTCCTCCACCTGTCTTGACCTTGTTGAAAGTTGATACCTTTAGATGATCCCTTGAAGATATTCCTTTTTCAAAAAAATTCCCTTTGTATTTCAAAATTGGTTGACTGAGTTTAGATTATATAGCTTCAGCAGTTTCGTAGCGTGCATTAATCATCATCTTCAGCAATTTCGTAGCGCGCTACGAAACTGCTGTATAATTCCAAAAACACAGTTTCAACCCAAAATTTTGCTATTTTGAGCCTCTTGCTATTTAAACATCCTTTCAATTGCTCCAAAGCTTTTCAAAACTGAGTGGAAATGTATGATTCTTCAATAAAGATTATAACAAGGAAAACCATCAAAATTTGAAACATAGCCTTACTTGATGTGTGACTCCCTTAAGGAAATTCTTTCTGCTAGCTTAACTGTATCTTTAAGTCTTCAATTTGTTTCTTCATGACTCTGATCCCAGCTCTCAGGTTTGTATTGACCTTTCTGATGAATTTTGCTTCCTTTATTGCAGGGATAGTCCAGCTACAGAATTGAACATTACAATCAACCACCTCGGGTATTTGAAATGTTTTGTCCTCCCACCGAGCTTGCATTTGGTTAAAATAAGCCTCCTTAATTGCAAATTTCCTGGAGGCTTTCTTCAATCTAGCAATTTCAAAGTTTGCCAATTCCAACCTCCTTTTCAACTCTTCCACACTATCTTCTTCTTGAATGGTAACTGCTTTGCCTTTATCCTTTCCTTCATGAGGTTGTGTTACCTCCCCTGTTTCATCTGCTCTTGGTAGTACCTCCTGTATTTGTTTAAAATTCCTCGTTATTGGTCTCCTTGGCTTAAATACAAATTGATCAACCTGATCATCAAACTTGAGTTTTTTCAAGGCTTTGACTCTCTTAGCCTTGTCTTTTCCTAACTCTATCAAATCTGCTTGAACCAAGGGAGATTCTTCAATGTCAATGGCTTGCAGTAAGTCATTTAAGTCTCCCTTTGAAATAGAGCTTTCTTCAATAATCATTGATTTGCCTTTTTCTTTAGCTACCTGGCTCCTAGTCCTTCTTCTTTGAACTCCTTCACCTGTGCTTGATTCATGTGCACCTTCTTTGACCTAAGCTTTCTCTTTAAGGGACTGCTGGGGTGTATCCTGGATAGTCAGTGGCTTGGTGAATTCTCTTACTTGTTTCCTAGCCTTCAACTTTGAAAACCTCCTGGATCTTGTTTCTGCCTGATGACCAGTTGTTGTTGGAAGATATTTTGCAGCTTGAGGACTAAGACCGGTCTCGTTCTTGAAACCAGACATGAATATGAATGTGGGCCAGTCCCTACCTACTCTCTAGATTTCATGCAGAACAATCAACTTAATTAAACCATGGTGAAACAATGAGGTCTCACAGGCTTCTTTCCTTAGCTGCACCTTATCACACATTTTTCTTAAGCTACGAAATAAGTAAAAAGGTAAATCAATGGATATCTTTCCTGTAAAATGTAGCAGAAGCTTAAAATGATATGAATACACCTTATTATATCTCCCTTCACAGGTACAGTATCTCTATATACAGGTAAGCAGATTGGAACATGAGTCCTTGACATAATTTCTAGGCACAGACTTGTTTAAATCTGAGTCAATGTACTCCGGCTTCAGAAACTCTTTGCAGGGAGTCATATCAAATTTGAAATTCTTAAACCAAGTTTCTTGTCCCCTTGGAATCTTAGTAACTATGGATATTACCTCTGGTAAGACTTGCAATTCGAGCATCCCTACCTTCGAATTCAACCCTGTGAAATTCAAAGCAAATTCCTTGGTGATTTGTGCATGACCTCCCTAGAGTTTCTCACAAAAATTCCAACATCCGACCTGCTTGAATGCATGCTCAACTTCTTTGTTTTTCAAGACAATGTCTACACCTTCAGGTTTGTTTCTCAAGCATTTTCCTGATCTGTGGTCTTTTCTTTCTGCAGATCCCTCCATGAGACTTCAGCGTAATGGAGGTTTGAAATGCTAGCGCTGCTCAAACTTCAATCTATGCCTCGCTTGAATGGCTGCCTCGCTTGATAACTGCCTCGCTTGATAACAATGCATTCAAATTGAAAACTTGCAGACTTGTTCCCCATGCAACGAATACAATCATCATTAAGACTGTGAATACCTGGCTTTTCTTGGAACTTGCAATCCATGTGTACCAAGGTACCTAGCGGCTGTAATGATGGAGATAAGCGGTTGGACATGATATGTGGAGTGTATAAGCTGACAATGAATGATGCAACCATAACTGAACTTGACAGATTTGACAGTTAGGAAAGATCTGCTACGGATTGCACGAATCTCTGATTTCGTAGCACAGTTAGTGTAAATTTTGAATTATGCGCTACGAAATCACCTAAAACATGTTGCACTGCGAAACTGCTAAAAAGGATTTATGCGCTGCGAAAACACTTCAAAATGATTTATGCGCTACGAAATCACCTAAAGAGCTTTGTGGCACATAGTAACCTTTGAACAAAACTGACACATGGTTATGAGACCGGTGATGAATGAGAATGCATAGTTGACTCAAGACTCCTAAGACTCAGACTCTAAGGCAAACAAAAATCAAACTTAGACTAGCACCGACCTTTACCATCAAACTAATGTGAGAAATTTTGGCATTAGAATTCTTAAGTGATAACAATATCCATCATCATACTCTTCATGGGTAGCTGAGTTAAGGTAATGGCCAGATCTTTGATTAATCCCATGCATTTCACCTTCCTTGAATCAAAAGAGAATAATCATGATATGGTCTGGTGATGTCAAGGCCTAACTCTTCCATGACAGCTTTAGGCATTAAATTGTGGCTGGCCCCTGTGTCTAGCAGGTAGTTGTGGAGTATTTTGTCATGAATGGTCAAGGAGACATAAAATGATGGAGAATTATTATCAGCAAGTTCAATCATGGGGCTGAGCACAACAACAGGCTTATCATCTTGCAAATTGACAGAGTCAGTGGAGGTTTGTGTGATTTCCAGCTCAATGGCCTCAAGGATAGGCTTTCAAAAGCTTCACTCTTTACCAACTCTACCAGAGGCACAGATATTTTCAATTTCTGAACTTCTGACTCAAAGCTAAAAGATAACTTATCAAAACCTTTTACCTCTTGAACTGGAGCTTTAAGGATGACTGGATCAGCTGCTGGTCTTCTCTGCCTGATATTCTATGGTTCTGTTTGGATAGTAGCTCTTTGGGCAGGATTCTCCTTAACATTTTTTGCATTCGACCTCAGGTTATATCTTCGCTGCTCCTCAGTTTGTAGGACAGCTTCCCTATCCCATTCTTGGTTGTCTTGTTCCTACAGCAATGATTCTTCATAAGCAGCCAAGGTCAAAAATGCAGCGCTACCTTTATCTTCTATGCAGTGAATTTCATCCTCATCTTCAAATTGTTCCTCCTCCATGACTACATTTTGGAAAGGAGCTTTAACTTTCTGTTCTTCTTTTGATTCTTCACCCCTATGAATAATTTGTAACTGTTCATTTGCACTTCTGAAAGGATTTGGGTTTCTTGGAACAAATGTGTTTTGTTGCCTTGTCTTCCCTGCATTCTGCTCAACCTTCAGCTTAGATATTTCAGCAACCAATGACTCTATCATCTTTGTCATTTTGTCTAATTTAGGCTTTGTAGATGATGTAGAGGAGGTAGAAGCCTGACCTCTCTGCCTCCTTCTGTCAGCTTGACTCTTTAGTTTTTCTGCAGCCATAATATTAGACTCTACTTCTAGAGCTGCATCCTGCATGTCTGCCAGAGTAACACATCTCCTTTCTCTAAACAATAGGCAAAAATAAAAGTCAAAAGCATTAGCATAAGTGAGTTTAGCAGAGGTGGGGGTAGGCTTTACCTTGGCTGGTATCTTACTATACATACGATTGAATCTTTTATTGAAATCAGGCAATGATTCCCCATTTTCCCTCTCCAGGTTACCAAACTCAGTATGGTAATACAGCAAGTCTTTTTTATCTCCCCAGTGCTTCAAAAATGCATCATCTAAGGCTTCAATATCTGTTATAGATCTCTGGGGTAATTCTCTAAACCATTTCCTGGCCTCTCCATCAAGGCTCTAGACAAAAACTCTCATCCACACATCATTTTCACTTATATCTAAGTTATCAGCATAACTGTAAAAGGCTTCAAGGTGTTCTTCTGTTGTTACTCCCTCTGTGCCAGTGAAACTAGGCATATATTTCTGATAGTCTCCCATAGGGATAGGATTCAAAGGAACAGGCAAAACCAAAGGTCCATATCTAGCAGCTACAATTCTTTCTATCTTCATGGGTACTTGCTGGCCTGCCATGACTGTGATATGTGGAGGAATACTAGCATATTGAATGGTAGGAAGTAATGCAATGGATGGCAAAGACAAAGGGATGTTTTGGGTTGAATGGGAACCTTTCTTTGGACTAAGATTCAAAGGGGAACTAACTGCACAAGGGGCTGAATTAACCTCTGAAGGAATTTCCTTATTAACAGTGTTGAACTTTAAATCTTCAAACTATATATCTTCAGCTATGACTTTATCTTTCAGAGATGAATGAGATTTCTTAGGCTTACCAGATCCTGATGCCCCTTTCTATGATGCTTTCTTCGATTTGACAGTCCTCTCAGGGTCAGGCACTGGTTCAGCTAGTCATTTCTGAGGATTTCTTCGAGTATGTCTCACAAACTGAGCCAAAACTTCAATGTGGAGTCGCCAAAGGTTGGTCTTCCTCCAGTGGAATCGCCAGATAGATGATTAAAACCATAAATGTGCCGAAACCTTGTCTATAATCAAAATCTGGAACTATGTCGTTCTCCCAGGGAAGCTGAGCTTCAATTCTCCTCTCCCCGACAACGACACCAATTAATGTTATCACCCCAAGAAACTCTCCTAGATTGTATATCAGAGATGCTCAGGAACATTACAAACTCAACAAAAATGTTGGAAAATGGTGGATGAATGGAAGGAATGATGCATATTCAAGCCAGATAACCACTTCTACTATGCTTAACCCCAGACATGGGTGAACACCCCCAAACTACAAGGCTTTAGACCACCAATTACTCACAGTTTGAGGAACAAGTGAAGATGGAGAATATTGATCACACCAGCAGATGCACAGGACCCTATGATGGCCAGCTACAACCAGTTAAAAGGTCTGTAAATCTATTTCCTAATGCATAGACAGGATGACAGCTCTCTGGCACCAAGAAAACAGAAACCTGCATGCACATTCAATAATACATACTAGATTCTAACACAGAGGTGGGATGACAGCCCCTCTAATGCTAAACATCAAGAGCACATGAAAAATGCATAACAGGCACAACCTAGCACAAAGAAGAAGTCGAAAGTGAGCAATTAACATCAAAAGAAGCTTGCATTAGCTGAACATGAAGACCAGACACTGCAAGTATCACAGTAGTTACAGTCTCCAGAAGTTGAACTTTATATCAAAATATCATTCATCAACCCTCATTACATCTTCTTCTGGGTATATATGGAGTTTGTTTACAAAATTCTGCTATGTTATGCATGGAAGGGTCATCATGGACCACCTACCACATTAACTATCTGATATGGGTCTCTGAAACAAACTGATGCTTCAATAAACAAAATTTGACATTCCCTGGTACTTAGGTGTACTCCTCGAGCAGGTGGAGTGTTGTATGAATAAATCTGTATAACCGCTGACAGCGTTTAACCACTCGATACTTTACTTTCCTTCCTTGGCCGTGTTGTCTCTTGAATGCAGTGGGTGAAGTATTAACTGCGCAGAGTATTTGGTGAGTGATCGCTTCATCCTTCGGGTGAATGATATAGGTCAGTGACACGAAAACAACATGGAAGATGTATGGGCGGGACAGGAATAGACAACAACCGTCGGATCCTGTAGATGGATGGCGAAGATTGAACCGGAGGGAGCTATCGGACAAAACAGGCGGATACAAACAAGAGCCGTCAGATCAGGGAGCAGCAGATCCAATGGTCATCGCACGAGAAAGGTGTGCGGACGTTAACGGGCGAGGGATGTACGGGTGAGCGGTAAGTAGTTTCCTCGCACTGCTTATCAGAGGCGAGCGATATTCGTACATGACCGCGCGACCGAATACAACAGCGACACGTGGAAGATGTGATGGGTTCGAAACCGTTCTCCCCATGGGTTATCGCGTGCGCGGCTTGCGGGATGAGGATCAGCGAATGCCGTCGGATCCTATGGCAGGCACGATCAGACGGCGGGGGGTCTAACATATATGTATATTGGTTGATCTGATGGGGGAGGGCCTCGGTGGTAACGCTTTTTGCATGCGCGCAGTTATATGACCATGGTTTCATAGGTTTAGCTTTGCGCCTGAGACCCGAGGGAAGAAGGGTTTATACGAGGTTTACAAAGGATTATAGAGGAAAATGGAAATAACAGGGTTAAGGGAGAGTAATGAAAATGAAGGGGGAGGAGGAAACGGAGGTAGCGGGAGTTATAAGGGTATAAAGCAGATGAATAGGGAAGGATAAAGTGAACTGCTGCGAGATCCTTAGGCATGAAACAGCACTGCCACACTTGCTTTCAACCCATCAAATGTCGCAAAGTGTAGTAGAGTTAACAGTCCCCACCAGACACGTAGACCCAGCGGATAGATCCTGGCAAGTTTACAAAGGTGCACATAAATACAAGTGTCGGGATGGAGAGGGCTATGGGGTAAGTGTTCACACTGGACCCTATGCCACAACTAAGAACTGAGGGCGCATTATATAAATAGTTGTGAAGGCTCTTAGAGAGGCTAAGCTCCGGCTCCTTTGTCGCTTCGCGTAGAAGCGTGACCAATGGCACTGAGCCATTTATAAAAGGAATTGGCCCGCGTAGGGCTCAAAAGGGCTTAGTTCCCAAAGTATTAATCCATGGTTTTAGAGACCAGTTCTATAGCAGAAAAACAGGTAAGGGAGTTGAGCGAAAGGAAAAAATAGTGGAACTATTAGTTTAGCGGCAGTTAAACCAAATTAAACAAAGGATAAAAATAGATATGCTATGTTAAAAATTATAAAAGCTCCAGATTAACTGAAGCAAGCACAAAAACTCAGTTTAACTTACAGATAATTGTTGTTGAGGTCAAATAACTTGGAGAACATGTCCAGAAGACTGAGATGAACATGACAAAGAAAAAAATAAGGAAGCATGCAGCAATCAAAGAAAATAAAGAGAAGCCAAAAATATCAAGCCAAATTCTTTATAAGCATGCTTGATCAAGCAAAATTTACACAATTGTTTTGAGACGGAGCTTTTGGTGTAGCGAGGTGTTGGTATGGTGTTTTTATCAGCAATCAGAAATTGTTGAAGGTGTTTGTTTCTTAGTGATCAGAGATTGCTAAAGGTGTTGTTGATTCGGGAAAAATATTTTTTAAAGTAGAAGGTAGTCATTGATCCTAGTATGAAAATGGATGAAATATGGAACAGTGAGTGCCTAAATCAAGTTGTATCTTGTTGATCAAGGATTGGTGATCCTTCCAATGGGTGTTGGAGAATAGTTGGGGTTATAGCTCCATTTAGTTGTATATGAAAATTCAGGGAGTTGTAGCATCTTGTTGGGTGTAGCCAAAGCAATTGTAACAACAAGTTGTAGCTTGCCCTATGAATGAATTGAAGAGAATTTCTGAAAGTCACTTGTTCTTATTCATTCCAATGTGATTGTTGACATTAATATCTATTATAGTTATTTAATTTATTGCTGAATTATTTAATGATGTACACAAAGTAAAAGAAAGTTTTAACTTGGTAAAATTCCTACACTATTGATTCACCTCCCCCCTCTCTACATAGTGTCCTGGTTTCTGACACCTCCAGGGAACCCAAGTTTTAATATGGCTCTAGAGATCTCCCATGTCAACCCACAGCCTCTAAGGAAACCAAGTTTTTTCCTGGATCCAGAGAATTTGTCCCAACCCAAAGTCATAGGAAACCTGCGAAACAATCAGAAAATCAAATGGGGAACCCACTACATCATGGATATCCAGGAAATGGAAAGGCAAGGCTGAAATCCCTATTAATCCAGGTAAATCTCCATGCTAGTGACATCACATAACCAAGGAACCACATGCATATACCATGCATCCAAAAACTAGCAAGGATATCACACATGAAACTTGTTACGTGCAAAGTAAGCTTGTTCAAATTGTTGATCCAATTGTCTCCTTGCACTTCCTTGCTTTCCTTTGCTTGTCCCTTTTTTTCTTGCTTGTCTTCTTCCAAATCCAAGTGAACTCAAACACCCATAGAAACTTACATCCTGGGGCAACATGACAAAGAAACAGCTAATAAGGACCAAGGGGGGTGAGCACCTCCCCATACTTCGCATATCCAATGATGAAAATTCTGTCTTGGAACATCAGGGAACTTGGGCACCCCTCTAAGGTAGCAGCCCTAAGGGATCTTATCCTATCTTAGAAACCTGGAATTATTCTATTACAAGAAACCAAGCAAGGCCAGCAGGAAATGAGTACAATTATTGAGCAATAGAGACAGTATAAAGGCAGCATCAGTGAAGCAAGAGGAGCTTCAGGAGGAGTAGTGACAATCTGGAATCAAAGCATATGGAATTGCACTTCGGAAACAGTAAATCAGCATTGGATCAAAACAACCTTGTAAAATAAAGTAGATAAGCAAATCATAATCATCTATAATATCTACGTGCCTAATAATTTCAGAGACAAGGAGTGTTTTTGGCACGATCTAAAAACAGTATAGATGCAAAAGAAAACTTTAATATTATTTTGGGAGGCGATTTCAATCTAATTCTTCATGCCAACGAAAAAAGAGGAGGCAATTTTACCCTTGATCCATACAGAACACAATTGGAAAATATCATGTAGGATCATGATCTTATGGACATTCCTCCAAAAAACCGTAGATACACATGGAATAATTACAAGATGGGTACAGGTAACATCATGGAACAGTTGGACAGAATTCTCATTAATGTCTCGCTTCTCTCTGCTTTCTCCATTGGATATGCCAGCATACTGACGTGTTCAGCCTCTGACCATTACCCAATAACACTCACGCTAGAAAATCACAGCCTCCTTGGACCCATTCCTTTCAGGTACAGTTCCCTTTGGAATGATATTCCAGCAGTTGTAGGAATAGTCTACAGTTCTTGGATCCAGCAAGTGGAAGGGTCCCTTAGTTTCATCTGGGAAACCAAATTAAGAAAAACAAAATTTGCTATAAAAGAATGGGCCAAAACCAATTATCAAGAACCAGAGAAGGTTAAAAAAGAGATTAAGAATAATCTTGACAGTATTCAAAGAGAAATAGATGAAAACGGCCTTTCACAAGAGAACAAACAACAGGAAAGTGACCTCTACCTATAGCTGTACCGAGCAAATAGAGAAGAGGAATTAAAATGGAGGCTAAAATCGAGGCAACTTTGGTTGCAAGGGGGAGACAAGAACTCAACGTTTTTTCACAAACAAACTACAACTAGAAAGATAAGGAATAATGTAAGCTCCATCCTAGATGCCAAGGGTAATCAACAAAGCACTGAGGAGGCCATTCGAATAGTTGCTATAGAGCATTATCGAGATATCCTAACTGAAACAAAAGAAGAAGAGGATTACACAGATCTGTTGCAGCACCTTCCTACAGGGATAAGTAAGGAGATGAACGATAGTATAAATAAGGATATTGATGAGGAGGAAATCAGAAGATCGATCTGGACTCTAAAACCTGATAAAGCCCCAGGCCCAGACGGCTTCCCCGTTTGCTTCTATCAAGCATTCTGGGGAATTATAAAAATGGACATGAAAAAAATGCTCAATTGGATCCAACGAAAGGGTAAAATAGGGGGATACACCAATGTTACTCATCTAGCACTCATCCCCAAAGAAAACTGGCCCTCTTCTTTTGCTCAATTCCAGCCCATATCACTTTGTAACTAATCCTATAAAATCCTGACCAAAGTTATTGCAACATGCCTAAAGCCCTTGCTTCCTTCTCTCATTTCTGAAAATCAAGGGGGGTTCTTGGCCAATAGACAAATAATTGATTCCATTCTTCTTGAGCAAGAAGCCATTCACTCGAGTTAATCCAGAAACGAGAAAGGGTTTATTCTCAAACTTGGTCTGGCCAATGCATTTGATAGAGTAAGACACTCCTTCCTCTTGGCCACTTGAAGAAGATGGGATTTTATGTAGGCTTTATCAATCTCATCAAAGCTTGCATTTCCGGGCCCTGGATCTCCCCTCTTGTTAATGGCAAACCAAGAGAAGCTTTCCAATTCTCCCGTGGTCTAAGACAAGGTTGCCCTCTTTCACCTTATCTTTTTATTTTGATGGCTGAGTCCTTTAGCAAAGTGTTGGATTTCAATCGGAGGGTTGGCCTCATTACTAGAATAAAATTTGGGAATGGAGTCAAAAATATAAATCACTCATAATTTGCCAATGACACCCTATTGATTGGAGGGGCATCCATTACAATAGCCAAGTGCTTCAAGTCTCTCCTTGAAAAATACATCAAATATTCTGGTGGTTTGGTAAATCAGCTGAAAAGCTGCATTTATGGCTGGAACACAACAACATAGGTTCTCCACAATATTGCCAGCATTTTTGGAGTCTCATACAAGTATGATTGGACCCATTTCTCTTATCTTGGCATGCCTGTAAGTGCAGGTCCTTTGAGGGCAGAAGTCTGGGACACAATAATCGACAAGATGAAAAGAAAAGTGCAGCAGTGGGGCTCCATTTGGCTCAACCCAACCGGTCGCCTCATTCTTCTTAATTCAAGTATATATTCTCTGCCCCTATACCAGTTTTCTCTTCTACAAGCTCTGACCCCCTTCCACTATAAAATGGAAGTCATCCTCTGCCAATTCCTGTGGCAAGGAGGAAAAAATGACAAAAAGATATTCAACTTGATTAATTGGAAGCAGGTTATCCAATCCCAAGACCGAGGAGGTCGTGGAATTAGATCTCCCAAATTTCTAAATGTAGCTTTCGGAGGCAAAATTGTTTGGAGACTCATTACTGGCCTTCCTGCCTGGTGGAAAAAGGTACTGGAAATTAAATATTTAAATTTTCCAAGGCAGCAGCTTCTTGATCAAGATGTTCCCAATAGAGATTCCTCCAAAATTTCGCAATTATGCAAAAGAGAAATTCCTCTAATCGCTCAAAATACTTCAAAAATTCCCAAGGGAGGTGCAAGCATCAATATTGGAGTTCATCGAATCATAGGTCAGCAACCAATAAACAGACAAGGTGGAGTCAATCCTATCCTCTCCTTCTTTGAAAGAATAGGCATACACTTCCTAGACTAGATCTCCCAGTGGGATCCTCACACCCTTCTTTGGTCTGGTTGGTCCTTCCCAGCCATACCCATTGGCCTCAATGTAAGCCTCTCTGACCTCCAATCTCATTTTCATAATATAGCCCCTATTAAAAATAACGAGTTAGATGGGTATCATTGGGATCCATCTGGAGCCATTTACACCATCCAAGTTGCCCACCAGTACATTTGCAATATGAACTATCCCATGCCAAGATGGAATCACTGGAAGACGGTTTGAAAATCTGAGGCCCTTCCAAAAATCAAATTTTTTCTCTGGACCCTTCTTAAAGGGAAAATCCTCACGGCCGAAAATTTGCAAAAGAGGGGAATCATTGGTCCTTCTTGCTGCCCCAACTGTCTAGCTGCTGAAGAATCCATACATCATCTCTTTATAGATTGTTCCTTTGCCATCAACTGCTGGAGAAACTTATCTCATAACAATCAAATTCCGTGGAGCAACCAAAACACCATAGGAGAAATTATTCATAAATGGAAAAAGAACTATCCCTGGCAGCAAAGGAAGAATAACATAGTGAAGAGAGCCTAGGATATTCTACCCTACAATATGTTATGGAACATTTGGCTTGCTCGAAATCGGAGAGTTTCTAAGGACAAGGATTTGACTATTAGAAATCTTTGCAACAAGGCAAGGGGTCTTGCCCTCGAAACTATCTCAGTTAAGAATCAGAGAAGCATAGACATCACTGAACTCAGCATTGAAGAATGAAGCTTCGTTGGATACCTGTTAGATAAAAACACCAACAATCAGATGGGCAGTGCTGCTAGTAACAGACATAATAATGTTCCCCCTAACTGTAAAATTAGGCTAAAGGAAGAAGAGTTTTCGGTCTGGATTAAAAACTGCAACAGGTATTATCTTTTCTTCGATGGGGCCTCAAAGTCGAATCCCGGGGCTGCAGGGGCAGGAGGAGTTATATTCAATGCTAATGGGGACAGCATTCTGTCTTATGAGTGGGGTCTTGGCCACATCTCCAACAACAGGGCAGAAGCCTTAGCCCTTTACCAAGGCCTTATACAGCTTAGAAAGCTTGGTATAGACTCAGCCATGATATTTGGAGACTCGACGATTGTTATCAATGCAATGGTCCAGAACAGGGAACTCTCCAACGCCCTACTTCAGCAGATTATCAGATGGTGTCAAATTTTAGGATATTCTATGTCAGACTTGTGCTATCACCATATTTTGCGCTCTCTCAACAAAAATGCTAACAATCAAGCCAACAAAGCTTGTGCCAGGCCATTGAGCTGCCTTGTCTGCAACGGCGTGGAATCTCTTCAATACTTACCATGACAATGACCCTTTATGTCACCAATCAGATCCTCAGCATATCTAAAATTCCTGATATGATGGCTTGGTCAAAGATCGGTCTTATCCTCCTTGTGACTAAGATCTGCATAGGGATCTGGCACCCTCTTGAAATTATCACTTTCTCGCCCCTCGTCAGACGATCGGCCGTCCTTCTTCCCACCAGCCATCCCCCCTGCACCTCCGAATCGCCTCATCGATTCTCTCTGTCCCTTCTTGGTTCTCCCCTCATGCCCCGCAAACATCCTTCAACTTTATTTATATGCCCCTTCTCTTATCCCATTCCGCACCCCTCCAGTTCCCTGTTTTGTTACTCTGTATCCTAGGCCCGCTTCTTTGCTTTTGATCTTTCCGCGGCCCTTTCTTCCTTTGTTTCAGGTCTCTCATCACTTCCTGGAACCTCTGGAACAGATAGTGATCTTGCCTTCTAGCAGCATCTCTTGCTCGTGCCTTCAAGAGCAGCGTTACAAGCCCGTATTCTGGTTTTTTCTTATTTTTCAAGTCTCCCACCACTTTCTGAAGCCTCTAGATCTTATAGTGAACCTGCCTTCCAGCAGCAACTCCTGTCTGTGCCCTCAAAAGCATTGCTTCAAGCCCATCCTCTGTTCTCAAGCTCAGTTATCTTCACCTATGGCGAGGAGCGAAGATTGCCTTCACTATGTTGATATCCAAGCAGAGTTAGATCATTTAAGAGCTCAGCAAAGGATTTTGGACAACAATATGGATAGTCAACAGGCGATCATGGAAGCAAAGATTGATAACCAAAGAAGGATTATAAAAGAAAAATACAAAGCTGACATAAATCTATTCCTGCATAGGCTTTCTTCATTACATGAATAGTTCTGACAACTCTCCAATAGATGTGCTCATGCTGAAGAATCCATAGAAATACTGAGATACATGATGGAAAAGAAAAACGCCATACCGACAAGCTCTTCAAGTGCTAAGCAAGCTGGAGAAGAGGATAAGCCTGAAGAATTGACCGCGAGGCAGATCAGTCACAAAAACATAGATTGACGATGTTTTTCAAATGTTGTTTCTTAGTGTTTCAGTTTGTTAGGATTTATTTCCGTTTAATCTTTACCTCAAAGCCTAGAAGGCAGGAACAAGGAGGATTTTGTTATTGTAACTCCTACTCTCCTCGCATCTCATGGAAACTCATTATGTATCTCAGGGGAATAGCTCTCTCCTCTTTTTTTCGAAATATAATATAGCAACCGATGATGTTAAAAAAAAAAAAAAAACCACAATTTATGGCCACTATAGTGTTTTCCCACCATTCAGTTTAGAATATGTGTCTTATGACCTTGGTCTTATTTTATTTACACGAAAAATCAACCAAGGGTTGTTACAAATAACATCGGCAGATTTCTTTGAATTCAATTCTAATTATTATAGCAATTATGGTACTTTTTTGTATTCGGACACGGATGGCATTAGATTGCTTATTGTCACTTCCACTAACTGTGCACTGTCAATATTGCATCGAAGGCATTGCAGCGATTAAAAATCTAGGCTAAATAAAAGTGTATCTAGACAACGATGAGGATGATTAAACTGTGATTCGAGAATAACGTCAGCAACATCGGTTATTTGCATGTGTTTTCCATGTCAACATCACCCACATCATTCTTTGCAAGATAAATTGGTTTTACTCCTTCAATATTGCATCGAAATCATTGGAGCGATCAAAAATCTAGATAACGGTGTATCCAGATAACGATCTACCTAGGGACATGTCATAAATCAATAATTTTTTTCTTTACCTACTAACATATCGGTTTATCATCTTTCATTCTCGACACTTTGGTTATCTTTTTTACTTATGCTAGACTGTGAAAATGAAATAATAAACATATTGCATCAGATTGCTTACTGTTAGTCCTGTGCCTCCATTCTCCTGAATATACTCTGTCTTTGGCACATTCTTCATTGTGAATAATGAAAAAAAAATCCCAGATCTATATTAGCTCATAGCGTAATATTTCATCAAATAATTAGGTTTGTGCAACTATTCTTCTCTATAGATATACCTACAAAAGTTCTAAATGAGAAAGAGTTTTAAAATTAACCAAAGAAACACTTTTCCTACCAGGTAAAGGAGTTGTGTCTCCATACAACTATTACCAAATGTTTGTGCAAATAACTTTTACTTTGCAAAGAGAAATAAGCATGGTCATTTGAGTTTTAGCTATTTTCCATATTTATGATATATTGCAAAATACATTTTCGATTTTCAATTGAGCTAGAACGACATCTCCAATCTATAATAACTTTTTTTGCTTTATGTTTAGCACTTGGTGCTTTTCATACGATATTTAGAGATGATATTTAGAAATTGTGTGCCAAAAATGTGTTCATCTACACTTCAACGGCCTACGCAGATCTTATGTTTTGCGCAGATTCATAGCTCTATGCATATGCTTTTTTGAATAGGTGTTGTAAGGATGCTTTGCCGCTAAATAGAGAAACCATAGCTCAATAAGCCCAAAACCCAAGCGATTCGAAAAGGGAAAAACTCATTATATTTGTATCACGACATGTCCTTATATAGATCATTATCTAGATACACTGTAATCTATATTTTTAATCACCCCAATGCCTTCGATGCAATATTGACGAGTTACAACCAAGGGAAGTGACAGTAAGTAATTTCACGCAATCTATATCTGAATACAAAGGAATTATCATAATTTCTATAATAATGACAATTGAATTGAAAGAAAGCATTCAACTTCATTCTTGAATCACAATTTAATCATCCTCGTCATTATCTAGATATGTTGTTATCTAGCCTAGATTTGTAATAATTTCAACGCCTTCGATGCAATATTGACAGTGCAAAGGCAAGGAAAGTAACAGTGAGCAATCTGACACAATCTATATCTAAATATGAATAGTAGAAAAATAAACAGAATGACAGATTTACGGCATGTCCCTAGATATATTGTTATCTAGATAAACTGATGTATAGATTTTTAATCGTCCTGATCATTTTCTAGATACATTGTTATCGATATTTTTAATCGCCCCAATGCCTTCGATGCAATATTAACAGTGTACGACTAGGGGAAGTGACAGTAAGCAATTTAATGTAATGTGTATCTAAATACAAATGAATTCCCATAATTTCTATAATAATAACAATTGAATTGAAAGAAAACAGTTGATGTTATTCTTGAATCGCGATTTAATCGTCCTCATCGTTATCTAATTACATTGCTATCTATTCTAAATTTTTAATCGCCCCAACACCTTCAATGCAATATTGACAGTGTATAGCCAACATAAGTGATGGTAAGAAATGTCATGCAATTCGTATCTGAATACTAAACAATTACCATAATTTTTATAATAATCACAACTGAATTGAAATAAACCATCCTGAGTTATTCCCAAATCACAAGCTAATAGCCAAAAAAGTGTTGTCTACCGAGACCATAGGTTTTCCCTGAAATTCATTTTTTGTTGGAATCCTGCTATTTATTTTTTAAAGAAAAAATAGCCATAGGAGATTTTAAATTATTTTTTTGATGGTGGAAATGAATTCAGCAGTATCACTCATATTTCCCAAAATCTCTGCCAAATTTTGATCAAAATCTTGCTGGAATTTCCATTATTTTCCGAACAAAATTGTGGCCTTGTTAGGCTATTCTCGGGAAGGAAAAAAAATAGAGAAATGATCATTACGACTTATTGGGTATCGGAATGATACAATCAAAAATCTTGAACTAGTTGAAATTGCTATAAATTTGAGAAGTGGCACGTGTAAGCTATCCTTTTGGAACTAAAATAAAATAAATAAATAAACATTTCATGTACTTTCCACACATAAGTGAATCAATCCAGATCTTCAAGTACTAATGATAAAGCTAGTGTAATAATAGCCTATCGAAAATGGCAAGTCATGTCAATTTTCTATAGCTATAAAATAACAGCCAAAGGAAGCAACCCAATAATAGAACCGAGTAGCGCTACAATTGCACCAACAATAGATAATGTCATGCTATTAATTCATAGAATGTTTAAAGGAGTATCTACAAAAAACAAGAGCTTATATTTTTTTTCCAATGTGCTATGATCCAAATGCACCAAGATGCTCTGAATAGAAGCCCTAAAATTACCAGGAGGCCCTACTTGATCATAATGTTCTATGCTGAGAATATGGGGACTTGTCATTAATAGTGATATCACATTCCCATCTCCTTAAAAAATAACATTATAATCGACAGAATGAAAATTTTGGTCAATGATCCATCATGTTGATATAATGGAAGTAAGTTTTACGAAGTTGAATCTTATTAAAGATGAATAATATGCAATCTGACATAATATGTTTATTTTTCATTTGCAAAGTCTAGAATAAGAAAAAAAATATAACTGGAGTGTCGAGAATGCAGAAATTCAAGCCAATACGTTAGTAGGAAAAGAAACAGAATGATAGATTTATGGCACGTCCCTAGATAGATCATTATCTAGATAAATTTTTATTTATATTTTTAATCGTTATCTAGATACATTGTTATCTATATTTTGTATCGCCCCTTATCATAATTGCTATAATAATGACAAATGATTTGAAATAAAACAGTTGACATTATTTCCAAATCACACTTTAATCGTCCTCATAGTTATCTAGATACACTTTTATCTAGTCTAGATTAGTGCGGAGGTGGTTGTACGAAGTTGTACGGGCTAAGTGTGCACGGAAATAGCATTGTGGAGGAAGTTGTGCATAGGTGGTTGTGCGGGGCAAGTTGTGTGGAGGAAGCATTTGCGGAGATGAAAATGCGGACCCTAATTAATTAGTGGTAGAGGCAGGGACTATGTTACATTATAACTATTCCTCTTTCATACCGTAATCATTGAAGAGTCTTTCATATCTATGATGTGTTCCAAAATACATAGTCGATTTCCAATACGGCTTGAACAACATTTCAAAATTCAAAAAACATTATATTATATTGCTTTATGTTCAATATTTTTCTTTGGAGATTATACTTGCATTTTCTAAATGCATTGTGCAAAAAATAATTTTCTAGCCATATATGTTTTATACTTAACATTATTTTCTTAATCAATGATGTTCTCAATGTCGTCTACTTCTATATTTTTTGTTTTTGTGTGTAATGACCACATGTATTTGAAATTAACATAATTGTTATGTGTGCAAAGCTTCACTGTCGATACCTCTTCAGTAGTGTGCGAAGCTTTGGTTTTGCGAAAACTGCTGGAGATAATAGAAACTAGTGTTAAACTATTAACTTTAATGGTAAATGATGGGAAATTATCCTAGATTTATGTGGAGTGCAGAACATACATCTATAACATTCGCACACTCGACTAGAAATTGTTGGGCGAAGGTTTGTCAGATGAATTTGGAAGTCGCCTCCATTGTCTGCACTGCATAGAGCTCTAAATCTATGCAAAATAGAGAATCTACGTAGGATGATGAAGCATAGATGAACACACCTTCAGCTTTCAATTTTGCCTTAATGGAATCTCCAAATATTGTATGAAAATCACCAAATATTGAACATAAAGAAACCAAAGCTAACACCGATTAGAGATACCTTTCAAGCTCAATAAAAAATCGACAATATATTTTGCAATATATAAATCGACCATCGTTTTATATTTTCACAAAGTGAAAGTGATTTGCACAAGCAATTGCTAATAGTTGTATGTAGACTCGACTCCTTTATGTGCTAGGAAAAAGTGTTTCTTTTGTTAATTTTTAAACTCTTTTTCATTTAGAACTTTCATAGATATAGTTGTACAGTAGAACATTTGTCAAAACTGAGAAAAAAAAATTACTATCCACAATGAAGAATGTGTCAAAAACAAAGTATGTCTGATAGCACGAAGGTGCAAAAGTGATAGTGAGTAATTTGATGCAACACGTTTATTTTTTCACGTGCACAATCTGGCATAAGCAAAAAGGATGATCACAATATCAAAAATGTAAAATGACAAACGTATACGTTAGTAGACAAAGCAACAGAATGACAGATTGACGTTCCACACTTATGCATGTCCTATAAATAAAGCTTTTGCTCAATGAAATATTGTTTTGTACACAACTTCGTGTGCACTCCGCATAACTTTTACTCAATTGACTACTGATATGTATTATTTATAGCTAAAATATTACCAATGATATTATCAATAAAAGCATCTAATGCAAAGTGCGGAGATCCGCACAAGAGCTTAAACAAAGAGATAATTGAAATATTCAAAAATTTGAAGATAAGCATTATTTACAATTAAAATTTTACCAATAATTTTGTATACATCAATTGCTTACTAAAATAGCTACTTTCTCTAGTAGAGTCTAGCCCAAAGCATGTGTGGCTGAAGCGTGTCCAGATATAGCATGTGTGGAGGAATTTGTGCAGACGTTGTTGTGCGAAGCAAGGGTCGATACGCAAATATGCTTAAAATGTGAACACCACTTAATTAGCTTTAGAGATAGGAAGATATGCAATATTTACAACTAAAATATTAGCAACAATATCGTAAAAGTCCAATTCTTGCTTTTGTGTTATTGCGAACAATAAATATGCATTGTTTAATACTAAAATGTTAGCAATAAAATCCTTTAGTGTCAAGTATGGTGATCAGCGCATTGAAAGATTCCTCCATGCAATGGAATTCCTTCGCACTTCCACACATATGCCTAATTTGAAACATATTCGGAAATATGAACACATGCATTATTTACAATTAAAATATTATCAATAATATAAGCATAAAGTATGCATTTTTAATACTAAAATATTAGCAATGAAAGCCATCAATGCGAAGTGCGGAGATCCACACAATGAAGGCTTCAAAGCTTCCTTCGTACAATGAATCAATTAAATAGAAATAATATGCATTATTTACAACTAAAATATTATCAATAATATAAGCATAGACAATGTTATTGTGAATAACAAATATGGAATATGTTTTGATACTAAAATATTAGCAATGAAATCTTTCAATGCAAAATGTGAAGTTCTACACAATGAAATCTTAAAAGCTTCTTGCGCACAATGAACCTTCTCCGCACTTCTGCACATCCCACAAACAAATATTTTGCTCAATGAAATGTGGTTTGTACAAAATCACTTAAATAGTAATAATATACATTATTTACAATTAAAATATTATCAATAATATAAGCATAAACAATGTTATTATCTGCATAATGAATACTTGAAAGCTTCTTCCACACAATGAACATTTTCTGAATTTCTACATGTCCTATAGACAAAGCTTCTACTCAATGAAATGTGGTTTTGTATGTAACTTTGTGTGCACTCTACACAACTTTTACTCGATTGACTATTGATATGCATTATTTGTAACTGAAATATTAGCAATAAAAACATTTAGTGCAAAGTGCGAAGAAAAGCATTTCCACACAAGAGCCTAAAGATAAGAATTATTTACAATTAAAATATTACCAATACTTTTGTATGCATCAACCACTTACTAAAATATTAATAATAAAATCCTTTAACGTAAACGTATTTATCAATTAATAACAACTTCCAATGTTAATGGCTAACCGAATACGAGAGTAGCTACTTCCAGCGCACTTCAGTACAAGAGCCTAAACAAAGAGATATTTGGAAAAATGAAGATAAGTAGTATTTACACTTAAATTGTCAACAATAATATTGTATATATTATTCGCTTACTAAAACATTAGCAATAAAAGCATTTAATGCCAACATATTTATCAATTAATAATATGGCTGACAAAAACGTGTTATTAGCTATGAACGTAGCCTCCACTATGTGAAAATATGTATGCAAAGAGAATCAATTAATAAGCGTAAATATCCATTCAATAACTAACATAGATCCAGCACCAATAGCACTTCCAACAGAAACTCATAGCTTTTTGCAACACCTGGCCAATGCAACCACCGACACGTTATGTTAGGCCCCTATAATAATAGTGATTCCCCCATTACTATTTTCATTGTATCCCTTATTGTTATTATTGTGCCCCTATTGTCCCCATATTATTATTAATATGCCCCATAGAAACCCACTATTGTTATTTTTGTGCCCTTATGTTATGACTGTTATGTCAACTTGATTACATTGTGACCCCTTATACTCCTATATATAGAAGGGAGGTTTAGTCATTTGTATCATCCAAGAATTGTTCATTTGTGTAATGTTAATGAGGTTTCCCCCTCGAAGACACTGAATTCTAAGGCGTTGATCTATCTTTTCTATCTTTTTGTGAGTTGGTTTCCTAACATTTGGTATCAGAGCTTTGGATTCTACGGTTTTGCTGCTCCAAATAGGTCATCATGGCATTTTCGCTATAACTTTTTTTCTGCGACGTTTCAGAAGCTAAAAAAAAAAACCATTTGGTCTGAAATCATTCTGAACTTCAGGTCTAAATTTCAGAGCTTGTCTCACTATATTTGCAGAGATATGATCTAAGGAAGTTGGCGTTTTTGCAGACTCCCGAATTACATTCCAAACAATTGACCTGGGGAAAATCGTCATAAATTTTGTTTTGAGCATCAGATTGAAATTTCATCAGAAATTTCAGAAAGAGGACGACCTATAGTTTTATGTGTATCATTTTCAGGTACTAAGGTCGAAACAGTGACACGTGGCACATCGTACAAGTTTGCTCTACTGAACTATTCTATAATCAGGTCACCGTGCGAGATTTTGCATAACTCTTCCTTGGAGAATCCAATCTTGATCAGACTTGTGGGGTTAGAAAGAGGACTCCAAGCGCTACCGTAGGATGATATTTCAGATATTTGAGATCAGCAGTTACATAGATACAACAGATTCAATATCGAGCTCTTACAAAGTGAAAAAAAAGTGTGTAATTTTTTTGAATTTTGCATAAGATTGGTTTGAAAAATTAGTTTGAAGGAATTCAAAGGTAATAGTGAAGAATTATTAGGATTAATTAATGCCCTAAAGAAAGAAAATGGAAACACCTAGTAAGCAACCTGAAAGCTCTAGCATGATTCGTGAAGAAGAGGAAGAAATGCAACATGATATATCAAAATTACAAGACCAAGTACAACAAATTTCACTCTCACTAAAGGTAAATGAAGCCAATATGAATGGCATGGAAGCTAATATGAATGGCATGCAAGTTAAGATGGATGGCGTGGAAGCTAATATGGATGGTTTAAAGAAAGGCGTAGAAGCTAAGATGAATGGCATGGACTATAAGATGGAAGAATTGAAGATAAATTTGAGTAAGTTGCTACAAGAAATGGTCACTAATAGTGAAAGGGTAGTAAAGGAAACTCATGATGAGAACAAAGGAAATGTTAATCATGATTTCATAGACTCTAACTTTGGATTGAAGACCCACCATGTTCCAAAAATCGATATGAGGGAGTTTGATGGCAAGGATCCCAGAACGTGGATACTACAGATGGAGCAATTTTTCAATCTCCATAATGTGCAAAACACACAAAAGGTACGTATTGCAAGTTTATATTTGGAACCAAATCAGTTTGTATGGTATCGATGGCTTTGCTCTCATAAACAAATTGTCACTTGGGCAATTTTTACGGAAGAAATGATAGCACATTATGAGGATACAAAAAGCAACACCTTTTTTAGCCAATTGATAAATCTCAAACAAAAGGGTTCAATGATGGAGCACATTGAGTACTTCCAAAAATTGAACATAAGGGTAAAAGATATTCCAGAGGAGCATAGGATTGATGTTTTAATAGGGACTTTAAAGTATAATGTCTAACATGAGGTTCACCTTTGGGAACCTGATTCATTGGAGAAGGCATTCTGGTTAGCAAGAAAATGGGAAAGCAAAATTATGGCAACGAGGAAGCCTACCACTCACAACTATAAAGATGGAAGTGTTGTTGCCCCTAGCCTTCCACAACCCACAAGGTTGACACCACAACAATTGGAAGCAAAAAGAGCAAAAGGGCTTTGTTACAGTTGTGATAGCAAATACACTAAAGGTTATAAGTGTTGAGAAGAAATTATTCTACATAGATTGTGAAGAGGAGGAAGAAAAGGAACAAGAAATGTCAAAAGAAGAGGATATACTCTAGGAACAAACCCTAGATAAAGAAGAAATGAATCCGACCATATCTTGTAATGCATTGGCTGGAATTACCACTCCTCAAACTATCAAGATAGAAGGACATATCAAGAACAAAAAGGTAATAGTGTTGATTGATTCGGGAAGTACCCATAATTTTATTCATTGTAAGATAGCAAAGGAAATGAATTGCTTCCTATATCCAGCACCAGAATGTCAAGTGATGGTTGCAAGTGGAGGAACCATGAATTGCTCTGGAAAGTGCCATAATATCAAGCTATCCATGGGAGAATATGTATTGAATAGCCCAATGCTTTCCATTCCAATGGGTGGTTTTGATGTTGTACTAGGAGTCCAATGGCTACAATTCTTGGGTAAAATAGCTTTTAATTTTCAAGAACTGTTCATGGAATTTTGTGCGGAAGGAAAGTAAGTTGAATTAAGGGGTATTGCAGGGAAATCAGGAAAGATAATCAGCTCTAACGATATGACAAAGCTTCTAAATAAGGAACAACGAGGTGTGATTGCATAATTATGTTCGCTAGAGATTCCCACATCTAAATCATCTATTTCTCCAGATATCCAAAAAGCCTTGGACAATCATTCCAAGGTATTTGAGACTCCCAAAGGTCTCCCACATATTCGTGATCATGATCATGTTATTCATTTGATTCCAGGAAGTGTTCCTCCAAACATCAGGCCGTACAGATATCCCTATGCCCAAAAGAGTGAAATTGAACATATGGTTGCAGAAATGCTAGAGGCTGGTATAATTCAACCTAGTCAAAGTTCGTTCTCTGGTCTAGTAGTATTGGTGCACAAGAAGGATGGATCATGGTGCATGTGTCCGGATTATAGGGAGCTCAACAAGCTCACTATTAAAGATAAACTTCTCATTCCTGTCATTGATGAATTATTGGATGAATTGCATGGATCAATTTACTTCACCAAGTTGGATCTTTGTTCAGGATATCATCAAATCAGAATGAAGACTGAAGACATTCTGAAAACAACATTTAGAACTCATGAGGGTCATTATGAATTTTTGGTCATGCCTTTTGGCCTTACTAATGCACCTTCTACATTTCAAGTTTCGATGAATTCCATTTTCAAACCCTTCCTTAGAAAAATTGTGTTAGTATTTTTTGTTGATATACTTATCTTCAGCCAGTCTTGGAAGGATCATGTTGAACATGTTGACAGGGTGCTCAAACTATTGAAGGAGAAACAATTATATGCAAAAAGATCCAAACGTTTCTTTGGAGTACAAGAGGTGGAATATCTGGGTCATATTGTATCTCATGAAGGTGTTAAGGTAGACCCTAGAAAAATTAAAGCCATTAAGAAATGGAAAATCTCCACATCCATAAAGCATCTGCGAGGATTTCTCGGTTGGTAGGGTATTATCGCAAGTTTGTTAAGAATTATGGGAGAATAACAGCACCTCTAACAACATTATTGAAGAAAGATGCATTTTCATGGACTCCAGAAGCAACAAAGGCCTTTGAACATCCTAAAGAGGCAATGTGTCAAGCACTGGTCTTAGCTACGCCGGACTTCACAAAAACCTTTATTGTGGAGTGTGATGCTTCGGGAAATGGAATTGGTTTTGTTTTAATGCAAGATGAAAGACCCATTGCTTTCGAAATTCATCCAATCAAGGGAAAGTATTTTACACAAATCTATTTATGAGAATGAAATGTTGGCAATACTACATGCACTTAAGAAATGGCGACCCTACCTAATGGGAAGACACTTCAAGGTAAAAACAGATCATGATAGTCTTAAATACTTTTTAGGACAAATATTATCCTCTGAAGGGCAACAAAAATGGGTCACAAAGATGTTGGGTTATGACTTTGAAATCATCTACAAAAAAGGGAAGCAAAATGTTGTGGTAGATGCACTCTCAAGAAAGGATGAGGATGTGGAAGCATTGTTGTGCGCCATTTCTATTATCCAACCAGATTGGATAAATGAAGCAAGGGAGGAATGGAAGAATGAAGATGAAGTGTGGGAACTCATTCGAAAGATACAGCAAGATCCCAGTACATCTGATACATTTAACTGGAAAAATGATTCGTTATGGTACAAATATCACGTATACCTATGTAAGAATTCCCAACTCAAACAAAATATTCTTATGGAATTGCACACTTGTCCCTTAGGAGGGCACTCAGTATTTTTAAAAACTTACCACAGGGTTAAGAAGGAATTTTTTTGGGATGGCCTTAAACCGGATATTCAAAAGTTTGTAGCGGAATGTTTGGTTTGCCAAAAAAATAAAGTTGAAACAATTAAGACCCCAAGTCTGTTACAACCTTTTTCCATTCCAAGCCAACATTGGGAGGAGGTTTCAATGGATTTTATCACAGGTTTACCCAAGTCCAAAGGAAAGAGTGCCATCATGGTGGTAGTTGACAGACTTACCAAGTATGCAAACTTTTGTGCATTATCACATCCATTTAAAGCTAGTACAGTTTCTACTGCATTTATGGAAACAATTCAAAAGCTACATGGAAACCCAAAGATTATTGTAAGTGACAGGGATCCCATTTTCACTGGAAATTTTTGGACAGAATTATTTTCTTGTCTCGGTACTCAGTTAGCTCATAGCTCATCTTATCATCCTCAATTTGATGGGCAAATTGAGATAGTAAACAAATGTTTGGAAGGATATCTTCGTGCTTTGTATCTGATAAGCAGACACAATGGGTCAAATGGTTGCCTCTAGCTGAATGGTGGTATAACACTTCCTTCCATACTGCAGCAAAAATGACCCCATTTATGGCACTTTATGGATATCATCCACCATCCATCACATCATATTTAAGAGAAAATTCTATGTTTCAAGCAGTGGAACATCACATCGAGCATCAACAACAAGTTTTGCAACTCTTAAAGGTAACCTCACACTGGCGCAGAATAGAATGAAACAACGGGCAGATCAACATCGCAGCGAAATAAGTTTTGACATAGGTGATTGGGTATTCCTGCGGCTACAACCATATAAACAAATATCCCTCAAGCAATCTAAGAAGGATAATAAATTATCACCAAAGTACTATGATCCGTACAAGGTGTTGCAAAAGATTGGTACTATGGCATACAAATTGGAGCTTCCTGCAGCTTCCCGAGTGCACCTAGTTTTCCATGTTTCATGTTTAAAGAAGGTTATAGGTGGCAAGCTCCCAGTTCAAACAATATTGCCCGAACTTGACGAGGAAGGAAAAATCATATTGGAACCGGAAGTAGTCACAGAAACAAGAACTCGACAGCTACAAAATCGATCAATTTCGGAGTATCTCATCAAGTGGAAGAACTTATCCACTGAAGATTCCACATGGGAGGATGAGAATTTTATATAGAAGCATCCAAAACTACTGAAGCGTTGAGGACAATGATTTTCGGAAGGAGAGGGGCATGTTAGGCCCCTATAATACTAGTGATTACCCCATTACTATTGTCATTGTATCCCTTATTGTTATTGTTGTGCCCCTATTGTCCCCATATTGTTATTAGTATGCCCCATAGAAACCCACTATTTTTATTTTTGTGCCCTTATGTTATTACTGTTATGTCGGCTTGATTACATTATGACCCCTTAGACTCCTATGTATAGAAGGGAGGTTTATTCATTTGTATCATCCAAGAATTGTTCATTTGTGTAATGTAAAGGAGGTTGCCCCCTCGAAGAGGCTGAATTATAAGGCGTTGATCTATCTTTTCTATCTTTTTGTGAGCTAGTTTCCTAACACGTTACGTGTTAAAATTATGCCACAAGAGCTTTATAAAACTTAAAACATTTGATTTATGATTCTTAGGCTAATGAGAAAAACACGGTGACATGTTACTTATTAATTATTATTATTATTATAATTAATAAACTTATGTCACAAAAGCTTCATAAAACTTAGACTCTTTGATTTATGATTTACATTGAAAAACGAGCATCCAAAATAACAAACACAATATTTCTATGGAAAATTTTTGTACTTCCACATTCACTCCCCCCTACAAAGTTCTTTCACATAGTTTCCTTTCGCATAATATTGATTTTTAAACAACATAAACCACTTAATATCAATCACTTTGTATAATGTATCACGTGATTTCATATTTATTGTGATTCAGTGTGGATATGCAAGCATAGCCCAATCACTTAATCAAATGCTAAATTTTGGTTCTATAAAATAAATATATATACTTGAATTCGCCAAATAGATATCAAAAATAGTATTTTATAATATGGATAGATACGGCTTTATCAATATCTTTGAACTAGTTGTGATAAAGCCATTGCATGTAGATTTACTAAATGAATATTAGCGGTTAATTAGTGGTATTCCTGAATCACAGCGTAATGGTTTTCATCGTTATCTAGATACATTGTTATCTAGTCTATACTTTTAATACTTTCAATGCTTTCGATGCAATATTGACGGTGTATAGCCAATGGAAGTTACAGTAAGCAATTTGAAGCAAGCCATGTATGAATATGAAAGAATAACCATAATTAGAAAATATCCTAAATTTTGACAGTTGTAACCCCTCATTAGGCTACTCTCTCCACCCCAAAAGAAGAAGAAGAAGAAGAAGCACACAAACAACCATTATGAATAATTGTGTATCGAAATGACAAAATCAAAAAGCCTTGCACTAACAGGAATTGATATAATTTTCAGATGTGGCACATGTATGCTTTCCTTTTCCAGCTATTAAAAAAAAAAAAAAAAATCTCATGCACTTCCCACACATAAGTGTATCAATGTGGATCTGCAAATACTAATGATAAAGTCAGTTTAATAATCATCTATCAAAAATGGAAAATCCCATGAATCTGCCAGAGCTATAAAACATCATCCAACAGAACGAACCCAGAAAAATAACATATAGATCATCATAATAGAACAGTATGTAATTGCAACAAGGAACATAGTGCAACATTCACACCAAGAATAGATAAAGTCATGTTATTAATTCATAGAAAATTTAAAGGAATAGCTTCAACAAAGAAGAGCTTATATTGTCCAATCGCACCAGGACACTCTGAAGAGAAGCCTTACGATTACCAAAAAGTGCTACTCGATTATAATGTTCTACACTGCCAATATGGGTAAATGATTCATTTCTAATGCACCAAAAATCTTGTTGTTATTTAAAATGAAATAGTGATGCTTCTTATTTAATGTTTATTATTAAAGTCCTTATTGCAATAAATCAATGTTGTTAATTACCGGGGTCCATATTTCCATCTCGACATATACTTCCCCCGCACAAGCAACTATGCATAGCTTTCTCCACAATACTATTTTTGCACACTCTTCCTCCACACAACTTCATACAACCACCTCCACACTAATCTAGACTACATAACAGTGTATATAAATAATGATGAGGATGATTAAATTGTGATTCAGAAATAACGTCTATTATTTTATTTCAATGCCTTTGTCATTATTATAACAATTATGGTAATTCCTTCGTATTTGGATATGGGTTGTGTCAAATTGAATCACATACCTTCCGCATAATTCATGCACCCTTGCACTCATAAACAAGTTTTTAATCATAGAATTTACAAAAAATAGTGTCTTCATGTCAACAACTATAGGCAATGTTGGTCCCACTATTATGTTATTATATCACTTTAGGAGGAACTTCCAAAGTGCAGTGAAAACTAGGCAAAATGAAATTTGTCCAAAGCACAAAAATCGAATCAAATCTTTTATTGTAGAAAAAGTAAACTAGAAGACGCCTCCATTCTTGGGGACATTACCCATCCTTCCACACAGTAAAAGCTTCACACAAAAAAAGCTTCACAAAAGGAAACATAATAATACTAATTTGAAATTTGTTCATACTCAAATTAATCATGCTTCGACAGCATTAATTTCCTTTTGAACGCCTGTTTTCTCGCCCATACGTCATCCTCCACATGTCCTTTGGATATTGAACGTTTACATTGTGCGGACTCAAACCCAAAATTAACAGCAAAGACAAAGGCTTAAAATCAAGGAAAGTTAAATCGATGATATATTTACATTGTTAAAGCAATTCTACAAACATAGAGTTAGATATTAGAACCGTAATTTGCCAAGTTTATTAGCGAGTGTAATACAAATTGAAGTTTATGGAGCATGATTTTAGAGCTGCAGAGCAAGAGCTCAATACTTCTTTAGCTACAATAGCCAGTGCTCTGAAATTTCTCATCAACTTGGTCTCAAAGCATGTTGAAATTATTCAATCTAAAGCACGAGTCACAGACCTTTTTCACAATTCATGCACGTTTGTACTCATAAACAAGTTTTTTAATCAAAAAATTTACAAAAAAATACTTTTATTCATGTAGACGCCTATAAACAATGTTGGTATCCACTATCGTGTTATTATCTCACTTTAGGAAAAATTGTCGAAGTGCGAACATTAGTGATTTTTCCACACACCCGCATAATCGACTTCTTTTGCGCTAAAGACTTTTCTAATTAACTAATTAAAGATCGTGTTGTTATAATGAAAGATTTCCACTTTCGTAAGATTTTACTTTACGTACAGTTCTTCGACATTAATAATTTTTTTTGTAAGCTTAGGTAGGTCCTCCTTTTCTATTTATATAGAAACAAGCTGAATCCACATACTATCAATAGGTGGCCTCAACTTGCCCAATGGGAAACCAAGTCTGTTGGCCACCTATGCATATTATACACCATCCAAAATTGGTAAGTTAACAGTCTTTCTACCCAAGCAATATATACATACTATTTATAAACCAGTTTTTAACCACAATTCCCATAAACATGCATATAGAAAGAAAACCAACCGCTAAAAAAACAGTAACCTGAGATCATGAGCTCAGTCTATTCCTTGGGCTTGTCCTAGTCTGGCTCAACGATTGTTGGATCTTCGGCTGAGACTTCATTCACTGGTGTCATTTCCACGATACAGGGGATGTGTCTCTATATACGGTCAAGTCTCATATCCTATTTACAAAGCTGGAACTGTATGGTTTACAGGTCTCGTTTATAATCAGGCATATCTCTGGTTATCAATGCCATCCCCATGGAAACTTGCTCCACCGCTTTTCCAACCAGCCTCTTCATGAGCCAGTACAAATGTAAAGTCTATTTATATTGAGACATCCGGCCTCTAGTATTGCTAGGATCAGGAATGAGGTCTCTCCATTCTTCCATCTCTTCCTCCGAGTCCTCTTCCTTAACCCTGTCTTCCATCTCCTCAATAATTTTTCCAATCCCTACATCCGTGTCTTTCATATAAGCCTTGGTTGCTTCCTTCACGATCTCGTCCATGGGACGTCTTCCCAACCTTTTGCCTAAGGTACCACTATCCTGAGAGCGCGGTCCATTATTTGTCCTACCTCTTCAACCGCGACCTCTGGTTGTCCGTGCCATGTCTTCACTCCCTTCTATCTGTTCACAATGTGCACAATATTTAGTCAAGATAAAACCATCGTTTCCCACCCAAATTCCAATTGTTTCTGAAGGTTTTTGTCTGCCTGCACTATCTCTCTTAGGCCTGTACTCCTCTACTCCCAAGTACCCCAATGAACTTGGGATAGTCCGTCCCTTCTCCCTACTCCCTCTTCCCTGTTTTTCTTTTGGGTCTCTGGGTACTGTCTCTCCGCCAATTCCCCGTTCTCCCTCCTTAGATTCCGAAAGGCTAACCCCCTCTCGAAGCTACCCCTGGATAGTGAACCCATGGGTCTACCTACTAAAATTCTCTCCCTTTCTACCTTGTTGGTTGACACCACTCCCTCTCTTTTCAGTATTTCCCCCCTGGGCGGTTATCTCCTTCTTTCTTTGGGTCTTTCCCGGTTTCCCCTCCCAAATTCACTCCCTTCTGCTGCTCGGGTTTCCCTCCCCTACCCAGACTCCCTGTCTAGAGAAATTTTCCAGACTATCAAACCTCTTGGCCTCACTGAAACTCTCTATTTTAACCTTTGTATCCTTGGTTCTGAACTCAGCAGGCCCCTCCCTATTATTATCTATACCCCCTCTCCTTTCCTGCCTCGGAGCCGAGTTACTGAGCCCTTCTCTCTCCTAGTTCCCATGCTGTTTATACTGCAAAACCTTTGCACAAGGTCGTTCCTTCCCTCCCTAACCCAGGTTTCTTACCCCTTCCGATATACTACAGTTTGCTTTTCAAATTACAGAGCAAAGAAAGTAGACACACCCGATATTACGCTTCCTATATGCTAGATGTTTGTCTGGCTTCCCCGTCACGCTCCTTCTTCTTTTCTCTTTCACTCTGACCATCCTTCCTTCCTTACCCCCTCTTTCATACTCCCTCACATCAACTTGTTGTCCCATCCTTCCTTCACCACCGTCCTCACCACCTCTCCTCTTCCCGACATTCCTCACGCCACTTCTCTCATCCGTTCTGCAGTACCTCTCCACGTTCTGCCTTACAATCATGTGAGCTGCGATAAGCAGTCCTCACACCTCCCAGCTTTTGAAATCACCATTATGGCTTCTTACCCACTCCGTCACCCCGATTGGGGGGTTCTTCGACATTATTATTATTATTATTATTATTGGAAATATATTAACTCTAAATATTGCTAAATAATTTACTAAATGTTGTACCGAGTGTGGTGAAAACTCCGCAAAATGAAATATGTCCAAAGCACGAAAACCAATTCGAATCTTTTATTCTAGAAAATGCAAACCGGAAAACTCCACCATTCTCGCGCGCATTACCCATCTTCCGCATAATGAAAGTTGCTCACAAGGAAAGCTTCACAAAAGGAAACATAGTAATACTAATTCAAAATTTGTTCATAGTTAATTTAACTATGCATCAATGGCATAAATTTCCTTCTGCACCCTTGTTTTCTCACCCATACACCATCCTCCACACGTCCTTTGGACAATGAACATTTACATTGTGTGGACTCAAACTCAACATTAATGGCAAATACAAAGGCTTACAATCAAGGAAAATTAAATCGGTGATATATTTACATTGCTAGAGCGACTCTATAAACATAGAGTCAGATATTAGAACCATAATTCGCCAAGTTTATTAGCGAATGTAATATAGATTGAAGTTTATGGAGGGTGATTCTGGAACTACAAAGCAAAAGCTCAGTACTTCTTTAGCTATAATAGTCAGTGCTTTGGAATTTCTCATTGATTTTGCATCAAACCATGCTAAAATTATTCAATCTAAAAAATGGGTCCATTTCAACCTTATAAATCAGAAAATGGCAATACTAGACTTGAAGATGGAGCGACTGCAATTGGAAAACAAAATGTTAAGTTTTTTTTCTGGATAATTTGGATCACGTAGAGAACGCCAATGATGAGGAGGATGCTAATGAAAGTGATGATGATATCATGACCATTGACCAAGGTTCCTCCCCTTCTTAGCTTGAGCCACCCCACGTCGCTTCGGATATCGAGGATATGTAATAATTTAGATAGTTGTTAGTTTTTTTTTCTTTGATAAAGCAAATCAGTTCACAATAGTTGTTCTCCTTCAAGTTTTTGAACATTAGAAAAAAAAATTGGTTGTATTAGAATATAGAAAAATTAATTTCCATGCATGAAATTTATCTATATTTCTCTATTTAATGTGTTTCTTATACCCTACGTCAAAGTAGATCATTACAGATTTAGCTGTTTTTTTTCTCTCGATAACTTAATTTCAAAATATTTATGCAACTTAATTTGCACAGTTGTCTATTTTCCTTCAAGTCTAATGTAAACATTTATTCAAAAAATCGACGTACATTCCCCATATTTCGCAGAGTCAAATCTCCACACAATGAAACATAATAATAACAATAGTTTAACATTAGTTTCCCTCTGCACACATTGTTCCCCCGAAAATACCATGTCATGCACATAGTAGAAGCTTCGCACAACGAAACATAATAATACTCCATGTTCCCAATATAAAATCTCAGCACAATGAAACATAATAATATTAATTATCATGTTGTCCCGCACATACCATGTCCTCTGCAAAGATTCAATTCTAACACCAATGTTTAGAGCAATAACACATTGTCATAGCATCTGTGAAACTCCTTGTTATCCATAGCTCTAAAATCATACCTCTACGTAAATGCTCTCTTGCACATACTTCATTCTTCGCACAACAAAATCTCTACAAAATGAATCCTTTTAACATTAAGTTCCTTATGCACCCTCGTTCTCCTACACATACCTCATATCTTCGTACAAGAAAAACTTGTCACATTATCCCTATGCACCACCTTATGATTTGGAACCCTAGTTAGTTTTCGAGCTATTTTTAGATCTTTTTTAGCATATTGGGAATGCGTTAGGTTTAAGCATTAAACTATTTACTTTAGAGTTAATTATTTAATCTTAGGCATTGATGGTTAAGATAATTTGATTTAAAGTTAGTTATTTGATTTGATTTTATATTTTTCATATGCTTAGCATATAGATTTTATTAGATTTCTATGTCGAGGTACATTTGAGCATTGACCATTAACAATTTTGGTGTAACCCATGCAGGATGCCATATGTCAGGCTTTTTTCTTGTAGCAGATGCTTTATGTGGACCAACCCTTTTTTTTATGGTTTCTATGGTATCTAGACGTAAATCTATTCGGATTGTTGTTTTATGTTTTAACCATTAACACTTTTGATTTAACCCGTGCGGAAAATGCTAAATACCAGGATTTTTGCTTTTAGCAGATGCTTTATGTGGCCCATCTTAAGTGCAGGAAAGTTCCACACACTGAAATTCACACATCTCTACCTCCGCACAATGGGTTAACGAATTATATTTAAATAACTAAATTATTATATTATATTATAACATTTTATTGCAAATTAATAATTTTTCCAACCATTTCTTGAAAATAAAAAAGAATATAATCAAGGCATGACACTAATGATGTAACCCATGTGGCAGATGTCAAATGCCAAGATTTTAGCTTGTAGCGAATGTTTTATGTGGCCCACATATTTTTTAAGAAATTAGTTTGCTTGTGTGTAGGTTTGCTTGTAGTGGAGCTTCGACATTTTCGATTCATGAGTTTCTTTTTTTATGTTTTTTCAATGAACAAAAACGTTAGTACAAAATGTTCATAGCGTCTTAAATCCGCAGAATGTTAACGCATCCTCCTACACACTTTCTCCCACACATAAATATGAATAATTGATATATAACAATGGTTACTATAATATCATAGAGAAAATTTCTTATTCATCTTCATAATTGACTACAGTTAAGGGAAATAAGCGATAATCGAAAGGTACATATTTTACAACACATATTTTTGAGCTACCACGCATCTGCAAGGGGCATCATTTTCATATATGCTACAAAGTGTTTATCAAGTTATTCAAAGAGGGACAAGCAATGTGCGAAGAGTGCTCGTTTTTTATGATCTATCTATAAATTATATTAATTTTTTCTTGTTTAGCAACCCCCCCCGTCTACATAAAGCACCTACAACCGTGTTAGTTCTGGAATCATTGGGAAATGTAGTTGCATAACAGTGGCAATCTCACTGTTAGTGTCAAATAATTCACCTATGCAATGGCCACTCACAAATTAGCTTTTTTATGATTTTTAAATTATTTGTCAGGCAATGACAAATAGCAAAAATAAAATTCCCTCCACCACAGGAATTACGTCCCATCAGATCTCATTCAGTGAATTAAAAATTAGAAATAAGACTACCAGAAAGTTAGAAAATTATTTTTGAATTTACGAGAAAAATCAAAAATTAAGTATTTTCGCCAAACTTTGGTTACAATTGCAATAAAATTGGGAAAATATTGAAATTCACTACACTTTGATGTGAGGTGAATGCTACAGTCCCTAATGAGGCAGGGACTAATAATAGACAAGTAGCAACAAATCTATAGCATGCATTCACAAAGTGCTATAAAGGTGGCTCACCATGTTGTTAGTCATCACTAATAGGAGGAATTATTTATTATCCATGACAGCATGGGATGGTGTAGAGCATGTGGGATTTTTCCACCTTCTTTGATGGGCCTTTTGAAGTTTAATTTATGAACTTAGTAGAGCAGTCTACTTCTTACCATTGTCCTTTTATTTGTTCTAGTTGGAAGGTTTGTTTTTAATTAAAAGTCTAGTTTTGGAAGCATTTTATGTGAAGGACTCCAAGGGAAATGTTGTGAAGACTAGAGGTTTGGTTTTGAGAATAAGAAATCTAGAGCCTATCTACATGTTTCATTCTGACCTCAATCATCAAGCTCAAGTGTTTTATTGGTAGTCTTTAAGTCTCTTCCTTCTAAAACTTAAAGATTTTTTCTCATTTCAAACATCTTTATGGAGCTTCTACTAAAAGGTACCCAGTAATTTGTTATTTTGGGAATTTTGAGCCAACTTAGGACTAATCTCTTTTGGGTTAGCCATGAAAGAGCCTTTAAAGCCCAAGCAATAGGCTTTCTTAGATTTTGGATAGGTTTATTTGTCATTCACATTTTGATAGGATAAAGGAATTCTATGTTACTTCTTAGTTTAAATGCTTTGGAACAAGTAAAATGAAAAACCATCAAAGACCATTTGTGTGAATCTATTCTACATTATGTGTTTATGTAATGATAATTAATATTGTGGCACAATTATTGGGGAGAATGGATAAATGGAGAATGGATTGGGAGCACAACTCAAATCAATTTATTGGTTGTCTATTATACAGGTTAAGAAAGAGGAGACAATTCAACAATAAGAACTTGGGAATGTGAACTAAAATTCCATAATGAATGAAGGGCACTAGGAGGAAGCTTGCTATCAACATCGTTTTATTCACTAGTGTTTAATTTATTTATTTTAAATTGTTCATTTTTAGATTTATTTGTTCAAATAAATACTTATAATAACTTACAAAATATCTCTCTTAAAAAATATTTTAATATTACAAACTATTAATTTCAAATTTTAAATGCATCATGATATATTTTGTATAAAGATCTAATCATAGCTATATATATATATATATATATATATATATATATATATATATATATATATATATATATATATATATATATAGAAACAATTTTCAATACAAATATATTTATTCTTTAAAAAAACAAAACAAAAAAATACCTACATAAATGAGTTGCCCAATAGGCCTAGAGTATGCCCTAAAACTGCTTATGCTCGGTAAGAGCTCGTCTTCCTTGAACGTAAGGAAACAAGTTAACATCCCAAGATCCAAAGGCGTCTGATAGGATAGAAATCCTGCGCCCTTACAAACCACCATCAGGTAATTCCATGTGGCATGGTTTCCCTTGAATAACAGCAATGAGCCAACCTACATTTGCAGATAGGAGCTTGTAATGGTTGTCTCCAATGTTGGTTTAAGAACTAAGTTATGATAGATTTCCCTAATGGGAAAAAAAAAGAGAGAGAGAAAGAAAGAAAGAAAGATAAAATAAAAATAAACAAAAAATAAAATAATAATAATAATAGATAAAATTAATTTAATTAATTAATTAATTAATTAACTAAAATAAAATAAAATAATATATATATATATATAATAAAAATAAAAATTAAATTAAATTGCTTATGTTTGGCCAAAAGCTCATCTTCCTTGAATGTAAGGAAACAAGTTAATGTCCCAAGATCTAGAAGTGTTTGATAGGAGAGAAAGTCTATCCCCTTACAAACCACCAACAGGTAATTCCATATGGTATGGTTTCCCTTGAATAACAATGATGAGTCAACCTACATTTGTAGATAGGAGCTTGTAATGGTTGTCTCCACTGCTAATTTAGCAACTAAGTTATGATAAATTTTCCCAAAAAAATAAAAAATAAATAAATAATTACACAACAAACTTGTTAAACACACACATGGCAGCAACAGAATATTAAAGATAAGCAGGAGAGTACATCTATTATTTGATAATGATATACATTTATAGTACATTCGTGTGACCGTTGGGTTCCACATCACAAGGTCTCTTGGACTCTCATGGTTGTTCACATTCTACACCAACCCATAGAGGATTAAGTGTCCAACATTCCCCCCTTTAATCTGAAGGGTTATGTATGAGTCCAAGAAGAAAGCTATAATACAAAATGTGAAAAAATGCATGGCAGCACTAGGCTGAATGTGCTTTCTGAAATGTTGGTATAAATGGAAGTGGTTTAAGGATGACCACCAACACTGGAACGCTTAGTGCATTTCCCAGAACTCTTCCAAGTTTGGCATGAAGCTCAAGTCTTCTGCTAGAGGAAGTGCTCCTGATGTTTTGAAGAGGGAAACCTTCAACCATGAAAGGGAGGTCTCACCCCACATAAAAGGGAGAACCTCAACCTGAAAATGGAGATCTCAACCTGTGGTGGTTTAAGGATTACCACCAACTCTGGAATGCTTAATGTAATTTCTGGAACTCTTCCGAAACTGGCAAGAAGATGAAGTATGCTGCTAGAGGAAGTGTCCCCAATTCTTTGAAGAGGTATCACCAACTGAAGGCATGCTCAGGGGCATATTTGTCTCTGGCTACAACTTCGAATCTGGTGTGGCAGGTTGTGGCTCAGGCTTGCTTGATGTGGCTTTGAAGCTTGTAGATGACCATCGTTTTCCCCCTTGTCAGATACAAGGTGAGATGATGGAGAAAACTCAACTGCAATATTGTTCAATACTCTAGAACAAGTTCTGACATATGACTGGAATATCTTCTTGGTTGTTGATGCCCATTGCCAAGAAGCGATCCATCCAAGAGTGAATATTTGTTCTTGCAGGAGGTTTGTTTATGAAGCATCTGTTTGAAGAATGACTGGTTTTATGACACTTCTTACATGGATGAAGATCTAAACAGTGATCTTTCATATGGCCAACTCAATCACAGTTTTGGCATTTCACAATCTGTTGTTGTTGCTGTGGAAGAGGGGCAGAATCTGGAACAGCTGAAGATGAACTGTCATGAAGGAATCCAGCACTCTGAAACTGGATGGGCTTTGAGTAATCTGGAATATGAAAGGGCACGTCCTTCTCATATCCAAGACCTGTTCTGTGCTTGTTATGGACAAGCTCTTCCCAAGGTCTGATGATGGGCTTGGAAAGTGCAAACTGCACTTCTGCATCTGCATGTACAACTGCTGCTTCATTGGGTACTAAATCTGAATGAACTTCAACAATATTGGCTTGTTGTTGATGGGTGGTTGTCTCAATGTTATAAACAAAAACACATTCAAAATGATGTCTATTTTGATGTAGCTCTTCTTGCTGGAATTGAGATTCGAGCTGCAAAAAGTCAATTTTCTCATGTGCATTTTGCAGACAAATTTTAATATCAGAAAGTGTATCAGACCTAATTTTTACCATTCCATCAACAGTGGAATGAATTAGGATATTTAACAACTCTAATGTATCATCAATTCTAGCCATTGTCTCACAAAGAAATGAAGGCTCAACAATCTTAGTGGACACTGTAGCAAGGCTAGACAAACCCCAACTATTGGAGATTTCAAAAATGAATACCAGTTGTTTGACAGGACTGAAAGTCAATTGAAGGCTACCCAGACTGCTCTACCGAACAATACATGAATGAGTCACGCGCATATCAATTTGCCTTCTTAAAAGGATCCCAAACTCATCCATACATTCAATGCCAATTGCAGTGTAGATCCTCACTCCACAAATTCCTCCCAGACTTTCAATGCCAATGGCAATGCAGAGAAACGCATAAAAAATTGTGTAACATCAACAAGCTTCGAGAGGCAGTGGATAATACCATGATTTCAAGAATTGACACCTGAGAAGCTAATGAAGGCTAGACTTGTGAGGGAGAAATCATTTGGCACAACAAAGGATCGGATGTTATACATAGAACAATGTGAAAATCAAGGGCAGTGACAGTTTTTATTCGTGGTGGAAACAAGATGATGATAGAAGAGACAAAGCGAAGCCTTCATGATGCACTTTGTGTTTCCTGGAACTTGATTCATGATATTTCAATCATATATGGTGGTCGATCTACATAAATTTCATGTTCACATGCTGTACAAGCTACCACTGACAAGATTTCTGGAGTGGAGCAGTATGCAGTTCGGGCATTTGCAGATGCTCTAGATGTGATGGCAGGAGTCAAGCTATGGTGGCACAAATCGATGCCCTGAATCAAATTGTAATTTAGTTTGACCAGCTACCACAGCGTGGATGAGCTCCTCGAATGCGAATTTGAAACGAGAAACACCAACAATGGCTTTGATATCAATCTTTTGTCCTCTTCATCTTGTGCGAGTCTCTCTACTCTCCACGCCGCTGCGAAGCTGTTCTACGGTGCTTCTGATTCTCCAGACTCAGGCAGCCATTTTTGTAAGAGAATTTAGTTCATCATGGGAAAGGAGAAAACCCATATCAACATCTACAAGCTTGGAGGAATGCGTGTGATTGAATGCTTTGAGAAAGAAGCTGTTGAGATGAACAAGAGGTCATTCAAGTATGCTTGGGTTCTTGACAAGCTCAAGGTCGAACGTGAACGTGGTATCACAATTGATATGGCACTATGGAAGTTTGAGACAACTAACTACTACTGCACTATGATTGATGCCCCTGGCCATCGTGATTTTATCAAGAACATGATTACTGGAACATCTCAGGCTAACTGTGCAGTTTTGATCAAGCTATGGTGGCACTAGAAAACCAAGTTTGAATCTCGCCTCTCTTCGGCAACTTAACACGGAGCCCTTTGAGTTCATGTTGAAGAAATATCGTGGTTATGACACAAATGGTGCAAATGGTATGCCCTGTACCTCATCCTCGTCTACTAGAAACATGAATATGAATCTTGGCATGAATCTCAATTATGGTGTTAAATATCACTCAAGATCGGAATTGGAAAGTAACGCACTATTACAGTTCTGACAAGGAGTATTTATGTGCACAATAGAGACAACAAATGTTAAAGAGGCAAGAGCACTGAGGTCTTCTAAAACAACAACATGGAGCTATGTAAAATACAGCTAATGCAAAAATGAGACGTATGCACAAAATGACTAAGGTGTAAGCAACAGCCAAAAGTGCTGACAAACTTGTTGACTGGTGCTTGAATGTAGGCGGAAGGTTTGCTAGAATTTAAATGACCCCTAAAAACACAATCAAGCACCCAACATGTGAATATGATGGACGGAGGGGCGTTTTTGCTAGAAGAACAGTGCAAAATGGCAGAGACATAATTAGATGAAATGGCTTGGTTCAAGTAAGTAGCAGACCTAATAGACAGAGGGACAGGCTCTAAACTTGGTGTGGATGGATAGCATGGAGGTGAGAGGCGTTAATATTTCTGCCCAACGTTATTTATGACAACATTGGCATGGGTAGTTAACCAGAAACAAGTATGCATGGCTTTCAGAACACTTAACACAATGCGCAAATATGAATACAACACTGCATATACATTTAGCATATGAGCTAGCACATATAATAGAAGGAGCTTCAACGCAATTGTAAAGCGCATAACAGAAGGAGAGACTCACTGCTTCATTCACCATTGTGGAATTCAATACAGCGCCAAATTGTTTTGTATTCCCTTTGACCTTCAAATCCAGGATGCTAGTAGGAACATAGACATTATGGAAAGGATTGTAGAAATGCAAATCATAAGAAACTCAGATATGCAAACCTGGGGCTCTGATACCATGTTAAACACACACATGGCAGCAACAGAATATTAAAGATAAGCAAGGAGAGTACATCTATTATTTGATAATGATATACATTTATAGCACATTCGTGTGACCGTTGGGTTCCACATCCCAAGGTCTTTTGGAATCTCATGGCTATTCACATTCTACACCAACCCATAGAGGATTAGGTGTCCAACAAAACTAATCTACTTTACTTATTGAAAAATTTTTACTCAACATTAAAATGAATTTACTCTTTAGATTTATACTTCAAAACTTATATGTCATGTCCTTTATATATTTTGCTTTTTTAACCAATTTAGAAAATTGACATATACCATGACTATCTTCTAACCTTATTGATGAACTTGCATGCTTACTAAACCTAGTTCCAAAACATAGAAAAAAATTGCTCATAAAACCATGGAAGATTATAGGGATAAAATATATAATTTTTGGATAAATATTTAGTAAACTTCCTTTGTTTTTCTATATATTTTATTTTTAAAGATATGAAATTATTCATCATTTGAGAAAGAGCATAAACTTATTTAAATAAAACAACTTTCTATTTATTTCTATTATTATTAATAATTTTTTTGTATGATTGTTAATTTGATGTAAATGAGGTGGTTGTGAGAAATGTTATTATTTTTTTTTGAAGGAATATATATATATATATATATAGTCATTTTTATTTTAAAATTTAAATATATTTTACATTTTTAATTAACTTTTAAATTTTATTAAATATTTAGTTTTCTTATATATTTGAAAGATTATATAAAAATAAATAGATTATAAAATTTTAAAATAATTTAATATATAATATAATATTATAATAATAAATTTATTTTAAAGTTACAATTAAGTCATACACTATATTAGATTTTCTTATTTGTGGAGACTTTCTTGTTTGTGGGATATAGGATCTTTTTCATTATAATGTTTTGAAAATTTATGGAAGTGTACATACAATGTGATCTTTTAGAAAGAAATGCATATTCATAATCATATAGGAAGCATATGTTTTCATATATGTATGAATAGAAAAATGGTTGCAAGAAAATGAACCACTTACACTCATTTATATGTTTTAATTGATGTACATATTTCCCCTAGCACCTTTTTAGGTTGTAAGATAAATTTGATTTTTATTTTTGGAATTATTTGAATTTGTAAGAGATCCTCATGAATGTATATATGTTGTGTTTTATCATTATTATTATTTAAAGTGAGGGTGTGTATTTGTCTACATATATAGACATTCTCATTGCTTAAAATAGGTGGTGAAGTAATGGTGTGCGTTTGCATTTATGCACTTTCACTCATACTATCCATCTTTTCAAGATGTAAAATTATGTGTTTGTGTGTCTCTAAGAAGTGGAAAGTTGCATTCCTAAATATATTAGGAGTGAAAATGTACATTTATGCAAACAAATGCAGATTGTTAAATTTTTTAATATACATTAATTGTTTTTATTATTATATATAAGGTAGGGAAAACTAATTAAATGTTAAATACTTTTTTACCCCAATGGAGGTGTTGGAAAGTGTGCTTACAGAGGGAGGGGAAAAGGCATGCCACCATGCCACCTCCCCAAACATTAAAAATTGGATGGTGGGGCTAACTCTCACAATACAGTCACACACGTTACGAGTTATGATGAATTGGAAAATTAATATGGCAACCCCCACGACCTCTGCATCTTCCTGCTAAGGTTGGAATTTCTCTACCATTTTCAAGTCTCTTCATAGCATCACCAGGTTGCAAGTGGGATTTCTCCTTCCCATCATTTGGTTATGCATCATTTTAGTGAATGAAATCCCAGTCCCTCATGTTCTAGCCTTCTAGATTCCTCTATCCATTGTCGACTAGAAATTCTGCAACTTCTCGAGATTATAGGGGGGCATGCAATGGGTTTTAGCAGCATTCAGCAAGATGGTTGGCACTAGGAGTCGACTGAGAACTTTTGGAATGAGCATGCTGGTAAATTCACCAAATTCCATCATCTCTTATTGGTATTATTTCTACAACCATGAGGCTCTAATATTCTAGTCCAAGAATCTAGGTGTGTTCATTTGGGCTAAGATTCCTACTTGTAATCCCTTAGAATAAACGCTTTTGACTCCCCTTCAAGCCTAGGAAGCCCCCTTACTACCTAATGTGGTATCTGATTTATAATTGTTGCTCATTTGGCTCACATTGTCTCTGTCCTCTACACAGTGGAAGCTTTGCACTCTACTTACTCTATGTGTTTCCGGGAAAACTAGTGTCTTTTCGATCTACTAGTCCCACTAGGATTGGCAACTATCCTAGAAACAAACAATCAAAGCAATTTATGATTTCCTTTATGTATGATAGATAAGAGAGAAGCAAAGGGACCAACCTGGATCTTCCGCTTGACTCCTTGCTTGATTTCTCTCCTCCTTGATAGAGCTTGCAACTCCTCTCCTACTTGTCCCGCTTAGAGAATACCTGTAGAAACAAAGTAACAAAACACCATCAAAGAATCTCGATCAATTATATCATAAACAATGCAGAATCAGAAGTACATTGAACATACAATAGCATTCACAAATAACAATATTCACAAATACACATTGTATGGAGGAAAACTCAAAGAACTTTATTAAAATAGAAGGGAGAATTACAACCCATCTATCTGATCCAGCATCATCCTCTCAGCATCAAAGCCCTCTTCACCTCATGAAAAGCAAAATCACCCAACAATACAATGCTCTTTCTCAAAGACAAACTATCAGCACTTCCTTACAAATTACAAAATTCCAGCCTTTATATCTCTTAGATGAGGGATCCATTTATAGATGTCTACAAGGGTGTGAATCATCTCTGGGTTTTTGATTAGTGTCATTCCACTTGTTTTTCTTGGTTCCACTTGGAGATTTCTTGGATCTCTTACTCATCCCTGGGTGAATTCAGAGAGGCAAGTGCCATATGAGAAGTTTCTGGAAGATTCCATGAGCATCCACTTAGCAAACTGTCTCAGACATTTGTCCATCCTAGCTCATCGCACCCCACAAAAGGACTCTTCAGTATGCATTGCACCTGGCTAGTGTAGAAGCCAGTATGCATCGCACCCTGACAGTGGAGCAGTCAATGTGGTCCAGTTTTGGCCAGTTTTGAGTGGTTTTTCAGGTGGAACTTTTGGGGAATGATGTAATCAGTTGACCATGATCCTTTAGGGTATGAAACAACAATTTTAGGGGTTAAAAAGCCCTTGGTTTATTGACATATGAGATTGGGGTTGCAGTTGCCAAATATGTCTATAACAGTTGCCCCCTAAAGCATGAAGTCATAAATCTTTTGATGTCGGATGAAATGCTTTATCATGAGGATCCGAGGTATTCGAACTGGAAGGTGACCTGTATAGGATACAATACAATACATCATCATCATATTATTTTCATGATCTAGCTGAGGCGGGCATTTCCCATGCTCAGCTTTATGAATTCATTTTCATGTACATAGGACATACAATCGTCTACAATTGCAGACTAGTGATTCTTCATATGAAGAGTCATCTTCCCTGGCTTAGATGACTATCTGTGCAGATTCTATGTACATTTGATGTCTTTATATTCCTGAATATATCGCAGCTTGGATGGATGAAACTAGATCCGAGGTCTTCAAAAACTCATTCAATCTTCACTTGATGTACAAGTCGATCCATGTGAAATGATGTCCTGAAGTCGAACATGGAAAGACATCGCCTGATTACCAGCCAATAATGTAAGTTGTTAGCAGGCGTGAGAGGAATCACCGATAATGATAATGACCCTCAAGGTACTACAGTACAATTCGCGTGGTGTGAATATATGATCCGACACTGAACACCACGCAAAATCTTTCGGTCAAAGGCCATTGATGTAAACATGTCGTCGGAAGCGAGAAACTTGCCATTGAGGCATGCAAGCTTCAAAGTACTTAAAGGGTTGTTTCTAAGTCAACTTCTTGGATAATGAGCTGATGTCGACAAGAAGTGACCCGTCGTAGGAGGGCCTTAATGTATCCCACATCTACGACACGAAATGAAGAAAATGATTTTCTGGAAGTGAAAACGATCTGATGATACAAGGTTCAGGAATGGTGGTCATGAAAAATGGAAGGTGAAAGTATTGCAGTGGATGAGGCATTGACTGGATGGTGAATTCTCTTAATGATTTCTCTTGAACATATCGAAGACACTGAGATGGATTGGTAGAGTTAACCCCAAAAGATGGATGGTATGGAGGACTAATGGTGATATGACCGGTGAACGGAATAACCCAACGCAACTCAATCATGGTGATGGAGTGAAAGTGTCATGTTCAAGAGCGACCTGCTACCACTAAAATTATTCAAGTTTTCTTCCCTTTTTCCCCAATCATTGCTGATCAGTACCTCTTTATTTTTGTCAAGCTTGAGGAGGATAACATATGCTTGTTCTATAATTGGCCCTTTGGGTAAACCTGTCGCTATGTTTTAGCGAGTCTAGCGACAATGAAACTCATTCTTGTGTGGGTGGACAAGTTTTTCACTATTGTTTTATCGAGTTTAACGACAAATATAACTCGGTCCTTTTCATGTTTAGAGAGTTTGAAAAGGGACAAAAAGAAAACTCTAGTAGTTCTTTTTCATAGCATAATCCCCTAGGTCTGAAAAAGATTAAAATAATACAAACGGGATGACTTTTCTGATCACTTTAGCGAGCTGACAAAGACAAGCGCTCGAACTTTTTCATGAGATAATCCCTCAGGTCTGAAAAGTTTAAAATACACAAGAGGGATGGCGCTTCCAATCACTTTAGCGAGCTGGAGAGGCTAATTGCTCGATAATCTTTTCATATTTATTGAGTCTGAAAAGGGTTTAAAGTGGACTCGTTTTTTGAGGAACGAGTGGTATCCAGGGTAGCAACTAGTTCCGAGTAATCTTGGAACTTCTCAAAACATGGTGATGTGAAGAGGGTGGCTAACAAGACCACTCGTCGCAGCTGTTCCTCAAAATGGTAAACAATCAAGTGGAAGCGTATGATTGGCCAAACGGATGGAGGTGATGGAGGGAACACAACCAAGGTTCAAAAGGGTGATATAATTGCGATCACAAGGGCTATTTACCGAAGGTGGGTTCATTTTTTAATGAGATTGAACTCTGGGGAAACATATGATAATTGGTAGGTTTATTTTTTAACGAGCTTGAACCATACGATAACATTGCTCATGAGAGTGAGGGTTCATTTTTTAACGAGCTCAAACCTTGCGGAAAGTATGCCCAATTTCCTTTTTATGTAGGCTAGAAATGACCAAACTACAAAGCTAAAAAAAACTATTAAAGCTAAGGAACTACTGAGGTTAGGTAGGATGGTTTCATCAGTAGTTTAGATAAAACCTTTCCTTTGTTTCGTCCTTGGCGCAGACAAAGGTGAATGGTGGGTGAGACCAATCACCTAACCTGAGAAGTTTAAACTAAAAAGATAAAAAGATAAAAAATGAAATTGGTCGTTTTTCATTTGCATAAAAAGGTTTGCATGCCCCCAGGCATCAAGAAAAGGAGAGTCTCCAGTAACCATATGGGAATCACTGTAGTTAAGCGGGATTGTTTTTGTCAGGAGTTAGACAAAAACACTTCCTTGGCTTTGTCTGCCAATTAGACAAAGGTTAGTGGTGTGTCAGACCAATCACTTAACTTACAGGGACATTCATATGGTAGGATGGTTTCGTCAGCGGATAGACAAAACACTTCCTTGGCTTTGTCCACAGAGTGTGTTATCACTGAAAAGATTTCAAAGGAAAAGGGTAAGGTAAGGGAGAATTGGTCTTGGTTATTCTCATGCTCCTTTCATGCATAAGAAGCATATGGTAAAGCTCAGGTTCAACATACATCAGAGTTTTCCATTTAAACTCAAGTAAGGCAGTTAGCACTCAAGAAGAAGAATGTAGCTTTGAGGAAGTCAGAAAAGAAATTGATGTCTACCAATCTTGAGATTGCCCAATTCAAGGAAAGGGATTAATTACAAGGTATAAACATCAAGCAAAGGAGACAACATGGTCAGCAGAAGGATTCGAAGACAAGCATAAGAATGAAAAGCATAAAAAGGGGGAACTTTCTCTCCTTGTTTTTAACCAGTCAACTTCTAGGAGCGTTTCTGAGCAGTTAAAAAACTCATCTCTAAAAAGTGAAAGAGTTTTTCATTCCTAAGATACTTAAGTACAAAAATCTCTTCCACTTTCTCCAAATACATTATGATCTGAGAGAAATTAATGACCAAAGTTGCGCTACGAAACTGCTGTAGGTGCAGTTTTTCATCTCCTGTTTTACACCTGTTTTTCAAAGACACATTCTGGGCAGTAGGAAATATGTTTCAAAAAACCAAGAGAGGTTTTTGTTAAGCATGGATTGGTTCAAAAAATCTTCCTTCAATTTTTCCAAATACAGCTTTTATGAGAAGATATGAACTATGTCCAAGACCTATGTTTCAGCCAGAACAGTTGCAATGTGGTTGTTATCAGTGATTGATTCCTTTAATAGTGAAAGTAAAGTGGCCATCATGGAAGCAGGGGAACACTTCTTGTGGTTGCAAATTCAGGAGCAGTTGGAGGTATATTACAATTTAAATTAAAGTAAATACAAGAAATGAAGACATATACACGTGCTCAACCTTGCGCTGCGAAATCACTGAAGCAACGTTTTTCAGGAAAAAAACGGTTTTAGGTGGTTAAATTCCAGGAGGTCTCTAGAGAAACTGAAAGCATATTTTTGGAAATTGAAAGAGGTTTTTATTCCTAACACATTTAAATAGAAAACCCTCTTTCATTTTATTCAAATTGATTATGAGCTGGGAGAAACGGGTGACTAAAACTTGCGCTACGAAACTGCTGAAGGTGCAAGTTTTTCACAGGCATATTTCTCTGTTTGACACAGGTTTTTCAAAGACACATTCTGGGAGGTAGGGAAGGTTTTTCAAAAAAAAAAGAGAGGTTTTTTTTTAGAATGGATTGGTTCACAAAAGCCTCCTTCATTTTTTCCAAATACATTTTGTACGAGAAGTTATGAGCTCTGTCCCAAGACCTATTTTTCAGCCAGAACAGAGCAAGGGACAGTTTCCTAGTTTCTAGGAACAACAAAAGGATGAGTCATCAAGGGCCAGCTGGAAGGTGATGGGCTTCATCAAATTCGACTTCATGGATTTTTATGTGTCAAAAGGAGTGTTTAATGCTTAGATAAGGTTGTTGTAATCATGATAAGGAGTTACACTCCTAGTTGTATTAGGTCTCTAGGACTGCTAGTTAGGTGTCATTTGCATTTAATAGTTAGTTTTAAGTGTCAATAGGTGTCAGGTCAGGTAGAATTTGAATTTTCCTCATCCTAGAGGTGGAATCTAAGTTATGTAAAGAGCTCTATATATAGCAGAAGAGCTGATGTACAAGGGGTTGGAAAATGTTAGAGAAAAAGACTACTTTTGTAAATGCTATGCAGGGATTGATATATACAGAAGCAGTTGGACTTTTCTGAAGCTGAGATTCTTAGTGTACTTCAGTGAGCTTCATCTTTTATCTTTGAAATGCTTTACTTCCATAGTCTTAATGCTTATTACTCAGGATTCATGAAGGATTTTTTATGTTCAGAATATGTGATGTTGTCCTTTCCTTAATTCTTACAGTGGTATGGATGTATAATCACTCAGAATCCACTAAATGTGCTCTGACTTCCTGTATACATTTATAAACTGTGTGGTCCCATATGAGTTTATGTTCTGAATGTTTAAATGTTGAATGCCCTGACTTCCTTTAGGTATTAAACTATGATCTATCACTTTAAATTCTTTCCTTTTGAATACCTTGATGTATCATTACTCAGAATTCATGCCCACATGCTCTGACTCCTATGAACTTCAAGTTATTGAGACTTTCTTGAATGTGTCACTCTTTCATTGAAGTATATACAAGCCTCAGTTTTATAAGAAGAGCTATTTCTTGTCCTTATCTCTGTCACTGACTCCATAGCCCAATGGTAGCAAGTCTCCATCTTCCAATCCACAAACATATAAAATCCAAACCTTAGAGTTAGCCATCTATCCATATCTTTAATCAATATCATTAACCCTTTGAGAGAGCCCTCTCAGGCTAAGGAGGCTAAGCCTTAGCTAAAATATTGGTTTGAAATAGTTACACTGAGATAGTCTGATCAGCAGCCTATCAGGGTCCTATTTTGGTGATAACAGAGTGGACAAAAGTGAATGGTGTGGGATGGCACTTCCAATCACATAACCTATAGGGAAACCTATCTTTTCAGCTGGGTTTGTCCGCCAAATGGACAAGGTTGCATGCCCCCTAAACTTCGTTACATTCACCAGATTACTCGCGATAATTAGGTGGACGGAATGAAGGTTGAATAGACACTCTTGACGCAAAAGGACCATTTAGAGATGATGTTTTATTTAAAGTTGTGTTTGAATCGAGAAATGAAAGCTGGTCAACAGTGACAATTTTGCCTTCATGTGGGAAACACATCACTCAAAAGAGTGTGGAAACAATAGCTTCCTTGCTATAAACATAGTCACGTTCGAGGAGTAGATTGTAATCTAATGGTCCTTGGACTACCATCACGTTCAAGTGAACGGTTTTCTTTCTCAAAGTTATCGGCAACTTAGGAAGGATCCCTAACGGTCGAGTGGTTCCTTTGTTAAAGCCTAAGAAATTCTGTGTAACAGGCATAAGCGATGGTGAACCAAGCGCTTTCCAAGCAGTTGAGGAAGGGATACTCACTGAAGCCCCTTCATCTATGATAGTGCCAGACACGATCATTTTGTAAACTTGTACTATGATCCTGAATGGTACATTAGAAGGAGGGCGGGATCTTGCTAGTCGATTCTAATCAAAGGAAGTAACCAAACTGCTTGGAGGGGGTACCGAATAAATGGTTGAATTAACCCCTTGAGTCGTGGGAACTGGGGGATTCTCTTCCTGTTTTGAAGGAATGGGCAGATTTCCCCCAAGCTCATCAGACTCTGAAGTGACAAAAATAATTTGAACAGTATCGCTCTCACTCTCTTTGGGAATGATATCATTTGAAGGTGGATCTTCTGAAGGCAAGACTAGGTTGACTGCCATTTTGACCTGTTGACTTTGGTCCGGTATGGACTCAGAAGATTCACTTTCAACGATAGGTGTTTTGACCGATGGTTCAGTTAAGACAGTCGGATTTTCAACTAGTAAAGGATTCAGGGAGAGTTTCCTGTATCCAGATGGAAGTCGCTGCGGTGAAGCAGGACGGTTATGCAAGACTCCTTTGGCTTCATCCAAAAAAGGACAACGGAGAAAGGTATGGTCCCCTTCAGATAGCTTACATGGAAATTGGACCTTTCTTCTCTGCCCATTATTGATAGTTGATGGTGTGCTATCAACTTTATCGCCAGAGGTCGACGACACCGCTTGGTGCGAATGGGGTGACCATTCTCTCAAGATCCGAGGAATACACGGACATTCTCGATGTAAATGGTCTCCTCTACAAATTATGCATGTATTTTTAGGTTTGAAAAGCTTAGTGTGCGGATTTTCACCAGATGATTCATGGTTGCCCCCTTGCTTAAATGACTTCTTCATCTTCTTCTCCTTCCCTTTATTCTTCTTCTCAGGCACTTGGTTACTAGCATCACTATTTTCACCAAGCGAAGATGAAGAAAGGGAGGGAGAAACAAATGAAGAGGAAGGTGAAGGGTCAACTTCAGTATCAACTAGATGCTAATTCGATTATAGAGGAATCACGTTGTTTTGAACCATAGAGGTTGAGAACAGCCACACTGGTAGGCCAATAGTCAGACCTGGTAGAGACAATGTGGCCATATGAGGAGCACCAATATTTCCCCAAGAAGAAAATGGACTAGGATTCCCCTCAAGAGGGATTCCATGATTGGTAGACTCCATTAACTCAACCTAAGATCAACAAAGGAATAGGGATGTTATTCCGAATTTAATAAATTTTAATGATGCTTTGACACAACTTTTTCTTTTTCAATTTTTAAGAGTCGAGAAAAAGCTAAAGATGACTCTAGTCCCCTTCGATTTTTAATGAGCCTGAAGTGACAAGTGCTCAGATGGACCTTTTCGTTTAAGGAGTTGAAAAGGAATGAAAGTGACTACTCTGGAAATCTATACAAAGGGATTACCAAACCAATCGCAAAACTGCAAAATACACCTTGGTGATAAATTAAAGAGAAATTACCAAGGACTTATGTATGGCAGTCAATCTTCCCAAATGTTGTGTTCAATGCATTGCGATCGATAGGGCAACAAACACGGCTTCCTATGGATAAAGGATATAAGCCTATTGTGGTCTCCCAATATATACTCAACGGTATGGGGAGCACAAGTCCGTGCTAGCACTTGTCGTATCAAAGAGGAGGAATCATCCAACCTTCGATGAAAACGATAGTTGCTAGATTTTACAACACCAGAACACGTCTCTAGCCTAGACCTCTAGATGTGTTGTGTTAGGTTCCAAAGCGTTGTTAAGTTCATTGAAATTTATTTTAGAGTTGATCTTGCTTAGAAGTTTGCCTTTCAAAGGTTCACCGTGTGATGTAGATGTAAAATTCCTAAATATGCAATATAAAATGATAAACAATCGTTGTTTATTTTTAGGAATGGAAATCCTAGCTACTAAGGAAAGAAGATTACGATTCTTTCAAACAGAGAGTGAACAAAACACACTAAATGCACTTTTGATAAATCATTTTTCACACATAGTCTCAATGCAAATGCAAATGCATGTATTTGTTTTTCATTCCCTTAATGTGTGTTACACTAAAATTTGTCACCATGACTATTTGCAGTCAGTATGGCTCCATCAATTGTCATACTATCCTCCTTGGCAAGTCTTATACCTCTGCTCCTCATGTCAAACTCCAAGAAAGAGAGAAAGTCTTTAAAAAGTCAATATAACTCTGGTTACGCAGTTTCTCTTACCCTTACCTGTGTGTACGCACCTCAAGTTCATAATACCTGCGTACTTGTACGCTCTGTCTGTAAAAGGGTGGGTGCGTACTCCTGTAAAGGTCAAAAGGCACAAGTTTTACTTCAAAAAAGTTACTTGTGGTCGATTCTAGAGCATTCTAGAAGATGGTTTGACGTGTATTGAGCGCCTCCAGATGGTTCATGCATCCCAAAGAAAGAGGAACTTATCCCATCAAGAGGGGAGCTATCCCATTGAAAGAGGGGCTTATCCCATTGATGGTGGACCTGATTAACTTCCTCCAAAGCATTATAAATACAGGCATTGGGCCAGAGGGAGGAGAGGTTGAAAGCTGAACATTCCTAAGGGTAGATGCTACTGAAATTAGGACTCCCTTATAGAGCTTGAGAGGAGAGATTCCAATCCTTTCTTAGCTTCATTTGGAAGTGGGTGAGCTGATCAAAGTAAAGGAGAACTCTTGCTGGACCCTGGGAGGGACCTGCACAACACCAAGGCACTGGTTGTAATGGTTTCTTTTGTTTCCAATTAATACAATTAAGTTCATTTTTCTCAACAAGTTGTTATATATAATTTGTTTCATAAACTCCTTGGTCTTTATGATGAATATGTTTTATTATATGAGTTATTCAGGTGCAATGTAATCATTTGCTTGTTAGTGAATGCAGGTTTCAAAGAGAAGGAGGAGCTCATCTGGATCGGAGAGGCTTGGCTGCTACAAACAGCGTTGGACTAAAGGTATGCTTTAATCACCTGGTTGCTGTTATTTTAAATGCATATTTAGGGAAAGATAGTGCTTGATTGTCTTGTTTGTCACTAGAAAGCCTTAGCTTCTAGGGAGGTCGGTTTTGTCCGCAAAATTGACTCTTTCCGCATGACAAAATGGCGACTCCACTGGGGAATCCATGGATTTGATTGATTTCTCTTTTGATTGATACTTTGATTTGAGAAAAGTCGATTTCTTTCTGGTTTTTGACTGATTGACTGTGAATTTGGGTGGAATAGCTTAGGGTTGAGTTAGTTTTTATTTTTCTTGATTTTGAGAGCAGTACGCACCCTCTGCGTTAAGCACAGTGCGTACCTGTACGCACTCCTGCTTTGTACACAGAGCGTGGCCGCGCCTGTGCAAACAGGCTGCCTGCGTACCCTGTCAAAAGTTTAGAAAATTCCATTTTTTCCTTTTTTTCCTCTTAGATTTTGTTTATAATTTGTTTATTGCTGCCCAAATCCACTGGTTACCTGTCAAAAGTTTTCATCTAAGCTTGTTTCATTAGCATCAAGGGTTTTAGTGAATTTCATAGAAATTCTAGCCCTAGGTTTGATTTTTGTATTGGTCTTATAGTGACTTTGGCTTTAGAAGTTGTAAAAACCTTGGATATCCCTGGTCTTTTCAGTCTTCTTAGGAGTCAGACCTTTCGTAAAATCCACCTTTGTGAGAAACCTACCTTTGTGTTGTCTCTTTGCGGAATTTCGAGAAGGCTTGTTTGTTAAGCTGTGAATTTCATTCTTAAGAAAAAGAACAAAAGATTTTTATTTTTGTTTTTGACTGGTTTATGATTCTACATGAATTAGTCCTTGGTTGAATTGTAACTGAGTAAAACATCCTGGAATTATATTTTGTAGGCTTTTACCTCATTAGATTTGCTTTTAGGTAAATTTCTCTTAGATTCGATTTTAGGTAAATTTCTCTTAGATTTTCATAGATCTTAAAATTGATTTTTTGTTAAGTAGTTTTACATGCTTTGTTAAAATAGGAAAAATATAAAAATCTCTTTTGAGGAAAGTTTGTTTTAGTAGCATTTGAAGTCTTTGAAAAGAGAAAGGAAGTTTTCGTGCAAATAATTAGTGCTCATGTGTTGTGTGCTTTGGAAAAGATAAAGAGATTGTTTCTTTGATTTTCATTGCCAAGAAAGTTATCTTTATAAATTTTGCATTCTCCAACTCTCTTAGCTAGGGAATTCATTGAAAAGGAAAGATAGTTTAAATCATCTTAGGTGCATCTTTTTAGTGGATTTGAGTCGAGTCTACACACCATCAGTTTCATCTCCGCTACCTTTTGTCCTAAAGAAAAGCCATAAAAATTAACGCTTAAAGTAAAATTAACTTAGTAACATTTTATTTACTAGGGCTCTGAAACACCAACATAGATCAGGCTAGTGTCTTGGAGTAGGAGAGTAATTAACTCTCCAAGACAGTAAAACCAAACAAGTAGCTCATCTTGTGGTAGGATAAATCCAGTAGTTACATTTATGCTCTGGGAAAGCTCCTCTTAAAGGAGAAGCACGAGATCGTGTCCGAACCAGTGAGGGGATCAATCCTCCTTCATTGGGAACGACGCCAGATACGCACGTACTACAAACGGTAAACCTTGGATTGACCATTGTCGAGGAGCCTGGGGTCACTTGTCGGTAAACCTTGGATTATTGTCAAGGAGCCGGCAAGGGGATTGAGCTTGTTACTCTGCCCTTGCGTGCTATCGGATCGTAGACTATTCCCCCAGGTATATTTGTTGCTGTTGGTGACCTTAGTGACCATTATCTTTAGGGTTCTACCCAAGGTGACGGTGGAGGGAAGATCCCACTGTACCTGGAGCAGACGTCGGCTAGACTCACTTGGATTTTCTGGGGGGTTCACTTCACTCGAGACGGTTAAAGTGGAGGAACTTGGTCCAGTCTATTCATTAAGCAGGTTGTCGGGGTAACTGTTCCACCCGCCACTTCTGTACTGAATTCTGCGATGTTGGATTTCATCACCAACTAGTGTTTTCGGTCCGGAAGGCTACTGTTTGTGTGTGGTTTGACGCCCTAGATTCTTTAGGCGTGTGATTCGAATTTGTTTGGTTCTTTAGAGACTTTAGGCAGTTTGCTTTGAGATTTTACTTTGTTTGTGTGTGCAGTAGTTAAAAGTTTTAACTGTGGCTGAATTACCGAGACAGTCCCGTAGACTTCGGGGCCAGTCTCCTGAGGTTGTAACCGTGGCCGATTTGTTGAGGAAGTCCCGTAGACTTTAGGGCCAACCTCCTGAAGACGTCCCGGGTCATTACGAAGGTTTGAAATTCCTCGTAACTCCTAGTGGCAGTAAAGTAGGTTCACCTGAAGAAGGAGAGTCTTCGTTGGTAGTTCATCCTAATTACCAAACTCTAGAAACAGGTTATAATCCTGAAGCTATTGCAGTTTCCGAGCTTGCTGGTAGTTTTTCATCTACTAGTGATATAGGCGAAGAACCTGAGATATCTGAACCTGTTACTCCAACATCGGGGTTAGTCTCTCCAACTTCTAGTGCTCCTGATTCACCTAGGGTAGAAAGAGTAATCACCGAAAATCTTCCTTCTGGTTTGATAGCTATTGAAGAACTTGCTCCAGAAGGAGAAATAGGCGTCCCTATCCCTGAAAATCAACCTACTATTGATCTAAGGGAGCGTGAATCCATTTTTTACAGTCCACCTAGAAGTACTACTTGGTATCTTTCTTTAACTAATTATTTGGACAACTCAGGGTTAAGTTTTTCTCCACCTCATGCTCCTTATCCACCTAGAGGTCTTTCTACTCCTGTAAATATGTCTGGTCAGTCGTCTATGTTTACTCAATCGCCTGAATCTTTTTTGTACGGTGGTCCTTCTGTTCCCTCTGGGTATCAGTCACTTTCTGGTACTTTTGCGCGAGCATCTCCTCAACCCATTGAACATGGGTTATTAACTGGAAACAATGGTAATAAACCGTTGAGCGTAGGAGACATTTACATGATGTCAGGTTCAATTCTCGGTTCTCAACCTCAAGGTGGCCAGTTACCGCCTGGGGGGCAGCCTCAATTAACGCCTGGGGGGCAATCTCAAGGTACACAAATTGTGTCTGGGGGGCAACCTCAAGGACAGTATGTACCCATGGTGCAGTACATTCCTCAAGGTCAACCCTAGCCTCAATATGTACCCCAAGGTCAACCTCAGTATCAATTTATACCTCAAGGTCAACCCCAGTATCAGTACATGCCTCAAGGGTATCTACCCCAAGGTCAGTACTCGAACCAAGGTTTCCAACCACCCCAAGGTCAATCTTATATTCAAGGTATGGGAAATGTACCTTTCAATTATCAATCCTACCCTCAATCCGGTTATGGATCTCAATATCCTCAACCTGTTATGGGTCAATACCCCGGAATGAACATAGTGTGGGATCCATCGCAAATTCAACAGGTATTGCAACCAAGCGTACAGTTGTCATCTCAAACTGGATAACCCTTAGTTTCTGGTTCACCCCAGCAACCAGTCCAGTCTAATATTCAAACTTCTGTACCTTCGGTAGTTTCTCAGTCTGGGCCTATTGCACCTAGTACTCCATCTCAAACGACTGCTGCAACTACCGCAACATCTGTTCAATCTACCCCACTTACTTCTGGAGTATCGACAGCTCCGGTTTCTACTGTCTCTGTATCTACTCCTCAGACATCTTTACCATCATCTGGATCCACGATTCAAACTACGGTTCAGATGCCTGTAGGGCAACCTGGTTTAAGTACGGTTGTCACTAGTCAACCACAATTCATTTATCAACCGTACCAGGGACAGTACCAATACGGTCCTGCTGTCCAGCAGCCAGTTTACCAGTATCAACCGTATCCTGGGTACACTTATCAACAATCACAACAACCCCAGTACGGTCCGGTTAATCCTGGTTTTCCAGGAGGATACAATATCCCGAACGCGATTCCTATTCCTAGTTATCCTGGATATCCTCCTCCTGGGACTGGTCTCGTGACCCAGAGTTTTAGGGATCCTAATCGTCAGTTACCGTTTATCACAACTTTGGATTTACCAGACTTGTCGCGCCTAACGAACGATCCAATAAATTATCTTCTGTTTTGGCCGCCAATGCCGAACAAGTTGCCCAGTGACATTCCCAAGTTCGAGGGTAAGTATGGAAAGGACCCGTCGAATCATGTGATGACTTACCACCTCTGGTGTGCCTCTAATTCCATCTCAGATGATTCGATCCGCTTACGTCTTTTCCAGCGTACTCTCATTGGTCTCGCGGCCAAGTGGTACATTGAGTTACCACGGGCCTCTTTTTATAATTTTAGCCAGTTAGCTACCTCGTTTTTAACTCATTTTCAGTTGCCGGTCAGATATGATAATGGCACGGAGTTACTAACTTCATTAAAACAATCGACGTCCACATATATTTCCGATCATATTCATGAATGGAGACGTCGAAGGCGGTTAGTGAAAGTTTTTATCCCGAACCAGATCTTAGCTGAATGGTTTGTTAAATCATTGTTACCGAAGATTACTGAAGACGTGGCTAAAGCCGGAGTAGTTACTGAGGAGCAAGTGATTGCTTGTTATAGACATTTTTGTGCCTTACAGCATTGAGCATGAAATGTCCATAATCTAAGGGATCCAAAGTCCCTAAACATGTTGTTCCTACCCCTAGAGGAACAAGGCTAACTAACCACAGCAATTCACAGAAGTTCTCCACCTGAAACCACTCAAAAACAAGTCAATTCAGGATCATGTCAACTGCTCCACTGAGCATCTGCGCTAAATGTCAACTGCTACACTGGCTACCTGCGTTGAATGTCAACTCCAACACTAGCTACCTGCGCTGAGCGAGTTTGGACAAGTGGCAGGCTCATTCCTCAATGTGTCAATGCTCAGGAAGCTTCCAAAATGACACTTGCCTCAGGGAATTCGACTGGTGATGAGTAAGAGGTTCCAAATCTCCAAGTGGAAGCAAGAACCTCCAAGTGGACTCAAGAATTGAGAGAGGGAGAGGACACTAGTCAGATCTCAAGCTGACTCATCCTCTCTCCAAACATCTATATATGGATCTCACCTCCATGAGATCTAGAGGCTGGAATTTATTTATTGCAAAGAATTGTTGTTGGTTTGAGACTGGAATCATTGGGTGCTTAATGCTTTGAAGGGAACTGAAGAAGGAATTCCATTCTGCTGGGAAGGAGATGCTGGATTGGAGCCCTCTGGGTTGTATCTCTTCCTGAACCTTGTTATCAATCAATAAAGTTATCTTGGTTTTCTCCTATATACTGGTGTATTTATATGATTGCATTAGTGTATTTGATTTACTTCTAATCCTGAATCATTTATGAATATGAATATTTGCCTTTGTGTTGTGTTCTTCTCTTGTCGCAAGTAGTTGTTCTCTTGTGATCTCGTGGGAATCAAGTAGCTGTTCTCTTGAGCAAGCGAGGAGGCAAGTAGCTGTGAACACCCAAAGAGAAGAGGATCTAGATCGAGGGACAAACGGAAGACAATGGTAAGTCTATCGATCTCCCCTCTTTCACATTTCATAAAGGAAGAAATCAGAATAGATGTATCTGTTTGTTGCTAAGGCACTGTCACACCTTAGGTGGATAGGATCGTCCTGCATAGGCATTTTTCCCCACAACATTGCTCAAGCGCAGTACCTTGACTTAGTTTATACTCAGTCAGGTACGTTACACGAAAAGATCCTAGATCTTCCTAAGTCAAATCAAATCACTGCTGCTCCTTTGGGGTCTCATGCCGCTGATGGTATGATTGGTACGGTGAACACTAAAAGTAAGAAGAAATCCTCAAAGAATTCTTCTTCTATTATAACCTTACCAGACTCCCCAACAGGAGATTCTTCTGCTGAGGTTTCCGCCGATATTCACGCTGTAGAGTCATCTACGACTAAATCAAAATCCGGTGGGAAAAAGAAAGGCAAGAAGAAGAAAAAAGCAGACAAAACTCCAAAGGAGAAAACTGAAAAGTCGGAAACCAATGACGAAAAACGCAAACCTCGATATCCTTGTCTTATTTGTGAAGAGGATCACTTTACAAGAGACTGCCCTCATCGAGCAGAGGTTGTGAAAATCGTCAAAGGTTCCCCAACTCCTGCTGTTTTAAAAGATCCATTTCCAAAGCAGGAGAGTAAGATGATAGGTTCTTCCTCGAGTGCCAGTGAAGAACCCATATTGATGATGTCTCATGTAAGGATTGCGACTTGATCGCAAGATTATGGTAGTAAAAGTCCTGTTGATGGCAAAGAAGCAGAATCTTCTCATTCTAATCCATCAACCTCAGCTCCCGGTTCCGATCCACTACAGATCGAGAAACCTAACCCGGACTTAGTAATCAAACCGCCCGCCAAGGGTATACTTCGAAAGTCTGCTTTCAATCCACATGCGAGATCGGCCCAAAATTATAACATTGTTGAGGACTTAGCTATTTCACCCTCAGCAATGTCGGCTTTGGAAGTGTTGCAATCATGCCCAGCACAACGCAAATTACTCTTGTCGGCTATAGAAGCTGTTGATGTTCAGGACCCGAACCTAATATCTTTGATCTAGAAAATAGTACACCGCGTTTGCCTCATCAAATGGCTTTCCAGATCCCAGTGATAGTCAAAAACATGCCTATTCATCGGACTGTAATTGATGAGGGAGCTTCCACGTGTATTATGTCGATACAGTGTTGGAGATCGCTTGGTTCTCCTTCACTAAATCAATCCCCGACAATTCTTAAGACCTTTGATGGCCGTGGGTTCCATCCTTTCGGCATTCTACAGGATTTGCCTATAGGGGTTGAAGGAAAAACCGTTAGTCTGGATGTGGAGGTGGTTGATGCCCCTCTAGACTACAACCTTCTCTTGGGTCGAAGTTGGTCTTACGCTATGACAGCGGTCGTTTCATCGGTCTTCCGAGTAATAAAGTTTCCACATAATGGAAAGATCGTAACAATAGACCAGCTGGCTTACTTTTCATCCGACCCATCCTCTTCAGAGAGTATTCAGCATGTCGATAAAACGACTATCCCTTATAAGGATGTTGGAGTAGGATTAGTTAAAGATGTCGGTCTACTGGGAACTTTTCCTTTTCCTCCAATCAACGCATTTTCTTCGTTTGCATCCATTCATATGATTACATCAGACACCATTGTTTATGACGATCCTTGGATCGTTCCTTCTGAATCTGAGATAGACTCATTTGGTGATGCTATGCCTTTGAGTCCATATGAAATTGCCTATGAAGCCGTGCAGTCTCTTACCGACCCGCGTTCAACCAAAATTGACCAAATGAATGTGGTCCGTGAGGAATCACTTTTCACATCAACCTCAGAGTTAATAGCATTTCCCGAAGTTGTTTCATCTGACGAGCAACTTCGTGAAGTCCTATGTGTAGACGATTTACCATGGGAAGATCTCCATCATAGATCTTCATTTTTACCTGAGGATGATCGTTTTGAAAATGATTTCTCATCAATTTGTACAGCTGAATATGTCAAAGAAGCTCAGAATCCAATGAAACATCCTGATTCAGAGCTGAATTTGGGAAACATTTCTCGAACTATTCCCGTTGACATTTCAGTCAAGCCTGGAATTGTTGAGAACATTCATATAGGTGCCTCGTGTACAGATGACGAAATTCAGACATACAAGGCCCTATTTCAATAATTTCGCGACGTGTTTGCCTGGTCCTATGAGGAAATGCCAGGAATTTATCCCGCGATTGTTGTCCATGAGATCAAGACTTACCCGGACGCTAAACCCATCCGGCAACGTTTGCGTCAGATTCACCCACGAAAAGCGGCTGCAATTAAAGCAGAAGTTGAAAAGCTGTTGAAAGCAGGTTTCATTTATCCGATCCCGTTAACGGATTGGGTATCGAATATTGTTTCGGTTAACAAAAAACAGGGAACAATAAGAATATGCATCGATTATAGGGACATTAATCGAGCTTGTCCAAAGGACAACTACCCAACACCCTATATCGATCAAATAATTGATGATTGTGCCGGCAGCGAAATATTTTCCTTTATGGACGGTTTTTCCGGTTACAATCAAATCAATATTCTACCTGCTGATCAACCAAAAAACGGCGTTCATTTGTCTATGGGGGACATTTGCTTATTGCAAATTACCTTTTGGGCTTAGAACGCCAGAGCAACTTTTCAAAGGGCGATGTCTTATGCATTTCATGACATCAAACACATTGTGCAACCGTATCTCGATGATTTTCCCGCTCATTCATTACACCGAGCTGACCACCTTGTCCATTTACGAGCAATCTTCATGAGGTGTAGGCATTATCCTATTCGGTTGAACCCACACAAATGTGTCTTCTGTATAGAAGTGGGTCGATTACTGGAATTTGTAGTTTCGAAAGCCGGCATTCGCGTCGATCCCTCGAAGGTAGAAGCTATCATCAAATTGCCTCCTCCTTCGAGTCTTCGCCAACTCCAAAGTTTGCAGGGGAAAGCAAAATTTTTACGACGATTCATTCCTAACTACGCCGAGGTTACAAAGGGTTTTACCCGATTGTTAAAATAGAACGCTCAATTCACTTGGGATGAGATAGCTCAGAAATCTTTTGATGCACTCAAGCACGCGTTGACCCATGCACAGTTGTTGCATCCTCCCAACTACAACCAGGATTACTTTTTGTACCTCGTCGCCGCTCATTCCACCATTGGGATGGTCTTAGTTCAGGAAGACGAATTCGGAATGGAACATGTGATATATTACCTTAGTCGAACATTAAATCCAACTGAGCTCAAATATTCACATGTGGAGAAATTGGCATTGGCAGCCGTTCAAGCTGTCCAACGTTTTCGTCACTACATTTTACTCCGTAAAACTACAGTCATTTCGGATTGCAACCCTATGATCTACATTTTGACTAAAAAATTGCTAGGGGGCAAGTACTCCAAATGGATTGTTATCCTGCAAGAGTTCGACTTGGAGTTTGAGAAATCTAAGTCTAAGAAATCTTTAGTTTTTGCGGAGTTAATGTGTGACTTCCCGCGTGCTGACACGGAAACTGTGGCAGAGGAGCCCATTGCGGACGAATCTTTGTTTCTAATCAGCACTTTAGATCCGTGGTATGGGGATATCATCGTTTATCTCCAGACCCAATCCTTTCGGCCCAAAGTTTCAAAGTCGGAACGTCGGAAAATTCGATTCCAATCCCAACAATACAAAATTATTGGAGATACTCTTTATCGTCGCAGGGCAGACTTGGTTTTTCGACGTTGCTTAACTCATGAGGAAGCTGAAAGGGTTCTGAATGACTGTCACTCTGGAGTGTGTGGCGGTCACATGTCTGGGTATGCCACAGCCCAAAAGATATTGCGCGCTGGCTACTTCTGGTCATCCTTGTTTAAAGATTATATTACTGCGGTCCGAAAATGCCACAACTGTCAGGTGTTTGATCGAAAGATGCGCACTCCACCTGCTCCTCTCCACCCTATAATTGTCGTTGGTCCTTTTTCCAAATGGGGTATCGATTTTATTACATGTAACCCTCACTCGGCCGGGGGGCATGCGTATATCATCCTTGCGGTAGATTATTTTACTAAGTGGGCCGAGGCGATGCCTACATTCGAGGCAGACAGCAAGACAGCTGCAATTTTCGTGTTCAATCACATAATTGCTAGGTTTGGTGTCCCACAAGCGATAATCACTGACCATGGATGCCATTTTCGAAACGTTATGATGACAGAACTTACAGGCCAGCTTGGTTTACATCACGATAGTTCAACTCCTTATTATCCACAAGCAAATGGTCTTGTTGAGTCCATCAACAAAGTTTTAGTTATCATGATCCGACGAATCATTGGTATTCATCGATCGAATTGGCACAACATGTTATTTTCAACGCTTTGGGCGTACCGAACCTCAGTGAAAACATCAACAGGGTTCACTCCTTTCCAACTAGTTTATGGTTTGGAAGCTGTGCTACGCATTGAATGCGAAATCCCATCACTGCAAATGGCCATCGAGTTACTTCCAGCTACTTCCGAAGAGGAAAAGCATTTATTATACTTAGCTCAATTAGATGAGACTCGACGTGATGCTGCATTGGTGATCGAGACTCACGCAAAACGTATGAAAGCTCAGTATGATCGAAATGTGACCCCTCGAAGTTTTTCGAAAGGAGACCTAGTGTTATTATATGATCAAGCTAATGATAAATTAGGTGCTGGAAAATTCGTTCCTATGTGGCATGGGCCCTATATTGTCAAGCAAAAGCTAGCAAAAGGGGCCTATGAGCTGGTAGACTTTGACAGGGACTTTTTGGGTAAACCCAGAAATGGACTTTACCTAAAGAGGTATTATGCTTAAAAGATGGGTATGGAGAATTTTTAGTTAGGTTAGTTTTTCTTTCTAGTTGGTGTGTTTATTAGTTTAGACAGTGTGCTTAGCTTAGAGAGTGTGTTTTTCGTCGTTATTCTGCTTATCTTGGTTTTACTCTTGATGTTGCAGATGTCAATGCCTCTCCAAACATACATTGGATTTGCTGATGGTGCTTGTCGTAGTACACGGAATATCTCTTCTGCAGCTTGGGTTATCTATTCGCCCTTTGACGAGTTAGTTTCTATGCATGGGGTGAGCCTCGGTCAAACAACAAACAACATTGCCGAATACAGTGCAGTGATTGAGTTATTGTCTGAATCTATTTCATTTGGGATTCGGAGTTTGATAGTGAGGTTAGATTCTGAACTCGTTGTATTACAGCTTAATAGAGTATATTCCATTAGAAATCCAGTGTTATTAAGGTTATTTTTGAGAGTGCGTCTCTTGGAACGTGAATTTGATTACACTGAATATCAACATATTCCAAGGTCTTTAAATACATTAGCAGATGCAATTGCTTCTCGAATGTTAAATAGACATTTGCAATAATCATACATGTAAATTTAAAAACATTTCATCACACATGTTCAACAAGATAAGCCGGTAATAATGATCTATATATAGATAGGAGTGTGTCAAAAAATACATCGTCTTCGATCATAGGTTGAAAAACACCTTATGATCGGCAAAAATGATAAGTACAAAAAACCAAAATGTCACATGTGTCTACAAAATGACCATCCAATCACTGGTGATGATCTCTATATGACACCACTGCACGGGCTACCCTACACAAGAACCTTCTAAAAGGTCCCGGGACTGCGACTACATAGCGCTGAGGACTGATAGGAATATCGTCCATAGTAGTCTCCGGTATATCTGCTGTAAGACGCTCTAGGTCCTGTTCCAACTCAGCTAAAGTCTCTGTGGCCTCGTCCTGTGGGGCCGGTGCCGCTGCAACTGGTAGTCTCCTCTCGAAAGGCCGGAGATTGGCTGGACGACGTGGGCCTACATCTGCATTTTGAAAATTATTACTATCAGTTTTGAGACGATATAAAAACAAAAAAATAGATAGTTTAAAAACTTGTGGAAAATGAGTTACCTGTATCATCCCATTGTTCTCCCGGTGGAAGAACCATGTCCGAATCTCCACGAAAATCAACTCCGGCATAAGGAAAATCCTGTATAGAAAAGACCTGGTCTTCTAACCAATGAAAGTACTCCGGAGTAAATCGGACAACCTCCGTGCCCTCATCAGGATGACGGGCCATAACCGTAACCCATCGCATCAATTTGGGCTCTCGGGGAAGCCCAGCCTCAACAGTGAGTTACTGTGGGATCAGCATCGGAACCCTCTCTAAGCCAAAACTCACAACTAAAGGCCCATAACCAAAAGTCTTTAGCTGTCCGTTTTTGGCTCTAGTCAGTTGGCCCTTTAAATTGGCCAACACAGCATCACACCAGTTGAAAATGGTACCTCGATAGCAATCAATCGCCATCCGCATCTGGGATCCAGTGGCAATGTGTAAAGCGGCAGCCCCGCAAAGTCTGGTAACTGTAAAAGCAATCACCATAAGTTCAGGGCGGGATATAGTTTTGATCTCTATCCCCTTCTCCTGAGTCTAAGTGTTACACCACTCTAGTCAGAGACTAGCGATGGACTGGCCACCCGGCCTAGTCCCGAACAGAGTCAAGTGTTCACCTCTCTTGGGCAAACCAGTGAGAAAGTAGATATCTGAGGGCTCTATCTCGAGCTGGTGCCCTCCAATATAAAAACACTGGTCCTGAACGTTCCATCTTTCTACCAGCCACTCTAGAAATCTCACTTGGGCCCTCATGCCAGGTATGGCCCAGTATTTATAAAGGCCGCATGCCTTCAAAGCATCAATTGACGGTTGATGATTAATGGCAGCCAAATCAACATCTTCGTGCTCTCTCTCGTGCCAATCAAGCATGGTGAACAATCTACACACCAGAAAACATCCATTAGAATCCATGAAATCAAAAAAATTTGGTCCAATTTAGAGAATTTGGGGTTTGAAAACTCTTTGAGCGAAGTACGCACCCCGCCTTTAAGAACAGAGCGTGGGTACGCGGGTTCCCTTAAGGCAAGGTGCGTACGCCCGGCATTTTCCCTAGTGTGGCACCTGCGTACCCCGAGAGGCGGTTCTTGAAACCCAAAAGCCTCCAAAAAATGAAATCTAGGGCCTAAAAACAAATTCTAAATGGATGAAAATGAAGCGGAGGATGTTGTAGAATACCTTAAAGAGACGGTGTTCGATTTCGACGGTCGGATTCTCCGCAATGTCCACGGGAAGTTTCTTGCCAAAAGCCCTTTTTCTCTCCTCAACAGTAAAATGGTAAAAATGAGTTGGTAAAAGCCCTTTTTATAGGTTTTTTGGGTAAATAAATGGTAAATTTGTTTATTTTTCACCATGAAAAGGTATTTTTCAAAGTACTTTTATCTATCTTAAACAGGTATGAGTAATGTGTTGGTTTTTGTGCAGGATAAAGGATTTTCAGGGAAAATTGTCATTTTTTACAAACAGAAACATCAGAGTCATCTTTAAGCCCTTTCCTGACTCCTAAAACATGAAAAGATTGCCGAGCATTTCTTTTAAACTCGTTAAAACGGAATTAAAAGACGGTCCTCTTACAGCCCTTTTCTGACTGTAAAAACATGAAAAGATTGCCAGATTTTTGTCGTTTCAAATTCGATATTGGAAATAAAACGACGTGTCCTTGATCGCTTTTTACTTTTCAGGTCAGAGACACTAATCATGAAAGTACTCCTTGGTCGTAAAGATCAAGCGGTTCTCTCAAGTATTATTTTATACTTTTTCGGGCTTGGGAGACACAAATTTACGAAAAAGGTTAACCCTGGAGTCTTCTTAAGTTTTTTCAGACTCTCTAAAATTGAAAAACGCCGAGTTTCTCCTATACTGGACTCGTTAAAATTTCACAGTAAAGGACCCGTTCGATTACAAACAGGAACGGACCACTCCTTCTTAGGGTTCGAATCTAAACTAAGTTGGACTCATCCGAAGGATGAGCTTATAATCAAGCAAATGTTATCCTCCTCAAGCTTGTAAAAAAATAAAGAGGTACTTGCCAGAAATGGTGGGGGAAAAGAGAGAAAAATGAGCCTATTTGTTATCCTTTGTCTCAGAAAAACCTTATTACCACTCTTGAACACGACACTTTTCATTCACCTGGGTTGGGAAATCCTTTGCCTAACAGTTGATCAAACCACATTGAAAATCCTCAGCCGGTTTCTGGGTATTAACTTTGGGTCACTCGTCACCAAGCCATTTGTTGTGTCGTTATGTGTTCAAGAGGTCACTGCAAATAAACCATTCATCTGCAAAATACCTGTCATTCATCTTGACCATCCCTGAGTCAGTCCTTACAGCTACATTTCTTCAACTTGATTTATGATTTCGTGTTGTGGGCTTGCCTGCAACGGGTCACTTTCTATCGACATCAGCACATTATCTAGAAAGATGACTTAGAAATCGTCAGTACCTTGAGATCTGCATGCCTCAATGGCAGGTTTCTCGCCTTCGACGACAGTTTACATCATTGACTTTCGATCGAAGGATTCCGTGATATGTTCGACATCAACACATTCATTCACATCTCATGGATTGTACTGGGTACTTTGAGAACCATTGACATCACTGGTGGTCTCTCTCACACTTGTTAACAGTTTACATCATCGACTGGTAATCAAGTGGTTTCTACCATGTGCGACATCAACTCATTTATTCGCATGGATAGAATCGTACTATTTCGGGAAGTAGAAATGAAGACCCTGGATCTAGTTTCCACAATCCAGGCTGCGAGGAGTTTTGTATTCATTATACAGTAGACTAATCATAAACAGATGGTTGCGTCCATACTGTGTCTACATGAGTCTATGATTATGATGTACTGCGAAATCATTCCTATGTCAGAGCAGTAGTTAGTTTGTTAGTTAAAGTTTTTAATCTGAGTATGGGAATGCCTACCTCAGCGATGATATGATCTTATATATGTATTTCGTGTTGAATATTTGCAGGTTCCGACTGGGCTCTCCACAAGATAATCCTTGAAATGATAAAGTGCTTCACCCTTCCTAGATGATATGAAACCCTAATCTACTACAGGCTTCGCACTTTAGGGGGCAATCTGTTACACTAAAATTTGTCACCATGACTATTTGCAGTCAGTATGGCTCCATCAATTGTCACACTGTCCTCCTTGGCAAGTCTTATACCTCTGCTCCTCATTTCAAACTCCAAGAAAGAGAGAAAGTCTTTAAAAAGTCAATATAACTCTGGTTACGCAGTTTCTCTTACCCTTACGTGTGTGTACGCACCTCAAGTTCATAATACCTGCGTACTTGTACACTCTGTCTGTAAAAGGGTGGGTGCGTACTCCTGTAAAGGTAAAAAGGCGCAATTTTTACTTCAAAAAAGTTACTTGTGGTCGATTCTAGAGCATTCTAGAAGATGGTTTGATGTGTATTAAGCGCCTCCAGATGGTTCATGCATCCCAAAGAAAGCGGAACTTATCCCATCAAGAGGGGAGCTATCCCATTGAAAGAGGGGCTTATCCCATTGATGGTGGACCTGATTAACTTCCTCCAAAGCATTATAAATATAGGCATTGGGCCAGAGGGAGGAGAGGTTGAAAGCTGAACATTCCTAAGGGTAGATGCTGCTGAAATTAGGACTCCCTTATAGAGCTTGAGAGGAGAGATTCCAATCCTTTCTTAGCTTCATTTGGAAGTGGGTGAGCTGATCAAAGTAAAGGAGAACTCTTGCTGGACCCTGGGAGGGATCTGTACAGCACCAAGGCACTGGTTGTAATGGTTTCTTTTGTTTCCAATTAATACAATTAAGTTCATTTTTCTCAACAAGTTGTTATATATAATTTGTTTCATAAACTCCTTGGTCTTTATGATGAATATGTTTTATTATATGAGTTATTCAGGTGCTATGTAATCGTTTGCTTGTTAGTGAATGCAGGTTTCAAAGAGAAGGAGGAGCTCATCTGGATCGGAGAGGCTTGGCTGCTACAAACAGCGTTGGACTAAAGGTATGTTTTAAACACCTGGTTGCTTTTATTTTAAATGCATATTTAGGGAAAGATAGTGCTTGATTGTCTTGTTTGTCACTAGAAAGCGTTAGCTTCTAGGGAGGTCGGTTTTGTCCGCAAAATTGACTCTTTCCGCATGACAATGTGAGAAATGCCAAAAAGGAAAACTGAGTATAGATCTAAAATATTTTCTTCAAAGCAAAATTTCGACAATTTATTTTTCAAAATGAAAGGAAGACTTAAATGACACTTTTCAATTTCGAATAGAAAATGCTTTCGACACTTCAAATATCAACAAATCAAATCAAATACATGACAAAAAGTTCAATCGACTATCTAGAGGAGGAAGACTTTACGACACTCCTCTTTTTGACACAAAACAACAGTTACGACACTTTTTGCACCAAAACAACAGATCGATTTACACAACTTTTCGACAAAGGATTGCAAATGATGGACAAATACATAAAAACATTTACTAATCCTAATCAATGGAGGCTGGTCTATGTAAAGCAAGGAGGCTTCAATAATGAGATACTATTCATAAGCAGCAAAACAATGAAATAGAGTTGAAAACAAGGACAAAAAACCCAGATTTCAAAGAAAGAAATAGGATTACTCAGTCATCGCACCTGTGCTTCACAGAAATGGGGATGCATCTGCTACACTCGAGAAGTGCGATGCATACTGGTTTCCAGTGGTAGACAGTGCGATGGGCCAAGGAGCGCAACTGAGATGGGTTTTGGCTCAAATTTGCAGCTGATTTCAGTGAGTTAAGTTGAGCTATTATGGATAGTAAAGAACAAAGTACAGGGGTATGATCTTGGGAGGTTATTGAGCTACCAAAAAGGCATCTAGAATGCTTGTAAGTCAGATGTTCAAATCATAAACTAAACCGGAGATTGACTAAAGCAGCATTCATCTACTTTGCAATTGCAGAGCAAGAGCAGTTCGAAGGCTATCTGGCTAACTTCAGGCTCCGTCTATAGTTTATAAAACAAAAAATCAACAACAAACAAACAAACTATTCGCTCCCCAATGGAGTCACCATTTTGTTTCCGGGAAAACTAGTGTCTTTTCGATCTGCTAGTCCCACTAAGATTGGCAGCTATCCTAGAAACAAACAATCAAAGTAATTTGCAATTTCCTCTATTTATGATAGATAAGAGAGAAGCAAAGGGACCAACCTGGATCTTCCGCTTGACTCCTTGCTTGATTTCTCTCTCCCTTGATAGAGCTTGCACCTCTTCTCCTACTTATCCTGCTCAGTGCATACCTGAAGAGACAAAGTAACAAAACACCATCAAAGCATCTCGATCTATTATATCATAAACAATGCAGAATTAGAAATACATTGAACATACAATGGCATTCACAAATACACGATTATATGGAGGAAAACTCAAAGAACTTTATTAATAATAGAAGGGAGAATTACAAGCCAGAAGTCTGATCCAACATCATCCTCCCAGCATCAAAGCCCCCTTCACCTCATGAAAAGCAAGATCACCCAACAATACAATGCCTTTTCTCAAAGACAAACTATCATCACTTCCTTACAAATTACAAAATTCCAGCCTGTAGATCTCTCAGATGAGGGATCCATTTATAGATGTCTGCAAGGGTGTGAGTCATCTCTAGGTTTGTGATTAGTGTCATTCCACTTGTTGTTCTTGGTTCCACTTGGAGATTTCTTGGATCTCTTACTCATCCCTGGGCGAATTCAGAGAGGCAAGTGTCATATGAGAAGTTTCTGGAAGATTCCATAAGCATCCACTTAGGTTATACATGACCATGATCCTTTAGGGTATGAAACAACACTTTTAGGGGTTAAAGAGCCCTTGGTTTATTGACATATAAGATTGGAGTTACAGTGCCCAAATATGTCTATAACACTATGTTGGCCTCACTTTGGCTCTCATTCCCTTGACTTGCACCCTTTTCCTAAATTTTCTCTTCCTAGGTTCCAATCCTTGTTTAGTGCCATGCTGAGGCAATGAATGTTCCTGAGGCACAGTTCTGGTAGTCGAGGTTCCATAGGTGGCACTAGAGCTCAGACCTAAGCCTAGTCTACAACAAAAATCTATCTTTTAGAAACCCTTCCTTAAGTCCAAGATGATATTTGACAACTTAAAGCATGGGCTACAAATGAATAGAATGCCCATTATAAATCATAAATTCAAGTGAAAGTTTCAGACTAGGTCTTGAATCCTAGCCATACTATAGGTCCCAGGAACTAGTATTTTCACTCCATCACCATAAATTAGAAAATGAAAACTCTATTGGGCTGTGTCATCAAAGAAAAATAGGAGGATCGCAATGAAATTGTATCCTACTTCAACGATATCAAGAGGATTCCTTGAATGCTCAGTTTTCCCACATTGAGAGGCATATTGAGTGTATGAGACACTATCCAACAAGTCCAAGCACTTAGACACCTACCCTTTTTTTTTGTGTCAGACATTTGTCTCGATGTAGTGATACGCATGCAATAAGTTTATTTTGGTTAATTTTGATAGAAACGAGAGTGTTACATTACCTTTACTATCAATGGTATGGATTCCCTTGTTGTAGTGGTGCATGCAATGGGTCTTAGCAGCATTCAGCGAGAAGGTTGGCACTAGGAGTCGACTGAGAAATTTTGGAATGAGCATGCTGGTAAATTCACCAAATTCCATCATCTCTTATTGGTATTATTTCTACAATCATGAGGCTCTAATATTCTAGTCCAAGAATCTAGGTGTGTTCATTGGGGCTAAGATGCCTACTTGTAATCCCTTAGAATAAACTCTTTTGACTCCCTTCAAGCCTAGGAAGCCCCCTTATTGCCTAATGTGGTATCAGATTTATAATTGTTGCTCATTTGGCTCGCATCGTCTCTGTCCTCTACACCGCGAAAGCTTTGCACTCTGCTCACTCTACGTTGGCCTCACTTTGGCTCTCATTCCCTTGACTTGCACCTTTTTCCTGAATTTTCTCTTCCTGGGTTCCAATCCTCATTTAGTGCCATGCTAAGGCAATGAATGTTCCTGAGGCACAGTTCTGGTAGTCGAGGTTCCACAGGCAGCACTAGATCTCAGACATAGGCCTAGTCTACAACAAAAATTTGTCTTTTAGACACCCTTCCTGAAGTCCAAGATGATATTTGACAACTTAAATCATGGGCTACAAATGAATAGAATTCCCATTATAAATCAAAAATTCAGGTGAAAGTTTCAGACTAGGTCTCAGATCCTAGCCGTACTATAGGTCCCAAGAACTAGTATTTTCACTCCATCACCATAAAGTGGAAAATGAAAACTCTATTGGGCTGCGTCATCAAAGAAAAATAGGAGGATCGCAATGAAATCGTATCCTACTTCAATGATATCTAGAGGATTCCTTGAATGCTCAGTTTTCCCACATTGAGAGGCATATTCAATGTATGAGACAATCTCCAACAGGTCCAAGCACTTAGAAACTTGCCCTAGCTACTTCCTTTGAATATTAATATATTCCTATGTCTCTTGTTATTTCATGTATATGTTTAGTGAAATCTATTTTACTTTCTCATATGTTTCACAATTGTGGTTTGCTAGCACTACCCAACTAATTATATGTAATTTTTTTTATAATTGTGTGAGACATTTGTCTCGATGTAGTGATACGCATGCAATAAGTATATTTTGGTTAATTTTGATAGAAACAAGAGTGTTACATTACCTTTACTATCGATGGTATGGATTCCCTTGTTGTAGGACACAATAGTAATGATGTTATCTAGTATGTTTTGTATGCTTGAATTATGATCTAAAGGAATAAATCTAATTAAAAAAAAAAAAAAAAGTTTAAAAAAAATTATAAACAATATATGTTAAAAATAATTTTGTGTGATTATAATAACGAACTTATATAGGACCAGCACAGATCCATATTAACCCTGGATTTTCTTGAAATGTAAACATCTTTTAGAGTGTCAAACTTGAAGAAAGGTTTGCACCTAGAAAGATTTGATCCCTCAAGGCACTTAGTAGATCTGGGTTAATATGGATCTATATTAGTTACACACACACACACTCCATGTGTCAACTCCATTTTGAGTATGGTATGAATTACACATCTCCCCCCTCTTGAAAAACACAATAATTAAATGTTTTAGCCATAAGAATTTTTTTTATTCTCATTTACTTTATATAACATATACATAGTTGATATTGAAATATTTTTTTTCAACTTTATTATTGCAATATTTTATTTGTGATCCACAGTGTCCATAATAAAATGTTTTTTTGTTATTGGTATAGTTTTAAAGACACGTGGACCCCTCTTGGATGGAGTGACTATCGATATTGAGGAGGGGGGGAGTTGTTATCACCCCACATGGATAATGGGCCAAGGGATGTGGTACCAAACCCCCTGACAATGTTAAATGTGGCAGCAAGTGAAATTGTCATATGCAAAGAACTATGTTGGTGAAGAAACGACAGCGAAAAAAGGGTGTTGCGTTCAAGCATTTCATTTGTGTGACGGCAGAGGTCATTAATACCCCACTCATGTTGTCAAACTTGTGACTATGGACTATAGAATCCCTAGTTGCAAATAAAGAGAAGTAGACGGTGGAGAAGAAGTTTATAATGTGGGAGTCAAGGGTGGAGTGGCTAGGAACAAGTATCAAACTCGAAAGGATTTGTAGATCATTGTAATTAATCCTCTAGCTATAACTCCATTAGGATGTGAATGGTGTTTTCCTTCAAGCTATGTGGCACCAACTGCAAATTGGTAATAGTGTGTTTTTTCCATGCATTATGTTGTATTAGCTAATTTAGATAATTTGCAAGGTGTTCAGCGTAGTGTTTGGGCAAGGATGACATTCTAAGGTTTTTCCTTTTTTCTCTCCTATTATTCTTAGCAATTCTTTCCCATCATCTTTCCCGGTGCATTGATCTCTACTCCATGGGCTATTTCTATGATTAACGGTCATACATTTCTCCCCCATCCAGCAATGTTGTTTCCATTTCTCTATCTTGACCCTTTGTTTCTACAAGGTTTATTACCTTGTTGGGAAGGGAATTGGTGATCAGGGTGTTCTATTGCTACACATCACTATCTATTGTTTTCAGTTACCCCAATGTCTCTCTTAGATATCACAGTTTTATCTGAATCTTTTCTTCCTGGAAATGGTAGATCGAGGTGCCACGCCTATTCTACTAGTAACCCCGGTCAGGCTTGGTTGTTGTTTGAAATCCTACACTCGTTTAGTATAATCCCTATGTCACGCAAATGAGCACAAGTTAGAAGGGGGTCACTTATTACCAAGAGAAATCCCACAAAGTTCATACCCACATGCACCATCAGATAGAAGAATTTGCCTCACCATATCAGTAACTCACACCAGCTAATGTATAAGAAGAACTCAATCGGGCTAAGAGGGAAGCATCCTCTCAAAGGATTTCCCTTTCAAACATGGACCTTCTAACAAAATGGGAAAATTGGATCATGGACACATGGCACACGAGGGGATATTTTAATTAATACATGTAGACTGTACATATTTACTGGCAGATGAAGTTTTTACTGGGACAAACTATCTTGGACCGACGTGAGAACCACATCAATATCCTTCACTCTCTTGAACACCTACACAAGCACCTGAGGGATATAGATTCGATAATGGAGAGGATTGAACAACATATCAACATTCCTCCAGCGGCAGGAGGAAACTCAAAGGACCCAAAAGCACCCATCGAGGTTGCAGTCTTATATTAAGACCCCTTGACTTAGGTGTGAAATGTTCTAGTTATTGACTTTTTCTTTGCAGATGGTTATGTAAAAGGCCATTTAGACCAGTGTTTCAAACTTATATTGTTTAATTTTGTATCTTTTAGAACTCATTTCTCACTCTCCTCCTTAAGGAGAGTGTATTTTTTGGATATGATCTGGTCTCCCTAGTGAGACACTGACTTGACTATTTGCAAATCACTTTGAAAATTTTAGTTTTAGGAGGTTATATAATTCACCCTACAATAAAAAATACACTTGGCCCCCATATTAAGAATGGATGGAATTACCTCTCAGATCTGAGAGACCCTTCGATCGACACACCTTGTCAAGCCCAGTAGGACAAATATCATTCCAAAAATTAATGAGGCATAAAAATGGTAGTCATGCACCACAAAAGTTCTCCAGGCGAGTTATGCTCTTATCAATTCAGAATGTCTGAATCATTCCTCCAGGATCGTCCTCATGATCAGCTTTACACTACATATGATGCACCAGTCAATAAGCATGCTTCATTCTCATTTTTTCATCCTTCATCCCTTCTTGTGGGGGATATAAATTGGCAAACACCAAAAAAAAAAAAATGTTCTCCCTGCCTCAATTCTCAAAGGGAAATACACTAGGTTCATCGACTCTTAGTGAGCTGCCATGATTAGAGAAAGGGGCAGAGAAATACAGGGAGGCCAAGGGCGTGGGAGTCCAACCCACTCTCCCTAACATGATGAAAATGTGGAATTGTTCAACCCAAACATTCTCGTCCACATCCATTATAGGGTGGCTTCAATGGAGGTTGAGGATCTATTGACAGTGTTTGATGATGCCAACATGTAATGGGATCTCCCTGATGTGAGGTTCCAATTAGACCTAACACCATTTGGTGTAGGAGTCCCATCTAGTTGTATGGTTGGCCACCATTGGAAAGGTTTCTAAGATGTTCCTTGGTCACAAAATATACACAAGAGATCACAAAACCCTCTTTGGGGTAGCAAGTATGTAATATTTGTGTGACACCAAATGTAAGATGAAAAGGGAATTTCCACGGCTAGTAAGGGAAAAAAAGCATTCAATTAGGGAAGTAATAATACTATCCTAAGGGAAACCTAGGAGAAAAGTGAAATGCTTGTTGATTACCTACATATTAGTCCACACAATAAACAACAATTGTGAAAGCATAACAATACCTATTCAACAATATCCATATCTAAGCAACGAATTAGTTCATTGACTTAGTATGTAATTAAACCGACATATACCAGAAACATAAGAAGAATAATCATACTATATCCTCGATACACACATGAAGAAGCGTTGGCTCATAGAGACCTTGATTGTAAATGAAATATCCCAAGTACATTGCTTAATAGATGAAACACTAAATCCAGTAGTGGAACGTGAAACCACAACTTGCTTCTCCAAAGAATGATCTATCTCCTATGTAATACAAGAGAAGCCAAGCCAAGACTCCAGGAATCCAAGCCCTTTACTTGAGTTATGAGGAGCTATTTATAACAAACGATAATGACCTTTGAGCTTCCTCATGACTTTTCATATTCTATATATGAAATTTTACATTCCATATGTGGATTTTCACATTCCACGTGTGTCTCTTGGACTTCATTACATACAACTTATTACAAAATACAAATTAAAACTAATACGGTGGATATATGAGGAAAAATTACTAATAGTACAAAATATTATCGAATTGACAAGTCATTTTCTCCCTCATGGAGCTCATTGGTGATGTATGTGTGCCATTCCCTGAACTATGTAGAAATGACTTTAACCTGAATCAGAAAGCCCATTGCATATTGCATCTTCACCTCCAGTGCTTATGTCAATATGGTCTTTAATTTTTATCATACATTATTCCATATCCATGACAATTTCATGTGGCATTTGACTGGTGTGATGGAATATTGTAGAATAATGTCTTTGGTGATCTCCAAGCCTTCTTGTTCTGATGCTTTCTTGATTTGTTCTATGTATTGCCTGATCTCCTGGAAAATGATTTCCCTACCTCTTATTTCTTCAAGTGATCCTACTAAAGGCATCCCATATTTCTGTGCTAGAGACTCAAAACCATTGTGCATATGATTATAACCGGCAATAGTGTTAGTCGCTTGTTCTCTAAGATGATTGTAATTCAGAAGATGGAGTCTCGGATGTACTTAGTCCATTTCAATGGAAATCATATCCTCTCTCATTAACTGTTTCCGAACATTTGAATATTTGGTAGCCCATTTCTGAGGTTAATCAACCGCTATACTTTCCACTTTCATGAGCTTCAAGACTTGTTGTGTGTTATTCTAAATACCAATAAGAGGATATAATACTTTTTGTAGAAGTATCATTTCATCATATAACCATGTAGTGGTATCCTCCATTGGCCCCAGTTCCTCCTGCATGGTTGACTGTCATTCCACTGTATTAAAGTTGTGTCAAGCTGACCATTGATTCTCTGCAGCAAGGTGTTCCACATGTTGCTTTACTGCAACTAACTCTCTCATTATTTTGGAATTAACATTCAATAAATATTTTGAGTTATCCTACATTTTTGTAGCAAAAGAAACATTTGCCACCATGATTTCCCTGGGATTCCTTTTGGTATTGGAAGTTATAAACTTTTTTGTAGATATCGGGACTGGGTTCTCAGGATCATTTGGGAAGTATCTTCACCTTTGTTGCACAATCCTCTTCTTGAGCTAATCAAATGTGACATTGCACACATCCATGAATATTTATTTAGGTGGAGGTGTGATTCCCATTTCATCAAATGGGAGATGACCACCAGTGAGAGGAGGTTCTTCCGGAGAATCTGTTTCATCATCTATGGGTTGTATGGTGCCGTATTCCTCCAACTCTTCCTCTTTCTCATGATTCAACTATTCTTCCTCCAGTATTTTTGTTGCTACTTCCTCCTATGACTACCTTTGTTGTTCCTCTTCTTCTTCATGTTGCTTCCTGAGAAACTCATCTTGCTTCCCCTTATCCTCTTCTTCTAATTCTCTCGTTTCCTGCTCAACTTGAATAGCTCTTGTGTTCAAAGGATCGGATTTCCATTTTATATTGCTTTATCATATCGAATCATGCTTGATCCTTTTCCTAGGAGCTACACCCTTTGCTTGAGGATTTGTTTATGTTGCCTCCTATACCTTCATATATTGAGCTAGTGAAACTTGGGTTGAACTGGCTTTAATTCTTGGATGTGTTTCTCTAATTGCATTGTACCAGTTCTTCACCTTATCATCTTCTTTGGTAGACATTTATGAATATCTCCAATTGAAACCAGTCCTTTCACAATGTCTTTTGCACACTCTCCTAGAATCATATCCATGGAAGTCTTTAACTGCAAAGTGCAATCAGTCTAGCCCTTGTATTTCTAAATTTTTCGCCTTATGGCTCTATTGTAGCGGTTACAACACCCTCCAAAATTTTGGCTTGCATCCAAATTTCCAAGCCTTCATTGATATTTCCTTTGATTTTTGAAAACACTCGAGCTCACCCCATGAGCTCCTGTGAAGTCTTTTTACCTTTTCCTTTTTTGACTAGCAGTTGTCTTTTGGCATATTGATTGCTTTGGCATGCTTGTGATCTTGATCTGGTGAGTTTGAAGGTTTTTATTTGTATGTTTGGTTTGTCTTCGCTATGTAAACATCTGTCGTACTCACACACAAAGTTGTAAGCATTGTCGCACAAGTGTCGTCACAGTCATCCGAAGGTCTATCTCAAGTGTCGTGCTTGTCGCTCTCAGCTCTAAGATAGTCTCACCGAGGGCATGTTTTGTCTTGTTGTCTTGGTGGTCTATGTTGTCTCATCATCGAAGTATGCTAAGTTTGTGATCACAATGCAAAGTCTCCACAAGTTCACTTGCTTTCAACACTTAGCCATTTTCCTGAAAATTTGTCCGACCAGACAACCCTCTTCCATTAGACACCGACTGAGCTACACTACGTAGTCTCGACCCTCAGTGACCCTGATCTGCTCCCTAGAACTATGTAGAGCTTGAGTTTGTCCTTCAAGTCAGCTGCGTTGTGAAATCTTGGAGGTGAGTAGCATGTTTGTCTCCCAGAACTATGCAGAAACTGCCTCCATGTCCAAACTAAACTGCGCATTTCCCAAGCACAATAATCAAGCATCCTTTTGTCGATCGGAAGCCTGCATTACAGTGAGACCTAGGTCTGCATTGTTCTCCAAAAATGTGCATACCTGCCCAGCTAGCCCTTTACAGCCTTGCTCTGCACTGTTCTCCAAAACTGCGTAGACATGACCAGTTGGCCCTCTCCTTCCTTGCTCTGCACTATTCTCCAAGACTACGCAGACATGCCCAGCTGGCCCTTTCCTACCTTGCTCTGCACTATTCTCCAAGACTACGCAGACATGCCCAGCTAGCCCTCTATTTCCTTGTCCTGCACTGCTTCCAGAAACTGTGTAGACATGCCCAGTTGATCCCCTACTCCCTTGCTTTGCACTACCTTGAGAAACTACGCAGACATGTCTAGCAGTCCCCCTACTACCAGTCCTACACTGTTCTCCAAAACTGTGCATTCATGCTCAGCAGGTCCCTTGCAACCCAGTCATGCCTTGCTCTTTTAAATTGCGCAGAACTTCCGAGTAGGTCCCTTGCAGCCTTGTCTTTCCTTCTCTCCAGGAATTGTGCAGAAGTGCCCCCCTTAGGGTCCCACCTTGTAGCTGCCACAAGTTTCCTTCACTGCGGAATTCTACCCCCTAGTGGTCACTGTGCAGTTTTTCCTGCCATTGCAAGTTGTCCTCCCAGAGTTCCTCATTCCAGCCTGAGCTGCGCTCTACGTTGTCTCAATGAGTTGTCCTCGCTTCTTATCACCCGGAACACGAGAACAATGCATCATGATAGACTAGGTGGTTTTAGATTTGATGTCATCCCATCATGAATGAATTGTGGGAACAAGTACAATGATAGATCACGGTGAGACGACGAATGGGATGAAGAAGGATTGCACATGCTAGAAGACTTTCTTGCAGCTAGAAGAATGTACCAAGCACATCAAGCAAAAAGCGAAAGCAAAATATGCATTGAACCATCATGCAAGACCAAGACCATCGAAGACCCTATAGCACTATGCCATGCAGAGGAGAGGACAAAGCACACCAAGAGTACATCCATCACTCAGTAGTGTGGCAGCTCGATACAGACACCACAGTCAGCCATTACATGTCAGCAATTTCATGTCGAGTTGTGTCATGAGTTGTCTTGGCCACATCACCACTATGGGCCATATACGTTGTAATTCAATGTAATTTAAAGTAAATTCCAATGGACGCACACAAGAAGTTGAAGAGTCATGTCAGTTGAAAAATCATTAGAAGTTGAATGGTCATGAGGGTAGTCCAAGAGTCACAAGGGTCAATCATCACCCTTGGCTATATATACCCCTCCCATTGTATGAGCAAGGACTTTTCACCTTGGCTCCTCCCACATAGCCTTAAGAGTGTGTAGTTTGTTCTTTGAGAAGCGAGGAGTGGCTGCAATGTCCTACTACTGGGACTAGTGATGTATGGTGTACATATGTGTCTTGGGAATTTTTCTTAACTCAGAAGCCTATTAACGACATCACATTTTCATGCATGTTTTGTAGATATTTGTAAGACTACTCTTTAAACATTAGTAATGCATGTTTGCTTAACCTGTACTAAGATAGTTTAACTACTTTGGTTACTTTAGTACTTACATTATTGAAGATGTGTTGTATTATTTATTATTATTGTCTCGTCCGTGTGGACTACTCCATAGGACATTAGACATACCATTATTGTTTATTGGTTATAACAACTGTCACCTTCGTGTGGACTACCCTGTTGGATGGTGTACGTGTTTTCCCTTGCACTTTGGTTTTAATGACTAGCGCATCCATTGTGGGCTACTCCGCTAGATGCTGGATAGACCCTTGTTGGTTCGCATGTGTCTCTCCTTGGGTGGTACTATTACCTCTCATCTAGAGGCTCACTTTACTCTCCCCCCTTTTTAGTAAGAGAAGCTTGACCCAGTTACCTTACACACTCACCAGGCACACATACCTTGTTGTTTGAAGATACCAGTGTAACACTCCCATGTGATGACAACTCAAGCCAAGGTAGATCTCTAAGTATATGGAAATTGAGCCTTTGAACCGATGGGGCTCCTACACCAAACGATGTGAGGTCTAGTTGGGACTTAATACCAGGGAGATCCCCTTGGGTGACATATTTCCAGCACCGTCAACAAAATGGCACTACAAGGAGGGCCAGATGATTGGATGTGCTCGTAGAGTCTGGATTGAATCTCTTATTTAAAAATGGCTCTTCCTAACATCATAATCCTAGGATGTCTTTCTACAAAGTTCAGATGTACCTTCCCCACGGAAGTTATCAATGACCTGTCCATGTTAAAGTTTAGTGGTAAGGGTGAACCATATTTTCGTGTGCATGTGCGCCAAGTAATAAACTTTTTCCTACGCCACAAGATAGAGTACGAAGATGTCTGGACTATATTGCTCACCCTCACATTCGAATGCCGTGCTCAACACTAGTGTTACACATTACCCTTTGCCTCTATCGATTAATTTGGTCAGCTTGTCGAAATGATAATTAAAAAGTTCGATGAGTATAGCCATTGGGAATTTCGTGAAAAAATGTGTCGTTTAAGTATGGAGCCTAATGAATCAGTTGAGGACTTTTTTGATCACTTCCTTCACCTCTGTTACGAAATTCCTGAATATCTTGTGAACTTTGACTTCTTGAGAGAAGATTTTAAACACTTGGTTCATGGTTCTCAATACGGTGAACCTCCTGCTTTCCCTTCCTCGCCAACTCTTGTGGATCATAAGGCACCTCAGATTGCAGAGGAGGAGCCCAACACCCCATTTTTTCCTTGTCCTCCTCCTTTCTTGGTCTCGATGTGGGTAACCCCTTGTGGTGATTGTAAAGCTAAGAAGTCTGCGTAGCATGTCCCCAGCCCATCTTCTCATTTATCTCCCACTTCTATGGAGGAAGTTCCAAAATGGCTCAAGAAGCCTATAATAAAGACTCACTCCTCCGTTCCGCAAGAGCATGTCACCTTTCATAAATCAAGTCTCGAATATGATATGCATATCTTCCATCCTCCATCATCTACAAGCCATGACTCCTTGTACCATGACTTGATTGATCAATCCACTTCACCAACCAGCTATTCACATTCTTTTGATTCTCAAGCTACTACATCAAATTGCGATCAGGTGCAAGGTAGTCACATTACGCAAGCAGAGGAGTAGAAAGGTTAGGACACTATCAATCTTCCCTCTCTTATTCAAAATTGTGCGCATCAAAACAATTAGCTTCCATTCTTGAATGATTGTCAATCTGCTAATCTCGGTTGAACATCTTGTATAATTAATTCTTTTGATCAACCCCCAGTCTTGGGCAGTGATCGCTCCCATGCTTCCATATGTCATGATGAATGCCTAAGCACATCACGTGATGTTCTCTTTTGTCATGAAGACTCTAACTCAGATCTAGAATGTGCTCCAGTCAAAGAAGACGTCCATATTGAAACTTTCTCTTCACCTCACTTGTCTATGTGTCCTACCATTCACAACTCATCCACATGCGTTGAAGATACTCCACATTCTCTTGTTTCTGCATCCAATGAGTTATCTCCTCAATTGACACAAAGCAGTGAGCTTGTCTATGATGAAGTCGAAAACAGTCTAATCACAAAGCGTACTTCCCATTCCCTATCATCTCTTCTCTTGCATGAAGACAACTCTTCAATTCAGCTTGTTGAAGCTGAAAAATCTGGTGCAACCTGTGATAGAGATGGCTTCCATCCTAAGGGTATTTTTGAAATCAGCAATAGCATCCATCCTCAAGCCATGCATGACCTGGTTCAAGCTTCAAAATACGATTTTGTAATTTTGGAAAGTCTCAGGATGTGTCAGGGAGTCGAGGAACTTCAACATCTATTGATGGTTATGTCAGGACCTCACGACTCTGGTAAGCCCTTTGAACCCAATTAGATCTGGTTTCTCACACACAATTTGTCTATCTACATGGTCTCAATCAATTTGGATTCTCGTGTAAAAAAGTTTTGTTATTTTAGGTGTGATCTTTCAAATTTTCAAAATCTCACTTATGACTGAATCCACGAATATGTTACAGTGCACCCATCTTCATGCACATTTATTACATCGAACTTGGGTTGGGAGTGTTTGTCCCTCATGAAATCATGGAATTGTGAATTTGATCATCTCAAATATTGTCTTTGCCTGCAATCATACTTATCGAATTTTCCCTCTCATGATTATCTCCTCGGTCTTCTTGTGATCCTTGCACTACAAATTTGTCTACTCATCACACCAGAAATCTCCCTGGGTGATGATGAGTGAACAAGCTATCACACGAATCAAGTTCCTCTCCATTCACCATGCCCCAACTGGTTTCATGCATTCACAGTGCTGGCATCCTTTTTAAATTCCTGTGATGACCATGATGCCTGCGCAATTTTTCACCAGTTGCAGGAAGGTGGTCCATCATGTCTAGCTCACAACGAACTTGGTTCCATTATTCATAGCATTTGCAAGATTATTCAAATGAATTTTTCTTTGTTCATTGCAAACTGGGAATATAATGTCTCAACTAACTCATCTGGTCATTTCTCTATCTTGGGTGACTGTCGTTCGACTTATCATTTTTCTATGAGCACACCCGATGACAGTTTCTTCTCAAACTCTGATTTTCATTATTTACCATATTTCTCTTTAGACGTTTTTCAAGTAGGTGAGGCACTTTAGCCTTCGCTGATGGTTATGGTAGGTCCTCACTATCTTGGCATGACTACTGAGAATGATCGAATCTATCTTCCCGTCCCAGATTCCCATCATGGTGCCATCTCTCTTTTCAAAAATATGTCTTTTCGAAGATCACAAGGTTTTACAAATAGCCATCACATATTTTATGATCCAATCGTTGAATGGTTAGAACAATCTTACTTGGAAAGCCATGTTGCAAGCAACAAATTTCAATCTTTCCTTGCGCTTGATAAGAAGCTCGATGCAGACAAGGATGCATCTGTAAGAAGCTTCTGAGGTTTGTTTAGAAAGGGTATCCATCAAAAAGGTAAGCAAGTGTGTTGGGTGGTTCTGACACATATTTTCGCCCACAGGAAAGACCATCCTTTTCGTGTGCAGCTTGTTCAAGTTTTTGTATTTTCTATTGCACACTACTTTTTATATGTTTTAATCATTTGTTTCTTTGTGGATGCAGATCGGGAGAGACTACGATGGATTGACTAGAAATTTCATTTCACGTAACCTTGACGGTTTAGCTGTTAGGATAAGAGTAGGATTAGTTGCGTCTCAGCTTTCCCTTCCTTGCACTCAATTTGCACTCATATTCTGCCATGGTTTTCTTATTTTGGTTTTACATCTTGTTTTCTTTATTCATTTTGCTTTCTTGTCTTCTGGTTTTGTTTCTTTGTTGTTTACACCTTTCCTCTCGTCCTGTTTTTCCTTCATGTTGAGTTGTTCATTTTTTCGCACTACGCGAATAAGTGTTGTGCCTGCACTGTGTTCTGGTTTCTAAATGGGTATCTGGTTGAAGTTAAAAGAGTCTTGTGACACTACAACACTTGGCTAGTCCTGTGTCCATATTCTTTGTGCTTGGTTGTAACTTCTGGACGATGAAGTCTTGACAGGATATATGATCCGTCTATAAGGAAAGTTTTGGTCAAACCATGAACCCGTGTCCAGTATGGGAAATCGCATATATCAGTTTTTTGATCTGGTGTGTTCAAGCTTATCCAACTAGTAGAAACGGAGAAGTGGAAAATCTAAACGAGAAAACCTGAATCAGAGGTATTTACATGCTTCTCTAAAGGAACAACCTCTTCTACTCTCAATAAGTCGAGATCCATCTTCCGCCAAAAAAAAAATAAGTGCCTATGCACAATTTTCTTTCAAAAAGCAACTCCACCAGGGTATTGTCCAAGTTATCTGGTATTGGAGAAATGTTTGTGTTCCTGCATGACTCCGCTGGGGTTTTTTCCAGGCCTACTGGCAACAGAGCAACACCAGAGATGAAAAACTATATTCTGAAAATCTTAAGCCCGCGAACCAAATTACCTGTCCCGATTTGAAACACCATGATCTGGTTGAATCTTGTGTTTTGTTCAACTAAGTCGGTACAAGGTGAACCATGTTTGTCCATGGGGAAAGTGGAAAAGCCGAAGTGATCTACACAATGAATCAATACTCCCTGAAAGGCCAAGGCCATGCTCTGAAAATGAACCAAAATAGAGAAGTTGTTATTCAACCAATGTGTCACCAAGTGTTGTAGTGGCTGCAACACCCTTCAAAATTTAGGCTTGCATCCAAATTTTTTAGCCTTCCTTGGTATTTCCTTTGATGGTTTCAAACACTCAAGCTCACCCCATGAGCTCATGTGAAGTATTTTTCCCTTTTGCTTGTTTGACCAACGGTCGTCTTTTGGCATATCGATTGCTTTATTATGCTTGTGATCTTGTTTTGGTGAGTTTGAAGGTTTGTCTTTGTGTGTTTGGGTTATCTTCGCTATGTAAGCATTCGTCGTAATAACACACAAAGTTGTAAGAATTGTCGCGTTAGTGTCATCATGTTTATCCGAAGGTCTATATCAAGTGTCTCCCTTGTCCCTCTCAGCTCTAAGACAGTCTCATCGAGTGAATGTTTTGTCTTCTTTTCTTGGTGGTCTATGTTTTCTCATCGTCGAAGTATGCTAAGCATGTGATCACAATGTCAAGTTTTCACAAGTTCACTTGCTTTCAACACATAGCGATTTTCCTGAAAATCTGTCTGACCAGAAAACCATCTTCCACTAGACCCCGACTGAGTTGCACTACACATTATCAGCCCTTAGTGACCCTGCTCTACTGCCTGGAAATGTGCAGTGCTTGAGGTTGTCCTCCAGGTTAGCTACATTGCGCAATCCCGGAGGTGAGCAACCTATCTGCCTCCCATAACTGCGTAAAAACTGCCTCCATATCCAAACTGAACTGCACATTTCTCAAACACAGTCATGAAGCCTCATTTTATCGGTCAGAAGCCTACACTGCACTGAGAGCTGGGTTTGCATTGTTCTCCAGAAATTCCAAACTAGCCCTCTGCTGCCTTGCACTACACTATTCTCCAAAATTGCACATACATGCTCAGCTGGCCCTCTACTGCCTTGCTCTGCATTGTTCTCCAAAACTGCACAGACATGCCCAATTGGCCCTTTGTTGCCTTGTCTTGCACTGCTTCCAAAAACTTTGTAGACATGCTTAGCTAATCCCCTGCTGCCTTGCTCTGCACTGCCTTCAGAAACTGCATAGACATGTCTAGCAAACCCCCTACTGCTTGTCCTTCATTGTTCTCCAAAACTGTGTGGTCATGCTCAGCATGTCCCTTGTAGCCCAGTCATTCCTTGCTCTTGAAAACTATGAATAACTTCCCAACAGGTCCCCTATAGCGGTGTCTTTCCTTCCCTCCAGTAACTGCGTAGAAGTGCCCCCTCTCAAGGTCCCACCTTGCAGTTGCCACTAGTGACCTTCACTACACAATTCTAACCCCCAATGGTCACTGTGCAGTTTTTCCCAGTAATGCAGGTTGTCCTTTCGGAGTTCCTCATTCCATCATGATCTGTGCTCTACGCAATCTTAGTGAGTTGTCCTCCATCCCTGTCACCAGAAACATGAGAACAATGCATCATGGTAGACTAGGAGGTTTTGGATTTGATGCCATCTTGTCATGAGTGAATTTCGGGAACAGGTACACTGATAGATCATGGCGAGATGATGAATGGGATGAAGAAGGAGTGCACATGATATAAGACTTGCTTGCAGCTGGACGGGTGTACCAAGCACATCAAGCAACAAGTGAAAGGAACATATGCATTGAACCATCACGCAAGACCAAGACCATCGAAGACCCTACAACACTATGTCATGCGTAGGAGAGGATAAAGCGCACCAAGAGTACATCCATCACTCAGTAGCAGTAGCTTGACAGAGACCCACAGTCAACCAGTACATTTCAGCAGTGTCATGTCGATTTGTGTAATGAGTTTTCTTTGCCACATCACCACTATGGGCCATATCCGTTGTAACTCAATGTAATGTAAAGTGAATTCCAATGTACGCACACAAGAAGTTGAAGAGCCATGTCAGTTGAAAATTCATTGGAAGTTGAACGGTCATGAGGGTAGTCCAAGAGTCACAAGGGTCAAGCATCACCCTTGGCTATATATACCCCTCCCATTGTATGAGAAATGATTTTTCACCTTGGCTCCTCCCACATAGCCTTAAGATTCTTTAATTTTTTCTTTGAGGAGCAAGCAGTGGCTCCAATGTCCCACTATTGAACTAGTGATGTATGGTGTACAGATGTGTCTTGGGACTTTTGCTTAATTCAGAAGCCTATTAAGGCCAACACATTTTCAAGCATGTTTGGTAGATGTTTGTAAGACTACTCTTTAAACATTTGTAATGTGTATTTGCTTAACTTGTACTAAGATAGTTGAACTACTTTGGTTACTTTAGTACTTACATTATTGAAGATGTGTTGTATTGTTTATCACTATTGTCTCGTCCATGTGGACTATTTCGTAGGACATTAGGCAGACCATTCTTGTTTACTTTTTATAACGACTGTCACCTTTGTGTGGACTACTCTGTTGGACAATGTACGTGTTTTCCCTTGCACTTTGGTTTTAACGACTGTCGCATCCGCTGTGGACTGCTCCATTGGATGCTGAACAGACCCTTGTTGGTCTGCGTGTGTCTCTCCCTAGGTGGTAATATTACCTCTCATCTAGAGGCTCACATTACTGTCCCCCCTTTGCAGTAAGAGAACCTTTACACAGTTACATTACGCACACACCAGGCACACGTACCTTGTTGTTTGAAGATACCAGTGTAACACTCTAATGTGCTAACAACTAGAGCCAAGGCAGGTCTCTAAGTATATGGCAATTGGGCCTTCGTACCGGATCGGACTCCTACACCAAACAGTGTGAGGTCTAGTTGGGACTTCATACTAGGGAGATCACCTTAGTTGACAGATTTCCAGCACCGTCAACATGCTCTTCAATTCATACAACCTGATCCTCAAAGGTAAGGTTGGCCAAGGGGCTTTCTTCCTTCTGTGAAGAACTCCTAACAACCTTTTTTCCAACTAATATGCTACTTCTTGCAAGACTGCCTTATTATTCACATGGAGGAGAGATATGACATACAAAGAGTCTGATATATGTACCCTCGAGCGTTGCGATATCATGTAGTGACTTCTTCACCAGATCGGTCATTCAAGGAGGATTTATCTCATGTATCATATGGAATATAACTACAAAGAAATTCTCTGCCAACCTATCATATGCGCCTCTACAACTTGATTCTGAAAACACCCTGCAGTGGAAGTAGACTTGGAAACTTATTTTGCAGTGTCCAATTGCAATACATTCCTTGGAAATCATATCGTGCAAAGATTCCATCCAATATAAATGTAGACATATAGAATTTCAGTGCTTGGATTTCCCTTAAAGAGGCTTTTTCCTACCCCACATGATGTTGCAATTCAAATGACAATATATATGCCCAATTGAATACTTTACCACGAGTAACCACCATATTCAGCATATATATCTAGTTCTCCTCAAATTCCTTAGTGTTCTTTCACCCATGCAACTAACAACACATAGCAATGAGGTATTGATATAAATCCCTTAGAATCCTAGTCAGGTAGACCACAGATGGGCAATGTCGAAACTTAGCAGGCTCTCGACACCAAGATTTAATTATCTCACTTGTGTCAAGATCATCCCATCTGGTGTAAAATTTGTTATTTACATATTATGTGGGCCTTTTTCATATTATAGTAAGTCTACATGTCTTCCCCATAATAGGTTGCAAGATGAAAATTGCTTTTGCTACAAAGCATAAGATGAGAATTATCCATGTGTGTAAGAATCCACTCAATCACTTCTACACAAGGGATGATAGGGAACCTACATGCAATCCTGTGTATCATGGACCACCTGATATTGATATATAATTCCATATCTTCCAAGTTTTCGGCAAATTTTTTCTCCATGAATGTGTTTGTGTTGTCATTCCATGTGACCTCAGTAGACTTATTTATGAAGCATTGCATATCTGCATAGATGGGAATGGTAGGCTTTGTAACTTCAATAGTTTCCTTAGTTATTGCCTCTAAATATTCTTTGGAGGCCACTTGACATGTAGTGGGAGGCATGATTCCAATAGATGATGAAAGAGTAACAATACTTGCAGCTTGAACACCTATTTGTGGAAGCACACTCATGGCGAAAACGATTAGCTTTATGAAATATCCTATATATTACAAGCAATAACTTAGAAAATCATATTCATGAAGCCATTAAATGTAACTGAGAATGTTAAGCCTATCAATGACGACACATATCTAATTGCAAGGGGAATAAATCTACATTCAAACTAGGAGGGCACATTTCCAAAGCACGAAGGAAGTTCAAGGCTCATTCGTGGCTTTGATGTGCGCTCATGCACTCAAGCAAGAGAGAGAAAACATCAAGGGTTCACGGTGCACTAACGAAGCATGAAGAAAGTTCATTCGGACCTTCGAGGTGCACTCATGCACTCAAGGAGACTAATAGGGTGCAAGGGCACACTACAAAGAGATGAAGGAGTGAAGCTTTAGGCCTTCAGACCTTCAAGGTTCACTCATGCGCTCAAGAGGACAAGGAGGGTGCACTGGTGCATGCTGAAGAGGCAAAGGGAAAACATTCAAGCCTTTAGGGTGCACTCATGCACTTAAGGAGGGTGCAGTTCTTCATGATGAAGTAGTGCACACTTGAGGGAAACTTGTCTTTTTTGGGCTCATTTTTCTAATTTAATCAGGTCTTCAGCTTCCAGAGGTGCATTATGTCATATAATGGCTCAAGGAAAAGTTTAGCAGCAAACTTGCATGATAGAAATGTGGAGAGGAAATATTTATAATTTTTTATGGGTGTTGTCACAATCATGATTAAAATGTGAAGAGTTAAGGAATATGCAGAGTCATAGCCTGTGATAGAAAATTAACACTTCTCGAAGCAAGAAGGAACTGAAATGCTAGTAAATAAATTGAAAAGAAAAGAAACACCAACAAGAAAAGCAAGATCGACATAAAAAACATGAAAGGAAACCGATAGAATCGACATGCAAACTTAATTGGAATGAAGATTGGCGAAGAGCTTCTTGATCCAAAGATATTTGCCCAACCCAAATGAGGACGATTATGGCAAAGAATGATTAACTAGGTTGAATTAAAAGAGATTACATGTAAATCAATTTCATGCATGCTCTCCACTTGTCGAAGAGTGAATGAGTTAGTTAAGAAAAGTGAGATGGGATCCTATTTTCTAGGAGTTCACCCACATGCAACAAGAAAGTGCATGCATGGGTTCTAGAATGGTGCATGTCTTCGTGTTGAAGGAATGCACTCAAGGAGGGGGAACTTGTTGAGCATGAAGGGGTGTGCTCAAGGAGGGTGCAGTTCTTCATCCCAAAGGAGTGTGCTCAACACAAGAGAAATTCATTGTCCTCTCGAAGTGTGCTTTTTCCTTAAAAGTGATTTTGCTTACTTTCGTTTGCTTTTGTGTGCTTTTTATGTGTGTGCATAGCAAAAAAGGCTAGTTTATAAGTCAAGAAAATCTATGAGTTCACTTAACCATGGACAAGATAACATAATAACTTCTAAAGGCTTAGTGATGACACTTAGGAAACCTTGACTTACGAAGATGCAACACTTAGAGAAAACAAAAGAATAACAAATCAAACAACGTGACAACATGGGGTGGTTTGAAACAATGGTTCATGTAGGCTCTAAAATTAGGAGGGTCATTTTTGCACCAACAACACTTGGTGACACACTAGGAGAACCCCAGCTTCTTTGATATGGTTTCATTTATGCATGAAGTCTCAATTCTCCAGGAAGTATTGATTCAATCATTGAATTACCTCAGCTCCCCACTCTACCTGGTTAAAGATACAGTCCCTTACATTCATCACTCGGCATAACACATCATAAAACAAGCCATATCATGATACCTTTGACGAAAGTAAGGGAAATATAGCATGGCGATTTAAAAAATATCAGAGTATGAGTTTTACATCTCTGGTGTTTTTTTGCTACAAGTAGGCCTTGACGATACCCCGACGGAGTCACTACAGGAATGCAAGCGTTGCTTCGCTGCTAACAAGCCTGGACAGTACCATGTTGAAGTCTCTTGCTTCACCTCCTTGTGCAGGAAGCCTTTCTCTTCTTCACCCCTTTTTTTTGTTTCTTTTCATAGAACTGTGCTTAGGTACTTATTATTTTCAATGGGCGGAAGAGAGATCCCGACTTATTGAGAACAGAACAGGTTGCCCCTTCAGAGATAGGTTTAATACCTTTGATGATTTGTTCTCTGAAGGTCTTCCCCTTGTCTTACCCTAGTCATATAGATAGGAAATAATACACTATTAATAAATAATACTGAGTGCAAGAACGAGAATCCTAAATAGATACGGGCATCACGGTTTTCTTATAGCTTCTCGACTGAAGGATCATATTTTCCAACCAAAAATCATTGACTTGAAAGATGTAAATCAACTCAAAGAAGAGGGTAACAGATAATCCAAGGGTTTTATGTTACCATAACTTTTGTTTCGCAAAATATTATCCACATCGTCTTGAAGTTCAAAACCATCTTTATTCAAGGACTAACGAAACCAAAAGAACAAAACAAGAAGATGAAAGTGCAAAATAGGAATGCAATGCATCTAACTAAATTAAACCTACCCTATCCTAATCTAAACATAAAAGGATTGGGTCATGTGAAATGGAACTTCTAATGTGACCATTGAAGTTGCTCCCAACTTTGAAGTTGAAGGATGTGATCATGTAAGACTAGATGGACGTACAGTGTAGTGAAAAGGTTAAACAACCAAAACATTCATATTGACAGGTAAAAACAAGAAATGCAAGCAAAAAGGTGTGACATTCTTAACTACTTTATAGGAAAAAATACTCCATAAAAACAGCAACTACCTATCTCATGACCATACAAGACTCAATTGAATGCATGAAGGAACAAGCCACGAGACATGGGTCCTGACTGATAAGACTCTTCAAGGGAATCTGCAATAGGATCATGGAAATAACCTTTAGGAAAACTTTGACAAGAAATATTAATAAAATAAAAATCCCTATCATAAGAAAAATTAACAATATGACCACAATTCTTGTTGTCGTGCAAGTTGAATTCTTCGATGGATGATGCAGATGGTACGTCAAATCGAAGGATTTGACAATTGTTAAGATAGTTCTATATTTCCACATAACAGATCAAATATTTGCATGAGGTGGGATGTAGCGATCGAAGATCAAAATTCAAATTAAATTTTCTACCTTGAGGGTTAAAAAAAAATATGTGAAGAAAATGAAATCCCTCAAGAGAGAGTCAATATCCCAGGAGATGAAATTTATGACAAGATTTTGCAAGAAAATCTTAAACTGGCCAAAATCACAAATATTGTATGGATGATAGGAACTTGACATAACCATCAGCGTAGGCTGAAGTGTCATATTCACTTGACTTAACTTGAACGCTGAAAAGATTAAAAATTAGACTGAGAAAACAAGGTCAGTTGCTTGTCTAAACAAGACTCATTATTCAAATCATGAGATTCATAAGGGAACTGAGGTTGATTAGGTAGATTTTTTAGATTATCACAAAAATACTCAATGATAAGCATGTCATATTATTGATCGAAAGGAGCTATACATAAAATGAAATATTCCATAATCACATCAAACTCCATTTGAAACTTTCATAAATATGAATCTTCTTGTGGGAACGAAAATTCATCCATAGACTTAAACATCATCACCATACAATTCAGAAAAAAGGAAATGATCAGGGTCATGGTTTTCTAAGGATTCAACTTTATTAATGAGTTGAGGATCGACAAGAGAAATATCAAGATTTGAAGATGATTTATTGATAGGATCAAATAAATCATCATCAGGGGAAAGATGTGAAAGAAAAGTAATTCCTCATCAGCAAATTGATCTTCTGACTTACTGATCAGTTCAGGTTCAAAACATAGAACATCAAAAGGAAGGGGACATGGAACAAAAGGAATATTGGATTCATCGTCGGGATGTTGAAGTTCCTTTTGAATAGGAGAACATGATAAGTCTGATTCGAAATATTTTCTTGAAATCATGACTAAGAAATGAAATTTTTCATCCAAAAATTCTCAATCCACATCCTCATCTAGAAATTCATAACAAAGATGAAGGAATATGTCAGCAAAATGTTCAAGATATTCTTTTTATTCCATTATTAGTTTATCGTTTTCATTAAGAACATCTTGATATTCATATTTGTCGAAAACGCGATGAAGCTCATTAACCAATTGCTTAAAATAAGAAATAGAAGTAGTCAGTAATGAATAACCCCATTTCTTTCACAACCATCCAATGTGAGGGTACAACCTTGCAAGGATTTCTTCGTAATAAACACTACTTGAAAAATAAAATGAACAAAATCAATTACGTAATCAAGGATGGTTGTTGTACCCTTCCCATCAAATTTCAAATGTGACCAGTTATGTAAAAATTTTGCAGGGATTGAAAGAATAAAGCTTCGGAAAAACACCTTGGGATTATGATCTGGGATAAAGAAATTAAAGGTAAGAGATTCAAATAGACTTCACAAGCTCATATTTTCATCTATCCCTCATTCTAGTGCCAAAATGTTGACGGTGTTGGATGTTGCCAACATGTAAGGGGATCTCCCCAATGTGAGGTCCCAAATAGACCTCACACCATTTGGTGTAGGAGTCCCATCTGACTGTATGGTCTGGCCACCATCGGAAATGTTTCAAAGATGTGCCTTGGTCACAACACATACACAAGATAGCACAAACACCTATTTGGGTAAGTAATTATGTAAGCTTTGTGTGACACCATATGTAAGATGCACAGGTAACTTCCACGGCTAGTAAGGGAAAATGATCCTCTGGTTAGGGAAGTAATAGTACTCCTTAGGGAAACCCGGGAGCGAAGTGAAAGGCTTGTTGAATACTTGCAGATTATTTCACACAATAAACAACAATCATGAAATCATAACAGCACTTACTCAACAATATCCATATATAAGCAACGAAATAGGTCATTGACTTAGTATGTAACTAAACCAACATTTATCGAAAACAAAACAAGAATAGTCCTACTATGTCCTCGATACATGCATGAAGAAGTGTTGGCTCATAGAGATTCTAATTATAAATGAAATATCCCAATTACATTGTTACATAGATGAAACACTAGATCCAGTAGTGGAACATGAATCCACAACTTGCTTCTCCAAAGAATGATCTATCTCCTATGTAATACAAGAGAAGCCAAGGAAAGACTCCAAGAATCCAAGCCCTCTACTTGAGTTATGAGGAGTTATTTATAACAAATAACAATAACCTTTGAGCTTCCTCATGACTCTTCAACTCCTATGACTTTTCATATTCTATATATGACCTTTTACATTCCATATGTGGCTTTTCAAATCCTAGATGTGTCTCTTGGACTTCATTACATACAACCTATTACAAAAGATAAATTACATTTAAGATGGTGGCTATATGAGACAAAATTTCTAATAGGACAAAATATTATCAAATTGGAAATTCATTTTCTTCCTCATGGAGCTCATTGGTGATGTATGTTTTGTCATGCTTTGAACTCCATAGAGATGAATTTGATCTGAATCAGAAAGTTTGTTGCAAACCAAATCTTCACCTCCAATGCTTCTCTCAATATGGTCTTGGAGCTTGATTGTACATTATTCCATATCAATGGTATTTTCATGTGGTCTTTGACTGGTATGATGGCATATTCTAGAATAATGTGTTTGGTGATCTCCAAGCCTTCTTGTTCTGATGTTTGCTTGATTTGTTCTATGTATTGCCTAATCTCTTGGAAAATGGTTTCCCTGCCTCTTATTTGTTCAAGTGATTCTACTGAAGGCATCCCATGTCTTTGTGCTAGAGATTCAAAAGCATTATGTAGACAACTATAAGTGGCAATAGTGTTAATCGTTTGTTCTCCAAAACGGTTGTAATTATGATGGTGGAGCCTCAGTTTTACTCGATCCATTTCAACAGCAATCTTGTCCTTTCTCACCAACTGTTGCAGAACATTTGGATGTTTGGCAGCCCAATCTTGAAGTTGATCAATCACTCTACTTTCCACTTTCAAGAGCTTCAATACTTCTTGTTCTTTTTTCTAAATACCAACAAGAGGAGCTACCACTTGTTGTAGAAGTATCATTTCATCATACAATTGTGCCATGGTATCCTCGATTGGCCCCCGTTCCTCCTACATGGATGACTACCATTCTGCTATATCGAAGTTGTGTGAAGATAATCGTTGATTCTATGCAGCAAGGTGTTCCGCTTATTGCTTAAATGCAGTTAACTCTCTCCTTAATCTAGCATTCTCATTCAATAAATATCATGAGTTGTCTTGCATTGTTGTAGCAAAAGCAACATTTTCCACCATGATTTCCCTAGTATTTCTTATGGTATTAGCAGTTATCACCTTTTCTGTAGATATCGAGATTGGGTTTTGAGGTTCATTTGGGAAGTATCTTCACCTCTATTACATGATACTCTTCTTAAGTTGATCAAACATGACATTGCACACATACATAACTATGTCTTTAGGTGGAGGTGTGATTCCCTTTTCATCAAATTGGAGATGACCACCCATGAGAGGAGGTCCTTTCGAAGAACTTGGTTCATCATCTATGGGTTGGGTGGTGTCATTTTCCTCCAACTTCTTCTATCTCCCGATTCAACTTTTCCTCCTCTATTTTTTTTTCTTCTTCTTCCTCCTGTGACTGCCTTTATTGTTCCTCTTCTACTCTCCTTATTTCCTCTTCTTCTTCATGTTTCTTCCTGAGCAACTCATCTTGCTTCCTCTTCTCCTATTTTTCCAATTCTCTCATTTCCTACTCAGCTTGAATAGCTCTTATGTTCAAAGGATCAGCTTTAGATTTCCTATTTATTTCCCCTATTGAATCATGCTTGATCCTTTTCTTGGCTTGAGGAGTTGTTTTCACTACCTCTTGTACCTACATATCTTAAGCTGGTGAAACTTGGGGTGAACTGGCTTCAATTCTTGGATGTGTTTTTCTATATGCATTGTACCAGTTATTTACCTTCTCATCTTCTGTGGTATACATTGATGAATATCCACAATTAAAACGAATCCTTTCACAATGTTACTTGCACACTCTCCTAGGATCATATCCATGGAAGTCCTTAATTGTAAAGTGAAAGCAGTCTAGCTCTTGTATTTCCGCATTTTCCTCCTTGTGGCTCTTCAGTTCATACAATATGATCCCAAAAGGGAAGGTGAGCCAAGGGGTTTCTTCCTTCTACAAATAAATGCTGACAACCCTTTATCCAACTGATATGCTACTTCTTACAAGACCACCTTATTATTCACATATCGCAGCATGAGGTGAGGGGAGATCTGACATCCAAAGCATCTGATATATCTACCATCAGGCGCTGCAAACCAATATGTGATATCATGTAGTGATTCCTTCACCAGATTGGTCATGTAAGGAGGATCAAACTCATATAGCATATGGAAAATGATTGTGAAAAAATGCTCTGCCAACCTTGTTGGCATTATGATACAGATGTTGTCCTTAATGGCAACTCACATAGATGACAATTCACAGTGCAACAGGTTAACAGCAAAGGATTATAGATCAGACTCCAGAAATGGTTTAAGAAGTATACGCTAGTTCATTTTGTCCAAGTAGCGTATACATGCGGGTTAATAGAACAAAAGGAGTGTATACATATACACACATTTTCAAAGAAGGAAAAGCGTGTATGGGATGGAAAATCAAGGTTTTGGTCAAAGGTATTGTTCTAAGGTACTTGGTCCAAGGTATTGGTCTGAGGTATTTGGTCCGAGGTATTGGTCCTAAGTAGTTTTGGTCTGAGGTATTGAGAAAGGCCTAAAACTATATAAGGACAAGAAGACCGTTAGACCATGGTGTGCAAGTGAATAGGTTTCTGAGGAATACTTCTATCTAAATTATATGTCATGTTGCAGGGGCTATGATTATGACTCATGAGATGATCTGAAATATTTTGTGCACCTTGGATACAATGTTAGATCAGGATCATAAGAACTGAAATGACTTATCATTGCATGATCTGATGTTGATTGGGCTAGATCTGAATACTAACGCATGTTTTATTCTGTAAATGTTATGATCTAGGTATGAGAGAAGTCTGGAATAGTTGTGAAGTTTTAAGTTAGTATTTTCATATCTGTACGATGGTTCACTTTGATAAAAGCGCATATACAAGTTGGTTCAGCACATTGAAGTAGTGTATACATTATGAAATATGATGTTTGAAGTTGCAGTTGGTTCTGGTTGTTGATGCAGAGTTCTGGGTTCTGCTCTGTGTTTTGGTGACAGTGTTCTGAATGTTCAGATTGATTGATTGTGATTTGCTTCAATGATGATGGGTTTTTAGTGATTGGTTGTATTGCAGTGGTGATTGATTTTGAGATTCAATGTTGTTGATGGGTCTAGTATGAAAATTTGATGAAATGTGGCCTTCAAATTGTGGTGTTGTATTCCAGGAGTATCCAGTCTGAAAATTTATGAAACGTGGTCCCTGGAGGAAGAGAGAAGGTTGTAGCCTTCTATAGGCCAGCACCTACATACTGGTAAACATATCGGCCAGTACAAGAGCCAGGGGGTTGGAGCTCCCTTCTAGTAGCAGCTGGAAAACGAGTGAAGGTTGGAGCATTCTGTAGGTTGGCACCTGCGTACTAGTAAATGGATCGACTAGTACAAGAGCTAGGGGGTTGTAGCTCCCTTATAATAGAAGCTGGAGAATGAGAGAAGTTTGTAGCCTTATGCAGGTGGGTGCCTGCATACTGGTATGATTCTGCACCAGTACAAGATTGTAAACATGTTTTTCTTATATTAAAAGAAGACATCAGCAGGTGATTTTTGTCCCGTATTGGGTTTCCACCTTCAATATTGGTGTTGATGTGTGTTGCTTATGTGTGATTGTTTATTCTATTATTACTGCACATGGTTACTGTTTATATGGTTAATGAAGGACTAATGCATTGATTAAAGATCAACATATGATTAATTAACTGAATCATAAGTGTGTTGGATATACGTTGGTTGCTTTAAAGACAGTTGTGTGTACACGTGAGTTACCTTCATTGAAGTAGTGTATATAAATCTGAGTATGAAATATTGATTCACCCCCCCCCCTCTCAGTATTATTTCCAACAAAACTATTATATGCACCTCTAAAACTTGATTCTAACAACACTCTACAGTGGAAGTAGACTAGAAACTTAATCTGCGGTGTCCAGTGATAATACATTGTTGGGAAGGCATATCGTGCACAGATTCCATCCAATAGAAATGTAGGCATATAGAATTTTAGTGCCTAATTTTCCCTAACATATGCTTTTAACTACCCCACATAATGTTTTAATTGAAATGACAATATGTCTTCCCAATTGAAGACTTTACCATGGCTAACCACCATATTTAACACATATATCTAGTTCTCCTCAAATTCCTCAATGTTCTTTCGGCCATGCAACCGATAGCACATAGAAATGAGGCACTGATATACATCCCTGAGAATCTTAGTTGGGTAGCCTGCAGATGGGTGATGTTAGAACTTAGAAGGATCTCGACACTAAGATTTAATGATGTCACTTGTGTTGAGGTCGTCCCCTCTGGTGTAAAAAAAATTATTTGCATATTCTATAAGCCTTTTCATCTTATAGTAAGTTTGCAATATATGTTCTCCATAATAGGTGGAAAGTTGACCATCACTTTCACTATGAAGCAAAAGATGAGAATCATCCATGTGTGTAAGAATCCACCCAATCACTTATGCACAAGGGATGACAGGGAACCTAAATGCGATCCTTTGTATCCTGGACCACTTTATATTGATGTATACTTCCAAATATTCCAAGTTTTTAGCAAATTGTTTCTGTATGAATGTGTATTTTATGTCATTCCATGTGACCTTAGTAGACTTATATATGAAACAATACATATCTACATAGATGGGAATGGTAGGCTTTGTAACTTCAATTACTTCCTCAGTGCTTGCCTCTGAAGCTTCTTTGGAGGCCACTTGACGTGTAGCGGGAGACATGGTTCCAACAGATGATGAAAGAGTAACAATACTTGCAATTCAAACACCTGTTTGTGTAAGCACACTCGTGGTGACAACAATTAGCTTTATGAAACCTCCTATCTATTACAAGCAATAGATTAGAAAATCATATTCATGAAGCCATTAAATGTAAATAAGAATGTAAGCCTATCAATGATGACACATAGATACTTGCAAGGGCAAGAAATTTGCATTCAAATAAGGAGGGCGCACTTCCAAAGCACAAAGTAAGTTCAAGGGTCATCCGGGTTTTTGAACTGCACTCAAGCAAGAGAGATAAAACATCAAGGGCATACAGCGCACTAACGAAGCATGAAGGAACTTCATTCGGGCCTTCAAGTTGTGTTGATGCACTCAAGAGGACAAGGAGGGTGCATTGGCACATGACAAAGAGATGAAGGGAAAACCTTCAAGCCTTCGGCATGAATTCATGCACTCAAGGACGGCGCAGTTCTTCGTGAAAAAGGAGTGAGCTCTTGAGGGAAATATGTCTTTTATGGGTGTAGTTTTCTAAGTTAGTCACGTCTTCAACTTCCAAAAGTGTGCTCTGTCATAGAATGGTTCAAGGACAAGTTCAGTAGCGAGATTGTGTGATAGAAATGTGGAAAGGAAATATCTATAAGATTTTATGGGTGTTGTTTCTATCATGATTAGAATGTGAAAAGTTAAGGAATATGCAGAGCCATAGCCTGCGATAGCAAATTAACACTTGTAGAAGCAAGAAGGAATGAAAATGCAAGTAAATAAACTGAAAAGAAAAGAAACGCCAGCAAGAAAATAAAGATTGACAGCAAAAACATGAAAGGAAACCAATAGAATTGACATGCAAACTTGCTTGGAATGAAGATCGACGAAGAGTTTCTTGATCCAAAGATGTGCACCCAACCCAGATGAGGATGATTATGGGACAAAATGATTAATTGGGTTGACTTAAAGAGATTACATGTAAATCCATCTCATGCATGCTCGCCACTTGTTGAAGAGTGAATGGGTTAGTTAAGAAAAGTGAGGTGGGATCCTATTTTCTAGGAGTGTGCCCACCTGCAACAAGACGTGCATGCATGAGTTCTAGAAGGGCATATGTCTTCATGTTGAAGAAATGCGCTCAAGGAGGGCACACTTGCTAAGCATGAATAAGGGCGTAGTTCTTTAGCCCAGAGGAGAGCGCTCAACACAAGAGCAATTATTCATCATCTCGAAGTGTGCTTTTACTTGAAAAGTACTTTTTATTGCTTTTGTGTGCTTTTCGTGTGTGTGCATGGTGAAAAAGGCTAGTTTCTAAGTCAAGAAAAGTTATGAGTTCACCTAACCATGGACAAGATAACACAAGTGCTTCTAAAGGTTAGGTGATGACACTTAGGAAACATTGACTTAGGAGGATGCGACACTTAGAGAAAACATAAGAATAACAAATCAAACAATGTGACAACACTAGGTGGCTTGAAATGACGGTTCATGTAGGCTCCAAAATTGAGTTAGGAAAAAAATTTGGAGGGTCATTGTTGCAGCAACAATAAGAGTGTAGACATTTGGTGATGGTCATTGAGAAATTCAAAAATTGTTAGCGTGCCTCCTCTATAGCATGGAGGAAGACAGAGGAGGAGCAGAATGGAGGATGGAAAAGTTTGGTTTTCCACTCAACAACACACTTCTAACACTGTGCAACTTATCCAGAGCTATAGGCGATGATTTTCCACTGGTTCCTCTAACTTTGGAAACCTCGAGCTCATTTGGAAAGCTCTACTGATATAAAGTCCTCCCACCAACATGGCTCCCCTCCTCCCCTCAATCCTCCATTTTCATAAGTGAAAGGAAAAGGTCTCGTGGTCCAAGGCTCTCCTAGCTAGAAGCTCGAATCAAAAGTTGATAATTCAATGAATTCCCCCTCCGGCATAACCAAGACTGCTAATGGAGAGCCCTCTTAGCAATAAATGAGCTCTTGTAACTGCCTTATCATTGAATAAAAGGCAAAAGAAGGTTCATTTGGAAATGTTGGAGCTGGCAAATAAGGATACAACAAGCGCAGTATGCACTCACCAGTTCCATGGGAAAGCAAATAACTTGACCAGGTAATCCATTATGCTTTATTTTCTAATGTCTCTCCTTAGATTACTCTATTATTTATGAAAGGACGAGGTAGGAAAAAGGGCCAGGATGGCAAGGTCAATGCAAACAAACCCGATAATGATGTCGTAGGGGGTAGGAAAGAGTCTAAGAAAAAAGTAAAATTTCCATGCAAGTTATTCAATGGGGATCATTTGACTCATCTCTTCCCTAAGATCCAAGACGCTCAGTGCTTCTTAGTGTAGCAAGGGTCCTCTAGCTCCCAGGCTGTCCTCACTAACCCTTTTCCCCAAGGGAAACAATTACTTGTTAGTGCCAACTCTAATATTGGTACCCTTGATAGGGGCAACCAGGAAGGAGATAATTCGTCAAATGTCTACATGATGAGCTCACATATCGACGTCGCTATGGGATCATGTGATTATAGTGAATTGCAATCATCTAAGGCTAAGTTTGCTTTTGATGCCTCAGAGCCACTCCATATTGATAGGCCCTCTGTTGATTCTATACCTTGGATGTCGAAAGGCTCCACAAAGTGCTCGACCATTAACCCTAATGCTAGGGTAGCCCAGAACTACTCGATTGTAGAAGATCTGGCTCAAAGTCCTTGTGCTATGTCAGCGTTAGAGGTACTCCAATCATGCCCCGCTCAGAGGAGTGCATTACTCTCGGCAATCGAAGTAGTAGATCCAAAAAATTCTCTTGTGCTCACTTTTGATATGTCAAACGTCAAAAAGAGACTTCCCCATCATATGGCTTTTCAGATAAAGTCTACATATCGAAAGACCAACATCTTTCGAACCGTTATCAATGAGGGAGCTTCCACATGTGTGATGTCCATGTCATGTTGGAAGGCCATTGGATTGCCTCAAGTTGTTCCTTCGCCGACTCTATTGACGAAATTTGATGGACATTCTCATAGGGCGCACAGGGTTTTTCCAGCCTTTCCCATTTGTGTTGGGGGGAAGGTGGTAAATATTGAGGTAGAAATAGTCGATGTGAATCTGGATTACAACCTCCTCTTAGGCAGGAATTGGATTTACGAGATGGATGCCATAGTTTCATCATTATTTCACATCCTTTGTTTTCCTCATGAGGGGAGGATTGTAAAAGTTGATCAGATGGACTATTCTCCAAGTGACTCGCATGCATCTTCTGATTCTATTGTTCCATTAGTGGACAATCCCAGGAAACCTGTAGAGAATTTAGGAGTTGGGATGTACTCTTCTTTAATGGGTATTTTTTATCTTCCTTCTCCTATAGCTAGAACCAATGTTATTTCATCCTCCAAGGGACCTTCTCGAAGAGAGTTCTTTTGAACTCATTATTTTTCGGACCCTTGGCCTTTACCTTCGTCTAACACCACATTAGATGGAGGGCAGGTAGGTGGAATGGCATGTCCTATGTCTGCAGTAGAAATTGCTTATCAATCTATTATTAACTCTGCAGACTCCCATCCTACTCCTTTCTCACCAGAGGAGTTAGATGGAGATGTGGCTCCGGCCTGGGCCCTCGATTCAACTTTGGCTCAGGATTGCTTAGATACAGCCTTACCATCTGAGGAAGCAATCCTAGAAGCAATAATGGGTGTTGATAGACCATGGGATGATCTACATCTTCGTTAATATTTCCTCCCTCATTTGCAATAAATTGAGTCAAGTTTGTCGAGTCCTTTTACTAGTGATGCTCATACAATTTTAAACCCTTTGGCCCCAGCATAGTTTTTTGCCAAAGATAACATGTTTGTTATCTCACAAACTATATCGGTGAACATCTCTAGGAATCCTAACATAATTGAAAATGTCTTCATCAGTGCTGATTGTTCCCCTGAAGAAATTCAAATTTATAGCGTCTCTTCAAAGAGTTTTGTGATGTGTTCACTTGGTCTTATGAGGAAATGCCTGGAACAGATCCGTCTATTGTCCAGCATGAGATCAAGACATATGAAAATGCTAAACCTGTTCATCAAAAACTTCGATCAATTAACCCTAGAAAAGCAGCAACTATCAAAGCTAAAGTCGAAAAGCTGCTAAAGGAAAGTTTCATATACCCCATCCCTCTAACTAAGTGGGTCTTTAATCCAGTCCCCGTAGACAAAAAGCAAGGAACGATTCGAGTATGTATTGAGTTTAGGGACCTAAATAAGGCTCTTCTGAAAGACAATTACCCCACACCTTTTATTGATCAAATTATTGATGAATGTGTGGGTAATGAATTTTTTTTGTTCATGATGGATTTTCTGGTTACAATCAAATTACTATCCATCCAGAAGATCAGCACAAGACAGCCTTTATTTGTCCTTGGGGTACGTTTGCGTACAAAAAGATGCCTTTTTGCCTCAAAAATGTTGGAGCCACTTTTCAACAGGCCATGCCTTATTCTTTTCATGACATCAAGCACTTTATCAAAGCATATCTGAATGATCTAGCTGCTCGTTCTCGAAAGAGAATTGATCATCCTAAGCACCTTCGATTGATCTTTGAGCGGCGTTGTTTTTATAAAATTCGGTTGAATCCAAATAAGTGTGTTTTCGCAGTCACATCTGATCAATTGTTAGGATTCACCGTGTCAACAGAGGGGATTCGTGTTGATTGCTTCAAGGTTGAGGCTTCAGGTTCCTCCTACGTCCTCCATACGTCAACTTCAACGTCTTCAAGGAAAAGCAAATTTCTTGAGGAGATTTATAGCCAATTATGTTGAGATCACAAAAGGATTTATGTGTTTTCTTAAGAAAGGGGTCTTGTTTTTATGGGATGATTTCATGCAATGATCTTTTCATGCTCTGAAAAATGCATTAACCTCTACTCCATTGTTGAGTCCACCTGATTATAGTAGAGATTTCCTCTTTTATCTCGCTACAGCAGAATCAACCATTGGTATGGTTCTGGTTCAAGAAGATGATGCCTTATGTGAGCATGTAATCTACTATCTAAGTCGAGGCTTGGTAGGTCCTGAACTGCGCTATTCTCCCATCGAGAAATTAGATTTGGCAGCTATCCATGTTGTCCAGTGGCTTCGGCATTACATTCTGCTTCGAAAAGCATTCGTCTTAGCAACTGTCAATCCATTTCAGTTTGTTCTCAGTAGGAAAGTACTTGGGGGAAGATATACTAGATGGATTGTCATTTTGCAAGAATTCGATCTCAAATTCATGTCAGGTAAATCTAAGAAATATTTAGTATTTGCAGAGTTGATATCAGAGCTACCATGTGAGGAAGAAATTATTCACAAGGAATTTTTCCTTATGAACACTTATTTCTTATTTCTTCACAAGATCCTTGGTGTGGGGATATAATTATATATCTCCATAATTCGAAGTTCCTACCAGCTTTTTCCAAATATGAGCATAGAAATTTGCGTCACCTCGCTAAGAATTATGCTATTATATGTGACACATTGTGTCATCGCGAGATCGATTCAATCCTTAGGCGTTGTTTAACCTTGGAAGAAGCCAAGTTAGTTCTTAATGATTGCCACAGTGGAGCTTGTGGTGGCCATCTATCTGGGGAGTAGGCTACTTTTGGCCTTCGATCTTCAAAGATTGTATTGAAGTGATCAAAATATGCCATCCTTGTCAAGTCTATACTCGGAAAATGTGCACACATCCAGCTCATCTTTTCCCTGTTATCACTGTCGATCCTTTCACGAAGTGGGGCATTGATTTTACTACCTGTAATCTGCCTTCCGAAGGAAATCACAAGTATATCATAGTGTTTGTAGACTACTTTACCAAGTGGGCTGAAGCCATGCCTACTTTTAAGAATGACAGTGAAATAGTGGCCTTGTTTATCTTCAATCAAGTTATTTCCCGGTTTGGTATCCCTAAAGAGATTGTCACTGATCATGGCAGTCATTTCCAAAATCAACTGATGTCTAAATTGGCTCTCAAGTTGGGTTTCCGTTAGGAGAATTCATCTTTATATTATCCTCAGGCCAATGGGCAGGTTGAAGCCGTGAACAAATCCCTTAAAATCATCCTACAAAGGACGATTAACAAAGCTAGATCCAATTGGCACATCATGTTGTATCCGGCACTTTGGGCATACCAAACGTCAGTTAAGACTGCCACTGGCTTTACTCCTTTTCAACTGGTTTACGGGTTGGAATCTATCTTTCCTATTGAATGTGAAATTCCTTCCCTTAAACTAGCTATTGAAATTCTTCTAGAGACTTTTAGTCTCGAGGAGCGCCTCGTTCACTTGGAGCATCTTAATGAGCAGCATCGAGATGCCGCCACAATAAACAAAGCCCATAAAAGAGGGTAAAAACTCAATACGATAAAGTTGTCTATCCTAGAAATTTTTCTGAAGGTGACCTTGTCCTGCTCTACAATCAAGACAAAGACACTTTGGGGGTACACAAGTTTAAGTCTACGTGGTACGGTCCCTTTATAGTCAAGCGAGTTTTGAAAAAGGGAGCTTATGAATTAATTGACTTTGAAGGAAACAAGTTGGTGGAACCCAGAAATGGGCTCTTCCTTAAGAAGTACTTTTCTTAGGCTTTGGCCGAGAACTTACTTGTTTGTATATATTGTATGTTTACATATCTATCTATCAGTTTTAGTGATGTCGATATTTTTGATCTGCTTTGGCAGTTATTGATGGACGATTCAATATATTTAGAATTCATTGATGGTGCGAGTAGGCATACTCGGAACCTTGCTTCTGCAGCCTGGGTGATTTATTATCCATCTAGCCAGTTGATGGTTTCAAGAGGAGTATGTATCAATCCTGCTTCGAATAATATTGTTGAATATACTATCGTTATTAATTTTCTATCCGAAGCGATATCTCTTGATATTGATTCGTTAGTGGTTTATTTAGACTCACAATTGGTGGTATCTCAGCTGAATAACATTTATCAGGTATGAGATCCCTATTTGTATTGCCAATTTCTGAGATTATGATTGTTGCAACGATCATTTATTTATATCACATATGTTCACATTCCATGATCAAAAAATTCCTTAGCTGATTCTATTGCTAATCAAGCATTGGACTGACATATAAATCATTCATCAAATTAAAAAACATCAAAAATAATCGAAGTATCATCTATATATATGATCATCATAAAATCGCATGTATATAGATAGAGTTTTTGTGTCTAAAATAATATACAAAAATCGGGACAAAATGCCCTACAAAATATGGGCTTATGCCCATCATCATGTCTAATCATAGAAAGATCTGATCATCTATCTGGCAAGCTTAGGATGAGCAGCTAGAAAATAAACAACGACATTGGCCACATGCCAGAAGAGTCACACCCAGTCCCGTGGTACTCCTACCACGCGACGTTGCATCTCCTCGGGTAAGTACTCTATGGCTATCATCGGTACTTGGTGAGTTAGTTTCACTAGTTCCTCTGAACTGCATGGAGAACTCTCTTCATCTCAGCTGCAACCCCTTCGGCATCTCTTCCACAATGCCTATGTCAGGGAAATCCATCAGGTCTCACTGGCCCCACATCTGAAACATGATCATATATTTTGTAAGTGTCTTGTCTCATAAAAATATTTTTAAGTTCATTTATATTAAAAATCCAAAAAAATTAAGAAATTCAAAAAATAAAAAATTGTTACCTATGGTGCCCCATGTTGCATCTGGTGGTAATACTAAATTTGGATCTCCTCGGAAATCCATTCCAGTGTAGGGGTAGTCATCGACTGCGATGACCTGTTGATCCCACCATGCGAAAAACTCGTCGTCAAAAGTCATCCTGGGGACATCACCACCCCCTAGGCGTTTCATCAGGTCAGCCCATCTACCCATCTGTGGATCCCTCAAGCTATTGATGGTCGATAGCACCTTGGGTCGAAGCCCAGGTACTTTCTCAAAGAAGAACAAGCATAAGATTGTGTCATATCCAAAATTCTTTGTCTGACCCTTCTGAATGGAAGTAAGTTGGTTCTTCATGTTGGTCAATATAAGTTGGTTCTTCATGTTGGTCAATAGAGGTGTACACCAATCAAACATAGTAGTGAGGCATTCCACTGCTAGGCTCATGGATACTCGTGAGGCCTGATGTAAAGCAGCAAAACCGTTTACCCTGGCGATGGTAAATAGTAGGATCTTCAAGGATAAGCTCTCTACGTGCTTGATTGGAATTTGACTTCTAATATTTTCAGGATGACCAGGATAGTATATGTGGACGTAGTCTTCAACACTAAGACTACCTCTTGTCCTACCAGTAGAATGCACTATCTCTCCCCTTCAAGAAAGACTGGTAATGAAGTAAATATCTTCGATCTCGATCCTTAGGGGCATCTGATCGATCATGAATGCATCATCCTCTGCACTCCAGTAATGAATCAGCAACTTAAGCAATCATGTGTTTTCTTTCATATTTGGAATTTTAAAGAATTTTAGCAAGCCACAACCTCTCAAGGCATCTAGAGCATTTTGATCTTCCATTACTTGGTTATCAATGGCATTATGCTCCCTTTCCCTCTAGGTGATTGTCATCTTGCCCAAAAAAGATGTTTCAAATCATTAGATTTATGTTTTAAATTTTTTAATCAAGCACAGGTGAGTTTCCTTTTTACACAGGCGCGTGTAGGGCCCTCATATATGCGAGTTACCTGTATTCAACCCGCGTGTACACAGATTTGAAATTTTTAACACATTTTCCTACAGTCAAATTTTGAAAAAAAAACATATAAAAAGTATCACAAATGATTAAAATCGTGATAAAAGGGTTACCTGGAAGTTTTGGAGTGATTTGAACAGTTGAATCCGATGGAGGAAGGTTGTTTGAGTTTGTCTCCACAGCTCCTTGCTCAAAACACAAATGACAAAAATGTGAGTCCAAAATTCCTTATATAGGTTGCAAAATGAAAATTATTTTTTCAAAAGTTGATTTTTATCTTATGGAATTTTTGACCTTTTGGCTTGGAGTGTCGGGAATGGGTTGTCTTTATAGGAAATTTTGGATACTTCTTCAAGAAAGTGTTTTGGTCCCATGACTGCAGACCCGTCATGGCAGGTATCATTTTCTTACTGGCATATAGGTTAGGGAATACCACTTTCTGCTGCATTTTGCATACTAGCCTCCATACTGCGATATGTTTTCCATAGGTTCGACCCCATCATGTCTTGGTTCACAAACCATTTCACTCGCCAAATTTAAAATCATGATGCGATGGTAGAGTGAACCTTTACATGGGAATATTAGTTAGATCCTCGCTAACATTTGTTGCCCATGCTACTATATTGAGTAGGCTCAGGAGTCCTCTTTAGTCCCGCCATGACTTGTGCGTTGAAGACTCATTCTCGTTCTTCTGCGCTATTTTCTAGCCTTATACCCTAGAGGCTCCTTTGTGTTGAGTTGTACTGTTGCATTGCATATTGACTATTTGCACCTTTTGGCCTTGATTTGGCTTCACTTGGACTCGTGTTTAAGCCACTTTTCGACCATGTCTTCTACAAAATCAACCTTGCAATCACTTAGCCTCTACGACTTGACGCACCCTTTTACCCGTGGAAAGAGCATTCCTTTGAGTGTCCTTGACCAGTTTCGCCACCTTGCATTAAGCATAGGAATGTTCCCCTCCTAGGAACTAGAGCATCTGTTTTTTCGACACTCATTCTTTCCACTATACTATAGCATTCTTTTATTCTTTTTCAAGCTTCATATAAAAGAAAAAGACAAAAAAATTATATATTCCAAAAATAGAAGGAACGGGACATTATTTCCATGTTTAATGGCAGCTAGAGTCAGTTGTGTTGCCCTCGATTAAAGCACTCAAAATTAAGTCTTTCCTCCATTGGGATGGGATTTAGTTTGACTTAGGAGAGCCTTAACCTTGTTATTGAGTTAGTACTCCTCCGATTGGTTACCTCTTCCAATCATATGGAGAGTTTTCTTATGCCTCCTGCATGACGAACTTATACAAAGTTATCATATGTTGCCATGTAGTCACAGTTGAGTCGTGCTTTTGTTCAAGGGAAGTAAACCTGAGTCGGCCTCTCTGCGGTGTCCCTTAACCTATTTTTCAGTCGGTCATCCCTATTTGTCAGCATTATGTTCGTTATCACATCAACTATATTGGTCCTTTGCTTGTGCCAGTTTGATAAGGTCTCCATTGACTTCTTGCTAGCGGATATTTCTCTTATCAACTACAACAAATTGCTCTGAGGGCAGATCTAGAGCCGCACCCTGGCCCTATGTTCATTATTGATATGTCACCTTATGCTCAGCATCGATCAGTATAATGGGTATTTGACTGAGTGGTTTCCCTTATATTCGACATCAACTTTCATTATCACACATTGGGATTCGTGTAGTGCCTTGGTTTCCATTTGACCCTCTTCCAATCATATGGAGAGTTTTCTTATGCCTCCTGCATGACGAACTTATACAAAGTTATCATATGTTGCCATGTATTCATAGTTGAGTCGTGCTTGTGTTCAAGGGAAGTAAACTTGAGTCGACCTCTCTGCGGTGTCTCTTAACCTATTTTTCAGTCAATCATTCCTATTTGTCAGCGTCATGTTCATTATCACATCAACTATATTGGTCCTTTGCTTGTGCCGATTTGAGAAGGTCTCCATTGGCTTCTTGCTGGCGGATATTTCTCTTATCAACTACAACAAATTGCTCTGAGGGAAGATCTAGAGCCACACACTGGCCCTATTTTCATTATTGATAGGTCACCTTATGCTCAGCATCGATCAGTATAATAGGTATTTGACTGAGTGGTTTCCCTTGTATTCGACATCAGCTTTCATTATCACACATTGGGATTCATGCAGTGCCTTGGTTTCCATTTGACCCTATTGGTGGATTCCTCGACTCTGTGTCAACTTTCATTATTTGTTGGTTCAGAGGGTTTCTATTGTGCACTAGCCACATCTTGTGTACGATAGAAACGAGCTTTGGTTGGATTATTACATCTTTGTTCATCTGATTCCTTCCACATCATTGGCCTACGGGTTACACTCGCGCTAGATTGATGAAGGATTCCTTAATGCCTTCAGCTCATTGCTTTGGGAAAGAGATCTAGAGTCCATTTGACAGTACCTTAGGGTTTGCAGTCATCAGTGGTAGATTCCTTCACTATCGACAGTCAAAAAACATCATTATCTCCTGAATGATAGATTCTTCCAAGTGTTCGACTACAGCTCAATTATTCGCACTTGTTAGATTGTACTGGGTACCTTGACTCTCATCATCATTATCGGTGAGTAGCCTTGTGTTTGTTAACGGTATACATTAATGACCAGTAATCAAAAGATTTCTCACATGGTCGACTTCAGACCATTTATTCCCATTATGTAGAAATGTACCATGGCAGTTGACGAAGACCTTGGGTTTGCATCAGTATCTTTTGGTTCATTTGTCAGTTGCTTCTGTTTCTACTAGTTGACACCATCCACCTTATATATTGCAGGATCATTATAGTGATATCTTATATGTTGGCACCCGAGTTGCAGTGTAGTAAAATTTATTCCATCATGTTCACTTGGTACTATTTGGATCAATTTCTTGACTTCAATGATCAGCTTCATACTTCAGCATAATTGATCAGCTTTGTATGTGTGATATTTAGACGTGTACTTTCTTGATTATGATCAGATGATCCATTATGTATTTTCAATTCCTTTATACTTGTATGCTTATTGGATCCGCTTTTGTACTTAACATGCTTTATTATTTCTAATCATGGGTATGCCCACCTCAGACAGTAGTTTCTTTCTGATCTCTTTAGCTGGCTTGGTAGGTTGAATTCTGGTGAACTACTCCTCGATCTTGGCATGATTCCTTCTATACACTTAATACATTTTGGCCATCATGTACCCTTTCTGACCTCATATATTAGGGGGCATCTATTGTAGCACCATTTACCACTCTTGGTAGATCTGATACTCTGATTATGGCCTAGGGCAACCCTTCCTTCCAGACTTGGTCCAAAATCTAAAAAACAGTGTTTTATTCCCTATATGCTACTTTTCCCTGTGATAAAAGCATGTGCACGCAGGTTAGCATATACCCAGCATATACCCAACCCGCATACATATGTTAAAACACTTAAAAAAAAAAAAATTCCTTAATTTCGGGCAGAGTTCATGGGTTTTACCTGTTACTCGCCTCCTATTTCCCGTGGCCCAACTGTTTCCCAACTGAAAAAACTAATTTGGAGAAGTATAAATAAACCTCCATGGGAAGGCCTTAAGTGGAGAAGATATGAGGTATTGATACTATAGTGAGATTATCCCTGATCGAGTCTGACGAAATCCGGGTGGCTCCTGCACTCCCCAAAGCTTCAAGAAACCCTTGTTTCCTTTTTGGATGCATCCTTCATCTTTCCTGAAGATATCCTTGTACTAGTGATAGTACTGATAATGGACATCGTCCCTCTGCTCCAGGATCAACCATGTGCCACGAGGTCGATTCGCAGCTTCCTTGGAAAGATGATCGACAGTTTGATTGTCCTCCCTATAGATATGGTGGCAAAAAAAGAGGTCAAAATGTGCAATGAGTCTATGTGCCTCTTCCAAAATAGGTCTCAGTGAATATGCAGAACAGTTTGTTGTATTGTTTATCCAGTTGCAAACAATTTTGGAGTCCCCAATGATTTGGATATTCCTGCAATGTTTTTCCAAGGCAAAGTGTAGGAGGTGTTGTAGAGTGATCAGCTTTGCATAATTGTTGGTACCCCTTCCCGGACCCATTTGTATTTTATAGTAATGGGAGTCGGATAGGTATAGTATAACCCCCCCCCACATCCTGCATCATGTGCAGAGCCATCGAAATATGCCCAGGGGTATTCTCGGTTGATGACCTCAGGGACTATGTTCCTAGAGGGTGGAGCAAAATCATCGTTAGGTATGGAGTTATAGTCTGCCAGAATGTGGGCAATGATGGAGGGCTAGTAAGGGATGGTTTCATGGAAGATATAACGGTTACTTGCGATCTATATCGCCTAACAAGTGAGAAGGGGTAGATTCCTAGCTTTCGTCGAGGTCACTGTAGTCCACCATGATATCCAAGCATCTAAAACAGTTATGCCTTGCCATTTATAGTGGGAATTCATGGCCATAAGGGTGGTGTTCCAAAGGTCCACTATGACCGGACAGGTAAGGAAGAGATGATCTATAGTTTCGGAACTATTCTTGCAAATGCAGCACCAGGACGGTCCATAATGGGCTCTCCTGTTTAGATTGTCTACCATGTGTGCCTTATTCTTCAGTATTGTCCACATGAATAATCTTGTTCTAGGAGGCGCCTTTAATTTCCATAAGTGTTTCCACAAATGTTCAACAATCATGGGTCGATGGACAGCAGTGATACAGAGGTATCCTTCCTTAGGGGAGTATAAACCATTTTTTCATGTGCCCATATGATCTCATCTTCCCCCTTAGTAATCCTGGTGTACGATTCTGTCAGTGCAGCTATGTATTCCCCCCATTGTTGATGCCAAATCTAAGGGATGTGTAAGCTCCGAGCAGTCTTCCATGCCTGATGAAATATGGTGGTGTGTTTTGGGTCCACAATGTGACTGATGTGTATAATGCCTGAATTGTTGAGGTGTAGCATAAGCTCCTGTGGAAGCTTGTGAGTGTTGCCGCAAACAATCCAAGGATCTAATCCAATGCGAACCGATGTACCAGACTATATTTTCCATTTGATCCCATATTGGATAATAGGCATGGAGTTTATCACAACTTTCCATATGATTGATATCCCAGTGTTGTTCCATCTTGGTTGGCGAATCCAATCCATCATATTTAGAGGAGATGTATATTTCAAATAAGCCACTCTTTTCCATAAGCTGTTGATGGTAACCAGTTTCCAACCTAGCTTGGCCGCTAGTACCGATGAGAAATTGTCCAACCTTTTAATTCCCCATCCTCCCCATCTCTTTGGGAGTGCGAGGGACTCCCACCTGGCCCAGGCAAAAATTATCCCATACTATTTGCCTTTCTAAAGGAATCTACAGTAGAGGTTTTGTATTCTAGGGAGTATACCCTAAGGGATCCATGCCAGAGATATCCAATATACAGGGGTAGCTTCAAGTACGGCTTTAATGAGAACTAGTCGGCCTACTCTGGAGAGGCACTTGTGGTGCCAGATATTGAGTCTTCTCTCTAGATTAGAGATTAACCATGTCTAATCTACTATCTTATATCCAAGTGGTTTCAATCTGTACCCCAGGTATCTAAGACCATCCTCCATCTGCAGAAGAGTGAATGGGAATATGTGGAGTGCAAACTGTATCTCATGAGGTGTGCATCCTGAAGTTGTTAGAGTGGATTTTGGATTGTTGATTTCCATACCTGTAGCAGTTTGAAATATTGCCATGGTGTTCTGTAAGTTGGTCAGATCCCCAATGCCTTCGTTGAGGAAAATCAACACATCATCTACAAAGAGTAGATGGGTTAGTATGCATCTGTTTGTGATCTTGATTCCCTGTAGTCTTCCCATCCTGTGTTCTTCCCTTATAAGTCTATTGAGACCCTCCATAATGAGTAAAAATAAAATGGGAGACAGAGGGCATCCCTGCTTGAGGCCTCTTTCTGAATGAAAGAAGGGTGATGCCGATCCATTGATAAGGATACCGAAAGTTATGTTTGTTATGTAGCACATGATCCAATGTATAAATGTTACGGGAAAACCAAGATGTGTTAAGAGCATTCTGATATATAACCAACTTGCACGGTCGAAAGCTTTTGAGAGGTCTACTTTGAGGATCATACCTTTCAATTTCTTCATCTGTATAGAGTGCATCACCTCTTGTGCAGTTCCTACAGCTTCATGAATCTGTCGGTCCTGGAGGAAGGCGAATTTTTCTTAGGAGATATGAGAGGATAATATGGGGCGAAGGCGATTAGCTATGATCTTGGCAATGATTTTATATATACAGTTACAAAGGCAGATGGGGTGGAAGTCATAAAAAGAGTCAGGATTATCATACTTAGGGATGATTGCAATGAAAGTAGTGTTTGAAAATTATAAATTACAAAGCAATGGAACACATAGAATATTGCATAAATATAAACACAGAAAATGCATAAAACCAGAGAGACACAGATATACGTGGTCCACCCAGTTTGGGCTACGTCCACCCCGAACAGCCAGTCCTTCCTTTCTATTATCCAGCAAAATGAAGAGACACAACCTACAGCAGATCCGCTGTAATATCCTCTATTTTCTCTCACAGTCTCACCTCTCTATTTCTCGCTCGGAGAATACACATCTATTACAGCCTCAATACAATTCCCTCATACAAAGAGATGGGTTTCTTTCTAGGGCAAAAAGAACCCTAAAATAAACATAAGTTCTACCGTCAAATCATCCACCTAATGAATGGCCCAAATTGACTAGAAATTATTATACTTTTACAAGGCAATTTTACATCTGTTTTTAGCTTCGGGGGTGTTGCCCCGGAAACCCCTGCCGAGGGACGGTTGGCCCCCAGACCCCCCAGCCGGGGGGGATTGGCCCCCCTGAACTTCCGCAGGGGGGACAAGTCCCCCCCACACCCCTCCGCGTGGAGGGGTGTACAAACTTCCTGGGGTATACATCTGGCTGAAACAAAGACCTCTAAATAATCATGCTCCACACCCAACAATCTCCCACTTGGAGAATGATTGTAGCAACTCCACCGTTGCTTCATTTGCTGGACAATGACTCCTCTTTGGACCTAGCTATTTCTCATCTTCATCATCATCCTTGAAGACCAATTGAAACTAAGCATATTCTCAGTTTCTCCCTGGTTACAACTTTTGTTAGCATATCTGCAGGATTCTAGCTAGTGTGCATCTTTTCCAGCTTCAACTCTCCATCTTCCAACATTGATCGTATGAAATGGTACTTGAGTTGTATGTGTTTAGTCCTGGAATTAAATGTTGATTTCTTTGCAAGATGAATGGCACTTTAGCTATCACTATATAACATGCCCATATCATGCTTCTTACCCAATTCACCCATAAACCTTTACAACCAAATCATTTCTTTACTAGCCTCTATAGCAACAACATACTCTGCTTCTGTTGTTGAAAGTGCAACAACACTTTGGATTTTTGAAACCCAACTGACAGTTGTTCCACCTATAGTAAATACATATCCTGTAGTGCTCCTCCTGTTATCTTTGTCACCTGCCATATCTGCATCAACATATCCCTGTAGAGAAATGTTTGAACCACCAAAGCATAATGATTGATTTGTGGTACCTTTCAAATATCTGAGAATCCATTTCACTGCCATCCAATGTTCCTTTCCTGGATTGTTCATGTACCTGCTTACAACTCCCACTGCATGTGAAATATCATGCCTTGTGCAGACCATTGCATACATTAAGCTTCCAACTGCTGATGCATATGGAACTCTAGACATATAATCCATGTCTTCTTGGGTCTTTGGGCACATTTCCTTACTAAGTTTGAAATGGCTAGCAAAAGGTGTACTAACTGGTTTTGCATTGTGCATATTAAATCTTTTCAACACCTTTTGTATGTACTCATTCTGAGACAATGTTAATTTGCGATTTTTCCTGTCTCTAGTTATTCTCATACCAAGGATTTGTTTTGCAGCTCCCAAATCCTTCATTGCAAGTGAATTTGCCAATTTTCTTTTGAGCACATTTATTTCCTGCATGTTATACCCTGCAACAAGCATCTCATCTACATACAATAACAATATAATATAGCTGCCATCATTTTTCTTTTTCAGATAAACACAATGATCAGAGTGACATATAGTATAACCTTGTTTAGACATAAATTTGTCAAATTTTAGATACCACTGCCTTGGAGCCTATTTTAAGCCATACAAGCTCTTCTTCAACCTACACACTAGTTTCTCCTTCCCTTTCACCTCATATCCTTGTGGCTGCTGCATATATATCTCTTCCTCCAAATCCCCATGGAGAAAGGTTGTCTTCACATCTAACTGCTCAAGATGCAAATCTTCAGCTGCTACTAGACTTAAAATAGTTCTGATTGAAGTCATTTTAACAGCACGAGAAAATATTTCATCAAAATCAATACCTTTCTTCTGTGCAAACCCCTTCACCACAAGTCTAGCTTTGTACCTTTGTTTCCCTCCATCTTCTTCCTTCAGCCTATAAACCCACTCATTCTACAATTTAGTTTTTCTTGAAGGCAACCTGACTAAGTCCCAAGTCTGGTTATGCATTAAGGAGCCCATCTCTTCTTCCATGGCTACCTCCCACTTCTTCCTACTTTCAACTTGCATTGCTTCTTCATAAAATTCGGGTTCACCAGAATTAGTCAACAATAAATAATATAATGAAGGAGAGTATCGTTCAGGGGGTATACTTATCCTGGTAGATCTTCTAACACCACTTTCAAGTGTTTGGGGTGCTTGTTGTTGTTGTGGAGGTTGCTGTTGTTGTGGTTGTTGATTATTATTATTTTCAGGACCTTTACTTTTTCAGTGATCTCATCAAGAACTGTGTATTCCTTGTTTTCTTTTTCCTGTTTCTTTTCCTGCAATTGATTCTTATACAAGACCTTTTCATTGAATATTACATCTCTGCTCCTAATGATTTTGTGATTTTCATAATCATATAAGCGATAACCAAAATCATTAACACCATATCCAATAAAGGTACATTTCTTTGACTTTGCCTCAAGATTTGTTCTATTTTCTTTATTAATATGGACAAAGGCCTCACAACCAAAAGGCTTTAAAAAAGAGTATTTTACCTTTTTACCTGTCCATGCTTCCTCTGGAACACCACCGTCTAAGGAACTTGAAGGCCCTCTGTTTATTAGATAAACAGCAGTATCTACAGCATCTGCCCAAAATTGTAAAGGCAATCCTGCATGCAATCTCATGCACCTTGCACGCTCCATGATTTTTCTATTCATCCTTTCTGACACGCCATTTTCTTGTGGTGTTCTTGGAATTGTCTTCTCTCTGCAAATTCCATGCTCTGAACAGTACCTATCAAACTCTTTGCTGCAATATTCACCTCCATTGTCTGATCTGAGACACTTCAATTTCTTTCCTGTCTCAATCTCAACCAAAGCTTTCCATTTCTTGAAATTATCAAATACATCAAATTTATTCTTAATACAATAAATCCAAGTTTTTCTAGTTGCATCATCAATAAAAGTAACATAATAACGAGAGCCACTAAGAGATGATACCTGAGCATGTCCCCATACATCTGTATGCACAAGCTCTAATTTTTCGCTCTTCTTTTCTTTCCCAACTCTAAGAAATCTCACTCTCTTCTGTTTTCCATAAATGCAATTCTCACAGAAGTCCAAATCAACATTCTTCAAACCCGGCAACAAATTCCTTGAGTGAAGAATCTTCATCCCCTTCTCACTCATGTGTCTGAGCCTATGATGCCATAATGCTGCACCTACTCCTTTGGAAGTTAAAGCATTAACAAAGTTAGAAATACCATTGCATAAATACAATGTACCAACCTTTTCGGCTTTTTCTATTACTAGGGCTCCTTTGGCGACCTTCCAAGCTTTATCTGTGAAAGTTGTCACACAATCTTCACCGCCTAACTGCCCTGTTGAAACCAGATTTTTCTTCAGATCTGGAACATGCCTCACCTCCTTTAGTAGCCATTGGTTTCCATTCTACTGTTTTACAAGAACCTTACCCATTCCAACAATTTTACAGGGTTTATCATCACCCAAACGGACTTGTCCAAAATCTCCTTGAACATAGTCATGAAAATATTTCTTATCAGGTGTGGCATGGAATGAGGCCCCTGAATCTACCACCCAGGAATCAGTAATATTTCCGAAAGAAAGAATCAACGCATCTTGTAACACCTCACCTATCACATTTTCTTCATGATTGTTTTCTTGTTGTGCATCTCCTTCTTTTCCCTTCCGAGATCTACAGTATTTCTTTAGGTGTCCTTTCTTTCCGCATTTCCAGCACACTATCCCCGATCTGGACTTGGATTTGCCTTTCCTTGATTTACTGCGATATCCTGAGCTCTTTCCTATTTCCATTTTTCTTCCCCTAGACTCTGCACTTAAAGCATTACCTGTTGTCTCACCAGAGCTTTTCCGTCGCATTTCCTCGCTAAGGATAGCACCAACAACATCATCAAACTTTAAAGTACTAGATCCAGAAACAAAGTTACTAATGGCCATTACTAAACCATTACAACTTTCTGGCAATGAGCACAAGAATAACATAGCTCTAACTTCATCATCAAAGTTTACCCCTACAGAACTTAACTGACTTGTAACAGTATTAAAATCATTTAAATGGTCTGCAACAGATCCACCTTCCGACATCTTCATATTAAATAACCGTTTCATAAGAAATACCTTGTTTGAGGTCGAGGGATTTTCATATAGTTTCGCCAACGCCTTAATCAAACCCTCTGTCGTTGTTTCCTTCGAAATGTTGAAGGCGACTGATGCTGCGAGGCACAACCGCACTGTTCCTAGTGCCTTTCTATCGAGAATGTTCCATTCTTCATCTGTCATACCCGTCAGCATCTTTGTTTTTCCGCCCAATGGTAGGTACAGATCTTTCTGATACAGATAATCTTCCATCTGCATCTTCCACAGCGAGAAGTTTTGGCCGTTAAATTTCTCAACCCTAAACTTTCCATCTTTCGCCATTGCTCCCACTCGAACGAGAAACACTTATTTCCTACGAGTTTATCAGCCAAATAGACCTTCGACTCTGATACCAGTTGTTAGAAAATTATAAATTATAGAGCAATGCAACACATGAATATTGCATAAATATAAACACAGAAAGCGCATAAAACCAGAGAGACACAGATATACGTGGTTCACCTAGTTTGGGCTACGTCCACCCCAAACATCCAGTCCTTCCTTTCTATTATCCAGCAACATGAAGAGACACAACCTACAGCAGATCCGTTGTAACATTTTGTGTTTTCTCTCACAGTCTCACCTCTCTGTTTCTCACTCAGAGAATACACATCTATTACACAGCCTCAATACAATGCCCTCATACAAAGAGAGGGGTTTCCTTCTAGGGAAAAAACCCTAAACTAAACACAAGTTCTATCGTTAGATCATCTTCCTAATGAACGGCCCAGATTGACTAGAAATTATTATACTTTTACAAGGCAATTTTACATCTGTTTTTAGCTTCGGGGGCGCTACCCCCGAAACCCCCGCCGGGGGACCGCTGGCCCCTGGACCCCCCAGTTAGGGGGGATCGTCCCCCCCAGAAACCCCGCAGGGGGGACAAGTCCCCCCTGCACCCCCCCACATGGAGCAGTGTACAAACTTCCTGGGGTATACATCTGACTGAAACAAAGACCTCTAAATAATCATGCTCCACACCGAACATGTAGTGTTGAAGACCGCATACATCCTCCCAGTGATTCTGCAGTATTCAATGACCTTGAGAAGCTCATCACCAAGAAGTTCAAAGAATGCAGTGTAGAACTCAAACGGCCAGCCATCTAGTCCTGGGCTCTTGTCTCGCTTGAACCATTTCAAAGTGGCCTCGAGCTCCCCCACAGTGACCTCCTTATTGAGTTCCATTGCATCCTCCCGATCCACGAACAGGGGAAATAGTTGAGCCACTCTGATGATTTCGGCTAGTGTTGCATTGGGGGAGTTTTGTAAAGCTTCTTGAAGTGAGATGTGCCCAGGGATGCTAATTGCTGATAAGTATTCACTTTGATGCCTTACTCATCTGTTAGATGCCAAATGGTGTTAATGGCTTTTCGCCCATTTGCAAATTTATGGAATAATTTTGTGTTATCATCACCCTCGAGTAGCCAAATGGCTCTTCTTCTCAGCCTCCAAGATTCTTCCTTGTCCTTTAGAATTTTACTTCTTTGTGCTACTAAGGATGTGAGCTTCTCCTTCTGCTCAGGAGTTGTGTAACCCCGTCCTTGCTCATCCTCCATAGCAGCGATCTCATCTTTAATGTCCCTTAGGGTTTGTTAATCCAAGAGTCTCTTGTTGTGTGCCAACTTTTTGATAATTTCTTCAGCTCACTTAGATTATGGGTGAAACCTTCTGTTATATTCCCACCTATTGCATGAGGGTGGGACTTCCAGTAATCTGTTACCATTTTAATGTAGGTTGCATCTTTTAACCATGTTGAGTTGAACATGAATGGGGCTTTGGTTTTGTTCAAACCGCCTTTAATTTCAAGGTATATCGGCTAGTGGTCTGATAATACCATGGATCCAACCCACTACCTATAATTATACCCCATACTCAGCGGTCTCTCTTTGATAAGGAAGCAATCTAGTCTTTCAGCAAGCCTATCCTCCCCTATTATTTTGTTCCTCCAAGTAGGTTGTGATTTCGCATATGGTATGTCGATGAGGCTATGGTCCTCCAAGATATTCTCAAAGAAAGCAGAAAGAGGGTCTATTTGGGCATGATGACCCCAAGATTTGGAGTATCCAATTGAGAAATTAAGATCTACTCCAAGAATTAGGTTGTCCACTTGCGATTGATTGGATCTCAGCATGTGCTCCCAGAAGTCTCCTCAATTTTGACATGGCCCATAAACATTGATGAGTCTGATGTCAGTGCCAAGTTCAGATGAGGAGATGTCTGCCCCGATATGACTAGTACCTCCCCAAATATTACATAGATTGATAGTCCTAGAATTGTACCCCAATGCAATTCCACCTGAGCGCCCATTTACATCAAGGGCTTGGAACGACCAACCAGGTAACATGGATTCTAGGAGGTGTGTGATGACCTCTGCCAGACCCAGGGTTTCCTGAAGGAATATGACATCTACCATCTCAGTGCTTAGAAACCTTCGGAAAGCTAGTTTTCTTTCAGGGCTAGCTAACCCTCGGTAGTTATAAGAGAGCAGCTTCATGGGGGTGATGGTTCTAGGGTGTTATGTGCTCTAAGAACCCGGTCAATAGCAAGCTATCAGCCCGAGATGACCTCCTCCCCTGCCTATTGCTTGGCTTTGGATAGAGAGGAGAGTCTGCCCCGAGGAGCTTTCGGAGGGATGGAGGGGGATACCAAACCAATGTCAATAGAATCGAGAGCTTGTGATTGAGATAGTGATCAAAGCAAGTAGGTGTGAGTGAGAGACCCTTGATCAGAGTCTGAGGATCGGGCAGAAGGGGTCACCTATGGGAAAGATGGGGGGTGCAAGAGTAAGTGGGATGATCCATGTGGATATTGGTGGCCACCCAGAAATTCCGCTTGGACACCCACCATTGCTTCTTTTAGTTTTTCAGTTTCCTTCATTGTGGTATAGTTAAATATTTTTAGCAATTTTTCGAGTCCTAACTTTCAGAGCCGTTTTGAGGCCCTAAACGGCGTTTTTTCAGAAATCTACCATCAACCATTTTTGTCTAAAGTTTTCTTTTCCATTCGTAGTCCTCGGAGAGATCTTTCTGACGAGTTACCATGCGCATCAAACGGAGATAATATGACCAAGTCGCGACCCCAGGAAGTTGGTTGTCCAACTCACCCCAACGGGGCCCATAAACTCTTGGTGTTACATCCCCTCGGGTTAGGGTTTTGGTTGTTTATGGTTTGCTCTTATTGTTCAATAATAAAAAGGCCCTTGAGCCTCATTGTAAGGTAGTTCATAGGCATGTAGCCACCACATCTCTTCTCAGAGATAAGCTACCATCGCCCGAGCTATTTTATTTCCATTTTTGTTTGTAAGCATATTTTAATATTCTCCATTAATGAAATGAAGTGTTATTTCTATTGTATCTCTATATTTGTGTTTATTTCCGTACTTTATTGTGTTCCTGTTTAAATCTAGATTAGTGGTATCAGAGCGGTCTGCTCTCTCTCTGTTTTTCCTTGCATGTCCCCAACAAGGTCGGGATATAAGGAGTTAGGGCTTGAACTGGTCGAACCTTTGCAAGACCAGCCTTGCAAATCCCGACGGCCTCCCATGGCGAATGAAAAGAAAGATGAGGGAGAAAGAGATCCTATCAAAATCTTGCTCGAAGAGGCCCTCGAGCAACAAAGGAACACGATGGTGGACAACTTTGCCCAGATCCTTTAGAGGCTACCCAGGGCGACTCATCTACTTCCATTAGCTACTCTGGAAGCACCACACCCTTTAAGGTACAAGATAACTCTGACATTCCCATATTTGAGGGTTAGATAGATGCAAACGCTGTATATAAATGGTTAAGTATGCTAGAAGGTATTTTTTTGTTCATGATTTTTCTGGACGAGAAAAGATTCCTTTCGCTCTTCTCAAAGCCACCCCCTACGTCAAGGACTAGTGGGAAACCTATTGCTCATAGAAGGATGAAAGTACATCCGTACTGTTTTCAACGAACCCACTTGGAATTCATTCCGGGCTGCCATCAAGGAGCAGTACTACCCTGTCGGAAGCTATGAGGATCAATACATAAAATGGACCACACTGTGGTAGGGAAGGGACCAAGACGTTCTGGAGTTTACCAATATTTTTCATACCCTTCGCACAAAGTTGGGTATCAAGGATTCAGAGCAGCATTTGGTACTCAAATACCGCAACTGCCTGCATAGGTACATCCAGGATGAAATAGAATTCCTGAACATCTCCTCGCTCGACATGACATATCGATATGCCGTCAAGATCGAGCAAAAGTTTAAACAGAAGAAGTGAGACTTTGGATCTGCGAATTTGAAGCAGGGGAAAGGTTCCCCCAAACCGCAGAACAAAGGACAAAGCCAAGGCGGGGCAGCCCAAGACAACCCGCCAAATCCGCAAGCAAAGAACAGCACCGCGAAGTGGAAAAAGTACATGGGAAAGTGATGTGAGTTCCATAAGATGTCCACTCACAACATAAGTGAGTGTCGGGCCAAGCAGTCACTAGTGGCTGAGCTAAAGGCTTCAGAATTAGATGCATGTTCCAACCCTGAGTCAGAACCCGACAAGGGGAATGACAAAGCGAAGCAGATTATCGATGCGGATCCCAACGCCACCGTTGCCACCACGAAGATCCAAGAGGAGGAACCTGAAGATCCAGAGGAGGAGGAGTGCCTCTTCCACTCCTAGATGTGGGTAAAGGGATCCCCTCTACACTTCATTGTCGACAGCGGGAGCCAAAAGAACCTCATTTTGGCAGAGGTCGTGAAGCGTCTGGGCTTACCAACCACAGCACATCCACAACCGTACACCAGTGGCTTCACCGAGGATGGGATCTACGCGTGAGCCAGAAGTGTCGCCTTCCATACAACATCAAGCCCTTCACGGATGAGGTATTGTGTGACGTTGCTCCCCTTGATGTTTGTGATGTATTATTAGGCCAACCATACTTGTGGAAGCGACATGATGTGTATGAATCAAGGCCTTGTGTTATTATTGTTACTTTGGGAAATAAGTTGTACAGGATACCGAAGCTAGCATCGCCTACCGCCATCTCTTTAGTTACTTCAAAACAATGTAGTAAGCTCATTTCGAAAACAGGGAAAATTTTTTTCTTGATGATATGCCCTCAAGGAAAGAAGACGACGGTGGCTACGACCTCCAGACAGGGCCCCTCCGCATGACAACTACAAATGGACAAGGTCGTGGAGGAGTACAAGGACATCTTCACCTCCCCCACAGGGGTTCCTCTGCACTGTCAGGTCAAGCACTCCATCGACCTGACCCCAGGTGCATCGCTGCCCAATGGACCAATCTATGGGTGCTCTGTTCTGGAGAATGATGAAATCAAGAGGCAGATTTAGGAGTTGCTATAGAAAGGTCACATCCGACCAAGTTCATCACCCTGTGGGAGCTCTGTCGTTTTGGTACAGAAGAAGGACGGGACTTGGAGACTCTGTATTGACTATCGGGCACTAAACAAGATTGTTGTCCAGAATAGGTACCCGATCCCATGAATTGATGACCTTCTAGACCAACTGAAGGCGGAAAAATATTTCAGCAAGATCAATCTGTAGTCAAGATATCACCAGGTACCAATCGAACCCTCTGATGTGTGGAAGACTGCCTTCAAAGTGAAGGAGGGCCTTTTCGAATGGTTGGTTATGCCTTTCAGGTTGAGGAAGGCTCCTGAAACCTTCATGAGGCTAATGGATGACATATTGTGTCCATTCACCAACTCATTTGTAGTGGTATACTTGGATGACATCCTGATCTTCAGCCACAGTTGGGAAGAGCACCTCCACCACATCCGACAGGTTCTCCAAACACTACAGCAACACAAGTTATGCGCCAATTTGGAGAAATACACTTTTGGCATGGCCCAGGTTCAGTATCTAGGATACATTATTGATGAACGGGGGGTGCATGTGGATCCAACCAAGATCCAAGTCATTTGGGATTGGTCATCTCCAACCACTCTGACTGAGCTTCGTAGCTTTCTGGGTCTCGCCAACTTCTACCGCAAGTTCGTGTTGGAATTTTCTCATATCACTTGGCCCTTAAGTCATGTCACCAAGGTAGGACTGAAAGCAAAATTCTTTTGGTTTGAACCTCAATAGAAAGCATTCACAGAGTTGAAACATCACCTCTGCTTGGCACCAGTGCTCGCATTACCAGACTTGCAACCACCATTTGAGATCGAGACAGATGCCTCTGACTATGCTATTGGGGCAGTCCTTATCAACACGGGCATACAGTGGCATATCACAGCGAGACACTTTCAGACACAGTCCGGAAGTATCCCACTTATGACAAAGAGATGTATTCCATTGTGCAGGCCTGCTGACAATGGAAGCATTACATTTTGGGGAAGGAAACGGTCATCCACACAAACCACCATCCAATGCAATTCATACAGACCCAAGGGAAGTTGCAGAATGATCGCCATCAGGAGTGGTCAACATACCTGCAACAGTTCCATTTGAATATCAAGTACAAGAAGAGCAGCACCAATAATGTTGCAAATTTCCTCAGTCGACGACTGATCATGGCGTTAACCACCGTGCTCAACTCTTGTGGAACGATACTTCTGGTTGGCCACTTCTCTATAAAAGCGACCCAGAATTCGGCCACACATACCAGACACTCTTGGAGGGTTAGCATGTTCTAGATTTTCACCTCCAGAATGTACTGTTATGCCACCTGGGTCACCTTTGTGTTCCTTCAAGCGAATGTGCCAAGATGATTTGGGAAGCACACTATAGTTAGGCTATTGGGCATTTCAGGGTTGAGAAAATGGTGGTAGTACTGCAGAAGTATTTCTATTGGCCGAATCTTCGACAGGATGTCGAGAAGTACATCAGATACTGCACTGCCTGCGCCATTGCCAAACCGACCATCAAGAAGCAAGGCCTATATACCCTGCTGCCTATCCCTAGTTGACCTTGGGAATCCATCTCCATGGATTACATGTCGGGCCTTCCTTCTACTAAGCATGGAAACGACTGTGTTTTTATGGTGGTCGACAAGTTCTCGAAGACGGCCGTTATGGCAGCCTGCAAGAAGAATATCACAGCAAAAGCTACTACTAAACTCTTCTTTGAACGAGTGTGGGTACACTTTGGGATCCCATAGTCTATCATCTTAGATCGGGACAGCAGGTTCCTCAGTACATTTTGGTCCAGTCTCTAGTTGATGTTGGACACCAAACTCACTAAGTCCACAGCCTTCCATCCCCAAACTGATGGCCAGACAGAGGTTGTCAACGGGATGATCATACATATTTTGCGTATGTACAACTCAAAGAATCCACGCACATGGGATGAGAGCCTCCCCTATGTTTAGCACAGTTATAATCGGGCTCTCCATAGCTCGACTGGCCACAACCCTTTTCAGGTGGGCTTGGGATTCCAACCACTATGTCCCATTGATGTGGTTGTGCCATTTGCAGCTACTCAGGCAGATTCGGGTCATGTCCAATCCGAAGCAGATAAGGCAAATAGCTTCATTGAGCACATCCAACATATTTGCCAGTAGGTCCATGACATTCTAGAGAAATCAAATGCCAAGTACAAGCAACGACATGATCAACATCGGGTACCACAAAAGTTTCAGGTGGGCGACAAAGTCTGGTTGCATATGCAAAAGGAGCTCCTTACCGAAGCCCATCGAAAACTTAGACCACTCTGATATGGTCCTTACACCATTTCCAAGGTTGTGGGGGACAATGCATTTGAGCTCAGCATTCCCCCATTCCTTGGCCTGCACCTAGTGTTCAATGTGGACCACCTTCGGCCATACTTTCCACCATTACTAGACACATCCGACATTGCAGAACAGCTCACACCAACAGAGTTAAATCTAGATTGCATGGAACAAGATGCAACTGATTGGACCATGGACACACAGGTCAAGCACACTCGCCAGCAGAAGATCCAACTGTATCTAGTTGTCAAAGCAGGCCAACTCCTTCACCAAGGCAAGTGGCTCACGAGGGACCAAGTTCAGCAAAAGTTTCCTCATCTCATGGAGTAACTCAACGCAATGGGGACCATTGCTTCCTAAAGGGGAGGAATGATCCAGGTGGATATTGGTGGCCACCCGCCAATTCCACTTAGACCCCCACCATTACTTCTTTCAGTTTTTTAGTTTCCTTAATTGTAGCACAGTTTACTATTTTTAGTAGTTTTTCGGGTCCTAAACTTTCGGAGCTGTTTTGAGGCCCTAAACGACATTTTTTTGGAAATATGCTGCCAACAATTTTTTGTTCAAGCTCGTCTTTTTCGTTCATATACCCCGGAGAGATCTTTCCAATGGGTTATCATGCACATCAAATGGAGATAATATGACCAAGTTGCGAACCTGAGAAGTTGGTTGTCCAACTGACCCCAACGAGGCCCATAAACTCTTGGTGTTACGTCTCCTCAGGTTAGGGTTTTGTTTGTTTAGGGTTTTCTCTTATTATTCAATAATAAAAAGGCATTTGAGCCTCATTGTAAGGCAGTTCAGAGGCTTGTAGCCGCCACATCTCTTCTCAGAAATAAGCTACCATTTCCTGAGCTATTTTATTTTCATTTATGTTTGTAAGCATATTTTAGTGTTCTCCATTAATGAAATGAAGTATTATTTCTATTGTATCTCTGTATTTGTGTTTATTTCTGTACTTTATTGTGTTCCTGTTTAAATCCGGATCATGGGAAGAGGCGATTGCAGGGAGACCGCCAATGATTTATGGAGAGGAGAGGAAGATGAAATATCATGATGATCAACTGAGGATGATACAAGAATACAAGATGAAGTAGACAAATTTAAAGAGCAAGAATTAGATAAAGGCATACTCAAAGATAGCGCAATTGCCCTAGCCCTGGTCAGAGGAGGAGAGGGAGGCCGATAGGGTGCTTTGTCGTGCTTCTTCAGAGTCTCCTTGACTGTCGTTGTCGCTACAGCCTCAGTATTGGAGCGGTGCTTAGGAGCCTTGGTAGTCTTGGGAGGGATCGTCTTTCCCTTGTCCACTGCCTTTGCTTTCCCATTCAGGGGACAATCCCTAAAAAGGTGACCAACCTTGTGGCACCTCCTGCATCTAAAAGGAACCCCCTAATAATCGAGGATCTGAACCTGTGAGAAGTGTCTCCATAGCAGAGTGACTTGCTCCTGCAGCCCCTCCCTAGTATCAAGATGGACCAATATCCTTGCATATGCCATAATGCTCGTGGTCATATATGATTTATTGTGCTCCAAGTAGGTTCCCAGGGCATTTCCAATGCGCCTGAAGATGTCCTCAAACCAAAAGTGAAGAGGCAAACCTGGTAATCTGATCCACATTGGTCCAGCGCCCAATTTCTCTCTCTCTGGGTCAAAAAGAGGGTTCCATCATCTTAGGAGCACGGGGGCTTGTTCGATGTGCCAGAAGGAAGATAAAACCCAATTGGTGTGTTCAGCTCTAGCAAAGCGTAATGCAAACCATCCCCGGACTAAGGTTTGTACGAAAGGAAATTTTGCCATATGATGCCACCAAATTTTTGTTGTCCATTGTTTAAGCCTTGCCGCAATGTAGTTCCTCCCATGAACCCTACCCACCAAGACTCAATTAGCGGTGTCTGTGGTTTCGTCCCACTGGATATCTTCACCCAATCGAAGTGCAATGTCCTGGGACCTGGACTTTACGCATTTTTGCTTCTTCCCCGGCCTGTGGCCCTTGTCAATATTTTCTGCCTGTGGGCTGCTCCGTTGAGGGTTCTGTGGATTCAATCCTGGCCCAGAAGGGTTTGCTTCAAAATCCGGAGGGATGCCTGCAAAGCAACCAGAGGGAGGAGTTGTCGAAAATACAGCGAAAAGGGTTTCTTGTGGAAGTATTGAGGGTTCATTAGGAGGGGCAATTGAAGGGAAGTGTGAACCAGTGGATGGAGAGTGTGGTGGGTAACCCTAGGAGCCAGTGGTGAGATCAGGGCCTATGCATCTTGCCAAGAACTATAGGGATGTCTGCGATGGGGGAGGAGTAGCGAAATTTGGCCAAGTGGGGGGGTCCTCAGGTAGGGTAACGACCGGGCAGGAGGGACCCGAAATCGATGGCAGAGGTGCAAGGACATCCATTAAGTCACTGTTGTGGGGGAATAGCCCGTCTGAGATCGAGGGGGGGATGTCCAGATGGAGACATCAGCGAAGGGGTCGTCTGAGTAGTCAACCTGATCAAGCTCCATAACTGATTTCCAAAAACAACGTGCCAGCTGGGAGTTGTAAACTGTCATTGTCAATGCTGAACCAACTGTGGAAAAGGGAGTAGGCAATGTCACGGCATTATCATGAGAGCAAGAGTGAAGGCGTCGATGGAGGGTAAATGGGATCAAGCAAAACGGGCTCCAAAAAGAAACGGCATCAGGGGTTAGCAAAGGCAACCTGTGAAGGATGGGTAGCCTTCGTCATGGGCACAGGTTCTGCAGGTGAAACCCTAGCCCATATCAGGCGCCAACCGTAGAGGGATTCGTATCTCCATCCTTTCCTATCTCCTTCTCATGGTTATTACTCAATATCAACCTATGATATTGTTGTGATCTATATATATATATATATATATATATATATATATATATATATATATATATATATATATATATATATATATATTAATCCACATTGAATTTTTATTGTTATTAATATTTTTAAATGCCACATGTCAACTCCATATTATTTGAATAAATTACACATCTCCCTCACAATAAATAGGTAAAATATAAGAATATTTTTTTTGTTCAATTACTTTATCTTTCTCTTTATAAAACTAATATAAAATTATGTTGCTTATTATGGATATTGAAATATTTTATTTTTTATTTATAATTGGCAATATATATATACCACGTGTCAATTAAACATGTAATGAATTATGCAATATTATTAGTGCAGGTATATAAATTAAAGCATAAATCCATGATAAGAATCAAAAAACTTACCCCGTAACACATTTCACATTGCCTAGGATAAAAAGGAAAAATAAAAATAAAAATCCATAAAGCATTAAAATTAATTAAATTATAACTTTATTTTAAACTAATATTGTTATTATTATTATTATTATTATTATTATTATTATTATTATTATATATAAGTTAAACATATATATATATATATATAAGTTAAACATATATATATATATATATAAGTATACATAAATATATATAAGTTAAACATATATATATATATAATATATATATATATATATATATATATATATATAAGTTAAACATATATACGTTTTAAAAAATTTGTAACAATATTATGGAAATTCGCCCCCACTTTATCATGGAAATTCTAAACGTGTATATAGCTTTTGTTACAATAGCATGGACCAATACCATGGCTTATCAAGACGACACGCCCAATACATATAATAAAAAATAAACTATTCATCTCATTCATACTTAATAGTAATATCATTATTTTCTTGAATCCGAGTGACCCTTCAATCGACGTGCCATGTCAAGCCCTGCAGGACAATAATCAATCCATAAATGAATTGTTGAAAATATAACTAGTGGCGGCCTTCATAATGAAATTCAAATGTATCATTGATGTACTTATTATATTCATTATTATTATTTTATTTCTAGTCAATGCATGTTCTTCATGCTTTTAGGGTCAATTGAGTCAAAAGAAAATTTATCATGAGTAAATGAAATGTAATTGAGTCACAGTCCCATCTGGACTTTTGTAAAAGAAAAAGAAAAATTATTTTTCAAGTCAAAGAGTCAAAAATGTCACCAAAAAGACCAAGTCGACCCTCCTGGACAAGTCAACCAAAAGAGGCAGCCTTTCGACCTCCTAGACATGTATAAATACAAGATAGTTTGACCTCATTTGATCATCCATTTATCACTTCAATTTATGTGCAAGAAGAAATAACTTCAATAAAACCGAAAGGAGAGAGAGAGAGAGAGAGTAAAGTCAAAGGAGAGATAATTTTTTGTTTTCTACCCTAGTTTCTGTTAACACATGCAAGTTTTCTAAGGCAATTTTTGTGCTACTACAGGGCCAAAATTCGAGGGCCGAAATTTCAGGAGATGGCTATATTTCAGAGATTTAACCATCATTGACTTGAGTTGAATATGACTTGTTGGAGATGGATTGAAGGAGGGTTGAATTTGGTCTTTCTAGAAATCTTAAACTTGGTCTTGGGTCTTTCATATCTCACTTTGATCTGATTCTATAAGAAGAGGATTTTCTTGGGTTTTCCCCTTGTGGGATTTTTCCCTAACTTGGAGCCTAATTTTTTGTGTTCTTTGTCTCTTGTGATCTTCATGTTTTTGTACTTTTGGTAATTACTTGATGAAGAAGAGAACATAAATTTAATAATAAGCCAACAAACATTCACAAGTAATTATCAAGTAAGATAAATCTACCCTAATCTACAAGCATCTTGATTTCTCAACATGGTTTTAGAGCTAAGGATAAGGGGGAAGGCAGATTGAATATCACATCTTGTTGGCTTATTTGAAGACTACTTGAAGATTCTATCTATTCCTCCATCGAAACAATAGAAAGCAGGATTGAAGCTCGTATTGTTGATGACATATCTATCTCTCTCTCGTGACACTCTTGCATCAGCTCCTCCTTCTTTGACAACTTGGAAGAAATTTTCTATAATTAGGATGGAGTATTAAAGACAAGGAAAAATATAAGAAAGAATCTCTTATCCAGTTCGTTAAAAACCTCTGAAGCAATTAACAGTTCATTGTATATACATCTATGAGGTAAGCAATCTTATTCGAGTCTCTTTAGATAGTGACACAACACTCCTTTGGGCTATCTATGACATGAAACCTTGCAAAGAATCTACATATATTGGAAATTCTATGAAAGAGGACGAAGACCAAAGTATACAGAATTAAGAAGAAGTTAAAACTTAAATTCAAACTCACTATGGCAACATTTCTCTATGGTACCTAGAACGAAGAACTATGCAAAATTATGTGACATCATTTAAACTCTATTGTAGATCTAAGACACAAATTTGATTTCTCTAGTGACTTGACCGAAATTTGAATCACCTATCCAAGTTCTGTGAACAAATGTACAAAGACCAAAATCTTGAAGAGCGAAGTCTAGAATCAAGACCTAGTATAAGCATCCTATCAATATTTGTTAAGAAGGTCAAAGATTTTGACATGAAATCTGAGGCATATAAAAGCAAATTCTATTGTCTCTATGTTTCATGTTTCTAAGACATGTTTCTCCAAATACGAGCTACAGACAGAACAAGTTATGACAGAACAAGAACATGACATAATTTGGAAGGAATGCGAGGACCCTACTATAATGTGGCATGTGAAATATACCTATGACATTATTCTCCTACAACATGAATCAAGACAATATCACTATGTAAGTTAAGAGACCAACATCCTAACTTTTGAAAATCCATTTTCATCTATACCAAGATCACGACAAAAATAATGGCCTAAACCTATGACCAATATGAACCCTACGATGACATTATATTGCAATGGCATATAAAACTTTTATGGAACTATGATTATATTTTGAGGTTATACACCTAAGCAATGAAGGACAAAATTTATATGAAGAATGCGTTGTGATCTAAAGTGAAAGAAATCAAACCATATGGATCATCTCATAACTTTGTGGAATCACTGGACACTGAAAAATTGAAGTATATATATTCTATGAAAGGTACCAAACTCATCAATAGAAGTCGATAACTTTAGAGTTGTGACAAGTTATGTGAATTTTTATGAAGAGAAGCGTCTATGTTACCTCCATCCCTATACAGAAAATAAGGACCTATTACATCAATAAAACTGACCTATAAATAAATCCAAGATAGAGCTAGAAACCCAAAGGAATATAAATCAAGACATTGAAGATCTATGGAAAAACTGTGGCATTAACATTTGAAGCTCATCCCTGTGATACCAGTACATGAAGCAGTCATAAATTACATCAAACAAATTGATTCATTGAAGTTTGATTTGTAGTATCTTTAATGGAAGAAAATGACACATGTCAAAGAGAAGGTCAAAGGATCAGATTTCTGCAATGATGGGAAGGTAATGTTAAAAGAGGTATGTATAATCTTTAATCATCTATGCTGGCAATAGTACTAAGTCTCTTAGGGATGTCTGCGATGGGGGAGGAGTAGCGAAATCTGGCCAAGTGGGGGGATCCTCAGGTAGGGTAACGACCAAGCAGGAGGGACCCGAAATCGATGGCAGAGGTGCAAGGACATCCATTAAGTCACTGTTGTGGGGGAACAGCCCGTCTGAGATCGAGGGGGGGATGTCCAGATGGAGACATCAGCGAAGGGGTCGTCTGAGTAGTCAACCTAATCAAGCTCCATAACTGATTTCCAAAAACAACGTGCCAGCTGGGAGTTGTAAACCGTCATTGTCAATGTTGAACCGACTGTGGAAAAGGGAGTAGGCAAAGTCACGGCAGTATCATGAGAGCAAGAGTGAAGGCGTCGAAGGAGGGTAAATGGGATCAAGCAAAACGGGCTCCAAAAAGAGACGGCATCAGGGGTTAGCAAAGGCGATCTGTGAAGGATGGGTAGCCTTCGTCATGGGCACAGGTTCTACAGGTGAAACCCTAGCCCATATCAGGCGCCAACCGTAGAGGGATTCGTATCTCCATCCTTTTCTATCTCCTTCTCATGGTTATTACTCAATATCAACCTATGATATTGTTGTGATATATATTTATATATATATATATATATATATATATATATATATATATATATATATATATAATAATCCACATTGAATTTTTATTGTTATTAATATTTTTTAAATGCCACATGTCAACTCCATATTATTTCAATAAATTACACATCTCCCTCACAATAAATAGGTAAAATATAAGAATATTTTTTTTGTTCAATTACTTTATCTTTCTCTTTATAAAACTAATATAAATTATGTTGCTTATTATGGATATTGAAATATTTTACTTTTTATTTATAATTGGCAATATATATATACCACGTGCCAATTAAACATGTAATGAATTATACAATATTATTAGTGCAAGTATATAAATTAAAGCATAAATCCATGATAAGAATCAAAAAACTTGCCCCGTAACACATTTCACATTGCCTAGGATAAAAAGGAAAAGTAAAAATAAAAATCCATAAAGCATTAAAATTAATTAAATTATAACTTTATTTTAAACTAATATTGTTATTATTTATATATATATATATATATATGAGTTAAACATATATACATTTTAAAAAATTTGTAACAATATTATGGAAATTCGCCCCCACTTTATCATGGAAATTCTAAACGTGTATATAGCTTTTGTTACAATAGCATGGACCAATACCATGGCTTATCAAGACGACACACCCAATACATATAATAAAAAATAAACTATTCATCTCCTTCATACTTAATAGTAATATCATTATTTTCTTGAATCCGGGTGACCCTTCAATCGACGTGCCATGTCAAGCCCTGCAGGACAATCATCAATCCATAAATGAATTGTTGAAAATAGAACTAGTGTCGGCCTTCATAATGAAATTCAAATGTATCATTGATGTACTTATTATATTCATTATTATTGTTTTATTTCTAGTCAATGCATGTTCTTCATGCTTTTAGGGTCAATTGAGTCAAAAGAAAATTTATCATGAGTAAATGAAATGTAATTGAGTCACAGTCCCATCTGGACTTTTGTAAAAGAAAAAGAAAAATTATTTTTCAAGTCAAAGAGTCAAAAATGTCACCAAAAAGACCAAGTCGACCCTCCTGGACAAGTCAACCAAAAGAGGCAGCCTTTTGACCTCTTAGACATGTATAAATACAAGATAGTTTGACCTCATTTGATCATCCATTTATCACTTCAATTTATGTGCAAGAAGAAATAACTTCAATAAAACCCAAAGGAGAGAGAGAGAGAGAGAGAGTAAAGTCAAAGGAGAGATAATTTTTTGTTTTCTACCTTAGTTTCTATTAACACATGCAAGTTTTCTAAGGCAATTTTTGTGCTACTACAGTGCCAAAATTCGAGGGCCAAAATTTCAGGAGATGGCTAGATTTCAGAGATTTAACCAGCATTGACTTGAGTTGAATATGACTTGTTGGAGATGGATTGAAGGAGGGTTGAATTTGGTCTTTCTAGAAATCTTAAACTTGGTCTTGGGTCTTTCATATCTCACTTTGATCTGATTCTATAAGAAGAGGATTTTCTTGGGTTTTCCCCTTGTGGGATTTTTCCCTAGCTTGGAGCCTAATTTTTTGTGTTCTTTGTCTCTTGTGATCTTCATGTTTTTGTACTTTTGGTAATTACTTGATGAAGAAGAGAGCATAAATTTAATAATAAGCCAACAAACATTCACAAGTAATTATCAAGTAAGATAAATCTACCCTAATCTACAGGCATCTTGATTTCTCAACATGGTTTTAGAGCTAAGGATAAGGGGGAAGGCAGATTGAATATCACATCTTGTTGGCTTATTTTAAGACTACTTGAAGATTCTATCTATTCCTCCATCGAAACAATAGAAAGTAGGATTGAAGCTCGTATTGTTGATGACATATCTATCTCTCTCTCTCTCGTGACACTCTTGCATCAGCTCCTCCTTCTTTGACAACTTGGAAGAAATTTGCTATAATTAGGATGGAGTATTAAAGACAAGGAAAAATATAAGAAAGAATCTCTTATCCAGTTCATTAAAAACCTCTGAAGCAATTAACAGTTCATTGTATATATGAGGTGTTTGTGAGGAACATAAAGGGGATTTGAGAGAATTCTGAGCGGAAAGATGAACCCTAATAATGTCGCCACCTCCACGATTTCGGCTGCCGTCTGGCCTCGAGACGGCTCTGTCGACGCAGGGAATGAGTGTTCCTCCCACGAGCTTCTGGTTAACCTCACTTCTGTTACAATTGCCTTCGGAGAGGCGCGTTTCATCCACGAATTTCTGGTTTTTTCCAGCTCTAATACGCTTGCTCTCCATCATATTCTAAAAGCCCCCCTCAGTTGTTTAGCCCTTGGCCCTGTAGCCGACAGATCGTGGACCTGTGCAGTCGCTTCTCGCGCCAACCGACCCCATCAGAATGAAGGTGTAGCGGCTAAGGAAGAACGCGCAGAGTATTCTCTTGTCCACCCTCAGGCAGTAGCCCCCAGGAAGAATTTCTCCGCTCTGGAAGGAAGCCCATTCTTGGCAGCGCTCTATCTGTTCCCCCAGAACATCCATTACCCTGTTCTAGATCTGCAAATTTTTTCAAGCTTCCTGGACCTGCCTAGACGGATCACTCGGAAGCCCTCCTGGGCGGAGCGCATTGACAGACTCATTAATCTTTGGACCCTCCCCTCTTCTCCTCTCATTCCCCTGCGGCAAGTTCAGGAGGAGAAGGCCCTTCAAAGCTCCAGCTCTCTATCATCTGAGATTTGTAAGTGTTGGAGCCGGGTAGGAAGATTCACAGGTTTTCCAGATCCAATTCAACCTCTCGGGCAAGACAACAATGCAATGGGCACGCGCAACGGATCTTGTGCAGGACCTTTTGCAAAATCTTGAAGGTTGGCTAGGGATCCCCTCATCTTGCCTCAGACTGATATACAAGGGTAAGCAACTCATGAATACCCTTCCTCTCTCTTATTACAGCATTCAGAGGGACGCCTCTATTGTAGCTACTTTTCGTTTGAGAGGGGGTTCCTTCAGGCAGACCTCCTCTGCCCCTTCTTTCTCTTTTAAAGATGTTGTCCGCAAAGATGCTGCCCATTCACAGCCCTCTTCATCAGCAGGCCATCCATTTGAGGCTCCAAAGCCTTTTCTGGTAGACAAATCAGAGGACATTCCTTCCATCAATCTCTCCCATCCTGGGATTGATGATCGCTATCAGATTTTTGCAGAATCTGCACTTGTTTGCATATTCAATGGGCTATGGCCTCGCACATCAGATCTATACCAATGGATTCATACCAATTGGACTAAAAAAAGCCAGATATACTTATGTTCAAAAGGATTCTTCATTGTGGTTTTTTACCGAAATGAAGATTACCAGAAGGCCTTAACGGGAGGCCCTTGGTTTTGGGGCTCGGCTGGGCTTTTTCTTACTCCTTGGTTTCCAGACTTCGACCCTTCTACAACTGTTATCACCAAGATTCCCATTTGGGTCAGGCTCCCGAACCTTCCGGCGCATCTATGGCATATCTCAGTCTTCATAGCAATTGCAGAAACTTTAGGACGCTACCTGGTTGTAGATTCTTCTCGGAGGGAAAATGGGCTCTACACATATGGTAGAATCTGTGCAGAAATAGATATAAGCAGAGGACTGCCGTATCAGATTAATCTCAAGTATGGAGATTTCCATTGGACTCAAACCTTGGATTACGAGAATACAGCCTTCCGTTGCCGCCATTGTCATCAGACAGGACACCTCCAAAGTTCATGTCCCCAGTACCTCGACAAAAAGAAGATTCCAAAGCACAAGCCCAAGTCTAAAAGTTGGAACGCTTGTGTGCCCCCTCCCCCATGGACGATTCAGATTCCTCCAGTTCGGATGAGGAGGAAATTGTTGCAGATGGGCAGAATGTTGAGATTCCGTTGGATGCTCCCTTGGACGATCCGGCAAACCCCTCGGTCTCTCAAATATCCCAGAAACGTTCTCATTTCACTTCATCCTCAGACTCTGAGAAGGATATTCCGCTGCTAGAGCAGAACAGTCTTCAACTTGTTTCGGCTCAGCCAAACTCCACTGAATGGATCAAAGTAAGCAAGAAAAAAAGAAAAAAAAGTCGTGTGACAGTAACAGCCCCCTCAGGGTAGTTCTCTTTGCTTAGTTCCAGTTCTTTGTTATTCCATGCTCTCTATAGGCCTCTCCTGATTCTTCGCCAAGGAGCAAGGTGGAGCCTTTCTCCTTGGGCTCCCTTGCTTTTCTGCTTCGCTTGCTTGCAAGCTTGATTTTACTATACTCTTCTTTTTCTTAATAGAATTAGTCTTTACTCAAAAAAAACAAAAAAAAACAAAAAACAAACAAACAAACAAACAAACAAAAACAAACAAACAAACAAACAAAAACAAACAAACAAACAAACAAACAAAAAACAAACAAAAAAAAACAAACAAACAAACAAACAGTTCATTGTATATACATCTATGAGGTAAGCAATATTATTCGAGTCTCTTTAGATAGTGACACAACACTCCTTTGGGCTATCTATGACATGAAACCTTGCAAAGAATCTACATATATTGGAAATTCTATGAAAGAGGACGAAGACCGAAGTATACAGAGTTAAGAAGAAGTTAAAACTTAAATTCAAACTCGCTATGGCAACATTTCTCTATGGTACCTAGAACGAAGAACTATGCAAAATTATGTGACATCATTTAAACTCTATTGTAGATCTAAGACACAAATTTGAGTTCTCTAGTGACTTGACCGAAATTTGAATCACCTATCCAAGTTCTGTGAACAAATGTACAAAGACCAAAATCTTGAAGAGCGAAGTCTAGAATCAAGACCTAGTATAAGCCTCCTATCAATATTTGTTAAGAAGGTCAAATATTTTGACATGAAATCTGAGGCATATAAAAGAAAATTCTATTGTCTCTATGTTTCACGTTTCTAAGACATGTTTCTCCAAATACGAGCTACAAACAGAACAAGTTATGACAGAACAAGAACATGACATAATTTGGAAGGAATGCGAGGACCCTACTATAATGTGGCATGTGAAATATACCTATGACATTATTCTCCTACAACATGAATCAAGACAATATCACTATGTAAGTTAAGAGACCAACGTCCTAACTTTTGAAAATCCATTTTCATCTATACCAAGATCACGACAAAAATAATGGCCTAAACCTATGACCAATATGAACCCTACGATGACATTATATTGCAATGGCATATAAAACTTTTATGGAACTATGATTATATTCTGAGGTTATACACCTAAGTAATGAAGGACAAAATTTATATGAAGAATGCATTGTGATCTAAAGTGAAAGGAATCAAACCATATGGATCATCTCATAACTTTGTGGAATCACTGACCACTGAAAAACTGAAGTATATATATTCTATGAAAGGTACCAAACTCATCAATAGAAGTCGATAACTTTAGAGTTGTGACAAGTTATGTGAATTTTTATGAAGAGAAGCATCTATGTTACCTCCATCCCAATACAGAAAATAAGGACCTATTACATCAATAAAATTGACCTATAAATAAATCCAAGATAGAGCTAGAAACCCAAAGGAATATAAATCAAGACATTGAAGATCTATGGAAAAACTATGGCATTAACATTTGAAGCAGTCACGAATTACATGAAGCAGTCACGAATTACATCAAACAAATTGATTCATTGAAGTTTGATTTGTAGTATCTTTAATGGAAGAAAATGACACATGTCAAAGAGAAGGTCAAAGGATCAGATTTCTGCAATGATTGGAAGGTAATGTTAAAAGAGGTATGTATAATCTTTAATCATCTATGCTAGCAATAGTACTAAGTCTCTTAGGGATGTCTGCGATGGGGGAGGAGTAGCGAAATCTGGTCAAGTGGGGGGGTCCTCAGGTAGGGTAACGACCGGGCAGGAGGGACCCGAAATCGATGGCAGAGGTGCAAGGACATCTGTTAAGTCACTGCTGTGGGGAAACAGCCCGTCCGAGATCGAGGGGGGGATGTCCAGATGGAGACATCAGCGAAGGGGTCGTCTGAGTAGTCAACCTGATCAAGCTCCATAACTGATTTCCAAAAACAACGTGCCAGCTGGGAGTTGTAAACTGTCATTGTCAATGCTGAACCGACTGTGGAAAAGGGAGTAGGCAATGTCACGGCAGTATCATGAGAGCAAGAGTGAAGGCATCGATGGAGGGTAAATGGGATCAAGCAAAACGGGCTCCAAAAAGAAACGGCATCAGGGGTTAGCAAAGGCGATCTGTGAAGGATGGTTAGCCTTCGTCATGGGCACAGGTTCTGCAGGTGAAACCCTAGCCCATATCAGGCGCCAACCGTAGAGGGATTCGTATCTCCATCCTTTTCTATCTCCTTCTCATGGTTATTACTCAATATCAACCTATGATATTGTTGTGATATATATATATATATATATATATATATATATATATATATATATATATATATATATATATATATATATATATATATATATATATATATATATATATTTAATAATCCACATTGAATTTTTATTGTTATTAATATTTTTTAAATGCCACATGTCAACTCCATATTATTTCAATAAATTACACATCTCCCTCACAATAAATAGGTAAAATATAAGAATATTTTTTTTGTTCAATTACTTTATCTTTCTCTTTATAAAACTAATATAAATTATGTTGCTTATTATGGATATTGAAATATTTTACTTTTTATTTATAATTGGCAATATATATATACCACGTGCCAATTAAACATGTAATGAATTATGCAATATTATTAGTGCAAGTATATAAATTAAAGCATAAATCCATGATCAGAATCAAAAAACTTACCCGTAACACATTTCACATTGCCTAGGATAAAAAGGAAAAATAAAAATAAAAATCCATAAAGCATTAAAATTAATTAAATTATAACTTTATTTTAAACTAATATTGTTATTATTATTAATAGATATATATATATATATATATATGAGTTAAACATATATACATTTTAAAAAATTTGTAACAATATTATGGAAATTTGCCCCCACTTTATCATGAAAATTCTAAACGTGTATATAGCTTTGGTTACAATAGCATGGACCAATACCATGGCTTATCAAGACGACGCACCTAATACATATAATAAAAAATAAACTATTCATCTCCTTCATACTTAATAGTAATATCATTATTTTCTTGAATCAGGGTGACCCTTCAATCGACGTGCCATGTCAAGCCCTGCAGGACAATAATCAATCCATAAATGAATTGTTGAAAATATAACTAGTGTCGGCCTTCATAATGAAATTCAAATGTATCATTGATGTACTTATTATATTCATTATTATTATTTTATTTCTAGTCAATGCATGTTCTTCATGCTTTTAGGGTCAATTGAGTCAAAAGAAAATTTATCATGAGTAAATGAAATGTAATTGAGTCACAGTCCCATCTGGACTTTTGTAAAAGAAAAAGAAAAATTATTTTTCAAGTCAAAGAGTCAAAAATGTCACCAAAAAGACCAAGTCGGCCCTCCTGGACAAGTCAACCAAAAGAGGCAGCCTTTCGACCTCCTAGACATGTATAAATACAAGATAGTTTGACCTCATTTGATCATCCATTTATCACTTCAATTTATGTGCAAGAAGAAATAACTTCAATAAAACCCAAAGGAGAGAGAGAGAGAGTAAAGTCAGAGGAGAGATAATTTTTTGTTTTCTACCCTAGTTTCTATTAACACATGCAAGTTTTCTAAGGAAATTTTTGTGCTACTACAGGGCCAAAATTTCACGAGATTGCTAGATTTCAGAGATTTAACCATCATTGACTTGACTTGAATATGACTTGTTGGAGATGGATTGAAGGAGGGTTGAATTTGGTCTTTCTAGAAATCTTAAACTTGGTCTTGGGTCTTTCATATCTCACTTTGATCTGATTCTATAAGAAGAGGATTTTCTTGGGTTTTCCCCTTGTGGGATTTTTCCCTAGCTTGGAGCCTAATTTTTTGTGTTCTTTGTCTCTTGTGATCTTCATGTTTTTGTACTTTTGGTAATTACTTGATGAAGAAGAGAACATAAATTTAATAATAAGCCAACAAACATTCACAAGTAATTATCAAGTAAGATAAATCTACCCTAATCTACAAGCATCTTGATTTCTCAACATGGTTTTAGAGCTAAGGATAAGGGGGAAGGCAGATTGAATATCACATCTTGTTGGCTTATTTGAAGACTACTTGAAGATTCTATCTATTCCTCCATCGAAACAATAGAAAGCAGGATTGAAGCTCGTATTGTTGATGACATATCTATCTCTCTCTCTCGTGACATTCTTGCATCAGCTCCTCCTTCTTTGACAACTTGGAAGAAATTTTCTATAATTAGGATGGAGTATTAAAGACAAGGAAAAATATAAGAAAGAATCTCTTATCCAGTTCATTAAAAACCTCTGAAGCAATTAACAGTTCATTGTATATACATCTATGAGGTAAGCAATCTTATTCGAGTCTCTTTAGATAGTGACACAACACTCCTTTGGGCTATCTATGACATGAAACCTTGCAAAGAATCTACATTAATTGGAAATTCTATGAAAGAGGACGAAGACCAAAGTATACAGAGTTAAGAAGAAGTTAAAACTTAAATTCAAACTCACTATGGCAACATTTCTCTATGGTACCTAGAACGAAGAACTATGCAAAATTATGTGACATCATTTAAACTCTATTGTAGATCTAAGACACAAATTTGAGTTCTCTAGTGACTTGACCGAAATTTGAATCACCTATCCAAGTTCTGTGAACAAATGTACAAAGACCAAAATCTTGAAGAGCGAAGTCTAGAATCAAGACCTAGTATAAGCCTCATATCAATATTTGTTAAGAAGGTCAAATATTTTGACATGAAATCTGAGGCATATAAAAGCAAATTCTATTGTCTCTATGTTTCACGTTTCTAAGACATGTTTCTCCAAATACGAGCTACAGACAGAACAAGTTATGACAGAACAAGAACATGACATAATTTGGAAGGAATGCGAGGACCCTACTATAATGTGGCATGTGAAATATACCTATGACATTATTCTCCTACAACATGAATCAAGACAATATCACTATGTAAGTTAAGAGACCAACATCCTAACTTTTGAAAATCCATTTTCATCTATACCAAGATCACGACAAAAATAATGGCCTAAACCTATGACCAATATGAACCCTACGATGACATTATATTGCAATGGCATATAAAACTTTTATGGAACTATGATTATATTCTGAGGTTATACACCTAAGCAATGAAGGACAAAATTTATATGAAGAATGCATTGTGATCTAAAGTGAAAGGAATCAAACCATATGGATCATCTCATAACTTTGTGGAATCACTGAACACTGAAAAACTGAAGTATATATATTCTATCAAAGGTACCAAACTCATCAATAGAAGTCGATAACTTTAGAGTTGTGACAAGTTATGTGAAGTTTTATGAAGAGAAGCGTCTATGTTACCTCCATCCCAATACAGAAAATAAGGACCTATTACATCAATAAAACTGACCTATAAATAAATCCAAGATAGAGCTAGAAACCCAAAGGAATATAAATCAAGACATTGAAGATCTATGGAAAAACTGTGGCATTAACATTTGAAGCTTATCCCTATGATACCAGTACATGAAGCAGTCACGAATTACATCAAACAAATTGATTCATTGAAGTTTGATTTGTAGTATCTTTAATGGATGAAAATGACACATGTCAAAGAGAAGGTCAAAGGATCAGATTTCTGCAATGATGGGAAGGTAATGTTAAAAGAGGTATGTATAATCTTTAATCATCTATGCTAGCAATAGTACTAAGTCTCTTAGGCCATGGTTAAAGCTAGCAATCTCTTCAAAGATGAAACATGTGTTAGAAAATTGGTTTGTATAGATTGTTGATATGTTAGCAAACAAATTCTTTCCTTGCATAAGGAATCTAGGTCTTTATGATCAAGAAATGAAATCTTATATAAATTTCTTGTCATTGACATCTCTATGGTTTTACAACTAACCCATCAATATGCATGTAGAATTTGCAAAGGCATATCTTGGAAACTTTAGAGAATATAGGGTTTGTAAACCCTAACAAAAGGTTTGAGTTAGAAAACCCTAGAAACAAAAACACTAACTAATTGTTTCCATTGTAAAAAATATATATATGTAAAATAATAATAATAATAATATATAAATAAATAAAACTAGTTCTTGAGAATGACAAGAATGACATCATCTTGATGTAAGGACAAGAATTAATGAAAAGGTCTAATATTAAGATGGATTTGACTCTCCTCAAAAGGAAAAATATTTTATACCTAGTTTCTTTAATTATTACTATTGTTATTTTGTGTATGCACTTTACCTTCTATTCTTTCATAGTCTTCTAATAAAGGTTGCAGGTCAAGATAAAATCTATATAAGCTTAACTAACATTTGGAATATTTGGAAGAACATAGCAAAGCATGAAGACAAGAAGAAATTAGTTTGAAGCATGCATCAAATGAAGTCAATTAGCTGGCAACATGAAAGTAAGATTTAATTAAAAAAGGGGAATAAGTTTACCTATCTAAACTAGAAAGAAGAAAATGATAGATCCTAAATAGATACAATACTACTTGAAGTTTGGCAGAAAATTCAGAGAACTTTATGATCAAAATGACAAGATGACAAAACAATGACAAGACCCTTTTGGCAAGAAGTTGAAGCGTTCTAATATCGTTGGTACCAGCAGTTGATTGGTTCGATCCAGGAACACATTGATTGACAGTATTGATGATGATGAAGATATTGCTAATGATTGGAAGTTGATATAATTTCTTGGAAAGCATGAACACATAATTTTGTTACAAAGGATGAAGATCTGAAGGCTTGTGCAAGTTTGGATCCATAAGACGTTTGATGAACTATTTGATGACACGTTGGATTTGGTGTGAATATTGTTAAAGAACGAGGAAACGTTCGAGGTGTTTTATGGTTCGAGAGTATGATGCAGATGGGACCGAAGAAACTACAACAATGTCTCCTCAGAAGAACAATTAGTTGTTGTATTGATGAGTATTTTTTAGAAAATATTAGGATTGTGGTTATTCCTTATTGTTTGAGAGGGACTGAGGATTTCCTCCCTGATTGAGAGGGATCGAGGGTCGACACTGTATTCTCCATGTGTCATGCACTATGGCTAGGACTAACATTCATAATCCTAGTCAAGGAACTAGTAGGGATAATGGTGCATTGGATAAATTTTTGGGACCAATATTCTTTGAGGATTGGTATCCAAGATAATAATAGTATCGAGGAATGATATTCTTTGAGGATAGGGTATCCAAGATAAGAATAGCCTTGTGAGGACATACTTGGTGAGCATTCAAATAGGATATGTGCCAAGAGAGGTGGGGGGTATCCAAATTTATGCCTCCCAACATTGTGCTCTGATCTAGTGGAGAGATAGATATTATTAGTCAAGGCCTTGCTATGTTTGGAAATGTTGGTTATAATGATGCTTATCAATCTAAATCGCTCCTTAAGAGAATATTTCAATTTGAGAGTATCTTGTTGTGTCATTATGAATAACGCCCTAGTTAAGAGGGAGTGTTGAAAATGTAACTAGTGTTGGTCTTCATAATGAAATTCAAATGTATCATACATGTACTTATTATATTCATTATTATTATTTTATTTCTAGTCAAAGCATGTTCTTCATGCTTTTAGGGTCAACTGAGTCAAAGAAAATTTATCATGAGTCAATGAAATGTAATTGAGTCAAAGTCCCATTTGGACTTCTTGTAAAAGAACAAGAAAAAACTTTTTTCTAGTCAAAGAGTCAAAAATGTCACCACAAAGACCAAGTTGACCTAAAGAGGCATCCATTTGACCTCCTAGACATGTATAAATACAAGATAGTTCTACCTCATTTGATCATCCATCTATCACTTCGATTTATGTGGAAGAAGAAGGAGAAATTTTAGTGAAAGTTAGAGAAAGAGAGAGATAAAAGTTAAAGGAGAGAAAAAAAATTGTTTTCTGCCCTAGTTTCTGTTCACGCGTGCGAGTTTTTTGAGCCAGTTTTTGTGCTACTACAAGCCCAAAACTTTAGGGGCTGAAATTTTAGGAGATGACAAGATTTCTGAGATTTGACCAACATTGACTTTTTTTTACTATGACTTGTTGGAGATGGATTTAAGGAGGGTTGACTTGGGTCTTTGTAAAAATCCTGGTATTGGTCTTGGGTCTTGGATATATCACTTTGATTTGATTCTATAAAAAGAGCATTTTCTTAGGTTTTCCCCTTTGGGGTTTTGACCTGACTTGGAGCCTAATTTCTTGTGTTCTTTTTCTCTTGTGATCTTCATGTTTTTGTACTTTTGGTAATTGCTTGATGAAGAATAGAACATAAATTTAATAAGAAGCCAACAAAAATTCACAAGTAATTATCAAGTAAGAGAAATCTACCCTAATCTAAAAGCAACTTGATTCCTCAACATGAATGAGGCATCCAAATGGCACGCATGCACTGTAAAAGTCCTCTAGGAAAGTTATGCTCCAGTTAATTTGGAATTTTTGGATCATTCCTCCTGATCCTCCTTATGATTGGCCTTACACTAGCTTTGATGCGCTAGTTAATATGCATGCTCCAGTATCATTATTTCCTCCTTTATTCCTTCTTGTAGGGGATAGAATTTTATAGACACAACAAAACCACCACTCTCCCTGCCACAGTTTCTAAAGGCCATTGCACAAGGTTCATCAAATTTTAGCTAGCTACCATAGTTAGAGAGAGGGGAAAAGCAATATGAGGAGGCTGAGGACGTGGGTGTCCACCCCACTCTCCCTAGCATGATGAAAATGTGGAATTGTTCTACCTAGACATTCCTATCCACATTCATTGCAGGGTGGCTTCATTGGAGGCTGAGGAGAGTAGACATTTGGGCGATGGTCATTAGGAAGTTCAAAATTTGTTAGTGTGCCACCTCTAGACAGTGGAGGAAGCCAGAGGAGGAGAAAGACAAAGGATGGCAGAGGTGGGTGTTCATCTCAACAACACCTGTCTGACACGGCACAACATATCCAAAGCCATAAGCATTGATTTCTCGTTTGTTCCTATAACTTCAGCAACCTTCGGCTCTTTGGAAAGCCTTGATGATATAAATTCCTCCCACCATCCTAGCTCCCCTCCTCCCCCCAGTCCTCCAGTAACATAAGTGAAAGGAAAAGGTCCCATGGTCCAAGGCTCTCCTAGCTAGAACTTTGAATCAAAGGTCGATAATTCGAGGAAGTCCCCCACTAACGCAACCTAGACTGCTAATGAAGAGCCCTCTCAGCAAGAAAATATTTCCTATGGTTGCCTTATCATTGAAGAAAAGGCAAAAGAAGGTTCAAATGGAAATAATGGAGTTGGCGAAGAAGGATACAGCAAAGTGCAGTAGGTGCCAACCAGTTCCAGGGGCAAGCAAGCAGCTTGACCAGGTCTTTCATTATGATGTATTTGCTAATATCTCTCCTCATATTACTCTGTTATTTAAGTTTTGATGGCCACACTAGCAGACATCTTTTTTGTAGGTTCGTTGTTCACTTTTGTAAGCCATATCTACATTTTTGTTTGGTCAATGTTTTTCAATCAATTTTTTTTATCATTTTGAAGGACCATCTAGTTTCCCTTTCAGGAGCAGATGGTCCATCTCTAGTCCTTTTCAGTTTGGCCTTCGTACTCTGTGGACTTCTTCTCTTTTGATCACCAACCTTCATAGTTACTCTCTGAATGTACTCTATGTAAAATATTTTTGGTAATATAATGTCTCTTACTTAATTACAAAAAAATAGTAATATAAATATTATTTTTAAATGTGTGCCAACTTCATATTGAATAGGGAATTAATTACACATCTCCCTTATACTAAAAAGTAGAAAGCAATTATAGATAAAATTAGAATTTTTTACTTTCAATTACTTTGTCTATAAAATTGATATAAAATTAAAATGGGAATTACATATCTCCTACATACTTAATAGTAATATAAATATTATTTCTAAATGTCATGAGGCAAATCCATATTGAGTAGTGAGTGAATTACACACCTCCTTTATATGAAAAAGTAGAAAGCAATTATAGACAAAATTATAATTTTTTTACTTTCAATTACTTTATCTTTGTATATAAAATTGATATAAAATTAAGATGGAAATTGAAGTATTTTAATTATGATATTGGAATATGTTTTGTTGTTACTATTTTTTTAATTTATTAATATTTTATTTTATTATTTTTAAATGTAAGATTAAGTCAAAACATCTCTTTGTACTTTTATTATTTTTACTTTTTATTATTATTTTTAATTCAGTTAACATTATGTTTTTTTATTATCATGTTTTATTTAATGCTTTATTACAACCTTTCTTCCATACTAGGTATTGAAAACAAATATGTGATAAATTATTTTTTGTTTACAAAAGAAATTAAAAATCTATAAGGATATGAGATTAATATGAGCTATAGGCCTAATAATTAAGAATATATGTTTCTTCTTAAGAGGTTAGAAGTTCAAATCTAAAGAAGATTGAGTATGCACACCTTTGTAAACTTTAGCATTCAAATTACAATTGAGATTGAGTCACTTGTCCCATAAACAAGAATTTGGTATCTTAGTTAACCCTAACCTTAAAATTATTATTATTATTATAAAAGTGAAAATCTGCCTTCTTAAAAATTGTCAATAAATAATATAATTTGTAATTATCAATATTTAATTCAAACCATAATTCAGATTGAATTATTTTTCCGTGAACAAGAATTTATTATCTTACTTGATCTTAACTTTATAATTATTATTATTATTATTATAAAAGTGAAAATCTACCTTCTTAAGAATCATCAACAAATAATATAATTTATAATTATCAATATTTAAAACATATATATATGTTTTATATATATTACTCAAATAAATATATACTATATATACATTTTAATATAATATTATATTATATTATAGAATAGATGTATATATATATATATAACTCATAGAATAGATGTAATTTAAATTTTGTAACAATAAATTGATTGATATGATTGACGTTTATTGGTTAGGTATGAAACAACTTTTTCATTTTCCCTCCCCACATATACATTAAGCAAGGCTATGGACATCACTTAAGCAACATATAATCTTAAATATTTATTTGTCTTTTTCCTTCTTGTCAATATTGAGAGAGCTCACCATCCAAACTTTGTAAGGGTAGGAGAGAATTTATGTGTTAAACAATAATTTTGTAAAGAGGATTGAGTGAGAGTTAAATTCTATTGGCCCCGTCATCCTCTACTCTATCAACTTCTCACGCAACACACGTGAAATTATCGTCCCTTGTTGTACACGTTGACCATAACAAACTTCTGCACACTTTGCTCATCAAACTTGTCTTTTAGTACGTGTGTGTGTTTTCTTATTTTTAGTGGGTAGTTGAATGGCAGGTGAATATATTAAAACATTTCAAAACGTTTTTTAATTTTGCACTATTATATCTAACCAATCACAAGGCTGAATAAATCAATCTCGTGATTTGAATTGAATGGATCTTCGTTGGTTTGCCAAATTATTTATAATAAGGTGGCTCCATGGTTCGAGACCATTCAATGAATTTGTATTTTTTAAGTGTCACGGACGAAATTTAGGCTTCGTGAAACTTAAAATTTTAGGTTAAAGTAAGGTTATTGGTCACCCTTTCAAATTTTCAAAATGGTTTAAAATTTTAATTTAAAATTAATATATTTTTTAAGTATGTAGATGAGAATATAACAAGTGTAATATACAATGTTGTTATTTAGTACTTGTTTTTTATAAAAAAGTAATTGGCTAATATTTTTTTTTTTCAAATTTGGTAAAGTTTGTTGGAATCACAAGTTTGAGTTGTTTTTTCAGTACAAAAAAGCATGATTGTATTATAACCATTGAGTCCCAATACAAACAGAAAGATAGAGAGCTAATATATTCAGCTCGATAAGAAGACAAACTGCAAAGGTGCAGGATACAATCTATACCTTACAAAACCTTACCAAGAATAGAATCTGAAAATAGGTGAGAAAAACCAAAACAAGCGATACTTGCAAAATCTTAGAAGCATATGCCTTTTGAGAAAAAAACAAAAAACAGGTTCATGGTACATACCAAGGCCTGATGTGTGACTAGAGAGAATTATGTACCCAGAAGTGAAAAATCCTGAATTTGGTGCATTTCGTTCCCCATTGTTATATTCATTTTCCATTTGCCTATTTGAATTGTTGCTAAATATGTATGATCAAAATTTCTAATGGATTTTAAATAACTAAAAATCAAAATTTCACTAAAAATTATATGATTGGATTTTAGAAAGAAAAAAAACAAAACAAAAAACTCAAAATGTATAATAGTTAGATTGAGCCATTAATTTTAATTATTTGACATTTTAATATGATATTAATTACATTTATTTTTTTTATGTTTTAGATTAAATTTGGTTTTTTTTAATTTTAATTATATTTAATAAAAAAATTTAATTATTTAATTATATTTTAAATATTTTTTATTAATATTTTTAAATAAAATTATTATTATTAATAATTTAAAGAAAAAAAATTACACTCCAAAAAACAATTATATTTATTTTTAATATAAAAATACCACATAATTTTTAATATCAAAATGAATTTGAATGAAACTCAATTTTTTTTTTAAATTCAAACAAAATGCAAATCCATAATAACCTCCTTCTTAACCTCCTTATTACATTATTCTTTACCTTATTGATTAATGTGGGTGACAATATGTTATTATGAAAAATACTATTTTGATCCAGATTTAAACAGGAACGCAACAAATTACAGATATAACCATACATATAGAGATGCAGCAGAAATAATACTTCATTTCATTACTGTAAAGCACTGAAATATGCTTACAAACAGAAATGGAAATAAACTAGCTAGGGTGATGGTAGCTTATCTCTGAGAAGAGATGTGGCGGCTACATGCCTCTGAAATGTGTTACAATGAGGCTCGAAGGCCTATTTATTGTTGAGAAACAATGGAAAACCCTAAACATCCAAAAACCTAACCCTAGAAGATGAAATGCCAAACTGTGGGCCCCATTTGGGTAAATTGGTACATCAACTTCCCGAAGTCGTAACTTTGGCATACGATCTGCGTTCGACACGCACAATATCTCATTAGAAAGATCTATCCAAGAACTACAACTTTGGGAAGAGAAACATCGGTCCATGGACCCATGTTGCTCCCAGTTTTCCAAAAAAAAACGTCGTTTGGGGCCTCAAAACAGCTCCAGAATATCAGGACCCGAAAAATTGCTAAAAATAGTAAATTGTGTTACAATTAAGGAAACTGAAAAGCTGAAAGAAACAATGGTGGGGGTCCAAGTGGACTTGGCGGGTGGCCACCAATATCCACCTGGACCATTCCTCCCCCCGTAGGAAGCAATGGTCCCCATTGCGTTGAGTTCCTCCATGAGATGAGGAAACTTCTACTGAACTTGGTCCCTGGTGAGCCACTTGCCCTGGTGAAGGAGTTGGCTTGCTTTGACAACTCAATACAATTGGATATTCTGTTGGCAATTGTGCTTGGTCTGTGTCCATGATCCGATCAGTTGTAGCTTGTTCCCTGCAATCTGGATTTAACTCTGTGAGTGTGAGCTATTCTGCAATGTCGGATGTGTCTAGTAATGGTGGAAAGTATGGCCGAAGGTGGTCCACATTGAACACTGGGTGCAGGCCAAGGAATGGGGGAATGTTGAGCTAAAATGCATTTTCTCTCACAGCCTTGGTAATGGTGTAAGGACCATATCGAATTGGTTTGAGTTTCCGATAGGCTCCAGTAAGGCGTTCCTTTTGCAAATGCAACCAGACTTTGTCGCCCACCTAAAACTTGTGTGGCACCCCATGTTGATCATGTCGCTACTTGTACTTGGCATTTGATTTCTCCAGAATGTCATGGACCTGCTCGCAAATATGTTGGATGTGCTCAATGAAGTTGTTTGCCTTATCTGTTTCAGACTAGACATGAGCCGAATCTACGTGAGTAGCTGCAAATGGCATGGCCACATCAATGGGACATAGTGGCTGGAGTCCCAAGCCCACCTGAAAAGGGTTATGGCCAGTCGAGTTGTGGAGAGCCTGGCTGTAGCTATGATGAACATAAGGGAGGCTCTCATCTCATGTGCGTGGATGCTTTGAGTTGTACATGTGCAAAATGTGTACGATCATCCTGTTAACAACCTCTGTCTGGCCATTAGTTTGAGGATGGAAGGTTGTGGACTTAGTGAGTTTGGTGTCTAGCATCGACCAAAGACTGGACCAAAATGTATTGAGGAACCTGTTGTCCCGATCTGAGATGATAGACTGTGGGATCCAAAAGTGTACCCACACTCGTTCAAAGAAGAGTTTAGCAGTGGCTTCTGCTGTGATATTCTTCTTGCAGGCTGCCATAATGGCCATCTTCAAGAACTTGTTGACGACCACAAAAACACAGTCGTTTCCATGCTTAGTAGAAGGAAGGCTCGACATGTAATCTATGGAGTTGGATTCCCAAGGTCGACTAGGGGTAGGCAGCGGGGTATAGAGGCCTTACTTCTTGATGGTCAGTTTGGCAATGGCGTAGGCAGTGCATGATCCGATGTACTTCTCGACATCCTGTCAAAGATTCGGCCAATAGAAATACTTCTGCAGTACTGCCACTATTTTCTCGACCCCGAAATGCCCAACAACCCGATTGTAGTGTGCTTCCCAAATCATCTTGCCACGCTTACTTGAAGGAACACAAAGGTGACCCAAGTGGCATAACAGGGCATGCTGGAGGTGAAAATTTGGAACATGTTGACCCTCCAAGAGTGTGGTATGTGTGGCTGAATTCTGGGTCGCTTTTGTAGAGAAGTGACCAATTAGAAATCTCGTGCCCACAAGACTTGAGAATGGTGGTTATTGCCATGATCGGTGGTCGACTAAGGCAATCTACAACATTATTGGTGTTTCCCTTCTTATACTTGATATTCAAATGCAACTGTTGCAGGTATGTAGACCACTTTTGATGAAGATCATTCTTCAATTTCCCTTGGGTCTGTATGAACTGCAAGGGTAGGTGGTCTGTGTGGATGATCGTTTCCTTCCCCAAAATGTAATGCTTCCATTGTCGGCAGGCCTGCACAATGGAATACATCTCTTTGTCATAAGTGGGATACTTCTGGACTGTGTCTAAAAGTGTCTCACTGCGATATGCCACTAAATGCCTATGTTGAGTGAGGATTGCCCCAATAGCATAGTTAGAGGCATCTGTCTCGACCTCAAATGGTTGTTGCAAGTCTGGTAATGTGAGCACTGGTGCCGAGCAGAGACGATCTTTCAACTCTGTGAATGCCTTTTGTTGAGATTCAAACCAAAAGAATTTTTCTTTCGCTCCTCCCTTGGTGACTTGACTCAAGGGCCAAGTGATATGAGAAAATCCCAACATGAACCTGTGGTAGAAGTTGGCAAGACTTAGAAAGTTGCGGAGCTCTGTCAAAGTGGTTGGAGATGGCCAATCCCAAATGACTTGGATCTTGGCTGGATCCACAAGCACCCACCGTTCATCAATAATGTATCCCAGATATTGAACCTAGGTCATGCCAAAAGTACATTTCTCCAAATTGGCACATAACTTGTGTTGCCACAGTGTTTGGAGAACCTGTCGGATGTGGTGGAGGTGCTCTTCCCAACTCTGGCTGAAGATCAGGATGTCATCCAAGTATACCACTACAAATGAGTTGGTGAATGGCCGCAAAGCCTTGGAAACCGCCTTATAAAATGACTCCTCGGGACCTGACACTCAGCCATACTTGTCATCCATTAGCCTCATGAAGGTTGCAGGAGCATTCGTCAATCCGAAAGGCATAACCAACCATTTGAAAAGGCCCTTCTTGGCTTTGAAGGCAATCTTCCACACATCGGAGGGTTCGATTGGTACCTGGTGATATCTTGACTTCAAATCGATCTTGCTGAAATATTTTGCCCCCTTCAGTTAGTCTAGGAGGTCATCAATCCGTGGGATCGGGTACCTATTATGGATAGTGATCTTGTTTAGCGCCCGATAGTCAATACAAAGTCTCCAAGTCCCATCCTTCTTCTATACCAACACAATCGAGCTCCCACAGGGTGATGAACTCGGATGGATGTGACCTTTCTGCAGCACCTTCTGATTCTGCCTCTTGATTTCATCGTTCTCTAGAATAGAGCGTCGATATATTGGTCCATTGGGCAACGGGGCACCTAGGGTCAGATCAATGGAGTGGTTTACCTGATAGTGCAGAGGAACCACTGCAGGGGAGGTGAAGATGTCCTCTTACTCCTCCACGACCTTGTCCATCTGTAGTTGTCGTGCAGAGGGGCCCTGTCTGGAGGTTGTGGCAACCATCTTCTTCTTTCCTTGAGGGTGTATCATCAGGCAAACAAATTTCTTGGTTTTGGAAATGAGCTTACTTCATTGTTCTACAGTAACCAAAGAGATGGAGGTAGGAGGTGCTACCTCCGGTATCCTGTACAGCTTATTTCCCAAACTAACAATAACAGCACGAGGCCTTGATTCATACACAGCATGTCGCTTCCACAAGTATGGTTGTCATAATAATACATCACAAACATCAAGGGGATCAACGTCACACAATACCTCATCTTTGACGGGCTTGATGTTGTATGGAAGGTGACACTGCTGGCTCACGCGAAGATCTCTTCCTTGGTGAAGCCACCTGATGGTGTATGGTTGTGGATTTGCTGTGGTCAGTAAGCCCAGTCGCTTCACGACCTCTGCCGAAATGAGGTTCTTTTGGCTCCCGCTGTCGACAATGAACTGTAGCAGGGAGCCCTTTACCCACATCTGGGAGTGGAAGAGACACTCCTCCTCCTCTGGATCTTTGGTTTCCTCCTTTTGGATCTTCATGGTAGCAATGGTAGCATTGGGCTCTGCATCGATAATCTGCTTCCCTTTGTCATTCCCCTTGTCGGGTTCTGACTCAGAGTCAGAACATGCATCTGATTCTGAAACCTTTAGCTCGGCCACCGATGATTGCTTGGCCCGACATTCACTTGTGTTTCGAGTGGAGCTGTTATGGAACTCACACTACTTTCCCATGTCCTTTTTTAGCTTTGCGGCATTGTTCTTTCCTTGCAACTTTGGCGAGTTGTCTTGGGTCACCTCGCCTTGGCTTTGTCCTTTGTTCTGCGGTTTGGGGGCACCTTTCCCTTGCTTCAAATTCGCAAATCCAAAGCCTTGCTTCTTCTGTTTAAACTGTTGCTCAATCTTGATAGCATATCGGTATGTCGTGCTGAGCGAGGAGATGTTCAGGAATTCTATTTCATCCTGGATGTACTTGTGCAGGCAATTGCGGTATTTGAGTATCAAATGTTGCTCTGAATCCTTGATACCCAAATTTGTGCGAAGGGTATGAAAAATATTGGTAAACTTCGGCACGTCTTGGTCCCTTCCCTGCCGCAGCGTGGTCCACTTTATGTATTGATCCTCATAGCTTCTGATAGGGTAGTACTGCTCCTTGATGGCAGTCCAAAATGAATTCCAAGTGGGTGCGGCTGAAAACAGTGAGGCCGTACTTTCATCCTTCTGCTCGCAGTAGGTTTCCCACCAGTCCTTGACGTGGGGGGCGGCTTTGAGAAGAGTGAAAGTAATCTTTTCCCGGCCGGAAAAATCATGAACAAAAAAATACCCTTCTAGCATATTTAACCATTTATCTATGGTGTCTACATCTATCTGACCCTCAAATATGGGAATGTCAAAGTTAACTTGTACCTTAAATGGTGTGGCACTTCCAGAGTAGCTGTTGGAAGTAGATGTGTCGCCCTTGGGTAGTCGCTAAAGGATCTGGGCAAAGTTGTCCATCATCGCATTCCTTTGTCGTTCGAGGGCCTCTTCGAGCAAGATTTTGATAGGATCTCCTGCCCCCTCGTCTTTATTTTCATCTGCCATGGGAGGCAGTCAGGATTTGCGAGGCTAGTCTTGCAAAGGTTCTACCAGTTCAAGCCTTAACTCCTTATATCCCGACCTCGTTGGGGACATGCAAAGAAAGACAGAGAAATAATTCCTCTAGATAAATCACTTCAAAATAGTCTCATTTTTCTTAAATATATATTATATTCAATCAACTTATAAATCATGTCCTTATTTTTAATAGAAATATTGTTCTGAAGTATCTATCATGTATCATTCCTCTAGTTTAAAGCACTTCAAAACCAAATTGAACCAACTTTGTTCTAATATCATTAAAGGTTTGTCGTGGAGTTCTCCCCTAAAATAAATGAAATTCTTCCATATATTTTAATTATCTCTTGAAGATATAATTGACCAAACGCAAATGCATAATACATAATGGAATTCTTCTATATATTTTAATTATCTCTTTAAAATATAATTGGTCAAACGTAAATGCGTAATACATAGTAATTTACTAAAATAACTTCAAATTTCAAGTGTAAGGACTCATTGGATGTTGAATTAGCTTCTATATTTAACAAGTAACTATTTTATATAGTTATGAATTGACCCACACTAAGAAAAAATGAAAATACATGAACAAATATATTTCTTAAAGAAAAAACATATAAAGTGGGCCTAATGGTTAAGAGCATGTATTTCCTCCTAAGAAGTTCAAAACCAAAGGGGGTAGAGTATGTATGTTTTCGTAGCCTTAGTAGTCATATAATATTATAGAAAATAAAAAAGGTAAAAATTATTATGATAATCAAATAAGATATTTATAGTAATTATTATTATCCAATTTTAAGGTCACGGCCAAGCTAGACACCAAATTGGTGTATGAGACCCCCTTTGAGTGCGATAATTATTATTATCCAATTTTAAGGTATTAACCAATTTTAAGGTACACCAAATTGGTGTATGAGACCCCCTTTATATGAGACCCCCTTTGAGTGTGATAATTATTATTATACAATTTTAAGGTACACCAAATTGGTGTATGAGACCCCCTTTGTATGAGGCCCTCTTTGAGTGTGATAATTATTATTATCCAATTTTGAGGTACACCAAATTGGTGTATGAGACCCCCTTTGAGTTCTAAGTCTACGAAGGCATACATACTCTACCCCCCCTCTAGTTTTAAATGCACGCTCTTAACCATTAGGCCCTGTGACCTCTTAGGAGGAAACACATGCTCTTAACCATTAGGCCCACTCAAACTATATAAAATTCACAATCAATCAAGATAAAACATTCTTAATGTGTTATTTATTATTTAATAATTTTAAACATTTAATAAATTTAAAATAAAATTTAAATATTTAATCAATTTAAAAATTAAAACAAAATTTTTGGCAATTTATTATTTTATATGGATTTGAGATTTAGCAATGCAATATTTCTAAAAAATAATGGAAAAAAAATAAAATAAAAGAGGAGGTTTAATAAAATTGCTTTAAATTCTAACCAAAACCACCTTAGATAGGATGACATAACGTAAGAGGTGAATTCACATCAATGTGCATCTTAGTAGATTTTAGTAGTCATATCGTTGCATGGAAGCTTGTCTCTAGTCCCAAAAAAAAAGTCTTAAACATAAATTTGGTTCTTGCCTTGGTTGTAACTTTAAAATTAAATTATTATTATTATAATCATTATTATATGAAGATGATTAACTTAATTTTGGAAAACCTATTTTAACTAATGTAAAAAGAAAATAAACATTATTAAAATAAAAATAAATTTTCTCATAAATAATTTAATAACATTAAGTTTTAGCCAAATTTGAAAATACCTATAAAAATTTTAACATATATTTAAATTTGGAAAAATATTTATTATATTATTAAATTTTTAAACATAATTAACGAAAGTATAATTAATTGTATGTTTCTCATACCTAAAATTAAAATTTCAAATTATTTATTAAGATAATATAAACCATATTCCATTTTTATGAACTTTAATCATCATCCTCTTATATATAAATAATATACAATCACTTTATATGATCTCAATGATTTTTATATTTTGTTTATGACATCACATTGTCTTAAATATATGTATGATATGAGGAACACAAAGAGTTAAAAACATACTCTATATATTCTTCGCATATATTCTATAGTGACAAACCTAGGGTGCTAGATTAGGCTAAATTTATTATCAACCAGGGTAAGTAAACTTTGAGGCATGCGTCTAAAATCTATAGACATAAAGGATTCCTAACTAAGTGTTCATTGTGGTAGGTTACAGTACTTCTTTACAGAAGGTTAAGATATGTTCCCTATCACTTTAACACTCAGGTCACTCAACTCATCTAACTGTCCTAAAGGAAATATGTATTGCTTAGACCGAGATTTTAATCCCCTTACAAGGATGCTGTGCATAAAAGCTCTGTCTAGTTAACACTCAGCATTTAACACTCAACATTCATGAAAGATCAAAAGCATACTACAAATTTAAATACATGCAAACAGAGTTTATGAAGATGCTTTAAAAATATAACGATGGATCAGATCTCTTACGAGATATGGTTCAATGATCTTAATGATAAATCCTTTAAGCTATCACCATAAACACCATTCATAAGGATTGCTAATTGAATCAACGAAATCATAAGCATAACTCTAATCACTATGCATGCTATTCAATATTCAAAAGCTGCTAATGAAATGGAAAATGACAGTATACCCGTCCACGCAGGGCCCGTCCGCGTTTCAACGGTATACTGGAATACGCTCAAGCAACTAAGGTATTAACGCATGAACAATGTTATAATGAAACTGTGACTGTAATCGAGTTCTAGTATTAAGTTCTGAAGATCATACAAAAGATCTGTTTTTCAAAACGATATATATAGATCAACAACCATGTAACTATAACTATATCCGTGTTTTTAAAAACAAAAAATACACAGCTTTCATTTGGATTGAATGTACATTCACTATGCTGTTGTTTCTGCTTTTACTATGGAATGATTTTTGGATCATTTCCATTCAAAACCGATTTCCAAAAAGAAACAAAACGAAACCGGTTTGGAAACCTATGGCTGTTGCTACATTTGTCACCAAAAGGTTGGGGCTTTGACCAGCGTTGACTGCATAACAAGGAGTGTTGGATTCGTTGTAGGATCGATGTTTCTCCATGCTTGTACATTCTAGTTTTCGTTCCTATTCCTTGCTTTAGCTTGCCTGTCATGCCACATGTCAGATGATGAACCATTTACAGGATGTTGTAACTTCCTGTAACCTTTTTATTAAAAACTCCTAATTTCTAACATAAAAACTCATAAACTAACTTTAATGCAAACTAACAACTATAATACTGTTAACTAATCAATTTCAAGGAATATAAGGGATCTATGGAGGAAAAAGGCAGACAAATGATGTGTTTCAATAGGAAAAAGAAGGTCATGGAATGGTACCAACATATTCTTCGGTGAAAGAGTTCTGAGGCTCGGTGAAAGAGTTAAACACGTACTTTATATATTCTTCGCATATATTCTTCAGTGAAAGAGTTTTGAGGCTCGGTGAAAGAGTTAAAAACATACTCTATATATTCTTCGCATATATTCTTCGGTGAAAGAGTTTTGAGGCTCGGTGAAAGAGTTAAAAACATACTCTATATATTCTTCGCATATATTCTTCGGTGAAAGAGTTAAACACGTATTTTATATATTCTTTGCATATATTCTTCGGTGAAAGAGTTCTGAGGCTCGTGAAAGAGTTAAAAACATACTCTATATATTCTTCGCATATTGTCTTCGGTGAAAGAGTTCTGATGCTCAGTGAAAGAGTTAAACACGTACTCTATATATACTTGGGTGAAAGAGTTCTGAGGCTCGGTGAAAGAGTTAAACACGTACTTTATATATTCTTCACATATATTCTTCAGTGAAAGAGTTCTGAGGCTCGGTGAAAGAGTTAAAAACGTACTCTATATCTTCTTCGCATATATTCTTTGATCTGTGGGCTGCGGTGGGCACGGGTGATCTGCAGTCAGGTTTGTTGATATTAGGTGCACACATTCCTTATCTTTTTCTTTTTCTAATACATATTTGCTCATATAATTTCAAGTATGAATATTTCACCACAGTTACCAAAGATTACCAAGGGCAGACCTAGCACAGTTACTCTACAAGGCCTTTATGAGTATATAGAGTCTTTAGAGAAACGTAGAGAAGAAAGAGAAGCCAAGCTACAAAAAGAGTTAGAAGCCATGCTGGAAAATAACTTTGCATCTCTTGAAGACGCGATCCAAAAACAAATAGAAAATAAAATAGAACTACTGGAGAATAAAATGGAGGCAATGGAGACTAGATTATAGGTTATAGAAAAACAAAACCAAGATACTAACCAACCATCCCAGCAAGGAGATGCTGATACTTTAGAGAGCCTTAAAATGAAATACATGATTAGAGAACTAAAAGAAAAAATTAATAGCCGCCTCACCCTAAATAATGTGGTAGATAAGTTAGATATCAAACCAATTAAAGATGAAATGAAAAAATAATAGAATTATACCACGAACGTAACAAAAGGGCCTTGAACCTTATAATCTTCAGTTTAAAAGAGGAAGTAGATGAGGATACTTTAGCCTTAGCCCAGACATAATTACATAATAGATTACAAATTGAAACAGTGTGTCTCATAGAAGCAACAAGGTTGGGGAAATTAACCGAGAATAAAGGAAGACTAATCCTAAAAGGAACCTCAAGTCTAAAAGGAACGGGAATATTCCTAAATGAAGATCTCATTCCAGAAGGTCAAGCAGAATTAAGAAAGGAGGTTCGAAATTTAAAAGAAGCTAGAAAGGAAGGAAAATGGGCAATAATCAGAAATAGAAAAGCCTTTATTCGAGATAGAAACCAGAAAGATAGTAATCAATAGCAAATAAACATGCTCCGGATCCTTTCTTGGAACTGTCAGGGCTTCCCATGGAACAAAGGCCCCAAGCTAAGTTGGGTTTCAAATGATGTTGATATTATTTTTCTTGTTGAAACTTGGGAGCACGAAGAATCTAAGGTCCCTAACATAGATGGCTTTACGCTATGGTCTACCTGGAACAAGTGATCCTCCCGTAGAGGCATTGGGGGAATAGCTTGTTACATTAAGAAGAACATCTCCCCCCATAATAGGATTTATAAAAACGACCCTCACAACCAATATAGTTGGATAGAGATCAGAGACATTAATAATAAAAAGTCCTACATAGCAATATGTTATTCCCCCCCCCCCCCTCAATTCTAACTTCTATAAGAAGAAGAATCTAGATAAAACTAACCCTTACAATGGTTTAGAGAATGATATTTCTAGCCTAAGGAATGACGGCAATATCCTTTTAATAGGTGACTTTAATGCTCGAACTTCAAACAACCAAGCTATTATTCTAGGCAATCATTCCAACCCTAATCCTCTTTGGTTAGACAAAGACCCTACTCTAGCTAGTAGGTACAAAAGGAGCTCTAAAGACCTCGGGGAAAATTTGTTTGGTTCGGAGCTAGTCAAGCTCTATAGTGCTCAGGATCTCATAATTTGCAACGGTCTAAAGAAGTGGCCCAATTCCAGCAAGATGACATGCATCCATGGACTTGGTAGCAGCGTGGTAGACTACGTTATTTCCGATCTCCCATTATACAACGAAATAATAAATTTTGACATCTTAAACGACCATGAACCTGACTCTGATCATAGGCCTTTACTTATAACTCTCAATTTTGTCATGCATAGATTTCCCACAGAAAATAATACTTACATCCAAAAGAACTTAATATTTGATAGAAATAAAAATGATCTCTTTCTAAATGAATTAAAAACTAATTTGCTTCCTTTATCTAGTATAGACAACATAGAAGGCCTCTATCATAATTTTACTACAACCCTCTCATATTCTATTAATAAGTTCTCAATTGAAGTTTCAAATAATAAAAGAAATAGCAAAACCAATCCATGGTATGACAAATATTGTAAAAGTGCGAGGAGAGCAATTAAGGAAGCTGTTGATGAATCTCTTAAAATGGACAAGATAAAAATATACAAAGTCCTAACTAAAAGGAAAAAGAGGCAGTACATTCGTCAAAGACAGGAAAATCTCTTACACCTCTCTAAGGTAGCTCCTAAGAAATTTTGGAGGCAGATTCTGACTAGGAAGACTAAAGATAATAATAAAATTGCTCTTCACGATTGGAATTCCTATCGTAAAAAGCTTTATGAATCTCCAAATGTCATGGATAATTTGGAAACCCTGCTCACAACGAAAGAAGTTTTCTCTTTAGAAGACATTAAGTTTGGGGTTAATCGCCTTTCTAATGGGAAAGCTAAGGACATTGAAGGTTACCAGGCAGAAATCTTAAAAATTGGAGGTCTTGTCCTCATCCCCCACATTCACAAGCTTTTCAATCAAGCAGTCAAGCAAGGGTTCCCTAAACCTTGGACTAAGAGCCTCATTATCCCTATTTTTAAAAGCGGGGATACAAATAACCCCTCTAATTATCGGACAATTATGATCAGCGCTCTCTTAGCCAAGTTATATGGTAGTATTTTGGAAAAGAAGTTAAGCATATGGCTTGAAAGTGAAGGTAAGCAGGCTAAAGGCCAAGCAGGTTTCAGAAGGCATCACTCAACAACAGACCACCTCGTTATGCTTAGGATCATTGTGGAGGAATGTCGTAATGATAAATCCAATTTATTTTGTTGCTTTGTGGACTTTAGAAAGGCCTTCGATACGTTTCCTAGATAAAACCTTTGGAATAGATTAGAAGAGCTAAAGGTTCCTCTCGAGTTGAGAGTTGCCGCTATAAGGTTCTACAAGAATGTAATTGCCAAGCTAAAGAGCAATGAGGGGTGGTCGAAAGATATTAAGTGTAACATCAGACTTAAACAAGGTTGCCCCCTCTCCCCTACCCTATTTGGCATTTACATTGATAAGCTTGAAGGCTATTTAGAGGAAGCAAGATGTGATGGCACGATCTTAGCTTGGATAGTCATCATCCTTCTTCTCTATGCTGACGATATTGTTCTTTGGGCAAGGTGCCCATCTGATCTTGATAAGCAACTCAGGATTCTTAAGGATTTTTGCTCTACCATGGGTATGACTGTTAACATTGACAAAACAAAAGTTATGATTATCAAATCCAAGAAGGACACTTACGCTAATTTTATGTATGACAATAATAACTTGGAGGAAGTGTATTCTTACAAGTACCTAGGAATTGATATTCATCACAAGCTCAACTGGAACCATAGCATTGAGAAAAGGATTAATGGGGGGTGGAAAGCTTATTTTGGTCTTGAGAATAATTGTAAAACAACAAACCTCGTAATGTGGGATAAAAAGAAGTTCCTCTTTGAAACTTTAGTCCCTCCTGTTATCTTATATGGCTGTGAGGTTTGGGGTTTCAGCATCTCCAGAGAATCATGGAGAAAGATTGAGCAAATCCAGAAGTGTTTTATAACTTATAACCTGAAAATTAAAAGTAATACACCCTATCCTATTCTCCTTATAGAAGCAGGTATTTCCCCTATTGAGAGCCCATCTATGATTAGGTTTCTACTTTACAAGCACAAACTCAATAACATAGACGATCATAGACTTCCTAAGCTAGCTTTAAATTCCAGCCAAAACCACCTAAGGCTCAATCAGGGGTGGCATAAAGACACAAGGGCCTGGTTAAACTATTCGGGGATCAACGAGAATGATGCATTGCAAAACATAAATAACATTAAAGATATTGTTACGTCTAAGTTCAAAGAAAAAATGTGGTGTGAGAAAGATTTAGCGGCTAAAAGAAAATTAAGTTATTATAAGAAGGTCATCAACCCCACCCTAGAAGATCAAAAGTATCTCTCTATTTTAACTAGCTCAAAGAAGAAAATCAATATAGCAAAGATTAGAACGAATTCTCATGAGCTTCATAGTGAAACAGGTCGTTGGGAAATTCCTAAAACGCCATGGATGGAAAGGATCTGCCATATATGTGAGAATAGGAACATCGAGGATGAAAACCACTTCCTCTTAGAGTGCCCCGCGTACAACCACATTAGATCTCAGTTTCACAATCTTTGTTACAATACTGACCTTCCTAGCCTTTTACAATGTCAAAATTATAGTGAGCTCGGGAGGCTTCTCTCCAAGCTTTTTGAGCATAGGAATAAAATCTTAAATCAAAATAAATAATTTGTTTCTTTAGGTCTGATAGACCAATGTTTGGTCTCAGTGGACGTTAACCACCATGATCACAAACGTCAAAATTATTTAAGTTGATCTACCGCGTGACACCTTATTAAAACAGAGTTTTGAGTTTTGGTACGAAAACTTGCGTTCATGAAGTACATTGTGCATACATCATATTAATATTGTAATTAATATTTTTGACAGGTGTTACGTTAAGGTTTTTTTTTTTTAATAATTTTTTATTTATAAAAAATGAATTTCAAACCCCATAAAATTAGTCATATCAATGTACTTAACCAATCATAAAATTGGAATATAATTTTTATAAAATTTGAAAATTATTTTTATAATTAACAAATATTTAGTTTAATATTTAAATATTTCACAACTATAATAAAATTTAATTAAACTAATTACAATATAGTATGCTTTTCGCTAGTATAAAAATAATGAAAAGATAGGAAAAAAATAGATGCAAAGTTAGATATAGTTATATAAATTTTACGAAAGTAGTATTTAATTTTTTTTAAGCAAATATATAGTAATTTGATATGATGTGCTGGTGGAATAAGAACATTTTTTAAATAAAGATTTGAAAAAGTGTATAACGTAGTTGAAACTGTCTTAAAAGAATTATATAAGAAATATGGAAAAATAAGATTAAATTATATATAGTTATATTATTTATAAATATATATATATATATATATATATATATATATATATAATATAATATAATATAATATAATATAATATGTACAACTATATATATAATTAGTATTGTTATTGGAAAAAAAAAAAAACATGTAGTAATTTAAATAAATAAATATATGTATATATATTAAAAAAATTATTCACAGTAAACAAAGAATATAAAGAAACTGAGAAAAATCTTTAAATATAGGGGAGGGACGCCATTACCTGTGCGCCCTCCCCTCCACCTGGCCTACGAGCACGTGGACACCACATGAAGTTGTACGACACGCGTCCAGCGTGGGCTGCCACATGTTGTGCAACGTGTCAGGCAATAAAACAGCGTTTGTCGACCTTCCGCCCGCTCGTTTCCGCCTATTTGCCGTGATGTGTGGTTTGCCTGTGGGTTTTCTGTTCGGGTCCGGTGTTTGTTCGAAGCCCTCCATCGACGATGGCGTGGGACGGCTCCATTACCTACGCGCTTCATCCGCCATGGTTGAGCTGATGTCCGCCATTGTTTGCTTGCACGAATCCATGGTTGGAACAGGGTTTCTGTTGTTCTTGTGGTTTTTCGCCTGCTATTGTTGTTCAATCTGGACCGCCAGTGGTTTAGGGTTTCCTGGGTGGTTGTTTAATTCGCGCTATTTGTTGTTTGGGGAGGAGCCAGTACCAATTTTAGCCAGTTCGAGGTCGAAGGTGGCATTTACTGGTAATGGCAGGTTTTGGTGGTTTTTGTGTGGTTTTTTTGGTTTTTTTTTTCTCCATTTGCTAATTTCCCACTTGTTGCAGGTGTGGCGAGCGCTGGAGAAGGTCTGTCAAAGGTGTTGCCGAAGGTGTGGCGAGCTCTGGACTTGGACATGGCTTCTATCCGGTAGGATTTTAATCCTACCAGCCATTTCTGATGTGCTTTTCAACACCTCACCTTGTGTTTTTCAACACCTCACCTTGTTTATTGGAATTTTTGTTAAATTTGCAGACAGGTTTTGGGTTTTGTGGAATTTTTGTTAAATTTGCAGACAGGTTTTGGGTTTTGTAGGTTAGGGGTTTTGTTTTCAGGGTACCAGCCATTTCTAATGTGTTTTTCAACACCTCACCTTGTTTATTGGAATTTTTGTTAAATTTGCAGACAGGTTTTGGGTTTTGTAGGTTAGGGGTTTTGTTTTGAGGGTTTAGGGTTTTGCAGGTTAGGGTTTTAGGGTTTTGTTTGCAGGGATAAAGTGCACTGGTTTGAGCCTTATTTCCCCTCCTCAGATGTTGAGCCTGATGCTGCTGAGCCTTACTGTTCTTTTTGGGTTGTACATTGTGAGATAAGGGCAATTGGTTGCCTTCTTAAAAGTTCTTATTTGTTGCATGGAAACCAGTGAAACAGGGTTTGACACAGTGAAACCAAGTTCTTATTGCACGTGTTTAGAGACATTATTTTACCTTATTCTGTTATCTGAGAAAGGAAATGTAGGGTGCGCCACTGTATGTTAAGCCTTGCATGTATGTTATGCTGATAGACATGATTATTTTTTCAAAATTTATGATTCATTAGAAGTTGTAAATTACTGCTTAGTTCTGTGAGAAAGAAGCTTATGATGGATATTGTCTCATAGTTGTCTTAAATGGGACGAGATGGGAAAATGAAAGCAGAAATACCAATATTTATTTTATGTTTTCAAAATTTATTTATTTTATTGGGGCTTTTAAGACAACATGTCATCCTAGCTAAAAGACCTTTTTTTGGGCTTTTAATGTATGCTACTATGCCACAACTAGTTTACCATGTACATTTACCAACTTCTAAACAACTATCAGGTCATTCTGAGTCTCAGCTTCTTTGAGTAGAATGACCATAGCTAAGTCGGATCCTTCCATGTTTTTTTTGTAAGGTTTGTATTCAAGAAAGGGGTAGTTTTCAAGACAGAAAATTTATAATATAAAAAGAAACAATTCACTATCTATAGACATAGTTAGCTATAGAAGTAGAAAGCAAAGTCGCACACTAAAAGTAGCTCTCATTTGAGAGAAATTGTGGGTTTTAAAATGCAAAATCCTTACATATAGAGATACACGGTGCATAAAAACTTTGACGATACAATGAAAAGACTCTTTGATCACAAATAATCACATTTTGTCCGGAAGCTAAAGATTTTATTAACAAGAAAAGCTTCCACCAAATTTGTGTTGTAACTAAACTACTTAAAGCCATAACACTAGTCACAAACGCTTTATAAAACTGTCAAAGATATAGAGACAAAGAAACATAGGCCATGAGCTATGCATCTCAGTAATGGGAAGCTTTAGTGTGTGAACTAGATCTTGATATGTACCATATTTATATATCTAATTGCAACAAGTATCACAGAATGTTGTTTCACCTTAGAGAGGACAAACACAAAAATTAAAAATTTCTGAACAATGCCTCATTCAAGCATTTTTCACCAAGAGCACATTCAATATTTCCAGGAGCCGTATATGCACCATGTAGTAGAGCAGATCAATTAGAATATCCTATTCAAATTTCCTGATCATTGCAAGATCATTAAGAATTTTCTCAGTTCTTTCATCATCACATGCACGTCCCTTTGTCTGTAACATATAAAAAAAGGTCATTTCAGAACAATGCCCAGTGGCATTAGAACTGTTAAGGCACTACGTATTGGTATAACATACATTCTATGCCTTTAAAGATATAAGAGCCAAAATAAATGAAGTGACTATGCAAATCGCAAAACATAGTTACACCAATAAAAATGCAATAGCGTAGTTATGTTAATCAAATTTCATGAGTTAATAGGATTCACAATTCAGAAATAATAAACATCCTTTCGATCATAAAGAACAGGTAACTTTAGGCTTACCTTAAGGGATGGAACCATAGCTTTCGCCTCTTCTACAGTTTTAGTGCAAATATTTCCAATCACACAAAGTTGTAATGGCAACAGTGTTTAGATTCAGTAAGATAGAACCCTTCTAAAAGTATGAATTTGAACCACAATTAGATGGTAATTTCCCAAGTAAAGGATTTCATACCTCGAACTCACCCAATCCATTTCTGCTAAGTACACTACAAAGCCTTAGTAAAGGATTACATAAATCTTTTCCAAAATTCTATACTACACTACAGATGGGTGAAATTTCATTTGTCCCACCCATGAATGGTTGCGGTTGTGTTTGCTTGCGAATGAAGGATATCCATAGTCCTTTTCTGCTGACGTTTGACTTGCATTAGAGTACTTTGGTAATTGAGTACGAGCTTCCACAGATGTGGTTGCTCATTGTCGAGGCCTCATTGACCAACTTTATAAAATTTTACTTAGAAAACACTCAATTGTTATTAGTACATTATCTATTATATTTAGTTAAGTTTTCTCTATTCTAGTGCTATGTACCTTCAGAAGTATATGGGAATGGAGTGTCGAATCTGTTATTTTATTGTAAGAATGAGATGTTGGAACTATCTTTCTAATGGCTTGTTATGTGTTACATTTAATAAGGTTGTGTCCATGTAACAGCAGTTGCGAGTTATGCTTGCTGAGTCATGAATCAACTCTAACTCATATCAACATCAAAGCAATTTTCTTTTTTTGAAGGAATGCTGCAGATATAGTTGGTCATTGTCAAGGCCTCATTGACCACCTTTGTAATATTTTACTTGGAAAACGGTCATAAATGTTATTGGTACATTATTCGTTATTTTGAGTAAAGTTTGCTCTTTTCTAGTGTTGTATATTGTTAGAAGTATATGGGAATCGTGTATTGAATCTGTTATTTTATTGTTATGGCCTGTTATGTGTTGCATTTCATAAGGTTGTGTCCATGACTCCATCTAACAGGAATTGTGAGTGAATCATGAATCAACTCTGATTCATATCAACATCGAAGCAATTTTCTTTTTTGGAGTGAATGACGCATATGCAACGCTGTCAAAATTGACCAACAACTTGTTTTCCAGTGCTCTATTCCTGCTCTAATTCAAATTAATATTTTACAGAAAGACATATTCCATTGAAAATTTCTTTTCAACACACAGTTAGGTTGCCACAAGAAATCACTACTAGGTTGTAAGCCAAAATGTTTCTATGACAAGAAAAAGATACAATCTAGCGTTGTAAGCCAAAATGTTTTTATGACAAGAAAAAGATACAATCTAGTGTTGTAAGCCAAAATGTTTTTGTGACAAGAAAAAGATACAATCTAGTGTTGTAAGCCAAAATGTTTCTGTGCCAAGAAAAAGATACAATCCATCCAAAATCCACATCATAATGTGGTTAGAAGCAAAAACATATGACACCCCTATTCTTTATGGCCCTAAGAATCTTGAGTGCCAAAACTCCCTGAGTTACCTTTTTGAGCCAGGTAGGTTGGCCTACCAGTCAAGGGCTGATTAGGAAATGGTTGATTGTTGCCATATGATTGATTCCAATTTGCAGCTTCCAACCATAGAGATACTGAGTACCCATACCTCACATTTGCACTACTGACCCCTACATTAAGTGGAGGTGTGTAATGAGCATACGGAGAATTGACATCAACTCTGGTAGGAACAAGGCAAGTGGGTAAACCCTCAGTTTGATAGTGGGGCACTTGAATGTTTATGAGATCTTGGAATAATGGTGTATTATCTGCAATGGAGTCCAATGAGTTTGAAATAATCCTAGTTTCATCAGCTATTCTTGTATCGTTGATCATCCCTTGTTCCTTTTCAAGCATTTGTTGTGCCTTTCGATTTTCCTTTTCCTGTCTTGCCATTTGCTTTTGTTGGTCCTTAACTTGCCTTGCTTTATCTCTTTCAATCCTTTCATCTGCTCGACGTTGTGCTACAACAATCCTTGTTGCCTTCTTCTCCTTGACTAGATCCTTCTTTTTGTGTTTTAATTCTTGCATTTCAAATTTCTTTTTTTCAGACTCAACTAACAGGTTTATATAGTCCTCTGAGGTGAGTAACTATGAGCTTCGACCCAGACGTAGACTACCCGGTGCACCTTTCCTTTTTTTCATTGATACTCTCTCTACTGGTAGCTTTAGGAACCGTCCAAGTGTCTTCTCCACCCCTCCCACCTACATGTCATTGCTTGGTACTTCCCTTTCAGTATCTGTTGGAATTGATTGAACTATATCATTATCTTCATTTGATGCCTCATTATGTCCTTCATCTTCTTCCATTGATCTATTGTCCACAAAAAAATGAACAATTTCACTGTTCAATTCTGCTGGTTGTGAGGGCATGTTCATGCTTTCTTCATTGGTTGTTGAGACACTATGTGCATTCATATTGATCATTGCTTCTGCTAGCCATGAAGGTGGGGTTACTTGGCTTGGCAATGTCAATTGGTCATTGTCAACTGCATGTTCAACAATATCATTAACAATATCAGCAACAGGAATTTCATGTTCTTGAGTTGGTGGAACGATCTCCATGTTACTGCGAATTTGTTCATTGTTATATTGTGTTTCACATACAGTTTCATCATCTTCAACATATAAGTGTCCTTGAGACAGGGAAATCATATTACCAGCTGCAACAACATCATCTTGGTCCTCTACTTCTTGCACTTCAACACCTGTTTGGGCATTGCCTTCTTCCTGACCATCCACATGAAACGCTTGGCTACAACCAGTATCATGCATAAGAGCATCATAGTTCAATGGCCAGATTCCTGTCCTCCTAAAGCCAGCCTTGATATTTGATGGTGTCAAAGCCCTTTTAAAAGCTTTACTTGCAAGCTCTGCTAGCTCAAACCTTTTCACCTCAACCCCTGGATTCTTTGCCATCCATGCAGCGCGCTCCGACCTGAAATAGTTCTTGAAAGGGCCAAACACACTAACATGAAGGGGTTGCAGTATGTGAGTGGTATGAGCTGGAAATGTCAACAGGTCGATGCATAAATTGTTTTCTTCCTCAATTGTTTGTACAGCCATGTGTCTCCCATGGCCATCTAATATCAAAATGTGTCTGTTATTAGGCGAGACGCCACCTGGTACCGATGCAGCAAAGTGAAAAAGCCAACTTAGAAATAGTTCTTTAGTCATCCATGCATGGGGATGTGCAGCCATGCATGCACCTGGTCCACAGTTCTGTATATAGTTTTTCAGTTGATTTTTACCTTTGAATAGATAAAATCCTGGGATTGAAGTACCAATTGCATTGACACAACATAAAATAGTTATCCACTTCCTGCTCTTGGGAAAAATCTTTGGCACATTTCCTCTCCCTCTCTTGGCAATTACCCGCATGCCACAATTCCTCCCTGCCTGTAAACCTGTTTCATCACAGTTCCATATATGGTCTGCTCCATAAGAATGTTTATCATAAGCACTAGAAAGTGTGTCTAGAACTTTTGCACAACTGCAGGGCGCAAATTTAATGCTCTGTCTCTATCAAGGCCCTCGGCAGTACGCAATACAAGTTCTGGATGCCCTTTTTTAAACCCAAACCACCATGATTTACCATGAAACCCATCTTTGAATGGGTTTGGCCTCCCTTGACAGATTTGAGCAACTGTTGATTTGAATTGTATCAACTCTAGCCCATGTCCCAGTTGGGCCATCTCTTTACACCACTCAACCACCTCGGCCTCCTCCTCCTCAGTCATAACTGTAAGAGGCCCTCTATGTTTTGTATGAGTCAGTCCATTTATCCAATAATGTATTGATGAGGGAGGACTACCATGTTTTTTTGCAGATGCCCGAACTGAGTATCCATTAAACTCTATGTCGTCAATTGCAACTAACATTTGTTCTTTTGTCCATCCTCTTATAGCACTGATCTTTTTAGTTGAGCTTGCCCCTTGGACTGTTGTTGATGGTGGTTTTGTGGCTGATGGTGTGTTAACATCAGCTGTTGTCACATGCTCATCCTCAACAATGTTCCCTGGTGCATTGTTGGCATTGACATCAGCTGGCCTGTCATCATCAGACGATGTGCATCGCAGCCCCCTTGTCACTCCCCTGCCACTTCTCCTTGTACGAGTAGAGTAACTTCCTTTTGCCATAGATGCAACAACCTATAAAATTATTGCATGCATTTAGACATTAGAATATTTGTAAATTATGCTTTATTACTTTTGCAAAAATACTTTTCCTTTATTACAGTAAATTATCAACATGTATGTTACAGGAAATCGAATTGCATTACTTATGTTACAGGAAATCGAATTGCATTACTTCGTAGTCTCTCATTGCAAATTACTTCGTAGTCTCTCAATTGCCTGCCTGCCTGTTCTATGATAGTTGTTTCAAATATCAATTTCCATTTTTTTTGCTGTTTGGCATTGCCAAAAATGTCTCAGTACTGCAACTTCTCGTGGATTTTCAAAATTTTGCTTCGTTTTCCTGAAATAAGCAGTCAAAATTCACCTCCTAGGGCCACCTACAAAAATTAGTTTTCACATTGATGGATTTACATTTTAATATTTTCTCTAGGTTTTGGATAGCACTCACAACTTCAAATGTCTAATATTCCTTATCTCACAAAGATGGGAGAATATTCCCACAAAAAATGAAGGATGTGAGAATGGAATACCATATCAAGGTGTACATGAAATACATGAATAACTAGGACCCATGATCACACCACAGAAATTTTGTTACTTTGATTAAGTAAAACATGCCACTTGCATGGAATATTTTTAATCTTCAATTTTGCGTTCATTGGAGAGACCATAAGTTTGATTTGGAAATAGTAGTTGAAGAGGAAATTTGCAAGCAACAATCTCAAGGAAGAACAAAAAGAAGCAATGCCAAAATCTCAGAAGTGATGAAAACCAGGATAACTGTCAAGTAGTTTATCAATATTTTGTTTTCCTCCTTTGACCATCTCAAAGCATGATTCCTTTGAGCCCATATCTCACTATAAAACACAACAAAGATAATGGTCCATGCCAATACCACAATGATTTTTGATACCATACTCATTCAAATTAGTGAACTCCCTTTTGACGCTAAACTGTATTGGGATAATTTCTTATTACTGGAATTGAACTTTGACTCGGAAGCAATCGTTAGACTCATCTTGGTTTTTGTAAATTTCCATATATGTTGCTGTTCGATTGTTCTGGTTTCTGTAAATTTCCATATGCGTTGATGTTCGATTGTTCTGATCTTCATCTCAATGCGGCCAATTTAAATTAAAATGCTTTCAGCAGCCAAAATAATTCATGATGAGATCCAAGGGTGACTCCTGGATCAGAGAGAATTTGAACGTTAAAGACGAACAGAGTTTTTCTGTGCACTATCCAGCACCAAGCAATGACTACCAAAAACATAGGCTTACCTATGTAATGAAAGCACTAAAGAGCCCTGTTGATGTGTCTCTAGTTTATGATAAATTATAATCAAGATTGTTTGCTCTTGTTCTCATCATTGTTGCCGCATGGTTATTAAATAAAATTTTGAATTTATTTTTGCTACAGTAGCATGGAACTCTTTTGAACCGCGTCCCTATTATCTTCAAGAAAACCAAGAAAAACCTCCCTCGGAATATTTAGTTACTCTGAATATTTAGTATGGCCAGACAGATCATGTAAGAACTCTGATAAATGAAAACAATGAAAACAGAACTGTAAGAACAATGACTTTCAATGGCTGTTTGTGAAACCATCCAGGTATCCTTCTAGCAGTTATGGCCAGACAGATCATGTAAGAAATCTGATAAATGAAAACATAACTATAAGAAGAATGAGTTGTAATTCATATAACTAACCTGGATATTTGGAAACTGTTTTTTGATGTTGTCTTCAAGTTTGCTGAATGGTTTGAAAGCATAAGATGCAACTTCAACAGTGGGTGGACTTCTTTTATAGTTTTGGGCACTTGAATTTAATTGGTGGACATGGATGCACATGGATTGTAACGGCTTCATTTTGAATGTGTGGTCTGGATTTAATTTGATGTTATCTAATGGTTGGGAATTGGTTATTTGTTGATCCATGTGCTTTGATCTGTTTTAATGAGAAATAGAGTGAGTTGGGTGTCATTTATTGCAGTTATTGGGTCTGGGTGTCATTTATTGCACAAAGTGGGTTTAAATGTTATTGGGTTGGGTGTCATTTATTGAACATAGGGTGTTTAGTTGTTGAACAACACAGCAGTTATGGCTGACATACATTCCCTTTTGTTATGTGCAGGTAGCCATATTTATTTGGGATGCAAAGCTGCAGTTCTGATGAGTGGGGGTTGAAGTGACTGTTGCTTTCTACTTCTGGAATAGACCATTTTGGAAGCATTTATGGCTTTAGCTGTTTTCTAGTTGGATCAATATGGTTTGCAGTATTAACTAGTAAAATACTATTTATGGACAGTTGTGGGCCCAGTCAATGTATGGGGAAATTTTGGACATAAATTAATACCTATTTATACTTAATGTTATTTATTTTTGTTTAAATATTGGTTTCAAAAGTCTCAATTTATGGTAGTTTGGTGGGACCAATACTATATCAATTACTGGTCCCTGCACAACATTAGGAATCTCTCCCCTAGGAGATAATGATTTCCTAATGCATGTTACATTTGATGGCAGGTCTCTTCTTAGGTGGAATCAACAATTACATAAAAAGCGAGTATCTTGTGTAACCTCTCTCGTACACAAATAGAACATGATATGACAAATTTGCAAAGTAAATGTTTTATTTATTTTTTATTCCAGACCAAAAATTATTGCACACAGCACAGTGAGAAAGTAAGTAAGTAAATATATATATATATATATATATGGCATCTGCGCACACTTAAATATATTTAAGTATGTAATTGATAACTTGGTTCGTGTTTCATAAGGTTAGAGAAGTGTTATATGTTTGGGATTGAATTGAGAGATTTATTTTATAATACAATGCGAGGGATGTGTAAGGATGTTTGTTTGTCTGTTTCTTTACACAAAAAAAATATATATATATATATATATATATATATAAATAGAAAAATAATGTATTTTATATAATATTTAAATAAACTATTCATGTTTTATATTAATTAATTTATATCGATATAAATAAATTATTTGACGATTTATATTAACTAAGTTATGTCAATATTAAATTCACATATATTTATATATCAAAAAAAGATTGTTAGAATAAAATATTTGTGGTATATGTGGTATATAAAAATATATTAATAATAAAATACCATTTTAATTTGGGTGATAAAATGTCTCGATTTACATGTTATGTAATAATATTTTAATGTCAATTATATATATATTATAGATCATTTTTAAAAATTATGTATACATCATGAAAAAATTAAATTTTTATGGTTGAAACGTTTATTTGATCTTATATATATTATTTAGTATTCAAAAATACAATTTAAATAATGAAAATTAACATATTATATTTTGCACTCTAAAAATATTTACCCATAAAAAATTTAATCTTTATCAACTTATATAAAATCCATACTTAAAATAAATATATACTAAATCTATAAAATTTTGAAAATATACCGTTTCTATGAATTTGTAATCTTTAATCTTTGTTTCTTAATTCTTTGTTACGAGCCTTAAAAAACAAAAATCAGTAAAAGTAAGAATCTAACTTAACTTAAAGTTTGGAATGTTGATCAATTTGCAAACCAAGGATAAATATGACTTCATCGAAGACTAAACAAAGATAACACCATACAGGTCATGTTCTCAGTTGTGGGAAACATGCAATCAAAAGGTAGGCAATGATACTTATAGGTAATTCTAGAGCACGTGGATCAATGAATTTCACTAACCAACAATACCAAATTAAGATTCTCAAACTTGATTTGGAAACTAAATAAGTTTCATAGAACATGTTTTTTTTAATGTGTTATCGACAGCATCTAGTGGTTAGCTACTAAATCATAACCAAGTGGCAAAACAACAAAGTAAAGTGGAATTTTATGGATAAATGAATTAAACGTTGAAATTTTAATTTTTAATAATAATTTGTATTTTAAAGACTCAAAATATTAGAATTTTTACATAGTAAAATTTTGAATTATAAATGTTGAGCAAAATATATATTTATATTTCTAATATTAAATTATCGAACCAAACTCATTAACTTAGATATATAAGAATAAGAAATACAGGATTAAAACCCTAATCTAATCTAATTTAATGTCAACAATCACTGGGTAATCAAATCTAACAACTAAATGACATGGGCATAAGAAAAGATTGAATATTGATAACCACACTAAAATTAAAGATCATCTATCAGTCCTCGTCTTAAATCCCCTGGGACACTTCCATAATGCAATTTTTCACTCTTGTAAGATAGTGTTCATGCACTCAATAGCAAGTTGAATTCAAAGGAGCAAAGGATTATACTTTTGGTGGTTAGTTTCTCAAAATCAAATGCTCAAAATTAACATTATGCAATTCATCACTGGATTAGAGGACAACTAGTGCTATAAAGGCTCCGAATTATAATTTTTCATACAAAAGGTTTGTACATTCATATAACTTTGAGAAAGTAACTTCTTCATATAACTTTGAGAAAGTAACTTCTTGTTGTCTTGATCCTTTGTTGATGCTACTCATCAAAACAATGTAAAGGAATTAAAGCAATAGAAGCAATCAAAAAATAAAACTTCTAACTCAACAAACTAATAAATTTGAATCAGAAATTGAAAGCATTGCAAACTACATATAAATTAAAAAGAAATCATACATACTTGTAAATCTAGCTAGCAAAATAAAAGGAAAATGTTACCTAAGATTGAGGGGCCCTTCCGAACCTCACCAACGCTCCCAAGAATAATTAGATTAGGCTAAAGTAATGCACCAAGGTTTAGGAACAAGCAACATCCATTAATAAAATATCAGCTATGTTTACAAGAAAGCAACACAGGCTTGCTACCACAAATGAATCTCCTATTAGCAACCTATTTCCCAATCCTATTGCAGAATGAATGATCAACCTCTTGCTCTGTTCTACACCTAAATATTTGTACAAGAGGAGCAATGGGGTGAATCTAAACCAATTCCCCAACCTCATATTTGATTTGTCTTGAAATAGAAATATGTTAGCAAATGATAACACCCAAGACAAAGTGGGTCAATTGCTACCCAAAATACAAATACATTTCAACAAATCATTTGCATACTTTGAAAATAGGTGAGATTCATTCGTATTACTAATTAGATAGTTGATTTGGTGTTTTCCTCAAATTTAGGCATTGTTTGTAAATCTAGACAAATTTGTGCATTTTGGGCAAATTAGCATTAAAGAACTAGATATATCTCTCAAATTGTTCTATATTATGGAAAACGACCCTTGATTTATTGAATTTTCCATATTGGGAGCAAAACCCATGTTCCAAAATTTTCAAATTTTCCTTCATTACCTTGAAAATTGTGTTTGAAGTTGATTGTCTCGAAAATTTGACCTATAATGTTGTTTTAGATCTTGAGGCTCACATGTGCAACCTAGGTGTGATCTAATCAACATAGAATTATAGTGACACTTCAAATTTCATGAAAACCCATGTGATTGAATTCCTTCTAGAGTTGCATAGAGATGCCAACATTTGAGGTTGGTTACAAAACTGTATGTGAGTTACAGGAACTAAGCTAAACAATTCGTTATTAGCAAAATTAACTTAAAACTCATTTAATCCATTAGAGACTTAGGAATTAATAAAAATAAGCAACTTTTACCTTGAAATGTGTGTCGAGGTTCAAAGGGGAAGGAATGCATAATAATATGGGCAATATATAGTTATGAGTGTAAAATTGAGGGATAAAAGGTCAAATTAGGCATTGAAAAATTTAGCAATATGGAGCCCAACATCTCCCCCACACTGATATATTTACATGTCCTCGTGCAAAAGAAACAAAGTTCTGCGGCATGTTCAAATTTCCGTGATAAAGCATGTGCTCATTTTTTAATCATGGAATCTCATTTCCGGAAGCTCTTCAAGAATGAGATCCCATTCAGGTGCAGAGACCATCCAAAGTTCTCTACAAAGCATAATTATGCTTTCAGAGTAGTTCAACATTGAAACCACGGGGGCTTCACTCAATAAACCCCTAACATAGCACGTGTGTTCATGGCATACTAAACAATACCCTTAATTTGACTACATATTGAAAAATACCTCTAAAAATCACTTTATTTAACCCCCTACCAATACAAACCCAATACACCTTCCCAATTTAAAAAATCGCCACTTTCACTAGATATTGTAGGTGTCCATTTTTCCATTAACATTTTTTATACCCCTTTATAGTTTTTCATTAACTTTGAACTCCATTTTTTATACACAGCATATAAAAACCATTTACCCCCTATTATATGCTCAATATATTATGTAATTTTTCCCTCAATATATATCCCCCAATATAAATGCACATGATATGGTATTGCTTCTCTATCTCTTTCTCAACAAGGAATGTTTTAGGCCCTACAAGAGATAGGGCACTGGTAGACACAACATTAATATGACTTAGAAGTGGAAGAAAATGGCATATCTTCAACATTTACGCTACCACCTCCTTGTATTTCTATTGGGACATAAACTCTCTAAGATTGCGTAAAATCATTACCCACCTCACCAGATGAAGATATCTCACAACAAAAATTTAGGTAGTGGCAAAAAAACGGATATTTCCAAGGTCAAGAGTGATAAATAGTGATGTATCATGATGATAAATTCATTGATATCCCATCATATCTTAAAATAAATTGATATCCCTTCTTCTATGAGTTTCTCCTTGCATTCAACAAAAGGCTGCAAATGTGTTGAACCTGACAATAGTTGTTTTCCTTCACGAGTAGCATTTTCCAATTCTTTATGAACTTGTGTCATGACTTTGATGTTGTTGTACAATAGTGAACAAAGAACAAATGGTTGTGCTCCCACCAGGCTTTTTAAATATTGTAAAGTTGGCAAAGCCCACGGGTATAAAAATTTCATGATTTCCCACTTGTTGATGATTGATAATAAAGAAGTTGAAATGCAATACCCAGTTGTAATTCCATAATTTGACTTTAATCTCTTGTCCCCTCAAGTGATGTAAAAGACATCTTCAATACAACAATTCAAATTCCACATTAATCAAAGGATCCACCTTTACTATGAGAGCACTGGAAATATTTGAAATCTTTTGTCGAATGGTCCTCAGTTATTACATAGAATAGACTGAATACTATTTGGGTGTGGATTTCCATGAGTCACATATGTGTAGAGTGGGGATCCATCTTGAGTGCCCCTTATGAGGCACTAGTGTTCTCATGACTTGTGTGGGAGATTTTATTATTGCTACATCATGCTAATTACTTTTTAAAACTAAATTTTATGTTGTTCTACATTGATTTTCCTTGCAATTTTTAAACACCTGGTGTCAAAATTCAATAAATTAGTATTCATTTTGGATCTTAGCTAAGGAGATATTTCATCAGCAACCAAGTCCACATATGGAGACAACAAACCAAGTCTATTGAATAATAAAAAACCAAGTTCCCAATGCCAATCAAGGATTTGAATGGAGAAGCAGGGATAGAAGGCCCTGACAAGATATGGGAAAATGTTGCAAAATATATTGAAAAACTATGTGCAAACTTGACTATAATACATGAAAAAGAGGTGTCCATAGAACAAATCTCAAGTATTGCCAAGAAAGAGAAGGATGCAAGAGCATCATTTTTTTCTTATTCACAAGTAATTCCTTGTTGCATTGATAAAATATGGAACATTCACTGCACCTTGGTAGTGAATGTTGCACAATGTATAGAAAAAGTATGCACAAAATCGACTATAATACATGAAGAAGAGGTGTCCATGGAACAAATTTCAAGAAAGGGAAGGATACAAGAGCATCAATTTATTCTTACTTATAAGCAATTTCGTTACTTTTTGCATTGTTCATATATGGAACATTCACTGCCAAGGTCAATGTGAATTTTAAAGGTCTTGTTATCCTCCACAATGTCCCAGGTTGAGGAGGAGATCGACAGAGGTAACCTCAAACCAAGCTTTCAGTTTGGTAGCTAGCCCTACCAAACCAAATAGGGCTCTCTATATGAAATCACATCCAAAGGTTGACTGGAATGTAAAGGAATATTAGGCTAGGTATGCTAGGCTCAGGTAGGTTTTAAGTTTTTAGGGTTTTGATGCTGGATAAGGGACGAAAACTAGGTAGCTAGGTCAAAGTATCAAAAGGTTACAGCATAAACTATATGGAGGAGCAAGGTAGCAATACTTTTGTGGTGGCTTTAGGGTTTTGTTGGTGTAGTGTAGGGTTTTAAAGAGTAAGAAGGCCTTAATGAGCATGTGCACCATGAATTCATTAGTTAAGAAGAAAAATTACACAAAATGACTTTCCCATCAAAACAGAGCTTATATGAAAAGAATTTTGCTTATAACCTTTAAGGAAAATCACTGAAGAAATAAGATATGGAAAGGAGAGATGTATATCATTCATATAAAACTATAACAGAGAAAATACATCATCACAAACTCACTGCACATGAATTCCTAGATAATAGTTGCAACTGCTCCTTTGATTTCCTGAATAAAGAGTTGAAGTACAAGCTACAAGTGTTCCAACCTCTGATTTCCAACCCTCCAAATGACTAAGAAAATGATACATATAGACCAAAGCAACATCTCCCTTCTCTCAGGGGTCGAATCCATGAGTGGTGGAGAACTTCCCAAAATATCTCTAACCATAACCTAATGACTAGGGAGGTTAACAAACTCTCCTCTTAATAGCAAAACTGATACATTTGACCATAAAAGACATTTACAAGCATGTATGTACTTCACATTCACTCTAACCAACCTATTTAAACCTCTTTACATCATCACAACATCAAAAATAACAAATTACATCAGTGGAGGTCGAATCTGGACTAAGTCAACTGAGGAAAGTGTCTTTCAGGTGAAAACACGGCGAATTCGGGCAAAAGCGCAGCATGCCAGGAGAAAACACAACGAAATTGGTAGAAGTGAATTTTGGAGGCCTTACCGAGGTACAAATAAGGATATTTATAGCTCATTGGAAATATGCGGATGTCTAGTTATCATTTGATTCATCAAGCAAGTCATTTGGACACTTCATGATAGAGAAAATTGCATTTTCCAAAAACTGCTCCCAGAAGTGCAGCAAAAATGCAACGCCATCTTGCATGGAACTTTTGACTCTCTTCCTGAGCTCCAAATTAATATATGAAGGTACCATTGGAAATATTAGTATGTCTAGTTTTCCATAGAATACTTAAGCATGAAAAATGGCCTCTCTAAGACTGAGAAAATTGCATTCTCTCAAGGTCACTCCAAAAGTGTAGCAACTCTCTTGTAGCAAAAGTATTTTGGACATTTCCCTAAATAATAACACCTTTGTATAAACTGAAGGAGATTTTTCTTCCTTGGTCTATTATTGACAAAAACCTCTTTCACTTTTGTCAAGTTCATCTCCATTTGGCTAGAAACATACTTCGAAGCAAAATTGTCCCTATGTGCAACAAATGATTTTTAAATGTCCCTTTGACCTAGTGGAGGAGATGGTTCACTCTCTTGCTTTTTATTCCTGTTGAGATCTGTTGTACTTGTAATCCTTTATCCTTCATCTAATCAGTGGTTTTGGTATTTGGATCCATTGTGAAACCCTAGCTCACTAGGAAGGGAAATTAGGGTTTAGTTTAGGAAAACAGGGGTTTCGGGGCAGTTTTAGGAATAGAGGGAGATGAAGGGTTTTGAAGGTGTCTAAATTCTTGGGAAAACTTAGGGGGGTAGGGATAAATATTAGGGAGTGTAGGGAGGTTGAATTTTAGGGAATGGGTGAGGGGAAGGGGTCTAAAAGGGAAAAACACAGGCCTAGCCTAGGAAAGTGTAGTCTAGGCTAGGGTTTGTGGGAAAATGATGAAACTGAGGGATAGGAATGAGGGGAAGTGTTTAGGAATGTGTATAAAAGGTGGGGGAAGGTGAGTGAGCTATAAAATTAAGTATTTTCTCAATAATTTATCAATGAGATTATGAAACCAAGCAAATGCAACCAAAACCTAGAAAAGGGAATTGATCCTACCATGCATGAAATGAAGTGAAACAAGGTATAAGATGACCCACTTACTTGAAAATGATAGTCTAGAACCTAAAATTTATGAAGTAACCTTCTGTAATGATGATTTTGATGGTGAAATGACCAATTTTCATGATTTTAACCCTATGACCTAATGATAACACAACATGGAAATATGAGCTAAATGATGACCATGATGACTATGGGACTCTTTCAACAATCAATGACCTGACCATGGTGATGTCCATTGACCATGGAGGTGAAAGGAGTATTAATAACCTAATTGACCTAACCAGTGACCAAATTTTTATTTGAAGACCTACTAAAACATAAAAATTTGACCTAGGACCCTAACAAAAAACTTTGTAAGAGCATATTTGATCACTGGTGACTGACAGGACTGACATACACTAACATTGGCTCCAGCTGGGGATGGAAACTCCTTTAGGAGGTGTCAAGAACATCGTAGAACAGGTAGCCTCATCCATTGGGCATGGAATCGTACATAAAAACCTAACACTCAAATCAAATTGAAAACTGAACTATACACCATCAACTACAAACTAACACTGAAAAAGTTTCTCAGAATGTTGAGCTTATTCATCACACCTTACCTACATGAACAGGTCCATAAGTTGCTCACTCAAATGATACGAAATTTCCAATAAATCTAGGAAAGGAGATGGCCACTCACTGAAATTCAACGTACATCCTCTATAAGTAGACATAATGATGTACATGTAGGCAACTCACCATGAAAATTGAAGCCAAGATTTATGCTGACAAACAAAACAACATTCACCTTCTCACGTGCTTGCAAAACACTGCCCAAGGGGTCTTGAAAATCATGAAATATTGCCTCTTTTGATGACTGCAACAAATTAGCAAAAGGATCTTCAAATGGAGGATCTAGAAAGTTACACTTCCTTTCTAGGCGGTCTTCATACCATGGTTTCGAATTTTCATCTGCATCCTTGCTTTCCTAGAACTTCAACTTAAAATTGTCATAATAAGGCAACGAGACTTCTAGTGACCTTTGTGATGAACGTGATATGATTGCTGATGAACAAGACAACAATGTTGTTTGTTGAGCTAAATCTCCCTTACCCCTATTTTCAATCTCATAAACAACCAAAGGAGGACCACTCCGACTGCAAACTTAGATTTAAAAAAAATAGATTAAAAAACAAGCAAACTTAGATTTTTAAAAAAAATGAAAGAAAAATAAAAATTAAATTTTAAAATATATATATATATATATATAGGAATAAAAAATAGCCTAAAATATCAAAAATTTAAAGTAAAAAAAAAAAAAAAAAAAAATACATTAAAATTAAAATTAAACAAAACAATGTTTAAAAAAAAAACATACATGAAAAAATAATAATTAAAATTTTACCAGCCTCATTTCTACCAAACTTGTTGGCCATGTGGTATAGACAAAAACACTACTGATGGGAACATCAAAAAACTATGAAACCCAAACTCGTTGGCCATGTGGTATAGACAAAAACACTACTGACGGGAACATCAAAAAACTATGAAACCATATACACATTTCTTACAGAAACCAAAAGTACCCAAGTATTCAAATACACCCAACAGATATTATCAATCCCCAATATTCCCTGGAACCTAACCCTACGAACTATTGTCATGTTGCTAACGGAATGCCTCATGGACATGAGCTTCCATGTGTACCATTCTTCCTTCAAGGCGATCCAGTATTTCTTGGATCCTCTTTTTCCCTTGCCTTAAGGAATCTAATCGATCCAGCATATGCCAATGGTTGTGCTAGAGGTCATTCATTAAAGCAATAAGTTCATTTTGTTAATGGTATCAGTCCCAAGCTAGTTGCTCCACAAGTGATGTGACATGGTTAAGATGTGCTTCGAGGGAGTCGAAAGGTGGAGGTAGCACCACTCACCCCAACGAAAGGGCACGTGACCGCTCCACCTCCTCCCCAAAATTGTGATGCTCCCCGTGACGAAGTGCTCCCTAGCCCCATGCACCAATGCCCCTCCTCACTCTTCCTCATTTTGGTTGCATGCCTCACACCCGGTCTCTTCACAATTTACCCTCCACAAACCAGCCTTCAAACCTCCACCAACACTGTAACAGAGTCTCTTGTGGTTCCATCTCACCACATCGATAGCCACAACAACAACGCTTAAGGGCGTCCAACCACCACTATCCCTGCACAAATACCAGCCTCTAATTGACCGCTCAGCTTCTTCGTTCCCTCGCCACTTCACTCCCAAGCTAGACCCATAGTCACTTAGCCTCCAACCCAATATGTAATTCTCTTATTCTCCTAAAGCCTAGTTCAAAGGTCGAATCATAGGGACCCAAGGCCCAAGACCTCCAAATTTTACAATTGCACCCTCTCTTCTACCACCCATCAACAAAAAACAAATACACATAAGGTGTCGACCTACTTATGAAAAACTAGTGACTCCAAACTTCTCTCCCGACAGCCCCAACAAGATACCACTACCATCTATAGGACTATGACTTGAGAAATGCAAAACACAAATCCACAAAAAGTTGGAAGGCATTAAATGCAAACTAAGAGTAGTAGAAACTTCCACTACCAGCAGAGGAGCAGCACTGCCAATTTCACCCAGATTTCCACACACAACCCATATCAACTCACATAGGCTAGGGTCCCAGGAAAAATTCTTGAACCAGCAATCACACGGTTCATAAATCTCCAATACCTTTGCAGAATGGGATTCAGGGTGTGACTAAGCCAAGAAGCCATCCTACATTCTGAGAACCAAATTCCCCACTAGCAGCGCTCTGACCATGCCCAAAGTACAACCATTACAGCCAACTGCAATCTAAACTATCATAAAAGCCTTTGCTCCTTTGTGAAGCTTCACCATCCCCGCCCCCAACCTTACTTCCTTGATACACTTCATTCATACACCACATGTAAGGGGGATTAATGCCCCTTGGTGGCCGCCAGATCTAAGGCTCGTCATCCCATCGAGGATAAAAACCTCTGTTGACAAATCAGTTGCAACAAAATTGTTCATTCTCAACACATGAAAGAAGCTAATAATTTAGAAGGCCAATTTTAGATTCCTGATTCGATCAATAATGCTTCGCAACTTGCAATATTTAGGCAAGGATCCACGAACAAGGTGATGGATAACAAGTTGTGAATATCCCAACACCACCAAATCTTCAATGTTTGCTTCTTTGGCTAGAAGGTGCCTTTGTAGTAATCCATATGTCGCAGCCACATTATCTGTGCAGTTGCCTAACCCCCACTATACTCAATTTCAATTTTCCCATTGAGGTTGAGAATAACCCCTCCAATTCCTGCTATCGCCAAAATATACTTTAAAAAAAAAAGAGAGGGAAAAAAAACCAACCCAAAAAACATAGGAAAAAATTAAATTAATAAACAATTTAAAATAAAAATAAATAAAAACCTAAGATATTGAAGGATAAACTAGAGTTGAGAGTATCACCCCTAATCTTCGCTGTGAGACTTGAGTTTTAACTTTTTCTTCCACTTTGTTCTTATTTTTAAACTTTCGTTATTATATTTTTTTATTTTTAATCTTTATTTTTATTTTTTTTGTAAGCCTCACAGACCCTTCTTCATTCATTCATAAAAAAGGGTAGATTGTATCCATGATCAGATGGTAAGGTGGCCTTAATCTGCCCAGTGGGAAACTAGACTTGTTGGCCACCATAATGCATTGTAATATCCAAATGAAAATTAGTTTAAGACTGTCTTTTAGAGCTAGATATGTCTAAGTATCCTTATCCTGTCCAATATCTAAATATACACAACATAGTATCAAAGTTTTCATATCTTGCAATTGTACTTAACCAAAAATGGAAAAACATACTAGATTAGACATACTACTTATCATCAGAAGACTCTACATGAGTTGGAGTTTTCGCGCTCGATCCAAATAATTTCCTTTGATGGAGACATGAAATATGCTTTTCTATACGACTAAGGTGGACATTATGTTGTTGAATCTAAAATTGGATAAGCTGGAATTCTTTATGAATTTCTGGCAGAACAAGTTTTGTCTTGGCTGGAGCAACTGCAGGAGTGGATAGGGCTCTTGCTACAATATTTTTCATGAGCCAATATAGGTAGACTGTCTATTTATACTCACAGGATCGACCTCTGGTATGACTGGGGTCTGGAAATAACTCCAACCATTCCTCAACATCCAAATTTTCTTATGTTGTTTGTTGTTTCAGGTCCACTTCCCACTTAGAAATAAGCTGGTGAATTTGTGGTTGAGTGCCAGTCTGGTAGGCCTAAGCCACTTCTTGTATGTGCCCAGAGGTCGTTCTACAGCCACGACCTCGAGTAGGATGTGGTTAGGGCAGACTACCACCAGACCGAAGCCCCGCACGATGACTCCGGCCTCGAGCTTTTCCAGTCATGGTACCTCTTCCAGAGGAAAGTCGCGCCATACTAGGACTTTGTTGGCCATGGTAATGAAACGGAGAATAAAGATAACAACCCTCTAACCCTAGCATAGTGCAAGTGGCGAGATGACGAACCTGGAGTGTGTGCTTGGGAATAATACCTTAAGATATAAAATAGAAGAAATTCACAGAACTATGAGTATCAAACAAATAAAACAAACATTTTCCACCAAATATGATATGGGTGTACTGATAAAGGTTAGCATCATCAATCCATGGCTCCCCAAGCCTCCGAAGAACCGAACACATAGTCCATTCAAATAGATACTCTCTTGGATAATCTCCTCACATACTAACCAATAGAAGGAACAAGAAGCCATGAAAGAAAAACCCACGCCCCCATGCATAGAATACAAAATGAATGCTAGAGCACAGACCCCAAGTGTATACCCATCTGTGAGAGAAAGATACCATAACTAACAGAGACAATTCGACCGAATTAAGGCTACCCATTAGAAAAACTAGCACTTTCCTTCCACAAACTCTAAAATTCGGGCATTCTAACTCGAAAGATTGTCTCATAGACTCATTCCCTGCAAATTAGCATAAAGAAATTAAGCAAAGGGGTTTGAAGGGGGAAAATCACAGATAAGATATACCCGCAGACGCTAGCCACTATATAATGGAGGGGAGTCGTTGTACCTAGTCGACCATCTTCGGAAGAGACCTTCAAGAGCACACCCGAGTCTACCTCTAAACATGTTTCCAAACTACTTACAATGCCTCCAACTCGAAACCAACTCGCAACATAAAAATCTAGGCATGAGGCATCATACCAGTCTCTCAAATCATCATAAATGCCTTGCATGCGTCTAGCCACCTTGCAATGGTTGGCGAGCATGTGAGGGTCAAAACCAACTCCCTTGCCATCCTGTTGTCTTAGAATGATAACCATATCTTGGATCACAAGAAGTCCATCTCACCTCCCTCACCCCAATTGGGGATTTAATCTTTAATTTTTTATAATTGTATTTACTTCTTTATAATTTTTTATTGTCTTTTAATAATTTATGTTTTCATTTTTTTAATTTATTGTTTTGCAAGAGTCCTAAAGAGAAATGGTATTTGTTCCGTCATAATTATTCCTCAACAATGGGTTTGCAATCCTTTCAATCAAAACAAAGTTTCCAATCAAACGAGAACTTTGTCGAGTTCTCACTTTTTAGAGGTAGCAAAAAATCATCCGATTTTGAAAAGTGTTGATTCAGAATACACATTTTTTTAGCATATTTTTGACATTTTATACTTTTTTACGAATCAAGTATGAGCATTTTTTTAAATCTCAGCGATTTTCATGTTGATTTCGAAAAGGGATGATGCAGCATCAACGAGAACTTTGTCGAGTTATCACTTTTTAGAGGTAGCAAAAAATCATCCGATTTTGAAAAGTGTTGATTCAGAATACACCTTTTTTTAGCATATTTTTGACATTTTAAACTTTTTTATGAATCAAGTATGAACATTTTTTTAAATCTTAGCGATTTTCATGTTGATTTCGAAAAGAGATGGTGCAACATCAACCCTCTTTTGGGGGGGCTTACTTTTGACACTTTAAATTTTCTAATGTATCAAGTGTGGATAATTATTTTTAAAATTTAACAATTTTTAAAGTAGTTATCTTCTTCTTCTTTTTCTCCCATGAGATATTTATTTTTTAAGTGTTTTTCAGGTTTGTGTTTTTTGGCATTACTTTTCAATTTTTTTTGTCATGAAATCTTTGTTTTTTTTTTTGCATAGTTAAAAAAAAAAAAAACACCAATATTTTCAATTTAGGATTTTCTATACTTTTTATGTATTATTTTAAATTTAGGATTTTCTATACTTTTTATATATTATTAATTAATATTTCAATGTACATCAAATCATTGTCACGAAAAAAACAAAAGTTTTAAACATTTGAGAAAAAAATACACATTTTGAGACTTTTTGGCTAAAAATGACATGTCAAAAAAATGATTTTTATCGCAAATTTTAACTAAAAAAACTTTAAAAATAACATTTTTTTATGAATTTTATGTCAAAAAATAATAACATTCATAGGCTTTTTTCAAAAAACAATGATTCACATAAAAATTAAAGTGAAATCGAATAATACAAATATTAAACATATAACAACAATAATTGAATACTTATTCTTATCATAAAATCTCAAATTCAAAACATTATAAGTATAACTAATGAATATTTATCAAAATTGACCTTGATTTGCAAGCATAAATTAAATTTAATCAACAATATCTTATAATATAAAAATAAAAATAAATAAAAGATAAAAATAAAAATAAAAACAAATTTAATATGCAGTGTTGTTGCTTAGTACCTACCTTTTATGCAAATAGTAATCGATAGCAATTATTGAATGCATGAAAAATTCATAAACCTAATGAAACACATTTGAATATGATGAAGTAATTAATGGACTAGATAACCTTGTAGTAAAATAGAGATAGGTGCATGAACGTTCAATTCTGACATCTAACCTATTCTTCCCACACTACGGCACCTCTGTGTTCTACGCCCTGGGAGCTTCTGCCCTGCGACCCTGGGCCCTCTGCCTTCCTCCTCTGTGCCCTTTGTCCCTGCGCACATCTGAGCCTGCGTTGTGCACTGTGTGGCTCGTTTGCTGCTGGGAGGTGGCCCGTAAGCTAGGGTTCACCCCCATGGAGGTCCCGGGCTCACCCCAGGCAGGCCCCCTCCCCCCCCCTCCGCCTTCATCTGTCGACGCCTTCAATTGACTCTTGGCCGGTTTGCCGCAGAAGAAAAAGAGTGAAGCAACCAAGTTTGTTAAGAGGCTCGAGAATATTCCTGAAATCTCCCTGCCACGAGAGACCCCGATCTAAGTCGCCCTGTCCTTAGCTGAGCGTGCCCTCGTTGGCCAGTTCACCGGACTATGGTCATCTCCTAAGTCCACTAAGATCTGGGTCAACAAGAACTGGGCACCATCGATCAAGAATAGCGTCACATATTATTTTTTTGGGACAAGGGTTTTTCCTCTTCGAATTCACCTTTAAGGACGACAAGGATCTGATCTTCCAAAATGGTCCCTATTTCATGGGCCCCCAGGGTCTTTATCTCAACAAATGGACGTCGAATTTCGACCCTGCAGTCGACATTCCCACGGCTGTCCCGGTGTGGGTCAGGCTTCCAAACCTCCCAGTTCATTGTTGGAACTGGGACTCGTTGAAGCACATCGGCAATGCCCTTGGGAAATTTATAGATCGGGCAAACAACAAAGACCAATATGATTGTTCCTGAATCTGCGTAGAAGTAGACCTAGAGGTGGGACTCCTGGAAGCCATCAAAATCAACGTAGGAAGCTAGACTCATGTGCAGAAGCTAGATTATGAGCAGTTGCCCTTCAAATGCCGAAAATGCCATGTCTACGGTCACTTCGCCAGAGGATGTCCATCCAATGTTGAGCCAGATAAGGGTAAGGAAGAGGGCTGGAACCAGGTCAAGCGTGCCAAGACTTCCCACAAAACCCACAAGCACGGTGGTCCAAATGGAAAAGGCCCCCAGCAGGCCCCTGCTCAGCAACCCCCTCCCAGAATGGAGCAAGAAAATAAATTCGCCCCCCTAAACTCGCAAATAGAGGAAACACAGGAAGCAGACACCCAAAAATCAACCCCACTCGCAAAAGGTACCCCCTCTTCTCCCAAGGGGGCAAGTCTTGTTGAGAGCTCCAAAGGAAACACTGTAGAAATCGAGGAAGTGGAGCAAGAATCTGAAGGCTCGGAGGAAGAAGGCGAAATAGGAGAATCCCAAGCTTCGATAAGGAGATCCACAAGAGGCTGCAAAATAGATCGGGAAAAAAGAGAGCAGGAAACTTTCAAAGATAAGCTACAAGGCAGCCAGCCAACTCTTGAGAAGCTATTAGCGTCAAAACCAAAGAAGGCGGGAAACCAGCCCTAAGGCTCCAAGGGAGCCAACCATTAACACAAATGATGAAGATCGTCTCCTAGAACTGTAGAGGTATGTGGAGCAGAATCAAAGAAGAAGCTATCAGAAGTTTAATAAGGATAGAAGCTCATGACATACTCCTCATTCAGGAGACCAAAATGGAGGACTCTGCCTTCCTTCATGCAAGTAAGAAACTCTGGAATAAATGCAAGGCGAAAGCAATCTCAGCCCGAGGGGCTTTCGATGGGTTGGGCACTCTCTGGAATGCTAGCAAATTATCAGTCATTTCTGAGACCCTCAACTCTCACTGATTGTTTTTTAAACTGCAGCGTTTAGACTCAAAAGAGATTTTTAGTCTCTTCAACATGTATGTCCATGTGAACGCTGGGGAAAAAAAGGCTTGCTGGGAATCCATAAGAAACCAAGCAGACCTTGTGAACTTAGAGAATACCATCATTGCTGGCGATCTAAATCTCACTCTTCTTTCAGCGGATAAGAGAGGAGGCAGCATTGTTCGCGATCCGGCAAGGGAATGGGCGGAGGATCTTATGTAGGATTGGGACCTGCTGGACATCAAACCAATCTCTGGTAAGTACACTTGTACTAATAAAAGAGTTGGCCCTGGCCACATCTCTGCTAGGCTGGACAGATTCTTTCTTCAAAGCTTTTCTTCTGCTTGGTTTAGAGGCTAGAGTCCATATTCTCCCATGCAGCACTTCTGATCATAAACCCATCAAGCTTGAGCTCTTGACCCAGCTTGATCATGGGGCTATTCCCTTCATATTTAGCCCGCTCTAGGCTAAGGAATCTGATTTCATGCAAATAGTTGAGGACATTTGGTTGTAGCCGGTCAAAGGCTCCCCCTTTTTTGTCTGGGAGGAGAAGCTCAGAAGAGTGAAAAGGGCTTTGAAAAGCTGGGCCAAATCTCTGCCCAATCCAGCCAACGAAAGAAAAAAAATTCAATGCACACTGGATAACCATCATCTCCAGGCTGAAAAAGCTGACGTCACAAAACAGATTCTAGATAAAGAAGCCCAACTCCAGCAAAACTATCACAAGGCATGTCTAGCTGAGGAAGAATATTGGAGGCTTAAGTCACGCAATATTTGGCTTAAAGCAGGGGACAAGAATTCCTCCTTTTTTCACAAGCAAGCTTAGGCAAGGAAATGCACCAATTCCATCTCTGAAATCAAAGATGGTACTACCATTCACAAGGATATTGTAAACATCAAAAAAGCAGCCTCCCTTCACTTTAAAATCCTGTATAGTGAAGATATAGATCTGGACCAAAACTCTGATATGATAGACATGGTCCCCTCCTTGATTACTGCTGAAATGAACCACCTCCTTGAAGCTAAAGTCACCAAGAACGAAGTCAAGGATGCCCTCTTTGCCATGGACCCAGACAAAGCCCTTGGGCCAGATGGATTCTCAGCCAGATTCCTCCAAATCTGCTGGTCGATTGTGGAAAAAGATCTCTTCAAAATGGTTCTAAAGTCCCAAGCTTGCCAGAAAATCGGTGGCAGCACGAACTCCGCTTTTCTTGCTCTCATCCCCAAAGAGAAAGGAGCCAACTCCTTCAATAGGTTTCGCCCGATCTCGCTTTGTAATATTGGATACAAATTGATTACCAAAGTAATTGCTAATAGATTGAAGCTCATCCTCCCCAAAATCATTTCGGAAAGCCAAGGAGGCTTCATTCAAGGTAGACAAATTGTGTACAATTTCATTCTGGTCCAAGAGGGAATCCACTCAAGTCTGAGTCACAATGAAAAAGGTATGGTTGTCAAACTTGATTTAGCAAATGCATTTGATCGAGTTAGCCATGGTTTTCTGCTTAAAGTCTTACATAAGCTTGGATTCGGTGCGAAATTTATAAACTGGATTCGGACTTGCATCTCGGAGCCTTGGATTGCCCCGTTAGTAAATGGCAGAGCTGCTGATTTTTTCAAAGCCACGAGAGACCTCAAGTAGGGGTGCCCTCTCTCACCCCTACTATTTGTTCTTCAAGCCTCATTCCTCAGTTTTTATTTAGACAAGAAAATGATGGATCAGGAAATCACTGGGCTCTGCATAGCAAGAGGCATTAAAAACATCAATCATGCCCTCTTTGCTAATGACACCTTTTTGTTGGGAGCTTCTTCTGTGCTCATGGCTTCCAGATTTAAAGGAGCTCTGGATGAGTTTTGTAGGGTCTCGAGAAGCATACTAAATAATGGCAAATGCCACATATATTGTTGGAATACATCACCCAGTTTGCTCAACTCCATTTCCAGATGCTTTGGTTTCGCTACCTCCTCAACTTGGACTTCCTTCAAGTACTTGGGTCTCCCTATTTTTCTCAAAAAAGCCTACAGCAAAGACTAGCTCCCCCAATTGGAGAAATTCAAGAATAAGTTGCTTGCTTGGGGCTTTTCCTGGCGTAACATTGTTGGTAAGTCTATACTCATCAAATCTATTCTTAACAACCTTCCCTTATTTCAGTTTTATGTCCTTCTTGCTCCCACTGGTATACTTATAAAAATGGAGGAGACCATTCGAAAAAAAAAATTGGAAGGGGGCAAGCAGAATGAGAAAAAGATACCGCTAGTCAATTGGGAATCCATCTCCAAACCGATGTTGGAAGGAGGTTTGAATTTCAAAAATCTTTGCAATCATAATATTGCAATGGGTGCTAAATTAATTTGGAAAATCATTGCACCTAATCCAGGCTATGCGCAATTAGCGCTATGGAGAAAATATTTCAAAGGCCAGCTTTCACGCTGCCTAGATCATCCTATGCCGCATTCAAATTCACCTTTTCTGAAGCTCTGTATTAAAGCCTGCCCTCTCATCAATGCTCATGCCTACTAGGTTCTTGATAATGGAAAAAGGATCAATCTATGGACAGATAGGATAATGAATAATGATTCGTCGGAGACTGCTACTCACTCCAAGAATTGCGCAGATGGATGAATGAGGCTGGTTTGTGTTCTCTGTGGGACATTTCCATATGGCATGGTCCTCGTTGGGCTGGTTGGAATCTTCAAACACCCCCAGAGCTGCTTATGGAGCGCGATGTCTGTTATCCAAGCTCCACGATTTAGCTCCAACGTTGGCTCGAAAACGTGACTCAAGAGGATGGGTTGCGTAGGTTGGTGGCTACACCGTAGCTCTTAGCTATGCCACGGTGTGTGAGCACCCTCAGGTGGCCACGAACCCAGCACCATGGAAGGGGATATGGCATTATCCTTCCTTGCCAAAGATCGAATACTTTAGCTGGATGCTTTGCCACTCCAAAATATTGACTGATGAAAATCTTCAGAAGCGAGGTTTCCACGACCCTTCAAGGTGTAGCCTGTGTAAGGAAAATCAGGAAAGCGTAGTTCATCTTATGCTTGAATGCACTTTCACAATGCAAATTTGGTCCGAGCTATTGGGAACTTTGAGCTCCAACTTTGCACTGCCATCCTCCATTTCCGATCTATTCGCTAATTGGCTGCAAAGGTACCCTGGTCCCCCACCAAAAAACAAGATTATCAAAGCTGCTTGGTCTACTCTCCCTAAAATAATCTCTTGGCAGGTTTGGCTTGAGCGAAATAAAAGGATCTTCAGAAACTATGAACAGGATACCAAACTTGTGGTAGTTAAGATAAAATTCCAGTTAAAAGAGTGTTTGAGAGAGCATAAAGAAGATTCAAGTCTAAGCCAGCAAGATATAAATTGGGGCTCTTCTCTTGATCTTCAGTTCCAAAAAGTTGCAAATAGTATCTCCCTCCCCAAAGATTGGCAAATAAGGGCTACAGCAAAAGAGTTCCAGGGCTGGATTACAAATCATCCGAGACATTCTCTATTTTTTGATGGGGCTGCAAAGGGCAACCCTAGAAGAGCTGGTGCTGGAGGTGTCATATTGAACCCAGATGGCATAAGGATCCACAATTTCGCCTGGGGTTTGGGCATCGCTTCCAGCATTCAAGCTGAGGCTTTGGCCCTTTTCCAAGGTCTCAAGCTTCTGAAAGGGCTGAACATCAGGGAGGCTAATGTATTTGGGGATTCTCAGGTTATTATTAACACTATGGTGACTCATTCTAAGCCTTCGGACCTAAGGCTTGCAAGGCTAATCTTTAGAATAACAGATCTTGGAGACTCATTTCAGAAATTGAATTTCTACCACGTGTTGAGAGCTAACAACAAGGAGGCGGACATAGAAGCCAACAAAGCAGCCCTTCTTACGATTGGAGCTTTGCTCAAAGGCGGAGATGAAACATGGGATCCAATTCCTTAATTTAGTGAGCTGTCATGTTTTACTGCCTATTGTTAAATCAGTTTGTATGTACCCACAAGCTTGGGAAAATCACTGAAATTGACCACATAGTAGCAACTAAAAAGAGATGTGATCTAAGCATAAATGCCATGGCCTTTCAGGGTTGTGCGGCACTCGTGGAATTAGGCTCACCTTTTGTAATCTGAATTTTGGCATTGAGGCCAAGTATCTAATAATATCCATTAACTGTTTCTGTAAAAAAAAAATAGAGATAGGTGCATAGATCATTTTGGATGAAACATTAGTTCCAACATCATTATTTGTTACAAAAATTAAGAGTTTATTAAAATGCGTTTGTGCATATTTTATTCCATCTTTAGCTTACTGGACCAAATAAAGAGGAGAAATTACAATGTCTAGAATCGTTGTATTAAGTAATGTATATATATGATATAAATAAATAAATAAAAATTATTTAAAAAATTAGTTATTGTAACAAACTATTTATTTAACTTTAAATTTATATGCATCATCATTCAACTGAATATAAATAATCTATGGTAGAACTTCCATGTCAAAAAATTCAAATTGATATGAAGTATCACATGTCGTCTTAATTGCGTGGCAAAAAATTTATATGTAATAAAGTATCTAATATATAAACTTACAATTTCTAGTATATTAAAATAAAAAAATTAGCTACACAAAGGTTTAAGTGTGAATGCAAAAGATTCTAATTTTTTTTTTTTTCTATGATTAAATGATGATTAAAATTGTGAAGACAAAACAAAAAATCTTATTTTAAATTTTATTTTTTATATTTCATCATGATTTAAAATTAAATTGTGAAAATATATAATATAGGTAAGGTGTTTTTAGGAAAATAATTTAACCATGTCAATTCAATAATAAAAATCAGAACAAAAAAATATGAAGAAAATCAACAAGGGAAAAATCACTGTAATATGTAATATTGTTGCTTTTGTTTTTTAAATCGGCTAGTTTCCATTGTTAGTAAAACCTCAGAATGTATTGGCAACTTTTTCTTTTAAAAGAAAATGTTAATTATGGAAAAATCCATAAATTTGGAAAAAAAAATTGAGAATTAATTTAGGAGAACACATGCTGATTAGAGGTTTTTATTTATTTTTAAATTTTTTAAATAATTTTTAATTATGAAAATTTGATTTTAAACCACATAAAATTAGTCATCCACCAATCAAAAATTAGAAATTCAAATTTTAAAAATTCAAAAATTAATTTTCAATTTCTAAAAAAATAAGTTTAATATTTAATTTTACAAAAACTTTAATAAACTTTGGAAATAATTTCTAAAAATTTGCAAATTAATTAAGAGTCAAAGCATTTTAACTCAGACTTATTACAATACATTTTGCCAGAAAATATAATAAATGTCTCCTATTAAAAAATAAAAATAAAAAAGTGAAAAAAAAACATTTAAAAACAAATAAATGTCACTCATTAAAAATAAATAAATAAAAATATAAAATAAATAAGGAAATCTAAAAATTGCAACAATGAAAAAATGTCCCCAACCACCAAGGGGACCATGCCGGGCGGTAGTAGGGTTGCATTTTTTTTAACGAGGGACATTTATTTATTTTTTAAAAGTTTAAAAAAAAAAATATTTTAATGGGGGACTTTTTTTGTTTTTTTAATTTTTTTTTGCCTTTAAAAAAGAATATAGTTTATATTTTTTAAATGTTTTTTTAATATATTTTTATCTTGTTAGATCTTAGGCTTTTGTGATCCATAATTTAGTAAGCATGTATTTCAGATTAATCACATTAGTATTATTTGGGCGATGTTTCGAACCAGGTAATGTGGTTCATCATCCGGACAAAGGTGAAAAAATCTATAGATCCTAATGAATAAATAGCAAGGAAGCATCAGAGTCCAGAATTGGCCGTTCGAAACTAGCAGTTAGGAAATTAGTTATTTATTTAATAAATTAATGTATTTTTAATTTTTAATTTCCAATTAAAAGCGAGTTGTTATAAACTTGCCATTAATTATTTATATAAATATTTACTTATTTATTTATAATATTAAAATTCTTATACATATATTAATTATTATAATATCAAATAAGAACTTATTTATTAATATTATTAAATTCTTATATATGTATTATTGATTATATTAACCAATTTTTATTTATAACATGTTGAATCAAAAACAGATAAATAATACAAAGCAACCTTATTTCTATTTCATAAATAACTAAATAGATTAATAAAATAGAATGATTTATTAATAATATTAAATTATTATTTATATTATTTATTATAATGATCAGATAAGAAATTATTTATTAATAATATTAAATAATTATATAAGAATTATTGATTTTAATAACCATTTTTATTTATAAAATGACCAGAGACAATTCCAAAATGAATTAATAATGCAGACTAACCCTATTTCTATTCCATAAATAAGTAAATCAATAAATAGAATAATAAAAATATAATATAATATTTACTCATTATTTCCAAAAAAAAATAAAAAATTAAGGGAGTAATCAAGATAAAAGAGCTGGAATCCAACTCTTACTTAATTTCCACCCATCATCCCTATTGAGATTGATAGCATGTTTCTCAATCTCAATAGCCTCTCTTAGCTTCCTATGGTGGAAATGATCAACCCTTGCAATGACCTTCGCATCCTCAATGCAAACATGGTGTTTATATTTCTCTACATGTTCTGCAAGAGCTGATGAGCGAGATCGATTGTGCCTGATGTTTGCAGCATGCTCTTGGATTCTTTGTTTAATAGAGCGGCTGATCTCCCCAATGTAGGGAACCCCACAGGAACATGGGATCGAGTAGACTCCTTTCATGTCCTTGGGGTCAATAGGGTCTTTAACAGATCTAAGAGAATTTCTAATGGTATTAAGGGGCTTGAAAGAAGAGGAGACATTATTCTTCTTTAGAATATGGGCAATCCTATTAGTGGTCCCCTGGATAAACGAGAGTTGCACCTTAGAGATTGGGCCATCACTCGGAGGCTTAACCCTCGACTCTTTATGGGCTCTTTGGAAAGCCTTGAGGCCTTGAGATCTGCTATAGCCATTATTTTTAAAAACTTTAAGAAGATGAGACTTTTCCTCTTCTAGGTGTATCTCATCTGAAATTCTTAAAGCACAAGTGGCTAGAGTACTTAGAACCCCAAATTTTTGCGTCGAAACATGATAAGAGCTGGAATGAAAATATGGTTCTATGTGATTTTCTTGCAAAAGACTCGGTGAGAAACAGAACCATCACTCATTCTGGAGTGAAGGATGTTTAAGAAAGGAAGACACCCATTCACCTCAACCTTCATTGTGAATTTGATTGAGTTTGATTGAGAATTAAGATGGTTGAGAAACAAATCCAATTTTTCTCGATCATGAGGCTAAATGACACAGGTATCAACAATAGAACTCTTCCATTTTTTAGGGTGAAATGGAGTTGAGGCTAAGGCATTAGCTCCAAAATCCTCCATGAATAAGTTAGCAACTATAGGGGAAAGAGGAGAACCCATTGCTACCCCACAGGTTTGTTCAAAGAACTCACCTTGAAAACTGAAGAAAGTAGAGGTGAGGCAAAGGCCAACTAATTTGGCAGTGTCATTGTCAGTGATTCTATTTATGACATCAATGGCCTCTTGAATAGGAATACATGTATAAAGGGAAACAACATCAAAACTTACCAACAAATCACCAGGTTCCAGTTTAATATCCTTCAATTCTTTAACAAAGGAAGTAGAGTCCTTAACAAAGGAATCAGTGCGACCAACAAGAGACTTGAGTTTTTGAGCTAAGAATTTAGGGCTAACACTTTTCATTTTTGGGCTATTTTTTCATGTTTTTTGGGTTTTTTTTCTAAAGTTTTCATTTTGAGGAAATAGTTCTTGTTTGATTGGAAACTATGTTCAAATTTTTGGGAGGAGATAAGAAAGAAAAAAAATAGTATCTCCCCTTAATCGCAAGGAGAAGTTACGGTAACAAGATCCATTATCAATGCAATGTATTATGTGCCTTCACATGAATTAGACAGTTGGGTGACCTTTGTCGCCACCACATCCCTTCATTAAAATTTTCACTCCCAATATTAATGCAATGAATCATAAGTTGTTGCTCAAAGTAGGTAAGTTGTCCTCCTGGTATACTCAACTTATCAGGGGTGGATTTGAATACATGCAAAAAGGATTATATAGCGATCGAACTACAGTTCTAGTTTCATGCCCCAAAGTTGTCACCTTGGGAAGTCTCATGGTTCGTCTGGGTGAATACCCTTTGCACAGGTCTCTCCCTTAGCATTTTCGAGCTCAAGTTGCAAAAGGTTATTTCTTGGCATTTCATTCCTTACGAGAATATGTGTCTCCTTCAAGAAAATATGAAGCAGGTATTTGTGATGACTTTGCAAGTCTGGGAAACGATAATGGAGGATTGACCTTAGCGCAAAAGAATGGAGGATGAGATTGACGCCATCAGGCAACTTTTGTAGGACCCGAAGATTTCCTTTATGCAACATACTCTACCTCACAAATTCAAAATACTGGTAAAAATTATTAGTCATATTTGAATGTTCCTCCTTTAGAGGAGGATTATAATGTTGCTTAGTCAAGAAATTTGTGTTAAATTTTATTATGCAATGTTTGTATCTATAGGTCTTTTGGAGAATATTAACCTCCAAAAACCCAATGTCCCTTAGGATAGTAAGATGACTAATAGAATTTGAGAATAAAGATCGTTGTGAACTTACAAGTATAGTTGGGATCAAAGCACAGATTTTGAATTAAAACAATATTCTCATCACAGTTATATCAATTATATTTTTTTTGGGATTTCTATTTTATAAAAAAAATTGAATTTATTTTTTATAAATTATTTTTTTATTAATTTGTTATTATTATTATTATTATAAATAATTTGTTATGATTATTTTAGTTTTTTCTTCCATATTTCATTTTTATTTTTATTTGAATTGTTTTTAGGCTTCGTAGGTTAAACTACCCATGGAGGATTTGAATTAGTGATCTATCGTAAGGAATGCTTAATTGTATACCCATTCATTATCAATCCAAAGCCCCGTGGGCTTGATTCTTTTTTGTGTTTTAAAAGTAAAATTTAGTTTTTTTTAATGTGTGTGTGTGTGTGTGTGTATATATATATATATATATATATATATTCTAGCTAAACAAACAAACAAACTTGTAGTTCCATTTTGAAATATACATTGTGTTGTCCAAAAGAATAAATCTGTAAATCAAAGATTTGAGTCCATGTGGAGCTCATACTGTCCAAAATATGAAACTTCATTTTTTGCCAACTTTAGATACATACCTTAAAGACACATCTTATCAACTACCATATGATCTTTAGAAATGGAATGAAATTGATTTCTTGGTCATCACATAATTTATACTATCTGAATGAGCCAGTTGGAAGTTGAAGTGCCTCTTTTGAGAGTTTATCAACATTTTGGTTCAATTCTCTATATATGTGTGTGAATGATGAACATTCAAAGAAAGCCATTTTTGTTGATATTTCTTGCAAAATATGATTCAAATTGGGAATATTGACCTCGACTTTATTGTTGGCCCAATCAATGACAAGATTTGAATCCCCATAAACATGAATCTTATTGGAGTAGCATGATCCGGATTATCCATAGTATCATGTTCATTCTGTCGACGTTTCAAACCCCCAAGAGGGTCCATCCTCAGTCTTCAAAAACCTAGGATACAAAGAGTTTAGTATTAAAAAAGCTATAAGAAGAGCTCAGGATAAGGTCCTTTCTAAGAATCCTCCTGAAAACAAGAAAGAAAAAGAAAATGGCAGGAAAGTATACTTTCCATTCATCCAGGGGATTACGGATAAGATTGCAAAATTTTTAAGAAAGAACAACATAAACACTCAATTTACAACATGTGGAACAATAAGGCAAATGATGAGGTCAGTCAAGGATAACATTGATCATCAAGAGCTCAAGGGTGTGTACAAGATTGATTGCTCTTGTGGCAAGAGTTATATTGGGGAAACAGGTCGGTCTCTAAGAATAAAACTTAAAGAGCACGGAGCCGATATAAGGAATGGGAGATCTTGTGCCTCAGCTCTGGCGGAACACTCATCCAAAACCAAACATCATGTGTGTCTAGAAGATGCTAAAATAATCGCTAGAGAGGATAATTATCAAAAAAGGAAAATAAGAGAGGCTATCGAAATTATGAAATTTCCTCAGAACCTCAACAGGGACAATGGGAGTGAGATTAGTGGAAATTGGCTTCCCTTGATTAGACAAATAAATCCATCGAAACCTTTAGAAGTGTAGTATCATAGGTTTTCGAAATTAACAAGGTTAGTAAAATTAATAAATTAAATTAAATTAAATTAATCTAATTAATTACATTAATCAATTAAATTAAATTAAGTAATTAATTAATTTAATATAATTTTAATTAAATTACATTAATCAATTAAAATAGTTAACTTAAATTAATTTAATAAAATAAAAAATAAATTAATAAATAAATAAATTTGTTTGAATTAATTAAATTAATTAAAAAATGATAATAATAATAATAATAGAAAATAAATTAAATTAAATTAAAATTAACATTTAATAAAATAAGATAAATTAAACATATAAATCCATCGAAACCTTTAGAAGCGTAGTATCATAGGTTTTCGAAATCAACAAGGTTAGTAAAATTAATAAATTAATTTAATTTAATTTTAATTAAATTAATCTAATTAATTACATTAATCAATTAAATTAAATTAAATTTTCATTAAATTAATTAATTTAATTTAAATCCATTTTAATTAATTAATTTAATTTTTTAATTATTTAATTTAATTTTAATTAAATTACATTAATCAATTAAAATAGTTAACTTAAATTAATTTAATAAAATAAATAAATAAATTTGTTTTAATTAATTAAATTGATTTGAATTAATTAAATAATAATAATAATAACAATAAATAAATAAAATAAAATAAAATTAACATTTAATAAAATAAGATAAATTAAAGAATAAACATTAATTAATTAATTGATGAATTAATCAAAATAAGAAATTTCTTATTTATCAATTAAGCAATTAGGGTTAAGTAGAGTACAATAATAATGAAATAAATCAAAATTATGAATTAAATTAAGTAATCAAATAAAACAAAATTAATTAATTAGATTAATTAAATATGAATGTTTATTTGTTACTGAGGATTAATTAACTAAAATAAAATAAAAATAATAATAAAACAATAGATAGAATTATGATTAATTAGTTGATTAATTAAAATAATTTATGAATTAATTAAAAGATATTTTTAGATTCTTAGGTTGAATAAAATAAAAATAAGAAAATTAATAGAAAGGACAATAAAACTAACCTATAATCAGGAGAATTAAAAAAGATTAATAATCTACATATTAAATCAATTAAGTAAAATAAAATTAATTAATTAAACTAAAATTATTATAATATTCAGATGTATATATGAGTCGGCTTCTTTATAAAACTAATTAATTCATATGTATATATGAGAGTCGGCTTCTTTATAAAAATTTATCAAGATTTAGGTTTATTTATACTCTGGTCGCATGATTCTTCTCTCAAAGAACTATCAATCATATTCTAAAAATTGTCCTGAGGATGGACCCCCTTTGGGGTTTGAAACGTCGACAGAATGAACATGATACTGTGGATAATCTGGATCATGCTACTCCAAGAAACAACCACAGAAGCTTAAAATCTAACATGAATCTTATTCATGCTTAGATGTACTGCAGTGTATAAAAGAGTCCAAATCCCAATAAATTTATCCTTTGTATTAGCTCCTCTTCCTGGTGCATGTCGCAGTAGATACTAGTGGTTTTGATTTAAATACAAGACTTCCCCCACTCTGTAGTTCAATGAATCTCCCTGACTAGCACCATTAAAGAAGCCCCATGGTATATGCTTGTCAATGTTAGGCATCTTTGGGACGCATGGTTTTTTTCTTTCTTTTTTTCGGCTCATACCTAAATTCTTTAGTTTTGTTCACCGCGATGTTAGTCGTAACTTTGGGCATAATATTGTTTTCCTAAAAAATAACTTGGTTATAGGCACACCAAATGTTATGGACAAATATGACTAGAAGATCTTGATAATTCTAAGAGAAGGAGTCTACTACCCAATATTGTAATCAATCAAGAAGCAAGATTTTATTCCATCTAGTCGAGGAAGGAAAGCAAGTTTGACTAATAAAGTTCTAACATTTCTCTACATACACAGGAAATAAATAAATGAGAAATGGACTCATAATCTTAGTGGCATAGTGCACAATGGTTGGGCCCATTTAAACATCTTCTAAGGAGATTATCCCCAGTTAACAATGTATTATTGAGAGCAATCCACATAAAAATTTTACATAGTAAAGGACAATGGTGTTTCCATAACCACCACTTATGATCATGTGCCTGCATAGACTCCACACATGTTGTCTAACTCGGCTTTGTTATGTATTCACCCGATGTTGGATTTTTAGACCAAAACAAATGATCTTAATCATCATCCACCAAACAAATTCCTAACACATTCCAACCATTTTATAGCTTCAACTTGGTGAGAGATACGTGGGTAGCGGACTTCCATGCTTGAGTTCCTAAAAGGGGGTGCGTTGTTAGAATTTGTGTCAGCCAAGATGTAAACCCCAACAGTGTGCAAAAGATGGATACAATTTTGAGAAAGACAAAAATTATCATGTGCACAATACCATGAATCTTCACCGATCCTTACCGAGCAATGATTTCCAATTCACCAAACCACCTAGTGTTACACAGTATTTTGTCACACCTCCTGTACTTCCTTGTGACATACCTCGAAGTGCCCGAAACATGACCATCATGCAGTGCACTTATTCAGATATGCAACTCATATCCTCCTAGAACATTGATTGGAAAATGCCTTGAGCATTCCCCTAAAGAAATAGCTCTAAAACCCTAATTTTGAGACTCATAGCTCTTATGAGGTTAAAAACCGCAATGGTCGCTTGTTGCATCATGCTTGACCCACGTTGGAATCGCTATGTTCCCTTGTATAGCCACGATGATCCCCAAAAAGGCAATTTTCCCAAAGAGGATTGAAGCTTCGTGATCTAGAAGCTTCCATAGCGATGAGCTAGAGGTTGTTTTGCATAGAGAAGGTCAAATCCTCCCAAATTGACCTCTTATTCTTATCCCTATGAGCTACCTCCTTGAGATGAGGGCCTAATCCTATATTTGGAGAAGTCCTAACTCCCTTTCCCAATCTATAAATTCATCCTCTCTCATTCCCAAATGGTTGGTCTATGTCTATTTTCACCCTTATGTTGAGATTGTGCCTAAAGCTATTCATTTGACTTGGAGAAGGAGTGCTTGGAGAGTTCTTGGCTTGGACTTGGATTATCACTCAAGGAGAGCCTTTCAACATCAAGGCTTTTGTTGTAAGCTTCCCTTTATTTCCTAATAATATATAAATGTTGGTTCATCTTCCCAAAATATATATGTTCATGTATTATTTAGCTTGACATTCCTTGATCAATTAAGTAGGTTGTTATTGGATTTGCTATTGGTTTTGGCATGCTTTGTTGTCTCTTGATCACTTGTGTAGGTACATAAACACTGAGATAAGCAAGAACAAGTTCGTGACACAAGCGATTCGAGGCCCTCAACAAAGGAAAACGGAATAGCATCATAATGAGGTAGGTCATCTCTTTCATTCTTCTTTTCAATTATAACCTAATAGGATGTCCAGTTGATTGTCACTTCAGTTGCTAAACCCACTCATTGGGCTAGAGGGATCGTCTTTGTCCGCAGAGAGGATGAACCTTGACAACACCTAGTCAATAACAAAGGGGAAGGATCTAGTGAGGGCTCTCCACACAATGGAAGCATTAGGACTGGATTTTTTGGGGTCATGATACCACCCAAGACAAATTGGTTGCCCATGTACTTAAAATGCAAGGATCGAACCCATAAATAAGTGTCATTTGTGAATCCCAATATACTACGGGAAACCAGTGTCTAAAAAAAAATATGAATATTCTTTTAGAACCCATCCCCCCATTAGCTTAGTCATGGTTAGCGTAGTCCAGAGACTAGGGGTATATCCTTTGAAACATCCTTCCCATGACAAATAAATCTAAAGCATAATTTACAAATATTACTTAGAATCCCTTTAAGCACTAATGTGATTAATGTTCAATATATAAGGATGATTTCAAGGACAACTTTCACCAAGACAAGTCTTCCTCCATTGGACATGAGTTCTTTCCCCATACGTTAACATATCTTTCCATTTTTTTATACAACAAAATCCTATCATCAAACCTATAATCATTTGCCTTTAGCATGGAGCCCAGGTACTTGACCCCATTAACGATCGATTTGGAATGGAATTGGAAAAGATATGAGATGAGACAAATAATGGATTCTAACAGATTGTGAAGAATAATGCACGATTTCTAGATGTTTATAACCATGCCAAACAGTGGAGAAACACTCCAAGATATGCTTCAAAAACTCTAAATGATGTCTAAGACCTTATGTAAAGAGTAAGAAATACTCAATGAAAAGGAGATGAGAGATTAAGATCGTGTGAGAGAGAGATTCCAACCCATTTTTAATCACCTTTGCAAGATCTTCAAAGATTAAATTGCACAAAGCTTTGGCTAGTAGCAAAAAAAGGAGAGATGATAAAGGAAACCCCAGACGAAGGCCTTTTGAAAGGCAGAAGAAATATTTTGGACGTCCATTAATGAGGATCACAAAATTGGATGATTGAACACACCTCATATTCCAATTCACCATTTTTAGGTTCCTGCCCAGTTGGATCAACACCAACCTTTTACACAGTTGTAGGATTTAGAGGGATAGCTCTTGAAGGCTTCTACATTGAGGTTATTTATTTTTATCGGGTGGAGGACCTCTCATGATAGGGAGAATACATCATGAATTTGATGACTTTGCAAGAAACCAAATTGGTCTTCTGAGATAATCTCCCTGAGAATGGGCTTCATATGAGTGGAAATGATTTTAGCGATTAGTTTATAAATCACATTACAACAAAATATGGGATGGAAATCATCAAAGGTTTCATCTTTTTGGACCTTTGGAATAAGAGCAATGAATGTAGAATTTAAAGATCTCAAAACTTTTATGGAGGTTGAGACTCTCTAACAAGTTTGAGGAGATATTCCTTAATGAGGTCATAAAAACTAATGTAAAACTCAACCGTTATCCAATCTAAGCCAAGACATTTCCCCTTTTGCATGCATGTGAGAGCTTCTATCATTTCCCCCACTGAGACTTTAGCAAATAAGGACCCATTCATCTCCTTTGTGATGAAATGAGGGAAAACAAATAATTCTTCTAGAATCTTATGAATGGGGCAACCTTCAAGCTGTGAAAAAGAGATTTGAAATGGTGAATGCCCTGTCTCTTGATATCTTTGATAGAAGAGATGAGGGAACCATTTTGGTCATTAATGGATCAAATGGTGTTCGAATTGTTCCTCATATTAGAAAATTTTTAGAAAAAAGTTTGGTGTTGTTGTCACCTTCATGAATCCAGATGGTGTGGCTACGAAGATGCCACGTCTTTTCCTTCCTGTCTAGGAGCTCCCTATTTTATATTCCAGCTCACAGAGACATTAAGGAATGTCAGCTGGGAAAGATCCTACAACGTTCAAGGAAAATAGATCATGAATTTTAGATTCGATATACTTTAATTCTCCCTAAGACTTAGCATTATAATCCTTAGCCCATTTCCTTGAAATATTTTTAATATGTTTTAGATTCTCTACCATCTGCAACATAAAAGTGTCATATCGATTTGGGTTCAACTGACTCCACAAGATTTTGATTAGGTTTATGAAATCTCCTTCCTTTAACCAAACTAGATTAAATTTAAATGGAGACTGAGGTCTAGTCTCATCTCTCGCTATTTCAAGAACAATCGAGCAGTGGTTTGAAATGCCACCATCATCCACACATAAGCACACTCTAAGGATGAAGAAATTAGGGACTCAAACATTAGAAAATTGTCCACCCTTTTATAAATGGAAACTTTATCGTATCTAAGATTCCTCCATGTGGGGGAAAGAGTAATATCTTCTAAATCGATTAAGTTGTCATCTTGAATGAACTGTGCAAAATATTCATCTAGCGAATCTTTGCGAGAAGTCGAACCCCAAATTTCTCTTATCGATACAGTGAAGCTTAAATCACCTCCAAGGATAAGTGGATGAAAGCTGAGAACACTAAATGAATCTCAATTGTCCCAAAAGAAAATTCTATCAAGATAAGGTCCATAGAAATTTACCAACCTTATCTTCTTACTTAAATCATAAATATCCATATCCAACAATATATGTCTTATCGAGGAAGAGGAGACAACACCCTCAAAGGAATAATTCCATGCAATGAGGAGACCACCCGATTCACCTTGGGAAAACACATCCAAGAGGGACTAGTTCCTCAACCATGTGGAGACGATGGCTTTTGCTCTTTAATTGTCAATCTCAGTTTCTTGCAACATGATCATGTCAGGCTTAACCTTGTGGATAAGCCTTTTAAGGGCTAATTTCAATGACCACTCCTCGCAGCCAGTATCCATGGTCTTTCTCATAATCATTCCCCTATTTCTACCCACCCCTAACCTATTCCTTGGCTCCCTTGCCCGCCTATTTTTCTCTACCCTAGTTCCTTTTCTTTTATTCTCTTTTGGTCATTACCACTTTTCCTTCTTTCTCTTTAACCCTTGCTTTTACATTAAAATAGAATAATAGTTTCTATTATTAATAATATTAATAACGTTAACATTAGTTTAAACATTAAAATAATAATCTTATTATTATTAGTATTATTTCAACTATGGTTCACAATCACTAAGTGGTTGCTACATTCACAGGTAATAATCTGGGCAGATCCACTTGAAGGAATTTACTTGTCAGCTTATCTGCTCGAGCCTAACCCCAAGGGCGTCGAGGAGATTTGACCCTCTGACCTCCCAACTGGCAAGGTACTTAGCAATAGTAACTTGACCAATTGAGCTATCCCTGGGGGCTAGCAATAATCTTATTATTATTAATACTAATAACTTTAACATTAGCCTTATAATTAATATTATCTTTGGTTCATTGTTAGTTTTTATTGTTACACATAATGATTGTTCTTATACATAATAATTATTATTAATAACTTAATATTATTATTTATTACTTTATTAACAATATTGATATTATTATTATTATTATTTATTATTAACAATATTTTTTTTTTTACAGAAACGGTTATGTTGTATATATATTCATCCTGGCTTGAAAGCCGTAAATCTGGTTACATTGAAGACTTCTATGTCTTGATACATCTCTCTGGTAACAATGAGAGTGCTGTTGAATCTTGAAGTTTTTCCTTTTGATAGGGATTCTAGTTTATCAATTTCAGAGATATTCCCCAACTTGAAGATACAAACAAATTTATTTAGAAGCAGACAGAAAAACATGGCAAAAGCTAGCTTATGGAATGGGTTCCCATGTTTCTTCTTCGTCTTTTATCTTGACCCCGGCAGAAAGGAGGACTGCTTTGTTGGCTTCCTTGTCTGCCTGTTTGTTGTGCGTTCTCAGTACATGGAAATAATTCAGCTTCTGGAAAGCTTTTCCCAGGCCTTTGATTCTAGAAACCAGTCTAGCTAGATTAAGATCCAGCGCTGGAGAGTTGGAGATCATTGCATTTATGAGGACCTGCGAGTCGCCTATCACAGTAGCTTCCCTTATGTTTAGCTCTTTGAGTATCTTTAGGCCTTGGAAGAGGGCCAATGCCTCAGCTTGTATGCTGGAAGCTTGGCCAAGTCCCCAGGAGAAGGAATGAATTTTTTCCCCCAGAGGATTTACAACAACACCTCCTGCTCCTGCTATGCCCGGATTACCCTTTGCTGCTCCATCAAAGAAGAGTGAGTGTCTTGAGTGCGATTTAAGCCAGTCATGGAATTCAGATTCAGGTCTCCTTATTTGCCAGTCTTTAAGGATGGGGGCAGTTCTGACTGCTGGTTGAAATTGCAGGCCTAGGGATGAGCCCCAGTCAATGTCTTGATGGCTGAGATTGGAGTCATCGTTTATATCTGTCAAGCACTCCTTTATGAGGCATTTGATTTTGATTTCTAAAACCTTCTGGTTCAAGCTGGCATTTCTGAAGATTCTTCTGTTCCTTTCAAGCCATATTTGCCAACAAATGATCTTTGGAAGAATGGCCCATGCAGTTTTGATAACTTGATTTTTGGGTGGCTGTCCGAGGTACCTGTTTGTCCAATTTGAGAAGAGGTCTACCATAGATCTAGGCAGAGGGAAGTTGGGATCAAAATTGCTGGTGAAGGAGGCCCAGATCTGTATGGAAAATTTGCACTCAAGCATTAAGTGTAATGTTGTTTCTGCGTTTTCTGTGCACAACGGGCATCTGGAGGGGCCATGAAATCCTTTCCTCTGCAGAGTGTCATAAGTTAGAATTCTTCCATGGCAGAGAGTCCAAGCGAAGAAGTCGATCTTGGGCCAAGAAGGGACGTGCCAGACTCCCTGCCAAGGTGCTGGGTCAGGGGGGACGTGTGGCTTCTCGATCAGCTTGGAGTAGCCTTTAGAAACAGCGTATCCGCCTTCCTTCAGCCCCCATCCTTTTGTGTCTTTTTTCTTCATATGCGTGGGAGCCAGGCCGTGTAGAAGATCCAGCAAAGCGATCCATTCATTTATCAACTGATCCGGAATTTCAATTCTTTTCCAGCCTGCCCATATGAAGTCGCTCCATTGGGAAATGTCCCACAACGAGTTCAATCCTTCTCTGTTCATCCAGCAGCGCAAATCGTTTAGGGAGGCTCTGTCTGTAACTGGATCCTTGTTCATAATTCTATCAGTCCATATGTTGATTTTTTTCCCATTTCCTGGGATCCAAAAGGAGTGCTCTTTAATCAAGGAAGCCGCTTTAGCATACAATTTAAGGAAGGACGAATTTGGAAGCTGAATCGCGTTTTCTAAGCAGCAAGTGCGTGGGCCTCTGAAATACTTTTTCCAGAGAGCCAGTTGGGCCCAACCTGGCTTGGGCGCGATGATTCGCCAGATCACCTTGGCTGCCATAGCCACATTTTGCTGACTGAGATTCTTGAAGTTTAGCCCACCCTCTCGCAGAGGCTTGGAAATGGTTTCCCAGCTGATGAGGGGAATTTTTTTTCCATTCTGTTTTCCTCCCTTCCAGAAGAATCTGCGCATGAATTCTTCCATCTTTTTTAATATGGATGCCGGAGCGAGAAGCCCTGTGAATTGAAACAGTGGAAGACTGAAGAGCACGGATTTTATTAAGACCGCTTTGCCAGCAGCGTTGAGCCAGGTAAAGCCCCAGGCTTGAATTTTGGATTTGAATTTCTCAAGCTGGGGAAGCCAATCTTTGGTTGAGTGTTTCTTATGGAAAACAGGAAGGCCCAAATATTTAAATGAAGTCCATGAAGAGGAGGCTGCGAAGCCCAAGCATCTTGAGATGGCAGATAGAGTTCTGGGCGTAGTGTTCCAACTGAAAATATGACATTTATTCTTATTTACCATGCTGCCTAAGGCCTCACTGAATTTGTCCAGCACATCTTTAAATTTGGAGGCAGAGGAGAGAGAGGCAGTGTCTAATAGGAGGGTATCATCCGCGAATAAGGCGTGGTTTAAGTTCTTAACCCTTCTAGCTATACACAACCCATTAATTTCTTGGTCTTGCATCTTTTTATCTAGCAGGAAGCTGAGTACTGAGGCTTGGATGACGAAAAGCAGGGGGGAGAGGGGACACCCCTGCCTAAGTCCTCTCGAGGCTTTGAAAAATTCAGTGGCTCTTCCATTAACCAGTGGGGCAATCCATGGCTCTGAGATGCATGCCCGGATCCATTTTATGAAGTTTGCTCCAAAACCAAATTTGCACATGACTTTTAACAGAAAACTATGATTTACTCGATCAAAGGCATTTGCTAAATCGAGTTTGATCACCATACCTTGTTCCTTTCGGAGAAGACTTGAATGTATTGCCTCTTGAACGAGCGTGTAGTTGTCCACGATCTGCCTACCCTGGATGAAGCCTCCTTGATTTTCCGGGATTATTCTGGGCAGAATGGGCTTCAGTCTATTAGCAATGACTTTGGTGATTAATTTGTACCCTGTGTTGCATAATGAAATCGGACGGAATCTGCTGAAGTTATTGGCGCCTTTTTCCTTTGGAATGAGGGCTAAGAAGGCGGAATTTGTGCTGCCTCCTATTTTCTGAGTATTTTGTGACTTTTGTATCATTTTGAGAAGGTCCTTTTCGATAATCGGCCAGCAGATTTGGAGAAACCGGGCAGAGAAGCCATCTGGCCCTGGGGCCTTATCCGGGTCCATATCAAAGAGAGCCTTTTTAACTTCCTCTTTAGTAATTTTGGCCTCTAGAATCCCGTTCATGCGAGGAGAGATAACCTGAGGGATGATGTCAAGCAGCTCTTGATGATGAAATGGCCCCTGATCATCACTGTACAAGTTTTGGAAATGAGAGAAGGTTGCTTTCTTAATGTCTGCGAATTCCTTGTGCGTGTCATTATCTTCCTTGATCTCAGAAATGGTGTTGAAGCATTTCCTGGCCTGGGCCTGCTTATGAAAGAATCTCGTGTTCCTGTCCCCTGCTTTAAGCCACAGGTTTCGTGACTTTAATCTCCAATATTCTTCTTCAGCTAAGCAGGCCTTATGGTATCTCTGTTGCAGCTGAGTTTCTTGATCTATCATATCCTCTGTAACAATAGCACTCTCCATATGGGTTTGATGAGAGACAAGAGAGTCTTTGATGGCTTTCCTTTCCGTTGAGGGATTGGACAAGGTTTTGGCCCAGCTTTTCAGAGCTCTTTTTACCCTTCTGAGCTTTTCCTCCCAGATGAAAAAGGGCGAGCCTTTGACAGGCTGGCTCCAACAATCTTTGACTGTTTGCATGAAGAGAGGCTCCTTAACCCAAAGGGGACTAAACCGGAAGGGAATAGGTCCCAGATCTAGATGGGCAAGGAGCTCTAATTTTACAGGCTTATGGTCCGAGACGCTGCTAGCGAGGATATGCATTCTGGGTTCTAATCCAAGTAACAGGAAAGAGCTTTGAATGAAAAATCTATCAAGCCTGGCAGCAATATGACCAGGACCTACTCTTTTATTAGACCAAGAAAACTTACCGGATGAGGGCTTGATGTCCAGTAAGTCCCAGTCTTGCAAAAGATCCTCCGCCCATTCTCTTGCCAGGTCTCGGACTGCACTTCCTCCCCTTTTTTCAGTCGAATGAAGAGTGAGGTTGAGATCTCCAGCAATGATTGTGTTTTCCAGGTTTGTCAAGTCTGCCTGTCGTCTTATAGTGTCCCAGCAATCCTTTTTCTCCCGGATGTTGACTGGAGAATAAACATTAAAAAGACTGAAGGTTTCCTTTGTGTCCAGATTCTGCAGTTTTAGCAGCAACCAGTGAGTGTTGCTCGCTTCAAAGATGACTGCATATTTATTGGAGTTCCATAGTGTACCAATCCCTCCCGAGGCACCCCTGGCAGAGATTGCTCTTGCTTCACTTTTGAACCACAGATTTTTGCTTGCTTGCAGGAAGGTTTTGTCTTCCAACTTGGTCTCCTGGACTAGAAGTATGTCTGGGGTTTCTGTTCTTATTAAGCTTCTTATTGCTTCTTCCTTAACTTTACTCCCCATACCTCTGCAATTCCAGGAGATGACCTTCATTATTTATGTTTCTGATGGGCTCCCTTGGAGCCTTAGGGCTGATTTTTCAGCATCTTGGGCTTTGAGGCTAGCAATTTTTCCAGAGTTGGCTGGCTGCCCTGAAGCTTGTCTTTGTAGGTCTGCTGCTCTCTTTTTTCTTTGTCTGTTTTACGGCCTCTTGTAGATCTTCTTACCGAAGTTTGGGACTCTCCTATTTCTCCTTCTTCTTCTGACTCTTCAGTTTCCTGCTCATCTTCCTCATCCTCTAAGGCCATGCCTTTGGGGTTTTCAGCTTCTTTGGGGGAAGCTGATGGAGTACCTTTATTTGGAGAGACTGATTTTTGGGTTTCTTCCTCCAGAATGTCTTCTTCCGGCTGACTTAGAGGAACGAATTTATTTTCTTGCATCTTTTTGGGAGGGGGACGCTGGACATTAACCTGGGGATTGCCTTTGCCAGAGTATCCACCCTGCTTCTGCCCCTTGTGATTGGCTCTTGCTCGCTTGACCTGGTTCCAACCCTCTTCGTTCCCTTTCTCTGGCTCTGCATTTGTCGGACAGTTTCTGGCAAAATGCCCATAAACGTGACATTTCCTACATTTGAATGGCAGCTGTTCATAATCTAGGATCTGCACATGAGACCAGCTGCCGACTTTGATTTTGATTGCCTCTGGTAGACCCACCTCTAGATCTACCTCTACACAGATCCTGGCACAGTCGTACTGATCCTTGTTGCTTGCCCGATCTATGAATTTTCCGAGGGAATTGCCAATGTGCTTCAAGGAATCCCAGTTCCAGCAATGGACTGGCAGATTTGGGAGACGAACCCATACTGGAACAGCTTTGGGAACATCGACCGCCGGATCGAAGTCTGGGGTCCATTTGTTCAGATAGAGACCCTGAGGGCCCATGAAGTACGGCCCATTTCGGAAGATCAGGTCTTTGTCCTCTTTGGAGGTGAATTCAAAGAGAAAATACCCTCGCCCTAGGAAGTATGAGGTTACACTTTGATTAATCAGGGGCGCCCAGTTCCTATTAACCCATTGCTCAGTGGTTTTCAGCGAGGGCCAAAGTCCCGTGAATTGGCCAATGAGCCCACGTTCCGCCAGAGACAGTGCTACTTGAATGGGGGTCTCCGGAGGCAAAGAGATCTCAGGAATTTCATCGAGTTTCTTTACGAATTTTGCTGCATCACTTCTTTTCTTCGGAGGTAAGCCAGCCAGGAGCTGATTGAAAGCATCCAAGGACGGATCAGGGGGCGGATCCGTATGATGGCCCAGTGACTCCATGGGATCTGGTTAGATGCCGGCCGCCCCAGGGGCAGCCCCGCAGCAAAGACCAAACCCTAGCCAGAGAGTTGCTGGCTGTCTCGAATCTGGAACTGATCTTCTACAGACAGGCCCGCAGTGGAGAGGAGCCGCAAAGCGCGGGCAGGGCTGCAGGCTTCAGAGCCCGCAGGATGTGGATCGCGTGGAAGGAGCCGAGGCTCTCAGGTTGCAATGCATATTAAAATTTATTCTTTAACAATATTATTACTAACACTTTATTATAATAATAATATTACTAGACTTAATATTTTTTTTTAATTTACCCCTCCCCCTCTCTTTTTTTTCTTTGTATATCCTTTCTCTTATCCTCTCATTTTAATATTATTATTAATTGCTACTTTATTTGTAATATTAATAGTTATTTTATATCAATCCAACATTAATATTTATATTTATTTTAAAACAAAAATGAGTAGAATTGGATTAAATATGTGCCTCGTCGCAGCAAAATACTCGGGAGTTACATCTTCTATATTTAGATTTGATTTTATACCATAGACAACATTGAAATTCTACTCATAAAGACTCATAAGGAGACACTGAGAACATACTCTAATTATGGCTACGAGATTACATAGAAAGGCCAAAACAATTGTTGAAGGACTCACTAATACCATATATGTATTGTTATATAATACATATAGCCAAATTGTTCTATAGACTGGATCTTTTCAATTATGCATATTACAAAATACAAAACTCAAAACTTTCCATAATAAACTTGTTGGAGATGTTAATCATTGGTTTGGGTTGGATTGTTAAGGTCGATTTCGTGCTTACCAATATCATCCCGGTGCTTATCTAATTTTGTTGGAGCTTCTTTACTCATCTTAAGATCCATAACAATATTTTTGAAGGCATCTACTTCATCAAACAGATGAGAGAACTGGAATTGGAGGGACATCATCTTGTCAGTAAATTCAATTTGAGCATGGGACATATGGCATAACTTTACCTGCAGATCATAGTTGACTCAGTGAAGAGCTTCATGTGTGGATAGGAAATGGGAGCAAGGAAAATATGTCGACAAGAAGTCAACGTTTGAATCATAATTCATTGTGCTTCTCTGAACAAGTGTTAGGGCCGTAGGGGAGTCAGAGGATAACAACCTTAGTAAACTTTTGATACAATCCCAATTAATGACAAAGGAAGGCAAGCAATTGATCCAACACATCGGAATAGTATGCCCTATAAAATTGACCCAATTTCCATGTACTATTGCAGGATTTTTCAAGTTAGACAAACATGACTTAATAACATTCCCATTATCTATTATGGAACCAGGGAGGAGGCCTATCTTTGGGAAATTGCCAACCCAACACAAACTTACAAAACTAAATTTAGGAAATTTAGGAATAACTTTCATGAATAGAATTTGTGTTGGAATGAAGAACTCTGAGCGAAATTATCCCGAGCAGGCCTGGAATTTCAAATCCCGTCTGCCTATCAAATGAAAATTTGATGACGTTTTTTTCATTTTTCATGCCCTTCATTTTACGTTTTAGGAAATTTTGTGAATGTCGAACTCCCTTATCATTTTCATTTTGGCATTTTTTAATGAAGTGTTTATTTAATATACACTTGTCAATAGAAGTACATTTTTTTATAACCATTCATTTTTCAAGGGTTACATGAATATATGCCCTTCCAAATAAAATTAAGGCCAGCCTTTCAAATTTGAACACTATCGTCTAAAGCATCCCACGACATTCAATATTTATTAGATTTTGCAGTTGAAAATTATCTAACATCCTACAACACTCAATAGTTTTTATATTTTACACTTGAAAATTATCTAAGGCATCCCACAACACTCAATATTTTTTAGATTTTACACTTGAAAATTACAATTTCAAGATATCCCTACCCAATTTAAGCCAAAATCAACCAAAAAAGATGGCTAGAAAAGAGGAAAAGCTCATCAAATTAGCCTATTCGGCAAATCATGATAGAAGAAATAATCAACATTAACCTTTTTTATAAAATCACATCACAGTAAATAAATAACAAATAACAGTAACATAAATATATTTTATGTCGATAATTGTTTAATAACGAAAGTCCCATCCATACTGACTTAGGAGCAGGGGCATTAAAAAAAGACCAGAATTTATTTTATTTGCCCCGTTTTATAAGAAATATAAACGTAGATACACAACAAATTTAACTTATCCTTTATTTAAATGACCATATATCTAAACATTATTCAGGCAACTATGTGTCTCCGTTATATTTGTATTATAAAGTTTTGCATGGTACATTTATAGAGGTAACCATTTATTAATGCAAACAATTATAAGGATAAGAATTTTTCTTTTCTTGGGACTTCCTAGATTCAAGATCCAACGTTAAGAGGAAGAACCATAATTTTAACAAGTAAAACACCAACATTACAATATAAAAAGCCTTTAGTCCAGGGTAGACACTTGTTGAAATTAGTTAAATGTCTTATGCTATGAATGGTGTAGATAATGTTTGAACAAAACACAATAATAAAGACAGCAGAGACATTCATTGTATTGAAGCCATAAATTATGCATTTTTGGTTTTTCAAGTGGTTAGTATCCAACTTTATTTTCGTTATTCTATCAGTGGTCGTTTTTAACTATGACATATCTATTAATTTCACTTATTGTTGCTCTATGCTAACTTCTACAGTTCCAAAATATTTGTTTATTGTCGATTATTTTCCCAAGAGAAGAGAGGTTTTATTGATCACATTTCAAAAATTCTACCATGCATATGAAGTTCATCTTCACCACTTTCACTCCATTAATAAACTTACAACCAAACATAAATGGTGATAGGGTAGCCTCTTTCACTAAGCAGAAATTCCTACATAAATGCAGTATATATTCAATCCAACAAATTTATGAGTAAGGGTAGGTTTCTCACTCGTTATAAGTCCCTCCGTCAAAACCTTTTATTTCTGCAGCTTCAGAGAGAGCATTCCCCCATTTTCCTATAATGTTGGAGTATTATTAGGGTCGACCACTAGTTGTTTTCTTCTCTTCGAGCACACAAAGAGATAGACCCCATTTTTACCCTGCGTCCAGCGAAGCTCTGAAGCTTGACATTCTAGAAGACAGGGATAATGGTGGACTTGGACTTCGACATGGACTCTAGCATCAGTACGAGTTCATTGAGACACCATCGTGAATCTGCATAACCAAGAGAGAAGATTGCTATATGAACAGTAGTTGTTCAAATGGCGCTTTCAAGTTGTGGAGTTTTGTTCTCTTCCTCTTCTAGTGATCCAGGTGGATTTTGGTGGCCACCCACCTATCCCACTTGGACCCCCACAACTGTCTCTTTCAGTTTTTCAGTTTCCTTAATTATAGCGCAGTTTACTATTTTTAGCAGTTTTTCGGGTCCTAAACTTCCGGAGCCGTTTTGAGGCCCTAAACGATGTTTTTTGGGAAATCTACGGTTAGCAATTTTTTTGATAAAAATCGTCTTTTCCGTCGTAGTCCTCGGAGAGATCTTTCCAACAGGCTATCATGCGTGTCAAACGGAGATAATACGACCAATTCGCGACCCCGGGAAGTTGGCTGTCCAACTCACCCCAAAACGGGGCCCACAATTTGGCGTTTCATATTCTAGGGTTAGGTTTTGGAATGTGAAGGGTTTTCCATTGTTTCTCAATGATAAATAGGCCTTCGAGCCTCATTGTAAAGATAGTTCGGAACAGTTCAGAGGCATGTAGCCGACACATCTCTTCTCAGAGATAAGCTACCATCGCCCTAGCTGGGTTATTTCTATTTCTATTTGTAAGCATATTTCAGTATTTTCCATTAATGAAATGAAGTATTATTTCCGCTGCATATCTGTCTTTATGGTTATCTCTATATTTTATTGCGTTCCTGTTTAAATCCGGATCAATGGTATCAGAGCGGTCTGCTTTTTCTCTGTTTTTCTTTGCATGTCCCCAACGAGGTCGGGATATAAGGAGTTAGGGCTTGAATTGGTCGAACCTTTGCAAGACCAGCCTCGCAAATCTCGACGAACTCCCATGGTGGATGAGAAGAAAGACGAGGGAGCAAGAGATCCTATCATAATCTTGCTCGAAGAAGCCCTCGAGCGGCAAAGGAACGCGATGATGGATAGCTTTGCGCAGATCCTTCAGCGGCTACCCGGAGGTGACGCATCGGCTTCCAACAGCTACTCTGGAAACGCCACATCATTTAAGGTACAAGTTAATTTTGAAATCCCCATCTTCGAGGGTCAAATAGACGCAGATGTCATAGATAAATGGTTAAATCTGCTAGATGGGTATTTTTCTGTTCATGAATTTTCAAGTCGGGAAAAGATTGTTTTCGCTCTTCTCAAAGCAGCCCCCCACGTCAAGGACTGGTGGGAAACATACTGCGAGCAGAAGGATGAAAGTACAGGCTCACTGTTTTCAGCTGCCCCCACTTGGAATGACTTCCGGGATGCCATCAAGGAGCAGTACTACCCTGTCAAAAGCTATGAGGACAAATACATCAAATGGACCACACTGCGGCAGGGACGAGACCAAGATGTGCCAGAGTTCACAAATATTTTTCATACCCTTCGCACACAGTTGGGTATCAAAGATTCTGAGCTGCATCTGGTACTCAAATATCGCGGCTGCCTACACAGATACATCCAGGAAGAGATGGAGTTCTTGAACATTTCCTCACTCGGCACAGCATACCAATACGCTGTCAAAATCGAGCAAAAGTTCAAACAGAAGAAGCGAGACTGTGGATCTGCAAATCCGAAGCCCAAAGGACAAAGCCAAGGTGGAGTGACCCAAGACAACCCCTCGAAGCTGCAAGAAAAGAACAACACCACGAAGCCGAAGAAGGACACAGGAAAGTGGTGTGAGTTCCACAAGAGTCCCACTCATAACATAAGTGAGTGTCGGACCAAGCAGTCGCTGGTGACCGAGTTGAAGGCTTCTGAATCAGATGCATGTTCTGACTCTGAGCCAGAACCCGACAAGGGGGACGGCAAAGGGAAACAAATCATTGATGCGGACCCTAGTGCCACTGTTGCCACTGCCAAGATCCAGAAGAATGAGCCCGAAGAGCCAGAGGAGGGGGAACGCCTTTTCCACTCACAGATGTGGGTGAAGGGTTCACCGCTGCAATTCATTGTCGATAGTGGCAGCCAAAAGAACCTCGTTTCAGCAAAGGTCGTGAAGCGGTTGGGCCTACCAACTACGCCACACCCACAACCGTATAGTATCGGGTGGCTTCACGAAGGACGAGATCTCAAAGTTCGCCAGCAGTGTCGCCTTCCCTACAGCATCAAGCCCTTCACAGATGAGGTATTGTGTGATGTTACACCTCTGGATGTTTGTGATGTACTATTAGGCCAGCCATACTTGTGGAGGCGACATGTTGTGTATGAGTCAAGGCCTCGCGCTGTCATTATTTCTTTGGATAATTCATTATACAGGATACCAGAGGTAGCTCCACCTACCGCCACCTCTTTGATCACTGCTAAGAAAGGCAGCAAGCTCATCTCACAGACTAGGAAATTTATTTTCTATCTGGTTCGCTCCCAAAGTAAGGGGAAGATCGTTGCTACATCCATGACCCCCGCAAAGGGTTCCTCCACGCAGCAGCAGCAACATAGGGATACAGTCATGACTAACACAAGAACAACTTCTCCTTGCCCAAAGGGGTACCACACAAGTTTCAGGTGGGCAACAAAGTTTGGTTACATTTGCAGAGAACGCCTTACCAGAACCCATCAGAAACTCAGACCACTTCGACATGGTCCTTACACCAGTAACAAGGCTGTGGGCAACAATGCTTTGAAGCACAGCATTCCTCCATTCCTTCGCTTGCACCAATTGTTCAATGTGGACCATCGTCGACCATGCTTGCCACCATTTCTGGACACATCAGAGATTGCAGAACAGCTCAGCAGAAGCTTCCTCATCTCAAGGAGGAACTCAACGCAATGGGGACCATTGCTTCCTAAGGGGGGAGGAATGATCTAGGTGGATGTTGGTGGCCACCCACCTATCCCACTTGGACCCCCACAACTGTCTCTTTCAGTTTTTCAGTTTCCTTAATTATAGCGCAGTTTACTATTTTTAGCAGTTTTTCGGGTCCTAAACTTCCGGAGCCGTTTTGAGGCCCTAAACGACGTTTTTTGGGAAATCTATGGTTAGCGATTTTTCTGATAAAAATTCTTTTCCGTCGTATTCCTCGGAGAGATCTTTCCAACGAGCTATCATGCGCGTCAAACGGAGATAATACGACCAATTCGCGACCCCCGGAAGTTGGTTGTCCAACTCACCCCAAAACGGGGCCCACAATTTGGCGTTTCATCTTCTAGGGTTAGGTTTTGGAATGTGAAGGGTTTTCCATTGTTTCTCAATGATAAATAGGCCTTCGAGCCTCATTGTAAAGATAGTTCGGAACAATTCAGAGGCATGTAGCCGACACATCTCTTCTCAGAGATAAGCTACCAACGCCCTAGCTGGGTTATTTCTATTTCTATTTGTAAGCATATTTCAGTATTTTCCATTAATGAAATGAAGTATTATTTCCGCTGCATATCTGTCTTTATGGTTATCTCTATATTTTATTGTGTTCCTGTTTAAATCCGGATCATCTAGTTCCTACTGGTCTGGACCTTGGTGATTGATGAAGACATCAAACAAATATTGTTCGATGAGTTGTTGTTATTAGTGCCATAAGAGGTGGATGTGGAGGGGTTTTCCATTGGATACACAACTATAAAGGAGGATTGAAGATGTGTTGCAAAGAATGGGATTACACGCTCAGCCTCAGTATTTTCGTCCTCCTCACCCGATGAACTTATAATTTCAATGGATCTATCAATTACACTTTTTTACTCACTTGATGTCTAATATATTGATAATATGCCAATCAATTGAAAACAAGACAACAACGGTATCTGGATGATTTTTGAAATTCTTATTTCGTTGAAGAAACTGAAAAAGTGATATATAATTCCTTTTTCTTATTATTAAATTGTTTTTTAATAGGTGGACTAAAGGAACTAATGTCATAAATTGAATGGTGAAAGCAAAGTTTTGGAAATTTTCTCATCACTGCATTTTCAAATCAATGGCTGGCCTAATGTTACGCATTGTAATTTTAAGGGTAGATACGGATCAAGTGCTGAAAATTAGGCTCAAAAATAAAAGTGTCAGAATCTTGATAAAATTAGCTTCAGATCGAAGAGCTTGTCATTTTGATTCCAACGGTGCGAATGGCAATCAAATCCGAGATCATATGCAAAAGTTATAGCAAGTCAAAGTTCATGTTTGACTTGTTCACACGGCAAGATTGGATGATGTGGCAAGGTCCTTCAGTGAATGAGGAGGCGCCAAGTGGAAAGCCACCATTATCCCCCTCAGGTTGCAAATCACAATCGCAGGTAGGTCGGCGTTAAAAATCAGCCCCAGAGAAGGGAAGGGTGCGATGTGATAAGGCAGGTGGGAAGGTTTTCAAGAATCGGCCAAAGGTACGATGCGATGTATTGCAATCACAAATCGGCGAAGGGTCGGTGTTAAAGAATCGACGCCTGGCAAGTACCGGGTTGCAATGCGATCTCGCAATCACAAATCACAACACGCTGCAAAGTCCTACATATCCAAGAACCTGGTATTCCACCAATTGCGAAAGGATCCCAGATGCGATACATTTATAAGCTCCCATTAAAAGTTTTGTCGGGTCGGCCGAATCGCAATTACATATCGCCCACCTGGTTCATAGTCTATAAGATCGCATGACTTTGCTAATTGTGATTTGCAATGGACAGTCAGCGCCGACTAATTATGGCTCGCTGTGCGGCAAAATTCTCGCTCGATTAGCAGATTTTTGGAGCAAAATTGTGGGTTCCTGTCGAATGTGGAGCAATTTGTGGAAATAATAGTGGGAAAACAAGGGGAAGTCATAAATTCTTTAGTTTTCCACCAAATTTGTTGCAAAAAGAGGCTAGATAGCCATTTTTTAGTATTCTAGACTAATGGGAGCGGGTTTCAAAAGCAGTTGAGCATTGTAAACACATATTTTTACACTTTTGAGCATAATAGAGAGGCCCAAGCCATTGGAAGCTGGACCAAGGAGACGTAGCTCAGGAGGGGTGAACTCCTTTATCAGTTCTTGTTGTAATTTGTTTTTTATGATGTTCTGTATATGTTTATGATGTTGTTCAGATTCTAGTTTATGTTAAATTTCTCATAAATTAACATAAAAACTCTTCATTTCACTTGCAAAAATTGATGAATCCTTAAGCACAATGAAAGCATTTTGTTTATAATCTGAGGAAGATCTTAACACTGCAAACTAATATTCTAAATCATATCAATTTGGTATCAGAGCACTAGGTTTTCTTTGTGAAAGAAGGATTTAATTGTTTGTAAGTTTATGTCATGCTTACAAGGTTAAAACTCAAAAGAGGTGAAGGAAAGCTAGTTGGAAGCCCTGAAGTTGGGTCAAGGGGAAGAAGAGCAAGGTTGCCACAATCTCCAACACCAGTTCAGCCTCAAGTTGCAATTGAGACTCCAGAGATCATGTCTCATGAATGAGAACCTACAAACATGACAGAAGATGAGAAAACCTTCAGAAAGGCTTTCTTTGATATGACGGAGATGGTGAAGGTCCTCTATGAAGAGACGAATAGCAGATTTCAAGGAGAAAGTTCCAAACCTCCCAAAGGAGAAGGTTCTTTAGGAGGAGGTAATTGGAATGGAGACAAACCTCCACCCTCTCCATCATCTTCTTCATCTTCTTCTTCACAAGCATTTTCACCCTCTTCCACCAACACAACCCTTACTCATACTCATCATCATTCTTAAAAAGGAATTGGTAAATCACCTTTGTTAAAACTTGATGTTAAATTTGAGCTGCCTATGTATAATGGTGAAGTGAATGCAGAGAAACTTGATAATTGGATTCGTCAATTGGAGGTTTATTGCAGGATTCAAAACCTTCAAGAGGATGACATAAAGATTCAGTTAGCTTCCTAGAGAATGGAGGGTGCAACACTAGTATGGTGGGAATCAAAGACCCAAGAGGAGATAAAAAAACACGGTAAGATCTCAATTTAATGGAACGATTTCATTGATGAAATTAAAAGACAATTCTACCCTCTAGCTTATATGCAGAAATCCATTATGAATTGGTAGAACTTTAGACAACTCAAAGGTCAAAATGTGCAAGATTACACCCAATAATTTAGAAAAAAAATCTTTGATGTTAGGTCTAGATTTGTATTCACAGGACACTTTATTGAAGTACATAGGGGGTTTACACAGTTACCTTAGGCATACTATCTTAATGTTTAATCCCAGTAATCTAGATGATGTGTGTGTGCAAGCCACTCATCTTAGGCAAGAGGGAAAAATACCCCAGAAGAAGGTAGTAAAAAGCCATTTAAGAGTAAGGGAAAAGAAAATTCTTTCAAAGGAAAGGCAAAGAAAAATGTGTCCATTAAAAAAGAACGAGAGAAAACAATCTGTAAACATTGTTCCAGAGAGGGTTACGATGAAGCTCATTGTTAGAAGCTTCATCTTGAAATGAAACCAAAGAAATACAACAACAAGGGAAAACAAAAGACAAATGCAACCACTCAACAGGATTTGGGATCCAATTCAGGCGATGAAACTAAAATCACAGCCATTGGGTTAAAAGGAAAAGAATCCATTGCCAACACTAGTTCTTTAGACTCGCAAAATGAAACTCCAAATGAAAAGAGGAGAATAGAACTGTTTCACATAAGGGTGATCTCAAAACATAACAAGATTGATACGTTGTTCGATAGCGGCTCTCAAGAAAATTTTATCTTTGGAAACATTGTCGAGAGTTTAAATTTGGAAATTGTTCCACATCATAAACCATATCCACTTGGATGGGTATGTGACAATGCGCGATTGCAAGTTACGAGAAAGTGTAAACTGAAATTCGCTATCACTGCAAAATTCATACATGAAGTGGAGCTTGACATTGTGTTGTTAGATATCTATGGCATTGTTTTGGGTGGCCCGTACCTTTATGATAGAAAATCTATCTTCCATAGACATGAAAATAAAAATCATTTATTCAAAAATGGAGTAGAATATATTGTGAGAGCTCATAGAAATAAAACAAACATTTCGCTTGTTAATGCAGGGCAGATGAAAAGACTAGTGAATTCGAGCAAGAATTTTGTGCTTCTCATGATCAAACCCAAAAGTGATGTTAACAATGAAGCTTTTAAAGGTTTTGATTCGAATTTGAAATATAAATTTGTTTACGTAGTTAACCAATATGATGAGATGTTTTAGGAACCAAAGGGAGTACCTCCCAAGAGAGGAATCCAACACGAGATCCATTTGCAGCAAGATTGTCCTCTTCCTAACATTGCCATGTATAGGATGTCAGTGATGGAAAGTGCAGAAATTAAGACGCAAATCCAAGAGTTGTTGAATAAAGGGATCATCGGACCATCTTCCTCGCCTTGTGGTTCACCTATTGTCTTGGTGCCAAAGAAGGATGGAACATGGTGCATTTGCGTGGACTTCTGTGCATTGAACAAAATTACGGTTAAAAACCATTACCCACTACCCATAATATATGATTTATTTGATCAATTGAAATATCTAAAGTATTTTACTAAGCTGGACTTAAGAAGTGGCTACAATCAAATTAGAATAGTTGAAGGAGACATTTGGAAGACAACGTTCAAAACAAAATAGGGTTTGTTTGAATGGCTAGTTATGTTGTTTGGTTTATGTAATGCTCCCGCTACATTCATGTGTGTGATGAATGATGTGTTGAGGCCATTTCTTGATGAATTTGTTATAGTCTACTTATATGACATATTAATTTTCAGTAAATCTCATGATGAACATGTCATGCATGTAAGAAAAGTACTTAATGTCTTGAAAACGGAACAGTTGTATCTTAAGATGTCAAAGTGCAAGGTTGGAAAGACTTGTTTAGTTTACTTGGGTCATATTGTTAGAGGAGGTGAGTTGAAAATAGATCCCTCCAAGGTTGATGTCATTGTAAATTGGCCAAGGCCCAAGACAGTTATAGAGGTAAGAAGTTTTCTGAGAGCAGCCCAATATTGGAGGAAATTCGTTGTTAATTTTTCTCTTATAGTTGCTCCTTTGCATGCATTGACAAGCATGAAAAATGTTTTTCAGTGGGGAGGCAAACATCAAAAGGCCTTTGATGCGTTGAAGGAAAATATTAGTACAACTCCCGTACTCGCACTTCCAGACTTGAGATAGTCATTTGAGATTCAGATAGATGCTAGTGATTACGCTACGGGTGCAGTCCTCATGCAGCATGGTAAGCCTATCGGTTTTCATTCGAAAACTTTTAATGGTGCAGTGATTAACTATCCTACATATGACAAGGAATTGTATGCATTGGTGCAAAGTGTGAAAAATGGAAACACTGCTTGATGGGTAAGGAAACAGTCATTCACATTGATCATCAACCATTGCAATACTTGTAATCTCAATCAAAGTTGCATCAATCAAGGCACTTCTAATGGATGGGCTTCCTTGAACAATTCCACTTGGTAGTCAGGTATAAGAAAGGTATCTACAATAAAGTTGTTGATATGCTTTCTAGGTCGATTGTTAGTGAAACTACTTTACTCAAGCATAATTATGTTTTACATGAAAGTTATATTGAGCAATATGCATTAGATAATGACTTTCAAGATGTTTATGCAAGCTTGAGTCAAGGTAACCAAGTAGAGGAATTGGATTATCATTTGCATGATAACTTGTTGTACCATCTTGGAAAGCTTTGTATTCTGCAAGGAGAAAGAGTTAACATCATAAGAGAGGCACATACTTCTCTTATTGTTGGTCATTTCGGTGTAAGTAAGACGGTGGCACATCTACAGAGGTATTGTTATTGGCCTCGTATGCTTGAAAGTGTGTCTCGTTTTATTAAGGGATGTTCATTATGTGCAATCAGTAAGCCTAGTAATAGGAAGTTAGGATTGTACACACCACTTTCGGTTCCTTCACAATCGTGGGAGAGTGTTTCTATGGATTTTGTAGGAGGTCTTCCATTGTCAAAAAGAGGTCATGATTATTTGTATGTAGTTGTGGATAGGTTTAGAAAAATGTGTATTTTGATGCCATGTAAAAGGCAAGTTACAACTGAAAAAATTGCTTAGTTATTATTTTAGAATGTTTCTGTGCATTTTGGATTTCCCACATCCATTGTTAGTGATCGAGATTCCCACTTTGTGGGGAATTTTTGGTCAAAATTGTGGAGATTCATGGACACCAAATTGAAAAATAGTACAACCTTTCATCTACAAACAAATGGTGAAACAGAGGTAGTGAATAGAACAGTGATACATCTTTTGCGTGGGTATTGCAGCAAGCATCCTAAGTTGTGGGATGAACAGTTGCACTATATTCAGCATGCTTACAACTGAGCCAAGCACTCTTCCACTCAAACTTTTCCATTTGAGGCATGCATGGGATACTTGCCTAAATCTCCTTTGGATTTTATTTTTGGAAAATATGTTGCTATTGAAGGTCATAGCGACATAGACAAAGTAAGAAAGTTCATTAAACAAATACAATTAGTACACCAAAAGGTTAAAGAACAGCTTGAGAAAAGCCAAGGCAAGTACAATGCAAGGCACGACAAGCATCGTCAAGATCATAAGTTCCAAGTTGGTGATGAAGTTTGGCTTCATATTAACAAAGAGAGGCTCCAAGGAGAAGGTAAAAAGCTCAAACCAATTAGATATGGTCTATTCAGAATTTTGGAAAAGATTGGTAATAATGCCTTCAGGTTGGATTTGTCTTCATATATGCAAATTTATGTTGTTTTTAATGTTGATAATTTAAGGTTGTATGAGCCTCCTTTGATTGAAGATCAAGGAGAGAATGTTCAAATTCCATCTATTGAAGACTTCTCTCCAAAATTCCTTGATGTGCTTCAACAAGACGTTATACTTGACAGAAGAACAAGGACATCAAAAAAGGGAAGTATTGATTATCTTCGAGTGGGGCTCGAGGGTATAATTCCTTCAAAATCCAAATGGATAGAAGTTGGAAAGGTGAGGGAACTGTACCCTCACCTGTTGAACAATTGAAAGTGATCATTTTGGGGTCCAAAAGGCTTCCAATGTTGAGGAGTGATCAGGTGCTGAAATTTAGGCTCAAAAATCAAAGTGTCATAATCTTGATAAACTTAGGTTCATATCGAAGAGCTCATCATTTTGATTCCAAAAGTGTGAACGACACTCAAATTCAAGCTCGTATGCAGAAGTTATAATAATTCAAAGTTCATGTTTGACTTTCTCACATGGCAAGAATGGATGATGTGGCAAGGTCCTTCAACAAATGAGGAGGCGCCAAGTGGCAAGTCGTCATTGGCCCTCGCATGTCACAAATCGCAATCACAGGTAGGTCGGCATTAAAAATCGGCCCCTGAGCAGGTAAGGGTGTGATGCGATAAGGTAGGTGGGAAGGTTTTCAAGAATCGGTCGAAGGTGCGATGCGATGGATCGCAATCACAAATTGGCGAAGGGTCGGCTTTACAGAATCAGACCCTGGCAGGGATCGGGTTGCGATGTGATCTCGCAATCGAAAATCGAAGCACACTACAAAGTCCCACATATCCAAGACCCTGGTATTTCGCTAATTGTGAAAGGATCCCGGATGCGATACATTTATAGCTCCCGTTAAAAGTTTTGTCTGGTCTGCTGAATCGCAATCACATATTGCCTGCCTGGTTCTTATAGTCTATAAGACCGCAGGACTCCGCCGATTGCGATTTGCGATGGACAATCGGTGTCTACATATTATGGCCCACCACGAGACAAAATTCTTGCTCGATTAGTGGATTTTTGGAGCGAAATTGTGGGTTCCTGTCGGATGTGGAGCAATTTTTGGAACGAATAGTGGAAAAACAATGGGAAGTCATAACTTCTTTAGTTTTCCACCAAATTGGTTGCAAAAAGAGGCTAGATAACCATTTTTTAGTATTTTGGACTCATGGGAGCATGTTTCAAAAGAATTTGAGCATTGTAAACACATATTTTTACACTTTTGAGCATAATAGAGAGGCCCAAGCCATTGGAAGCCGAACCAAGGAGACGTAGCCCAGGAGGGGTGAACTCCTTTATCATGTGCTTGTTGTAATGTGTTTTTGATGATGTTTTGTATATGTTTATGCTATTGTTTAGTTTCTATTTTATGTTAAATTGCTCATAAAATTAGCATAAAAACTCTTCATTTCACTTGCAAAAATTGACAAATCCTTAAGAACAATGAAAGCATTTTGTTTATAATATGAGGAAGATCTTAGCACTGTAAACTAATATTCTAAATCAGATCAGATACTAGCGATGGACCACGGTAGCTCCCGATTAAATTTGGTCATCAATATCATCATTCGTATGGTTAATGGGTGAATCATGGATGGTCGCTCCGTGCAAGGAATTTCTCCCAACCGCAGGAATGACAGAATCATAGGCAATTAGGACTCAGAGCATTTAAATCAGTTTAAGATTGAAGGTGAACTCTTTTGTGTACCATTCCACCATCCCATCCACTCATAATTTCAAGGTACTTGTAATTTTAGGTATTACAGAGGTATCATAGCTTTTTACGATTTACATTTCAAATTAAATGTCAAAATGACAAGTTACAGGGACATAAGGCACATCAAACTTGACGTGGAAAAATTTGCAACCACCGTCAAATATGTCCTGCAACCCAAAATACATCCTACAAGATGTCAAATTCTAGGCCTGGCCTCGAGTTTTTTGAATTTTCCTCTTAGCCAGCAAGTTTTGAACATAAAAAAATCCATGAGCAAGATTGCCTTACCCACCCTGTCACCAACCAATGAAAATTTGGAGCCTGAATTGGAGCTCTTCGTGAAGCTGCTAGAGAGGGTCTTGTCTTAACACCATAGTTGAGATAGAGAGCTGAACCTGAGCCGAATTCATAGCAAATTGGGGAGATATCACCTTTGGGGAAGGACCGTCAGATGGAATGCTTTTGAATGATTGAATATAGTCAATTTAACTCTCTTATCCATGTCAATCCACGTGAATTCAACCTCCATCACATTAAAATTCTTTGTGCATTGACCAAAGAGATACATCATTATTCTACATGAAAGGTAATTCCAATGCTTAAGTAGAATATCTTTGATGTCTCGAGCATGTGAGGCAGGGAGAAAGGTCGCTGCATGATGCCAAATGAGATTTCCTAACACGTTTAATAAATAATTCATGCCAGCAGAAGACCACTCATATGCTTGGGTGAATGATGGGTCATCATTACAAGGGAAGAGAGCATTCAGGAAAGGGAATGAGTGGGATGGAGGAAATAAATGAGACTACTTAAAGCTACATTCAATTTCCAACAGAACCAATACCTTAAGATAATCCACATGTTGTGTGTCATTAGGGAATTAAACATTTGATTCTTTGCTCATTAACCTCGAGTTCAAATTCATCCAGAGAGAAAGCTTGGTTTGTCTTTGTATCAACCTCGATATTGTTAGTTCTGAGAATGTGGAATGAATTCCTAGAAAGAAAATCTCTCAAAACACTTCCGATTCTATGGAGAATCTTGGCCAAAGAGTTGTCTTTCGGGTTCTCTCTATTATTTAGATACTAGATTAAAAGTAAGGAGTCACCTAGGATAATTAAATAATGCGCCCCTTTATCTTTCTCGATGAGTAAACCTTGACGGATCCTGTACATTTCAGCTTGGTTGTTTGATATTCTTCCTAGATCCCATGCAAACATAACTTCAATTGTTCCCTCGGGATTGATTAAAATCCCTCCCCCTCCTACCACCCCTTTAATATTATTATTAATAATAATAATTTCGTAATTTTAATTATTAACATTTAATCATTCTAATAATATTATCAATATTACAATATATTTTAATACTTATTATTATTATTATTATTATATTATCTCTATTAATAGTTTTAATAAAGTTTTTCATATAAATCTTAATAACATGATTATTGAAGCTTATTAATATTTTATTACTAATACCACCTTATTAATAAAAATATTATTAATTATTATTTTTAACAAAGTTTGGGTTTATTATTAAACTATAATATTATTAATTATTGGAATGATAAAACCTTTTCTCTTTTTAATAATTTCCAACATATCTTTCCTAACTTCTCTCTCCCAACACCACCACATTTGGCAAAAAAAGAAAGTGCAGGTAGGCAAACTTGAAAAACGCTTAGAAAATCAACCTTTTAAAATAAATAAAATAAAATGGGACACAAATTTGAAAAATGCTGAAAAAACCAATATTTGAAAAAATAAATAAAATAAAATAAACAAATTTTAAAAACGCTTTAAAAACTAACATTTGAAAAAAATATGTCTATGCTTCATAGAGTAGAAGATTTAAAGCGTAAAAAAATGCCCCTCCTCCCCCGCCCCCCACAAAAGAAAAATGGTGATGATGCATCACCACTTTTCAAAATCAGCTTGAGAATCATGATTTGATGCGCCCCTTAAAAAACAAGAACTTGGTAAATTTCTCATCAATTTGGTAACATTGTTCTTTGCAGGACTCCCTATTTAGAACATCTTTGACTTCTCTAAATACCACATCTTGATTATACATAACCTTCTTAGTTTATGGGTTCTAAAGCTTATAACATTTCAAACTATTTAAATCCAATAAAGATACATTTTTTAGATTTCTTATCCAACTTATTCTTATTATCCTTTGGAAAGTGTACATAAGTGTCATAGCCATATACCCTAACATGTTTAAGGGAATGTTTCTTACCGGTACATACCTCATGTGGATTCTTGTCTTCCAACACTAATGAGGGTGATCTATTTACCAAAATAACATGCAGTGTCCAGTGCCTCTGCCCATAATTCTTATCCTAACTTGGCACCATTGAGTGTACTCCTTGCGTTCTCCATCAACATCTTATTCATCCTTTCTGCAACTCTATTTTGTTGAGGTGTGTGTGGAGCAGTATTCTATCTTGCTATACCACACTTCTTACAAAAATTATTCGAATTCATTTCCACTGAATTCTCCACCATTATATGTCCTCAACACCTTAATTTTCTTCTCTATTTGATTTTTCACAAGAGCCTTAAACTCTTTGAACTTGTCTAAGACTTTAGATTTCTTCTTGAGAAAATAAATCCATGTATTCCTCGAGAAGTCACATAATTTTCTTTTAAGTGATGAGAATTTTATATTATAACAAAAATTATGCACCTGGGTCATAGCCTATACATGAGGAGATTACAATTGCCTTTAAACCAAGGTCAAATGAGGATAGGGCATCTTCTAAATTATCACCCATTATGGCTATCTATTGACATACTTGTCGTATATATAAAGGGTCTTTAGAAGTGAAAACTTTCTTAAATACCTATAATATGTTGTAAAATTTACAAAACATAAAGACAAAACATATTACATAAATCCTTTAGACTATATTTTAGTATTTTTCTCATTTGGAAGGGGCGCATCCAATTCAAAATTTGTCTTACTTTGAAACTTGTCTATGCTATGAACAGTGGGGGAGTGGAGGTTCATTGCGCTAACTAGATATTGCAATTACTCCACTTGATAGCACATACTATCGAGCTCATCATCAGTTCTCTATGTTTATGACTTGTTTTCCATCATTGTCTCCAATTAAATTGTGATTGTAGCTACTGATTGGTTGAATTTCAAAAGCAAGATAGCAACATTTTCTTCTATTATATCCAATTAATCCTCTACTAGTTCCATTTGCAAATTCAATATTAGCGAGGCAAAGTAAAGCATGATTGTTCAAATGCCCCTCATAGTGGTAGAGGCTTCCTCAAATTCACCAGCAGAACTTCCACCTAGAGCACACAATGCCCCTAGGGGACAAACCACTGTAATAGAACACTGTGGGCCCACTTTGCGTCGCTTTTACAAACTATAATTGCTCCCTTCCGCCACCAATAATTTTCTACGATCGAATGTCCAAAAGCGACAGTTATCCTGAATATTTTGTCCCAATCGTTGCTCTAGATGCTACCAAGCATAAGGACATAACAATGGATCACTCCCAAATTGAAATAAACCTCTGAGATTGCACCAATCACCCATCAATTAAGACTTGAATGGAAGATGCCTCATCTAAGGAAAATTACTAATTTTTCCCAGGCTGAGTCTTGTCACAGCTTGGCCTACCATCATAGATGGTGGTTGAGCTCCCTTATTTCATGTTTGAAAGATCAACAACATCGCTTTTGTGCACATTAATTCCCCCTGCTCTACTCCGTACCACCACTTAACTCTTTCCATTGTTCTGCACTCAATATGGACTAAGGTCCTCCTTATATCATTTAGGAGGGCATGCATACTTAAGGGATGGGAGGCCACATTTAGCATGGACCTTACCTAGCACCTTTTAATATTTTTTATTATATATTTATTCATGGATCCTATGGGATGGGGTTTAAACTTGAATTTCCATTCTAAATTAGGTCACTCACCTCCAACTTCAAGCCCTCATTGGCTAACTTATCCGCTTAATTATTGTGCCTTCACAAGATGTGATAGAAGAAAACTAAGGAAAACAATTACATTATGGCCTTTAATCATTCAATTATGTCTCGTAGTTTGTTTTCTTTCAATAATGTTTCTTTTTCCATGTTTTGAGTGGTCATTGGCAAAACTTTAGTTACCACCTGATCATCACTCATGGTTGTTTTTTCCAGCAATACTCCCAAGCCCTGCGAATATTCTATTACCTTGTTTTCATTGGGGTTGAGAATGACTCCTCTCACTCCCACCACCCCTCCTCGAGAAGTAATCTGTAAATGAGACATAGTACACAAATTTTCCTAGTGATGAAATTGATGTTGGTACGCAGAATTGGCATCTTTTTGCACCTATTTTCCCTACTTTTCCTTACCACTTTCACTTTCAAATCCATGCCTTGTCACTCTGACATCCATATTCACTACAGTATGTTTCATTTTAGTATACCATCATTATTATCTAGTTTTTCTAGTAATTTGACGTAAAAGTTAACCGCTTTAGGTTATTTTATTAACGAATTGATGAAAAGTTGTTTAAGGTTGTGTGGCTTGGTGAGATGTTGTTGCACGACATCATTTTCCCCAATTTTTCCTCGCCAAGGATGGAACAAAGGCTCTGGTGTCGTCGCTAATACACATAGAGATTGTTTTAGATACTATGTTCTCCTATGTTTAGTTATGAAAATTGATTTTGACAAATACCCGGTCATAGCCATCTCTACCATGGAAAGGAGAAAATCATGGACAACATAGCTAACTCAATTGAAACAGTTAAGGTTCCTAATTGATAGATCATTGTAATTTAGAAAATTTATTACAACTCTGTTTCAACTCGGATAATTTGTTATAAGAAAGTTATTGTATATTCTCGATTTAGATCACATGAGAACCAAGAGATTCTCATGATGATCTTGCCTTTTGAAAATAGGTTTGTACTCTAAAATTACAAAAGAATGTATTCCTTCCCTGTTAGGCATGCATGGATAGGATTAGAAGGGGATTACCAATATTGTAATCATGCACAGAAACTTTTCATTAACACAAATCTCTACCATTTGTGGTTCCATATATTTCTCTTAATTAACTTGTGTGTTGTGTAAATCACCAACCCCTGTTAAGGATGAAGGGCCCTCCTTCCTAGCACAGATCACTGGTTAGAGCGGTATTGTAGCTTTGTATTTATTTTCTCTCAATTATGATTCATAATTTATTTTTACTATTATAGATCTCGTTCATGCATTGAGTAGTTGCAGAATTATAACCTTTATTATTGTGTAACAACATAGGTCGTGGACTGGTCCCTTAATTAGTTTGATATTTATTTGATTATTGCTACAATTTCTTTGCTTGTTTATTTCATTGGATGAGTGTTTCAACAATTGTCTAAGTGTTGAGTGGTTTCCAAGAGTGTTGCTTCTTTTGAATAAGAGTGATTGTGTGGCAGAGTGTGATTTATTCTACAATTGTGTGTCTTTTCTTTCTGCAAGTATGAAAAGGTTTGGGGTGTGACAACAAGTGTGCTTTGAGTGTTGAGAGTGATATTATAGTGATTGGTTTTGAGATTTCATTAGTGCTATTTGCCATCTGTTTTGCACATACTTTACATGGTAGCCTTGAAACAAAAATCCTACTTGTATTGACAATTTATGTGTGAGTTGGATTGATTGTTCTAATTTAAAATGACAATTGAGCCACCCAACATTTTTGCATCATTTCGGAGAGGCTATTAGAGGTGCATATGTATGACTAGCTTGATTGCATGCATTGATTGAAAGTGTGGTAGATGTGTTCTTGGCTCTGAGGTTTTCGAGCGGTAAGATAATAGGTAGGAATTTGTGCATCGCTTCAATAGATTAAAGTGGGCTCCGCCTTGTGAGTAGTTAGGGCACATAAGATTGCATTACATGAATAGTGAAGAAGAAATATATGGTGCCCCCAAAGAAACTAATCATGTAGGTAGAAGAGGACGAGGAAGAAAGAAGAAGAATCAAGATTTAGGAAGAGTAACATATATACAAGAGATCATCTCAAAAGTTGAAGTAGAATCATCTACTCGAGGAGTAACACCTAAGAAGAAAAGATCAAATAAAGCTGCTTAATAGAGGCCAACCTCCCCTGAGTCATTTGTGTTGGGTGCACATATAAGGGAAGCATAATTTTATGAACCTTCAATCTCAGAGTCAAACCGTAAAGTTGCTATTCCATTTGTATCAGCAGGGGACATATATCAAGGCTTGATAAAAGGACAAGGGGATAGAGATGAACATGATTTAGAATCAAGTCCTAAAGAACGACCACTTGATCAACATATCCTAGATCTACGAATAGGATGAAAGATCCTGTTGAGAATTATGTCGCAGAGGGTGTTGTGAAATCAATAGGACTGCCTGGACAACCTGAATAGTTTGAGCAACCTGAACAACTTGAACAACATAAGCAATCCCCATCACCAATAAGAGAGAAAACACCTCCACTAGGGAGGCCTTCTGTAAAAGTTGTACAGAACCCTCAAGATTTTCGGTAGAACCAAACGACAAGTAGCTCGGTTACCACCTTTGAGTTCCCCATTGGAAACCTCCATGGACAAGACGCAATGAAGAAAATCCCTTTGTCTACACTTCCTACTTCTTAGGGAATAATTATAGAAGACCCAAATACATTTATATTTGAATTTGATGTCCTATATGGGAGTTATGACTATACCACCAATGAACAAAAACTAAAAAAATTCCAACCACATTAAAGGGAGATACACTTAGATGGTTTATGGGACATAGTGGGGCATCCATTACCTGCTAGGATGGGATGAAGAAGAGCTTTTTAGAAAAGTATCAGGACTATTGTCGTTCTAGAGATCAGAGAGAAGAGTTATTCAAGATCTCTCAAACACCATATGAAAACTTGGAAGAGTATGTTGAGTTCCTTCGGTATAATTTGCAGAGATGTCAACATAACAATCTAGACAAGGAACTAGTCAAAACAATTTTAATCAAGGAATGCGGGATGAATGCCTTGACATGATAAATCTTTTAGGGAAAGGAGGCATGTCCAAGGAACCTTATGATGAAATTGTTCAATTTTGTCGAAGGAGTTCCATATGATCAACAAGAAACAGGACCATGACATATGATGCTTCTAACAGAAGTCTTAAGTCAACCAATAATGGGGCAACACGAGTAGATATTGGAAACCTAATGGAGAATTTTAAAATTGATATTATGAGTTCATTGTCCTCCTAGTTCGATGTGTTGCATGCAAAACATAAATGGATACAAGTGGAGCAAGCTTTAGCTATACTCTTCTCTCAGTGCAAGAAGAAGCATCCTCTGAGGGAATGCCCACTTAATAGTTGCAACATATGTGAGAAGGATCATTCTACAGAATAGTGCCCCTCATTACCTGGATTGAAATCTATCTATAGAAAGATAGGGGAGGATATTGAAGCAACATATTTTATTGGCACTAAGACACCCTCACAATCTAGGTCATCAGGTATGATGCAAGTACCATTTTCTTCTTTTAATTATTGTTTTGGTATGTATGGTCCTCAACAGATTCCCTAAAAAATTCAATATTCAATAGCTCCATGGCATCCTCCTAATCCCCCTTTGGACCAAAATGTCACACACTAGCCTCTGTTGAGAAACTATAATTGCAGTAAATATTTCATTATTAAAAAGAAAAGGAAAATGCCCACACAAGTGCCCAAGTCGACCATCATAGGACAAGTCAGCTTGGCCCCTTGTGGGAACCTATTTGACCCCCCTTTGGAGACTATTTATAAGTGACCCCCCTTCCTCATTTGTGCATCAATTCATATCAAGAATTATCTATGTTTTAGCGAAGGAAGGAGGAGGAGAAGGCTAAAAAAGAGGATTTTTTTGTGGCTTGATACTTGTGGGAGGTCATGTTCTATTGATGTCTTGTTTTTTACTAGATAAATTAATGAACTGAATATTCTCTCATAAGGAAATATTGTTGGGTTTTCCCCTTTGGGGTTTTGCCCTAGTCATTGACCAAAAATTTGGTGTCCCTTATCTTACTATTTCCTTGTGATCTGTACTACTTCTCTATTGTTAATGATTGAAATTTTCTTATGTATAACTACTTGATGATGGTAAATTTTATATGAAGTTAACAATAATAAATCATTTGAAATTGTTATCTACAAAGAAAATTGCTATAGTTTATGTTAAACTAGAAAATCAACATGGTATCAGAGAGGAGATTGAAGAGAAATTTGGGATGAGGATTCTCCTCAAAGACACTTTGACTCATGTTCACATCTTTGTCCTATGTGAAGTTTTGTGAATCATATTCGAAGATCTCTATGGAATAGAAAGTTCTGTAATGTGAAGTCCTATGGCTCATCATCTCTATGATTATGTGGAATTCCTTGATGATCCGAAATTTTGAGTTTGTGGAAGAGGCCCTCTTGGAGGCCTGAAGAAGCTTGCCTTGAGGCACCTTCATATTGTTGGTCAATTGTCTATGTCTATGGCATCAAACATATCTTTGTGATCAATTTAGAAGGATCAATAGTCTAAATAGAAGTGATGTCTCTACCGTATCTCTATGGAAAGAATTAGAAAGTCTCCTCTTTGGTAAGATTTGAATCACCTCTATGAAACTATCTTTGTGGCATCTGAACCCTCCTATGGAATTTGATCTACTCCTCAGTGGCATCTGAGATGAGGCACGAATCTATGTTGAATTATCTTTGTGGTTCGAAGGTCCTCAAGCTAAGAATTTTGAGACCATTTGACCTATGGTTAATGGAAAATCTATGGAAAGAAATCGAAGTTTGTAGAAATTCAAACCATGGAAGATCATAAAGATTATGGAGGATTCAAGTATATGGTGTGAACTAAAGTTTAAGCCCTTAACAATCCAATAGAGAGACCTTTTTCAAGGTTTTTGTAATGATCCATAAATTTTGAAGAAAACCAAGTTTGGTAAGGATCGAGATTATCCCTATAAGATAAGTCTGAGTCACTGTAAAAGTATCTATGTAGAAGATAGTTTGAGCCTCTTCTCTCTATGAAAAATATCAGTGGAAAGTATGAGTTTACCAAGTAAGGTAATCAAGTCTGAGCTTATTGTGCCATCTATCAAGTCAAAATCTCTGAGAAAAGAAGCTACAAGTCCAAGTTTGCCTATCTTTGTGAAAAGAAGACAAATCTGAGTCTATCTCTCTGGTGACAAGTCTGAACCTACTATTCTCTGTGAAAAGGAATAAGACTTAAGTTTGAATCTTTGTATCAGGTCGATTCATACCACTAAGGTCCAAAGTAATCTCGGTACAAGTCCGAAGGCATATTTCTGATTTATCAAACAAGAGCAAGTCTCAATTGTTATAAGAACTTTGAGAAAATACCTCGAGTTTTTTGTTGTTGGAAGGTCTGATCATGATCTGAGAAGTCCAAATTATCTTTGTTGGGATTCGAGTTACATCTAAGGTGTAGTCTGAGCTTGAGGTGGTATGTGCCTTATATGTAAGTACAAGCACAATAAAAAAAGGTCGACATGACCGAAGTGTCGCAGTGTAGGCCATCAAGATTAAGACTTGCTTTAGTCCAAAATTTGTTGCTTGCAAGAAGATGATCTACATATGATCTCAAAAGGAAATATGGTCATTTAAATTTGTTGAGTTAGGCAGACATGACAAGAGGTCGAAGCTCCTCTTCAAAGCTTGAAGACTGATCATATTATCTCAACATAATCTGATATCTTGCTGAGGGATTGAGACTTGATGGGATTGCAAAATCTAGCGTTTAGAATATTGTATATCTTGGTTAGATTCTAGGAATGTTTAGGGTTTGTAAACCCTAGCAAGGGTTTGAACAAGAAAACCCTAGGGTTTGTGGACAAAACCCTAGGACTGATTTCCTCTATCGAAAGAAGAAACTATTGCCCCTGCAAGATATGATGTCATTGTGATGATGATGATATGGATGAAATTTATTTGCAAATTGGATGCAAGAAGGCTAATATTAAGAGGGAGTTGACATATTCTCAAGAGATAAATATTTTGTATCTCTCTTTCTTTATTATTATTGTTGTTGTTTCTACTACTAGTCTCTTGTCTTTGTATATATTTCTTGGTTATATTTTTTCTTCCTTAGCCTCCTAGTGAGGATTGCAGGTACATAATAAAGGTTGCCAAGGTTTTGGCAACAGATGAGAAGAATGGAAGAATAAATCAAAATATAGTGACAAGAAGACTTGTGTTGAGCTATGGATTCAGAGGGAGAAAACTTGAAGTTACTTGTGAATTCCAAGATGAAGATGGCTAGACGTACCAAGCGAAGGATTACCTCGGTAAGAGGGAGAAGAATATGAAGTCAAGCACCTTGTGCATGGTACTCTTGAATTGATGGCTATTTAAAGTGATGTTGATCTGTTGCTAAACATGAGCCTGTGATTTTGATGATCTATTTTTTACTAGGGCTTTAGATCTCTTTGTCCAGTGTAAGAGGGAGTTAACTTTTGAATTTAAATGAAGGATCTATGTCTAATTCTTTATGAGAAGTTTGATGAAGTCTTTGTTAAGATCCCTTCAAAAATTTGGCATGATGGATTGCGAGTCCATGGACAACTCCATGATAAAATTTGAAGAAGCTATGAGACTTTGTTGTTGACTTGTTTGATCTTACTGATTGGCCTGTTGAACAATTTGTTGCATGGATTTGCATATTCTAATTGGGATGGATGTTTTGAAGACAATAATAACACTCTTAGATGTTGTCTTAGCCTAGATATAATGGATGAGTTTTGTGTGTACCTCTATTTCATTTAGCATGGTTGAAGCTTAGTATATAGTTGATTGCTCGGCTTGTTGTGAAGCAATTTACCTTCAAAAGTTTGTTTGCTTCTTAGAGAAGCTTGGACTTATTCAGAATCCATCTATTGGAGAGAGGAAACATTAATTGTATAACATCGTGAATCTTCCTTGGGCTTGGCTGAGAAACCATGGTTTATGGCTGGGAAGATTGTTTTTGTTTATTACTTGGGTCATTGAGTTTGACTGAGAAACCTTATGGTTGGGGAAGTTGGCTTTGACACTTAGAGTGATCCTTTAGGTCATTGTGTTTGACTGAGAGATTAGTAGGCTTAGTTGAGGACACTAATTTTGAGTACTCTCCCCTAGGTCATTAATTTTGACTCAGATACCATATGGTTGGGGAGATTTAACCTTTTGACATTGAGATCATGATTCCTCCCTTGAGTCGTGGAATGAGAGACTACATAGTCGGGGAGTTTGATATTGAGATAGGGATTTTCCCCTTAGGTCATTGAGCTTGACCAAGAGACCTTTGCATATGGTCAAGGAGATGGATCCTATGTACTCTCTTAGGTCATTAGGTTTGAGATTTTTATCATGATTACTCCTTTGAGTCATTGTGTTTAACTAAGAGACCAAAAGGCTAGTAGGGGAGATTGATGTTGAGTTCTCTCTTTTGGGTCATTGGTTTTGAGTGCGAAACCAGTGGGATGGTCGGAGAGATTAAATTTTATTACTCTCTTGGGTCATTGTGATTGACTAAGAAACCATTTCATATGGTTGGAGAGTTTGGCCTCATGAACAATGTTGATTGATCCCTTGATGTCATTGGGTTTGGCTTGTGGGATAAGAGTGATGTTATCACCTTTCCTTATGATGAGATTGATCTCTCCCTTAGGTCTTTATCGAGAGACCAATGAATTCGTCAAGTAGATTGATCTTGAGAGAGAATGAAAAGCACCTCCTTGGCTACGAGGGAGTGTTGAGAAATTATAACTACGATCAATGTTTTCATTAATAAAAAGAAAATGAAAAAAATAAATTTAAATTAATGCCCCAACAAGTGCACAAGTCATCCCTCATAGAAGAAGAAAGCCTGGCCCCCTGGGAGCACCTATTCAACCCTAGCTTTGGAGACTATTTATAAGTGACCCCTCTTCCTCATTTGTGCAATGATTCAGATCAAGATTTATCTTTGTTATAGCGAGGGAAGAAGTATGAGAAGGTTGAAAAAGAGGATGGCTTGGTGGCTTGGCACTTGTGGCAGATCATGCTCTAGTTAGTTATTATATTAATGTCTTGTTTTTTACTGGATGAATTGATGAATTGAATATTATCTCATAAGGAAAGCTTGTTGGGTTTTCCCCTCCATGGTTTTGCCTTAGTCATTGACCAAAATTTTGGTGTCTCTTGTTTTATTGTTTTAATGTGATCTCTATTGTTGCTCTATTCCTAATGGTTGAAATTTTCTTATGTATAACAACTTGATGATGGTAAATGCGATATGAAGTTAATAATAATAATGCATCATTTGAAGTTATTATCTATGAAGAAAATTGCATGGCCTCAGCCATGACGAGGGACTTCTTTTCCTAACCAAATGATTGGTTAGATCCCAATGCAACAACAAAAATTACAACTCCCATCCAATGTATCTATGACTGGACCTCCATTATATCTTCAACTAGCTATACAACCTAACCCTAATCCCAATAATAAGGCAATGGAACAGGTTGAAACACTAATTCTCCCTACTTGTTGTATCTCAACTATGGAATGCAATGAAATACAATTACGATAATGAAGGATAATAAACCCCACTATTTCTCCTATTATCATAGAAAATGAGGAAGAAAATTTATCAGGATAAGAAAACTTAATTCAAGGATCTTCAGAAAAACAACAGGTTGTAACAATCGATGTTACTACTAGTGTTGAAACATTGGATAATAACCATATTGTTGTAACAGTCGGCGCTACTTCCAACACCACTATAACATCCTGTAATACCTTTCATGTCACTGTAATAGTTGATGCTACTTCGACTATGAGACCTATAACAATTGTTAGTTATGAGACTCCCTTGCACCCTCCTTACCCTAAAAGATTAACTAAAGTAAGAATACCCCTCATCCTTAATATAATTTCTTAAAGGAGTTAAAAAGCTTGCATGTCTAAATTCCTTTACTTCAAGCAATCTGAGATGTTCCAATTTATTTTAAAAAATTTAAGTACTTATGTGTCAAAAATCCAGGGAGAAAACCTCGAGATCCCTCTATTATAGATGTAATTGGAGAATTATCAGAATTAATGATAGGGGATATTACACCTGCTAAATATGAAAATCCTGGAAACCCAATAGTAATTGTTCATATTGGAGGAACAACTCTTCCAAATACCCATATTGACTTAGGAACAACAATTAATATAATAATTAGGGAAATTATTGAACTACTTGGCCTTAAAAATATGAGACCAACTCCCATTGTTTTAGAATTAGCAGATGGATCTAAGATCCGACCTGAAGGAATATTGGAGGATGTTATTATTTCAATAGATTATTGCCGGTGCCCAATATATTTTGTGGTGTTACAACCTAAGATATGCCTAGAGGAACATCCTCTAATTCTAGGCAGGTCATGGTTGGCCACTACAGACGCTTTTATTTGATGTAGATTTGGGTGCATGGCCATATCTGATGGAAACACTATCAAGGATCTTGTTCTTTAACCTCTAGATAGACCCATTTTAGAATGTGAGAATCCTTTATGGTCTGAGTTTGAATTAGAATAAGTTGATACATGTCCACTTCTCGCTATAGGAAATAACTTGCACTTTAAAAATGAGAATGAGGACGATACCATTAATGGCTTCATTAATGACCCTTTTGTTGTTACACCATCAACATCTCAGTTGTTAAGTTTTGTGATAGATAAATCCATCGAGGAAGAGACTCTTGAAGCTTTTGGTATAGAATATATACCTACGAACCCTAGTCTTAACGATGTTCTAGTGGGAATAGAGTCTGGGAAGACCTTAAATATTAACCCAAATTGATCCCATGTACAAAAAGAGAGGTTAGTGCAGTTACTGAGAAATAATAAAGAAGCCTTTGCATGGGACATGAAGGGTATCCATCCTACTTTATGAAATCATCACATCTAATTAAAGGAAGGATCTTGGCTTGTTTGACAACCTTAATGTATAATGAATCCAACATTGAAAAGTGTTAGTCAAGGAGGAATTTTAAAATCTCTTAAATGAAAATTTCATCTATTCGATTTTTTATAGTCAATGGGTATCTCCACTTGTTATCATCCCTAAAAAAATGGAAAGTGGATATTTTGTGTGAACTATAGCGAGCAGAACAAAGCCACTCAAAAGGACCATTTCCCATTACCCTCTATTGATAAAGTCCTAGATACTTTGTCTGGTAAAAAGTTTTTCTCTCTTCAAGATGGATTTAGTGGCTATAACGAGATTCAGATTGCTCCTAAGGACTAAGAAAAAACTATCTTCACTTGCCCGTGGGGTACATTTTCTTATAGGGTCCTACCTTTTGGACTTTGTAATGCGCCTGCAACCTTCCAAAGAGCAATGTTAGGAATTTTTGCTGATATGGTTAACAAATGTTTGGAAATCATTGTGGATGACTTACACCCGATGGGAATGAGTTTGATGAAGCCTCGCACAACCTTGAAAATCTAATTGAGTGTTGCATACAAACCCACCTTTATATCAATGCTGATAAGTTCCAGATGATGATGACTAAAGGTATTGTTTTAGGTTACTATCTCTCTGCTACATGTATATAGGTTGATTCAGCAAAAGTTGAGGTAATTCTAATAATTCCCACTCTTTAGACTGAGGAGAAAGTACATAGCTTTTTGGGGCAGGCAGGTTAATATAGCATTTATAGAAAATTTTGCCAAGATTGTATTCCCATTGATTGCCCTGTTATCGAAGGATAATGTTTGAATGGAATGACAAGCGTAATAACACTTTTGTGTAACTAAAAAGGTGTGTAACAATAACTCGCATTTTATGAGGACCTAACTAGAGTTTATCCTTTCACATCTCCTTTGATGCTTATGATACAACCATTGGAGTTGTGTTGGGCCAGTAAGAGGAGAATAAACCTTATGCCATCCACTATATCAGTAAGAACTTGACCCCTGCAAAGGCAAATTATACAGTGATAGAAAAAGAGTTTCTTATTGTTATTCATGCTATCAACAAGTTACTAGGTGGTCATTGTTACTCCAAGAATCCCATATTACTATTGTAGATAAACATGGGAAGGATAGTCTTATTGCATATTTTCTTTATAGATTGAATAATGTTATTAGTGATCTATTTGTGGAAAACTCTTTCCCGGATGAGTATGTTTTTGCAATATCCACTTATTTCCCTTAGTATGTAGAAATTTCCAATTACTTTATTGTGAGAAAGCTTCCCCGTCACCTTTCTCCCAGGGAAAAGAGAAAAAATGTCCGGCAAAGTGCCCAATATTTTTGGTTGGATGGTCACCTCTTCCAAAATGGTTTTGATTAGCAAATCAGAATATGTGTGAGGGAGGATGAGATCCATGACATTCTTAAGGATTTTCATGATGGTAATTGTGGAGGACATTTTGCAGATAAGAGAACATGTCATAAGGTACTTCAAATGAGTTATTTTTGGCTCACTGTGTTCCGAGATGCAAGGAATATGTGAAAGGGTATGATAGTTTTTAGAGGATGGGTCAACCTACTCAATCAGATGAAATGTCGTTATAGCCTCAACTAGTGATGGAACCATTCGAGAGATGGGCTTTAGATTTTGTGGGACTAGTTAACCCCCCATCTTAGGAAAAGACTTAGATTTTGGTATATTGCACAAACTACGTCGCCAAGTGGATGGAGGCAAGAGAACTCACTAGGGAAATTGAACGTGTTGTTTCAAACTTTTTATTTGAATAAAATTTTTATCAATATGGAGTGCCAAGGGAGATAGTTACAAAGGGAGGAGCATAATTTACTTCTTGGCTGATACATGACCTTGTCAGAAAGTATATGATTCATCACTGAGTCACTTCACCTTACCATCCATAGGTGAATGGCAAGTGGAAAGTACCAATAAGGTGCTTGAAGCTATTCTCACAAAGACTGTGGCAAGCCATTGAAGGGATTGGGTTGAGAGACTTCTAGAAGTGTTATGGGCTTATAGAACTACTTGGAGGAACACTACAAGATTCTCTCCCTATGAGTTGGTATTTGGTAAGAGTCTTATCTTTCCCATTGAATTTGAGATTAAGACACTCATAACTGCTTTGGAGGTGAATTTAGACTTGATTGCAACTTAGAAACACTAACTAGAATAGTTGAATGAATTAGATGAGAAACACTTGGTTGCTATGCAATGAACAAATATTATCCAACAACAACGTGCCAAGTGGCATGAAAAATTTATCAAGAAATGTGTTTCATAATGGTGATTGGACTTTGATATATGACTCTAGATTTAAAGATTTCAAAGGGAAGTTGTGCACCAGGTGGTTAGGTCCTTATGAGGTAGAAACAATCTTTGAAAATGGGACTATGAAATTGACAACCATTGATGGGTCTCATATATATTTTCTTGCCAAATGACATTATCTGTAGTTGTATCACAAAACTACTTCTAAGGATTCATTTGTCAGCATTGTCTTAGATGTAGATTCAAACCTTGAAGTTGTTGAGGCGAGGGAAATTATTCCTACACTGCCATCAACTTAGCTTTTTGATTATTTAAAATTAAAAAGAAAAATAAAAACAAATAAAATGTCTAATGGTGAAAACCCCTTTTGGGCGCCATTGGATGAATGTGGTGGCTTAAAACCAGCTTGTTGGCGGTCAACACGTCTCTATTTCTCCTTCTGCAACAACATTTAGATATTTATTCTTTGTCTGTAGCTGTTTAACTATTTAACTCTTTTATTGTTGTTACAAACTCAATATTCATAAGTTGCTACACTTATTACAGGCTTGCATGTAACAACTTTAACTGATATAGTTCTTCAGAAATTTGTTGATACAATTGCACATATGTGCAAGCCACTCCTACAAATTTATGCAAATTTGCTTATACAAACCAAGGATATATTCATTTGTACACCATCACAAGATCACATATGTGTTTTTTTATTCTCTTGGTTGACAACTATAACTCTATGTGATATACTTGATTCTGGTGACATATTAATTTCTCTCACCGCATCATTCTAATGTAGGACTTCATCAATGGACATATGCCATGAATGAAACATTGTATAGTACCAATCAATTCATTACACTTGTACAATATCCACATAAACATAATGGTAAGTCGATGACATGTATGCTTTTTTCATTTACTCGCATTTCCAGATTCAAGGATGACACAACCTCTTGTCACATATGTCAAGGACAATTGTTATCATTAAGTTGGGGTGAGGAGGTGGATCGTATATGTCATACGATACACCATACCACTATCCTAATTTAATAATTATGTATTGTACGAGATACCATACACTTACCCCGATCTAGTAATTACTAATTAAACCCTGTATTAATAAAAACAAGTTGATGTTACTCTTTCCATTACTCTTGAAACCTGATGTGACTACCTGAAATTATTCCCAATAACCATCAATTATGGCATAAAGCCAAAATTGTCAAAAGGGTAAGCCAATTCTAGCACACTGGTATTCTCTACTCCAACAAACATTTGCATGAACCAAGTGTTAACCTTGTAACAATTTCTAAGCAACCATGGGAGGAGCAGTAGTCCACCATGAACCTGATTCTACTAATGCTTTTTTACACCATATGGAATCCCTAGAGATACTTCAAAATGTGTGTTCGTTAGCCTATTTTGAGAAGATGCAAGGATTTAATGAGCAAATTTCTTTGGAGTTCGCACAAGCTTTGAATGAGCAGGGTTCATTGGTTAGAGGAGTTAGTATTGTTATTACAGAAGAAGTAATTGCTAAGGTGATGAGTTTTCCTTTGTTGGAAAGATGTTGGTTTTGCAAGAAATTAACAATCGCGACAACTAAAGCTACATTCTTACAACAAGTCGAGTAGATAAGGCACAATGGAAGAGGGATTGACAAAACATCCCTTCCTCATCCTTGGGACGATGTAGCTTATTTTATTCAGAATTTTATAACTTGTGAGGGGCGTTTTGATATGGTATCTCATTACCACTTCCAACTGCTAGCTCATTTGTGCAATGGATAATTAATCAATATGATCTATTATCTATTAAAATAATTACAACATATGGTAGAAGCCATACACATGGCAAAACATCCTAAAACCATTTTAACTAATCATGGGTTGTTCAAAATTGACATGTTGCAATAATAAGTAATCACATGGACTAGATTTATAGTAGGGTTGCATGCGCCAACTCATGAGGAGGAAAAGAGTGAAGCCGAAGAAGAGGAGGAAAGTACCAAGATAATGCCAGAAGTAAGGGTAGTTATACCTCCTAGGCCTCGTCAAAGGGGTCTTTGAATCAGGCATTCTGTGAAAATGGCTCGTATTAAGGAACCAATGGATGTATTTAGTGGACAACCTGATAGTGCTAAGTATGGATTCCCTGTTGAAGAAGAGGCACCTAAAACATAGGTACCTGAGAAAGAGATATCGGAAGAAGTACCTGAGAAAGAGACACCTCTACAAATGGGAGTAAAGAAGAGGCCATTGAAGAAGGCATTGGGAGGTAAAACCCTACGAAGAGAGTGTGAGTAATTGTTACACCATCAACTGCCTCAATGATGGAAGCCCATGCTACTACAAAATAATCAAAGGAATCCAAGGAACCAGAGGAACAACTGAGTGAGGGAAAGAAGAAAGAACCCATGCTAGAGAATGAAAGCATTCCTTCACTGGGAAGTCTGAAATTGATCCTCTTTCTCAACAATTAATGAATTAAAAGAAGAAAAAGAAAATTTGAAGAAGTAAATTGCTATGCTCAAGGAACAATTTGAATTTAAGAAACAAACAGGGTTGGAAACTCTAACAGAGGTGGCGGGAATGGTGTGACCTGTTGATACAATTCAAAAACTTTGCATGGGTTGTAGACAAATACTTAAGGAGGCAGCTTGTGAGGAGGCAACCACTATTTCAGTTGGAGTTCAATTGGAAGAATAGGATGTGGAGTTCCAGACTGTTATTCCACAAGAACTCGTTGACAATGCTATTGTTACACAAGAATCAACGACTGAAGCAGAGCGGGATGGAGAAAATTAGTTTGTTGTTCCACAAGAACTTGTTAACGATGTTGCCTCTCTGCAAGAACCAATATCTAAAACAAAGCAGACTAAAATAAATCAAAATGTTTCTCCACAATAATCTATCAACGATCTTGCTGCTCTACGAGAACCAACAACTAATATAGTGTAACACAAGGAGGAGGGAAAAGAAGAAATATTGCATGAAGTTGTTGAATCTGCTTCTGTAACAACAACATATACAGCTCAACCAGAATCTGAAGAACCGTTGAAATCAACATTTTTTCTGAAGGAGTTAGATAAATGGAAGAGGTTGGAAATCTCATTAAAAAGTTAGGTCATCCATCTGACTAAACATAAGGAGATTGTTGACAACCTTAAGAGGACTTGGTACAAAAATTTGTTGATTCAAGACCTCATAAAGATTAAAGAAGAAAGGAAGAAAGCAATACTACAGGTAGGAGAATTATAGGAAGAAGTAAAGTCGTTACAACAAGAAACAAAGCAGCTATATGAGCTTGAAAACAATGCATTGAGTTGCTTAACTGATTCTCATTCCTATCCCCTGTATCTGCAAGAAATTTTTTTCCTCTTCCAATTAACAACAATTAAAGAACAACAAGCGTGTATAGTAAGGGAAATTCAAGCCTTCCTAGAAACTTTCCAGAAGGCCAATTTTTCTGAGCAACATCTGCTATGTGAGTTGTACCTATATGATCATGCTTATTTTGGAGCAAGTACCTTTAATATCACACCCTGCGTTGGAGATGTTCAGCTAAGGGCTTTCATGTCATTCATGCAAAATCAAGTTAGCTGGAAGGTCACTTGTGATAATGTAATATTGAACGAGGGAGCTAGGGCCTGCTCAAATAGTTTATCTGGAAATACCCAACCACTAAAAATATGTTGATGAAAGTTGAGAACAGGGTTCTGGAATGTTGTCTTAAGGGTATTGGGGGGCTGAGACATAATGCATTGGAAGGAAGTGGGTCAAGATGGGAAGCCTGCAAGGAATAATTGAGGAATGAGGACCCCTATTGTTTTCAAAACTTTGTACATGCACTTTCTAGGGTGCATCAATATGTAAAATGTATCGAGAGAAGTGGAGTTGGTTGGTATGGACCTAGGTTTAAGTTTCCACTTATTTGGCTCTTTGTCTACAAGTATCAACATCCTTATGCAACAAATGATAAATTGTGGGAAATGGAGTTAGTTATTCCTCAAGGTTACAAAGCACCCAATGAAGAAATAGCAGGGGCATATGATTTTTCAAAGCTCCATGCACAACATGTTGGAAACTAGTTATAGAGGTCTGCATGAGGACATGTAAATGCTTAAGTTGGGGTGAGATGTTGGGACACATAATTGACATCCTTTTGCACTTATTTTCCCTACTTTTTCTTACCATTTTGACTTTCAAAGGCATGCCTTGTCACTTTGACAACCATATTCACTGAAGTATGTTTTCCCTTTGTATACCATCCTTATTATCTAGTATTGCTTGTAATTTGACATAAAAGCTAACTACTTTAAGTTATTTTATTAAAAAATTGACGAAAGTTTGTTTCAGGTTGTGTGGCTTGTTGAGATGTTGTTACAAGACAACATTTTCCCCACTTTTGCCTCGCCAAGGATGAAATAAAGGTTCGGATATCACTGCTGATACAAATTGAGTTGATTTTGGACACTATGTTCTCCTATTTTTAGTAATGAAAATTGATTTAGACAAATACCCAGTAAAATCCATCTTAACCATTAAAAGGATAAAATCATGGACTACACAACTGACTCAGTTGAAAAATTAGGATTCTTAATTAATAAATCAATGTAATTTAGAAAAGTTGTTACAACTCTATTTTAACTAGGATAATTTTTTATAATATAGTTATTGTATATTCTCGATTTAGATCACATGAGAATTGAGAGATTCTTGTGATGATCTTGATTTTCGAAAAATAGGCTTGTACTCTGAAATTATAAAAGAATGTATTCCCTGCCTGTGAGGCATGCATAGATAGGATCAGAAGGGGAGTACCAACATTGTAATCATGTACTGCAACTTTTCATTAATGCAAATCTCTACCATTTGTGGCTCCATATATTTCTCTTTATTAGCTTGCATGTTGTGTAAATCACCAACCCTTACTAAGGAGGAAGGGCCCTCCTTCTTAGTAGGGATCATTGGTTAGAGAGGTATTGTAGTTGTGTATTTATTTTCTCTTAGTTATGATTCATGTGTAATTTATTGTTACTGTTACAGATCTTGTTCGTGCATTGAGTAGTTGCAAAATTAAAACCTTTATTATTGTGTAATAGCATAGGTCCTGGACCAGACCCTTCATTGTTTTTATAGTTATTTAATTAATGTTATAGTTCCTTGGCTGGTTTATTTCATTGAATGAGTGTTGAGTGGTTTCTATGAGTATTGTTTATTTTGAATAAGAGTGATTGTGTGACAAAGTGTGATTTATTATGCAACTGTGCCTTTTCTTTTTGCAAGTGTGAACAAGGCTTGGGGTGTGACAACAAGTGTGCTTTGAGTGTTGAGAGTGACATTGCAATGATTGGTTTTGAGATTTCATTAGTGCTAGTTTCCATCTATTCCTGCATATACTTTGCATGATAGCCTTGAAACAAAAATCCTACCCAAATTTACAATTTATGTGTGATTTGGATTGGTTGTTCTGATTTAAAAGGACAATTGATCCACCCAACAACTAACACGGGTCCAAATGGATGATTGTAAACCAATTATAATATTCCCTTTGACCTTGTAGAACCAGAGGATAATCTTACTAAATTCTACTTCCCATATAAACAATGTTCACAAAAAATAAAATCCATAGAGCACTTAGTCATACCTTCTACCATGCCATTACTATGTTGTACTCAAAGGCTCTTCTCTTTGATATGTCATAGTCTTTGATGCCACAACATAGTTTTTTTCTAAATGCTACAATATTTTTTCCTTTTTCTGCTCCACTCTCAAGAACAACAGAACTATTGTACCCATCATTAACAGTTCTTCCCACTAGCTTAAACAGAGTTCCAATCTGAGACCCCCTCAACAATTTCATTGCTCCTCAAACCGTCCTACAAGTATCCTTTTCAAAATTGTTTCCACATCTACATCACTCATCTTGATTATAGAAATCAAATTTCTAGCTAATACTGGGATGTGCAGAACGCCAAAGAATGTTCTAATCCTTCCACCCATGAGTTTCAACTTGTTTTTTCCTCATGCTACGATTATGGTTGTTGATACATCTCCTAATAAAACATCATCATATTCACAAGACCACTCCCTGTGAGGAATCATATGAAAGGATGTGCTTGAGTCGACTAACAATGCCTCATGATCTACTTGTGTACTTGAAGAAGCCAAGTACACATCCCCTCCTTCATTTGAGAAGGTTTTTTCTTCTACAGAAGGAGCATATTCAGATCCCTTCCCTTTCACGGGAATTTTAGATCTACAATCTCCCTTGTAATGCCTTTCTTTTTTATATCTCTAACATACCTTTATGAACTTTTGTTAAGATTTAGATCTTCCTCTTGTAGATAAGGTGTCTTTGTTATGTTTTTCCACATTTTCCCATCTCATCTCATTCGATAACAAAGATGATACTATTTCGTCGAAATTTAAAGTAGTTGCATTACGACCTATAGTAACAACCAAACTATCCCACTGGTTTAGTAGAGAACATAACAAACTAATGCATCTAAAATCTTAATATCAATAGTTAAAAGTTGACTTACCATAGTATCGAAGGCCTTTAGATGCTCTGTCACTGAGTCTCCATCCTTCACCCTCAAGTTATACAACTTCTTTCGTAGGAACAATTTATTCACTAGGGACTTATATTGATACAAATCCCTTAACTTATCCCACATAGCCTTTGTTGTAGCTTCCCTTGAAACATTTAATGATACAAAATTTTAGATATAATTGTATTGTGCTCTTTGGATTTCGATCCAACTTGGTCCAATATTCTATTGACATCCTTGTTGGTGTAGAACTTGGATCCATAATGATCCATTGATCTATGTCCACCAAAAAATCTTCCAATTTGAGCTTCCACAACTTAAAACTTTACCGATTGAATTTATCAATCCCTATTTTTGAACTACTTGCAATTTTTTTCACCGTAAGAATCACTTCCGCAAATCTCCCACTATAATAAGGTCTACCGCAACCCCGAACTAAACCCCTCAGTCACAAAGGCATCCCTTGAAGCCAAAACTTCTCTGATACCAAATGCATGTTTTAACCCTGTACAAATAATTGTTGCAAACCAATTCTTAATTAAAACAGAAAAACAAACACAAACATTAACATAAAGATTTTATTGTGGAAACCCAAACTAGGAAATCAAACAAGAATTTTTTCAATGTATATTCCATATTTTCAACTCAACATAAAATGAAATACACATCTCCTTCATACCAGACTAGAATATCAATATTATTTTTAGATATCATGTGTCAACTCTATATTGAGTAGTGATCAAATTACACCTCCTTCATACTAAAAAGTAGAAAGCGATTACAAACAAAATTATTATTATTATTTTACTTTCATTTTCTTTATATCTCTATATAAACTTGATGTAGAATTGAGGTGGAAATTGAAGTATTTTATTTATGGTTGACATTGAATATTTTTTTGTTGTTAATATTTTTTAATTTGTTAATGTATGTATTATTTTATTATTTTTAAATGTGATGTTACGAGGCAACAACTTCCCCCAAACTTTTCTCATTTTTTACTTTTTATTATTACTTTTTTAATTGAGTGGATATGCTGTTATTATTATTATTATCGAATCTAATGCTTCGCCACAACATCTCCTCCATACTTGGCTATAGATCACCTCTAGGTGCAATTACAACATCTCCTCCATATTAAGATGTAGAGCACCCCTTGACGCAATAAAGAAATATCCTCCTTTTGAATCCCCTTACCAAGGACTATTCATATTGATGAGTTAGATTATCCAAATCATGTCTCCTCTTTACTCTCCTAGAGTAACCACTGTGCAATGAGTCAAATTATCCAAAGCAGACATCCTCTTTACTCTCCTAAAGTAGTAGCTAGACAAAGAAATCAAGAGCGAAGAGGATGGATCCTTAATCATCATCATATATATATTTTAAAATCTAGAGCAATCCATAACTCATTGGGATTACTTAAGCAAGGATTAGGTTCAAATATGACCAGCTACCATTATAAACCCTACGCTAGTGCCAATACTTTGCTAGCCATCACCTAACAAGAAACTTATGGCTTACCAAAGGGCGAGATGTTTGAAGACACACTTGTAAGGGGTTCCCATTCACGAGGGGGTGTCTACCCTTCTAGCCTTGTCACAACACGCCAACATGTTATTTGTAGAAATTGAATCCATGTTGAGAGGAGAACAAACCATTTGTGAGTCACCCGAGCTGTGAATTGTTGATTGTATAAAAAGGACACGGGGATGAGCTTTAGTCATCATCATATTAGTGTCAATACCACAATTCACATAAAGTGCAATAAAGTCATTTACTTCAATTATTACTTTATATGCCTCTATTTCCTTGTTTGGAATTTAACAATAAAGGATTTGTTACCAAGTCCTTTCACCAATTAAATTTTTACCTTTCAATTCATAAATACCATTTTTTTCCAAAGGGAAAAAAAATCGTAATTTCATTTTGAATTTTGAAAAAAGGAACAATTTTTTTTTTTTTTTGCAAATGCTAAAGCATTAAGCATGTGCAACCTTATGGCTGAGGAATAGGGAAAAACTAAAATTAAAAAATACAAAGGATAAGATTAAGTGACATAAAAATAACTTATCTTCTCTTTCTTTCCTTTCTTTCTTTGAACCTTCCACCACCCCCTTGTAGGATGGTCAACACGAACCATTGCCAAATCATTCTAAGTGACCTCTAGTGGATGTTCTTTGTCAGAATATGAGTTTTCTAAAACATGAACCCTCTTTGTGCACGCCATCCCATCTTCGTTTTTGACCACTACTTCGTGATGTTATACTTCATGGATCTGTTCTATTTTCTAAGTTGTTTTGCATATGAGGTGCATGCCCATCATGAACCTAGGTATTCCTATGCTCTTGTTTTGTAAAATACTCCTTGATTTCCCCTTCTTCTTCCTTCAAAAAAATAGGATCAAGAGAATGCCAACCTTTTTTGTTAGTGGTTTGCCCCCTTTTCTTTTTTGGTGGCTTTTTCACCAAGGGAGATGAGCCTTGAAGAACTCTTGTTTGAAAACATGTAAAACATCTAAATGTCGTGTTTTCATAGTCCAAAATTTGAATCCATTGGAAGGATTCATGTTTCAGCAAGATATGACTAGGTAGACCCTTGCTTAGGTCTATTTCTACACATATACGAGTAAAGGTGAATAAACATTTCTTCGTTCTTTCAATATCCATCTTTTTAAAGGAACCCGAAGTGTTCCTAACACCATATAGAAACTTATGATGCTAAAAGGGAAGAGCGATGTTTGACAACCTTTCCCAAACTAGCATCTTTGTTATTACTATTGTCGTAGAATCAAACTCTAGAAACCAAGGGGTAATGAAAAGCCCCGCAGTTCCCAAAACCAAGACCTTTCATTCAAACTTTCTCCAGATCTTTTTAGGAATTAAGCTGAACAATGGAAAATATTTTGAACAGAGGTAAATATCACAATTTTTGGATCATGTTGTAAAAAACCATTGATGTAAAGCTTCATATGTTGGCCAAAAATAGTTAAATCTATAAATCACAACATTTGATTGAAGAACAAAAAATAGTTGAATTGCCTCTTTTAGATTTACTTCCATAGCTGGCACTTGTTTTGATTGTTCAACAATGTAAGGTCTTGGAATCAAATGTGGTTTTTCCATTGTAACAAAACCTTTCCTCCGAGTTTCATCTTTGTAAGAAATTGAAGTAGCTTGGTTTCTAGAGCTCGAAGCACCTCCACACAACCTCAAAAGCAGTATAATAGTGGAGTTCCTAGTTATGTCGTAATCACAAATCTAAGAAAAAACTACAATTGTTTCCCTTTCACATAGTAGTTGTTGCATGACTACTAGGATCCCCAGCTGTTTCTCTAAGATTTGTGCTATATCTAACATATACTCCCCTTTCGAGACCCAAAACAGGATTGAGGTCTTGTTCGCAGCCTTTACAAAAACATGGAAAACTTTCACCTTGTTCTGAACAACCCCAACTAGATCTGGTTCTTCTAGTTTTCTTCAATTAGATCGTTGTCTTCTTGCAATATATTGATGATTCCCTTGACCTGTGAATACTCCTTGAATGCGACAACGACCTTTGGGCCTTTGTGATGACAATTAGTGCTCAGGCTACATATGTAAAGGAAAATGCCCTCTGCGAGATATGAACCACGAACCCCTTGAGCTTGGACTCGTATGGATGGTCCCAATTTGATAATGTTAGATGAGATGTCATAAATGCAATAATGTTAGTCTAGGCTGCCATTACTGCTGCTAAAGATAAAGAAGATTCAAGATAACTCAAAACCACTAGAGCCAAAAGCTTTCCTATAACGAAATGATGTCACATTTAATTCATAAATAATAAATAAAAACAATTACCCTTGTTAAACATCTCTTCCTTTTTTTCTCATGGAAAATCCGATGAGATCGCCCTGAAGGGATCACATCCCGCCAACCAAACTAGTAGAGCCTAACCTCAAAGGCATCGAGGAGAATTGACCCCGTGACCTCCCATTTGCGAGATACTTTTGCAATAAGAACTCAACCATTTGAACTAACCCTCGGGGCTAAATAGAAAAATCTTACTTATCATTCATAACCACTTAAATTAATCCTTCTACTTTCACTCAATATAATTCACATCCACTTAATGGAGGGCTCTGCGGTTTGGAATATTTCATTTGAAGTCATGTAGGGATGTGGTTAGGGTTTCATTAATGGGTTCTCACATAACACGTTCGAGGATCATCGCCACACACACTAGTTTGCCATATCATAGACTTCTCAGTTGCTCGAACCGGGGCTATGACTGATAACTGATTATCAAGCTCTTCGAGGGTTAATTGCAATAAGAAAGAGACCGACCTCTGTTGGTTTCTGCGGGTTTCTCAAAGCTTCTTGGTTTTTGTGAGTTCGTGCTAAGATGGACAAGGATATTGTGGATTATTCAACAGGCTCGTATGATGGAGTTCCCATCCGGAAGGAGTCACCACATTAGACCCAAGGCATGGAGCAGATTCTGTCACCTAGCTCTTTGGACGTGGGATTTTATTCATCTTTCCCAAATATTGTGGATGATCTTCAACCATCCATCTCCCTTGGGTTCTCCATCGAAGGGTCTTGCTTACAATTTTCAAAGTGGCGCGAAGCTTCCAATGTCTAAGGAGTATGCATAGCTGGGGGCAAGGGATTTATTGGTCAACATCGCCATAATTTCTTTGGAGGCTCTTAGCTTCACAAACAATTGTAGTTTCCCTGACAACCCATGTGTTCACCTATCGATTATAGGGACTATTCCACGTTTGCTAGAAGTTTCGGGGCACTCAAGGGTTAATGTGGTCGTATCTGATGGTAGACATGGGGCTGAAGTGATGGCAGGTCAACATAAGGGTGTTGGGACTTTGCTTGAAGCTATAACTCATGTACACAACTTTGGGTTTCCTAGGCAGACAAAAGTCTTTGTTGGTACAATGTTTGTGGGTGCTACTTGAAGCTTTAGGGTTTGTCATAATGGTTGTTGGGATTATATCCCTCAGTTGTTGGGGTCTCCTCCCATGGACTTGCAAATGGAGATAACACAAAGAAGAAGGGTAAGAAATCCAAATGCATGAAGGTAAAATAAGGGGATAGGGTTTTGATATTAGGGGATGGTCTTAGATTTGATGATATCATGGACACCACAGATAAGGTTCTGGTGGGGAGTGTTCAAGCAAGAAATTATTCCTTTACACAACTAAGAAAACGGGCACAAGAGCTATGGGGCCAAGATATGGATACGCTTCCTGAAGTGTATACCATGTCAAGGGGCTAGTTTGCTTTCAAATTCTAGAACGCAGAACATGCGAGCTGAGTTGTATCTAGATATTGGAACATAGAAATGCCTCCTATTTATTTTAAGCAATGGGCGCTTATTTTTTACCCAGAGAGGGCACAATTGGATGTGGGACCAATTTGGCTGAGGCTTCCAGGATTAACATTACACCTGTGGACAAAAGATATTTACAATGTATTGGGGATGACCTGGGGAAATTTATGGATTATGACAAAGGGTATATCGAGAGTGGAAAAATGGATACGAGAGAAGGACTGGTGGTAAGTTCAACTTTGCATTATAGAGGACTTGCTCATTTACAAAAGCTTGATTACGAAGGTGTACCATTTCGGTGTTGCAGATGTCACAAGGTTGACCATGTTTATAAAGATTGCCCTCTTCTTCAAAAATGTAATAATGAAGCCAAGGTGGAGGATAAAGTCACCCATAAAGGACTTGATAATGGGCGTCATGCTAGGACGAATTCACTACAAATGTTTGGCCATCATTTGAGAGCTGCCACTTGGAATAGTCCTATTACTGACTGGCTACTGCACAAAGGGATTGTTGGCAGGAAGGGAGCTCGACCCGGTCCAGTGGCAACCTCCTCTCTTGCAGGTACTTCTTCTCCTCCTTCTTTCTGTCATACTATACATACCATGGATAGTCCTTTGTGTTATGTTTCTTCTGTAGCCGGGACCACTATGTCTTCCTTGGGGTTGGAGGTTCTTTCGTGTCCTATTGATCATATACCTGTTTGTTGCCCAACTCTTGCTCCCTCTTTTCCATCCTTGGATGAAGATTCTTTGGATACTAGAGGTAGGTCTAGATACTATTTACCCTCCTCATCTCGCCTCCCCTATATATCTGCGAGGTAGCCAGATTCTCAGGATCAAATTAGGTGCCCTTTCCCCCTCCAAAATTCCCAAGATCCCTAGGGGGCGCCAATCTCAAATATCTAAAGCCATTCACAAGGCGAGTCGCGACATACTTGTTGGACAAAAATTGTCATTGGATGGGGTACTTAGAGTAAATAAAACCCCGAAATATGGTCCCTAATGAAGTGGATCTCTTTGAATTGTCGTGGGTTAGCTAGTAATTCCAAAAAACTAGCATTGAAGTGACTAATGTCGTCGGACAAAATTGATATCATTTTTCTACAAGAGACCTTGGGTAATAGTGTGAATATTATAAATACATTGGAAGGTATGTTTAAAGACTGGGATTTCTTTGCAGTTGATGGTCGTGGGCGATTTGGAGGCTTGACCTTAGGGGTCAATTGTAAATCTATTAAAATTTTAAATACCTAGGGAGGGGATGGGATAATTGCAGCTGGCAGTTTTTCGGAGGAGGTGGGAAGGGAGTTCAAAATTGTTAATGTGTATGGTCCATGTACTACGAGAATTGAATTATGGAATATACTGGTAGAGCAATACTACTTAAGGGTGGATAAATTGATACTAGGTGGGACTTAAAATTCTCTATGGGCAATGCAGAGATATGGGGAGAACATACCCATATCAACCCTTTATTTGATTTCTTTGCATAAATGATTGACAAATACAAATTAGTTGATATTGATTTGGCCAAAATAATGCCAACATGGAGGAATCAAAGAGTTGGTGAAGCCATGGTTGCTCGGAGGTTGGATCAATTCTTGATTCGGGAAGCACTAATGCCAAAAGTTCCCTTCCTTAGACAATGAGCCGGGATAGAAGGCATTTTTGATAACCATCCTATTTAATTGGAGCTATCTAGAAATTTTAATAAGTCACGAGCACCATTTAAAATTAATGCAAGCTTGATGAAGGAGGAAGAATTCCATTCTTTGGTTTGTGAGTCCTAGTGACTATGCATTGTAGGGGGGATCTATCAATGGCTAGACAATTTTCCAATAACTTACATAGGTTAAAGAAGAAGACCATTGAATGGGCCAAGATCAAAAATCAAATGGACGAGGAGATTGAAACAAATTGAATCAAAACTGGAACTTTTAGAACATCCCTGTGGCAGGGGTTATGAATTTGTTGAGGCCAAATTGCATGTTATTCAGCTGGACATTGCAATAAGAAGATTGTTAGAAGCAAGAGAGGAAACATGGAGGCTCAAAAGCAGATGGATTTGGATACAAGCAGGAGATGATAATACAAAATTTTATCAACAATTCGCCAAGGGTAGAAAATTTATTAACACCATCTAGTCAATGGAAAATGAAGCTGGAATAAAAGTATCAAATTTAGGGACCTAGCAAGAATGGGCTCTCAGTATTTTAGAACCCTCTTCTTGGCCCCTAGAAACTCTACCTTGGCAGAAATTATTTAGATTGCTTATTTATTCCCCCAAGTTTCTGATGAAGAATACAACAATGATTTATTGTTCTCGATTACCTTTGGTGAATTGGAGGTGGTTTTGCGATGGTTCAAGAAGGACATAAGCCCGGGGCCAGATGGTTGGCCTGTTGAATTCTTCCTGGGCTTCTATGAATTGATCGATCTAATTTTCTTGAAGTTGTCAAGGAATGCAAAATCACTAGAAGAATTTATGACACTTTTAACACAACCTTTATTGCCCTCATCCCTAAGACATATGATCTGAAAATTTTTAATGACTTCAGGCCGATTTCATTCTAGAATTGCATTTACAAAATCATTGCAAAAATCATTTCTAATAGGATTACAGCCATCCTATCTCACCATATTTCCAAAGAACAATTTGCTTTCTTGGACAATGGGTAAATTAACGAGGCAATTGGCGTTGCAAAAGAGGGATTAAATAGCCTAAAAACCAAAAAATGGAAGCCTTTTGAGAAAAAAAATTGGTTGTATAGTCGCATGTTGCTCACACACCTATGTTTTCACATTAGTTTCATAAATTGGATTATGTGTTGTATTTCATACACGTCTTTTGTTGTTTTAATCAACAGATCTGCATCAAAGTTCTTTCATGCAGATAGGGGTTTGCGTTAAGATTGTCCATTATCCCTACTACTTTTCCTTCTGATTATGGAAGGCCTCAACATGATGGTCAGGGAAGCTAAGAGAAGGAAGGGGGCTCTGTTAGCAAATGATATTAAACTAACACACCTACTTTTCATTGACGATGTTCTCATTTTTCTGGATGGCTCTTGCGGGGATATTGTGGTATTCAAAGGTATCCTCAATTTATTATGCAAGACTACAAAAATGGAGGCCAATCACTGGAATATTCATTATCTACTATTGGTTGCACCAGGGCTGAGTTGAATTATGCTCTCGAGGAGTTTCCATTATAGCACATCAACTTTGATGAGGGCCTAAAATATCTAAGATTTCATTTAAAACCAAATGACTATAAACAAATTGACTGGATGTGTTTGGTAGCCAGAATTGAGAAAAGGCTAATCTCATGGAGTCACAGGTGGTTGTTGTGTGCTGACAGGCTTGTTCTCATCAAATCAGTCTTAGAAGCCATTCCTGTTTTTGGATGTCATTATCATGGATCCCCAAGGGTGGTTAGAGATTGTTGTCTACAGACAACCTATGAGCACAGGTGGTCTCACAGAACTGCATTCACTTGCTTACTATGGAAAACTGGATTCAACTATAGAATAAGAATAAATTCAATGCCTCCACGATGTGTAAAGCTATACTTGACTCATTCCACATCATTGAATCGAGACTCACTTGGAAAATTGGTACAAGCTCGCAGGTCCAGATTGGTATTGATCCCTAGTCCAACTATGGTGGACAACACATTCTCCCTCCTGATTTGGTTGCATATCTAGCAGAATAGGGAAAACATATGCTTAACCAAGTCGTTGATTTAGAAAACTGCGGAAGTACCTAAAGAATATAAGTGGTGGTGGAAGTGTATCTAGAGGCTAAAGAGTCCAGGAAAAGCCGTAATTTTCATCTGGTGTCTCTTGGAAAACAAAATCCCCTCTGGCAATAATCTTAAAAACAAATCTTTTAAGGGACCAATATGGTGCGCACTCTACTGTAGGGAAGAAGAAACAATTTATTACTTGTTCATCTCATGCCCTTTTTCTATTTTGATATGGAATTTGATATATCAAGCCTTAGACATCATTATAAGATGGGGTGGTGTCTCCTTTAATGACGCCTAAAATAGATGGTAGAACAAGGCCTCCCTCGATAAATTAAAAAAAACATCCCACTTATGATATGTTGGGGCATATGGCTAGGAAGGAACCACAAAATTTTGACACTGAATACCATCCCTGAGCTTATTGGTGCACAGATCCTTGCAATCTATAACTTACTCCTTGAAGAAGAACAGAGGAACAAAACGCAAAATGTTATCTCAGAAGTTACTAAACAATCAATTCCATGGGCATACTTTGACAGATATGTGCAAAATGGCAATTGTGGTGGGGGGCAGTGCTATATATCAACAATAATAATTTTTTTAAACTGAAGTCTAGTTTGGGCACTGGTACAAATAAATTTTCAGAATTATACAACTTAAAATTACTTCTACTTTTTGCTTATGAAAGGGACGTCGACAACTACAGGTCTTTGGTGATCCTAGAGTTGTTATTGATTGGTTCAATCTTTTTTCTACATGTCACATGCACACACTCAAGACCTTATTGGATGAGATTATGATGATTAAAGCTAATTTTGATATCTTTATATGTCAACACATTTACAGGGAAAGGGACACTCTTTTTGACCAACTTTCTAAGGAGGGCATGCAACAAGCTCGTGGGACATGGATGATTTAAGAACACATTGGCGTACACACTATCAGTACTATCATCACCCATTTGTCGATATTTTGCTTTCAAAAATAGATTCATATTGACATATCATCATATATTGGATACATCTGGACACATCATTGTAGACACATTAACTATTATAATGGATTCTTTACTTATTTTTGTATATGGACTGTGATATATTTCAACCGATATTTTTATACTTTTATCAATGTTTGATGGAGTATTTCCTACAATTTTTGTTGAACTATATATGGATGCATCACATCCATTTTTATTGTATAAATAGGCATTCACAAATTTTAATATGCTTTTTACATCTACAATATGTAATTTTCACTATTTCAGTAATAAAAATTATAAATTTTCTTTAAAAAAATAATAATAATTCATACCACTTAAATTAACCCTCTACATTTATTTAAATTCTACCTCTACAAATTTTCCTTAAAAAATAATAATAATTCATACCACTCAAATTAACCCTCTGCATTTATTTAAACTCTACCTCTAACCACAAATATTTATAATCCAATTACCATTATCTGTACTTTTATTTAAATTCTACCTCTACCCACAAACATTTATAATCCAATTAATATTATCCCACTGTAAATATGATCTCTTCATCACAATTTAATGTGAGAATCTTTTTGCTCACCATATCTCGGCCCATTTTTTGAAATCATAGAATATTCACAATTCCATTTTTTGAAATCATGAAATATTCACAATTCCAAAGAGAAGAATGGGCATGGCAAGGGCATAGCCCATGACTATTTGTTACACTGATTAAGTAAAAGGCCATTGTGGTCAACTTAGCATTTCTTCACATAGAATGGCGACATGTAAGCAAAACAATTAATAGTATAAAATATGAATTGATTTTTGTTTAGCATACCAAGAATCCCAAAACAAATGAAATTTGACCGAACCCGCGGTGGAAAGCCCCCACTCTCTTAAAAGTCGTTCTTGCACGTCACGTCACGGCGGTATGGGATTGGAATTCATGAAACGAAAATTATGGTACAGATGAATGGTTGGAAATAATGAATCCCAATAAAATGAGACCTTGAGATCCACCCAAGAGAGGATGGCCTTTCCTGGTCTGGGTTTGGTAAAGGGCAGAGTCGTATAAAGAAGGCGGAAGGAAGGAGGGCAAGTGAGAATTCCCTGGCAAAGTCGCGTGGACAAATGGTCAATTCGTATATGTGGAATGCACCCAACGAGGAATTTCGTTGCGGGCAGAGGGCAAGGACAAGGGCTATGGCTTTTTTCGAAATTCATTCGGTTCAAATTTGACCTGAATACGGTTTCTAACAGGTTAGAATATACGATTCTAGACGCTTTTACTTGGTTGTTGCACGCAGTCCTAATTGTTGTTTTCCTGTTCTTGTGGTTTTCCAACATTTTTAGGATCATATACCGGAGTACCCTTACATGAATTTTAGCTCCAGAGATTCGGATTTGGGTTGATGCCGTGAGGCTTGTGATCTGTGATACATTGTCGTCGTTTGACCCAAAAATCGACCCAAATCCAATCTTTATATGTAATATGCAGGAAAGGTCCGAGGAATAAGGATTCCCAGCCTAGAACCCAAAAAATAAAGTCCAAGGTCGAAGCCAGAGGCTTGTGCTACATCCCAGTGTTTTTTGGGATTCTGTCAAGTCCTCAAGAGGGCTTTTTGATTTACGGAGTACCCATCTGGAATTAGTGAGTTCAGTTGCCTGCCTAAGAGTTCCGGCATAGGGCAAGGATTTGTTTGAGATTGAAAAAGGAGGGCTTTTGCAATGGGGCATGCGGCATCTGTGGTCATTCCCCCACAAGAAACAAAACAAGAGGATGAGGATTCCCAAGAAGGCGTAGACTACACCCTGAACATTCCTGATGAATGTCTGGCACATGTTTTCCATTACCTGAAGCCTGGTGATAGGTCCCCCTGCTCTTTGGTGTGTAAGAGGTGGCATCATGCGGAAGGGCAGAGTCGGCGTCGGCTGTCTCTTGATGCACGGGCGGAGATTGTGCCGGCCATTCCTAGTTTGTTTTGGCGCTTTAATTATGTTTCCAGGCTCGCACTCCGAGGCAATCGGAGGACGATTGGTATCAACGATGACGGACTGCTTCTGATAGGCATTCATTGCAAGAACTTGAAAAATCTCAAATTGAGGTCCTGCAGAGAGATAACGGACTTTGGAATGAGTAGGTTCGCACAGTTGTGTGGTTCCTTGAAGAAGTTTTCTTGTGGGTCGTGTACATTTGGTACTCCGGGGATCAATGCTATCACGACCCATTGCAAATCTTTGGAAGAGCTCACTGTAAAACGGTTGCGAAGCGCAGGGGAGGTACCTTCTGAACCAGTTGGACCTGGAGCTGGGAATCTGAAGAGGATTTGTTTGAAGGAATTATACTACGGACAGTTCTTTGTCCCACTGATTGCAGGGTCAAAAAAATTACAAACTCTCAAGCTTTCTAAATGTTCGGGGGACTGGGATACTCTTTTGGATATCATCACTCAGGATGTCACAAGCCTTGTTGAGGTTCTTTTGGAAAGATTGCATGTGAGCGACACGGGTTTGCTAGCAGTTTCAAAATTGGCAAGCTTGGAAATTTTGCATTTGGCTAAGACGCCTGAATGCTCTAATACTGGGCTTGCAGCTATTGCAAATGGTTGTAGAAAACTGCGAAAATTGCATGTAGACGGATGGAGAACAAATAGGATTGGTGATGAGGGTCTTATGGAGATAGCTAGAAAGTGTCTTTATCTGAAGGAGTTAGTATTGATTGGAGTCAATCCCACTATAACAAGCTTAAGTATGTTGGCTTCCAATTGCCATGTATTGGAGAGATTGGCTCTCTGTGGCAGTGCGACTATTGGTGATGCGGAGCTTTCTTGTATAGCAGCCAAGTGTTATTCACTAAAGAAGCTGTGCATTAAGGGCTGCCCAGTCTCTGATCAAGGCATGGAATCTTTAATAAGTGGATGCCCCATGCTCGTGAAGGTGAAAGTAAAGAGATGCAGAGGTGTAACCAGTGAGGGTGCGGACTTGTTGAGAGCTAATAAAGGTTCTCTGGATGTAAGTTTGGATACCATAACCTCACCTAGTCTGAATGGGTTATCAACTCAAGCCAGCTCGAGTGGGCCAAGAGCATCTTCCATTTCTTCAGCTGGTAAATCAACTCTATCTAAGGCAAAATTGACCCTTATAGCAGGTGGAAGCTTTCTTGCCTGTGCCTTTTTAAAGTTGTCAAATGGCTCATAAGTGAACATCTAAGGCCTCATTATGCGGAGCTCTAATTGACCAGTATTGTTGAATAAAGAATACTGCATTTGCTGTTTATCTCATCAAACCATTTACTGATGGATATCTGAGGTATTGATGTTGTACGATCCTCAGATATACCTTTGATGCGTTATGCTGATTATTCATTTGGTACATTCTGAGATTGCGCATGGGTTTCTGAATTGGCAGAAGCAAACTGGGTTGAATCAATACAGCTATTTTTCTTCTTTTGAAATTAATGTTTTTTGCGATTGGATTTGACCAAGGAAATGTGCCTGCAGACTGCAATTTTAATCATTTTGTTAAGAATTCTGCTGTAATTTCAGAATATGCAATATAATGTCTGTGCCCATCACGGTCTCCCTTTCCAATTAATCTGCTTTTTACAATTTTGCTAAGAATTCTGCCTGTGCCTACTATAGTCTCCCTTTATATTTATCTGCTCACCAAAATGTATATTACAAATTTGTGAAGTGTATTATTAGCCTTTCAATTGAATAAAAAATTGCATTTCATTGACAAACTACTGAGTAAAAATGCTAAAATTTAAATAAACCTGATATTTTGTTTGTTAGAACAGGAACATAGAGATGTTAGATTTTGGTTTAAAATATTGACTTCAAGTAAATCCTTGAAGAGGGGGGCATGCAAATTTTCCGTATGTGACATCCAGTTTTTCATTTTAACAAGTTTGTGCTAATTTGTAATCTGTGAAGTAGTGGCAGACTGCTCTGTTGTTTGGAGATTTGCCTGTTCTGTTTCTGCAAGGAAGTGCATGGATGCAGATTGCTATGCACTTCCTTGCAATGGTCACTTAAGATTCTACTTTCCCATGGTTGCATGGAACATTGGTCTCTACCTTGCCCCAGATAAAGTTGTTATCCTGTGGATGCCTCATGACTTAGTTTGACTCTGGAGGGGTCTCATGTGTTTTGGTTTGGAACTGCCTGAATGAGGTTTTACTATGAATTGACTTTGAATTATGGATTTGACCAATGGATCCCTGTTATTGTTTGCATGCACATGTAAATTTTCCAAACCCTAGGTGATTGCTGTCCTATGTTTTTTAATTAAATAAATCAAATCTTGAATCTATTCAATAACATAAATTAATTTCTGAACATGCAACAGTTACACATATAACTGAAAAATAATAGGCGAAGCAAAACAATAATTTATTAGGTACACACGAATTACTGTCCTTCAAATCAACATTATCATTAATGATCAAAACATACAAGAAACTGAGGTTTCCAGTCTACCTAAAGAGAAAATATCTTAAGGATATGTGAGAAACTGTGGTAGATTTCAATCTGTACCACTGTAAGGATCCGTACAAAACAATACATAACTGTACAGAACCATTTCTACAATTGTATGGAGTTTGATGTAGATTCAATCTTGGCCTGCTAAACTGCCTGCTGATTGATCTTTTCCTTCATACTGCTTCTTCCTCTACGTTCGCAAAGTTTCTTCACCTTCTGACTAATGTTTCTTTTGTGAAGGATGAATGTGTCTTTAGTTTTACCCTCTACCTTGCCTTGCCTTGGCGGTTTAAACAACTTTGCACAGGAGCCGTTGGATCTGGCCGATCAATGGTCCAGATCCAATCGGCATATCGCAATTAGCGGAGGTTGTCGGAGGCTACCACAGACTTATTGCGATCGCGATCAGCACGGGTCAACAAGGACTGTCGATCAAGCGCGCAGATCGACGGCCTAGGTTAACTCGTGATATCGCAATCGGCGATTGCAGAGGAGCGCTTGCAAACGGCCGGGGGTCTATGCGATATGCGATGCGATCAATCGCATCGCAATATCGCATTGGAGCTACACAAAGGAGCGGGGGTCTATGCGATATGCGATTGCGATCAATCGCATCGCAATATCGCATTAGAGCTACACAAAGGAGCGGGGCCGATACAAAGGAAATGTGCCCGATGCAATGAAACCGGACTCGAAAGGGTTTATGAATGCACATGTATAACATTTCAAGTCCACTATAAAGCCATTTTGCGAGATTTTCAATGTTTTAATGTATTTATCAAATACAAAGGGAAACCACGAAACAAGCGGGATTTCGGGCGGGCCGTAGGCAGTTAGTGGTTTTAGCCAGTCTCCACCCGAGCCCATACACTGGCTGCCACGTGGCTAGGCGCCGAAGAGAGAAAACCACCCTTTTCAGGCGGTTAACCCCCATACGCATGAGTCACCCGAAATAGATCTCAATCGTTGGATCAAGATCACTCAAATCAACGGTGGAGATGCGATAGCAATTATAGGTGGACCCGATAGGAGTATAGAGCGGATTTAAGGATATTTGAAGTTCGATAAACGACAGTTTGGCGAATTTTCCTGTGTTTTTAGTGTATTTCTCTGTGTAAACAGAGAACGCTATTTTTGGGGATTTCAAAGGCCCGATGGTCCCTTCCGTTGCAGAACAAGTGGCCACCTTCCCTGAAGACGTTATGCCATGATTGCTAACGCTCAAAAGGGGATTTGAGCGGACAGAGGCCGGGAGCCAGAGAGCCCGAGAAGGGGAAACGAACAGATAGCACCGATTGGCTTTAAAGCCACAGACTGATAGAAGACAGAGAGAAGCAGTGCTGAGACAGAGAGAAAACAAAGACAGAGCGAGTCTGTGTACTCAGAGAGACTTGAGGGATTCAAGTAAACTCCTGCTATTTTGTATCTGTGTGTTGAGACTCAAATTGAGCTCACTTTTGTAAAACTTTGCTCTTGAAGACATAATAGAGAGGTCACCACTGAAGGCTGGACCAGGAGACATAGCCCAGGAGTTTTGGGTGAACTCAATATTAAACTTATTGTGTTTATGTGTCTTTGTCTATTATTTTTCTTTAACTGCTTCCTTGTCTATGTTATTCGCAATCTTATCGATCCATTGCACTAAGTAATATAGGCAAATCCATGCACATGAGTCTGTAATACCTTAAAATTAATCTAAGATCCTCATTTTCAGATCATGCACCAATTTAAGGCTAGCTTTGAAGGCTTCAAACATCCCTTTTATGTGTTAGTTTCTGTAGCATCAGATGTGTTCTAGCCATGAAATTTGGTGGAGAGGCTAGAATACATGAGATCCTCAAAATCCATAAATCGTTTATGGAAATTCCACCTAGAGATCACTTAATTAGATTATTAACCAGTTTTTAAATATTTCCCAAGTCTAAATATAGGAATATGGTTAATTAATCAGAATTAATTAAGTCAAGGTGAGAATGGTCTAGAAACTCACACAGATCGACTTCAAGATGATCTTAGTCCTTAATTAAAATTTTAATCTTGGCTGTTGGAGTCCCAACAGAGTATTATAAGAAGAAGTCAATGGGTACTTGGAGAATATACACCAGAAGTTCGATTTCCTTGGTAGATCGATTTCCAGAGAGCAACAATAGTTGCCGGAGAGCCAGAAATCGAAGCAGAGAGTGAGAGTAGGGACAGTGACGTTGGAGGAAGTTTTCCAGATCCAACGAGTGCATTTGCAGAGAGGCAGAAGTACCACAATGAGGTTGACGCAGGCATGGGCTGCGCAAAAGCTTCTAGATGGTAGTTCAATTTAGCTGGAGAAGCTGAGTTTCAGTTCCAAAGGCTAGGAAAGGGTTCCAGAAGGCTGGAGAGACAGTTTCTCAGCTAGTGGCAGACATGATGGCTACAGGAGCAGTTGATTCAGGCTGAGCGTAGTAGATATTGCACTAGGGTGATGCAGGCCAGTGCAGAGGCAGTTTGGACGACTCACTTGGAGTTGGAGTCAGAGCCCAGATTTGCATGTGGGGTGAGGAAAATTCCTCACTAGAATTTTGCCAGTATTTTTCTTTGTAGGATTGCTAGATTCAACATCTAGGTTATTGTACTTAGAAATTCTCACTGATGCATAATAATAAAACCCTTAGCTGCTGCACCGGTTTTCCCAAGTTGGGTTTTTCTGGGGACATTTGTCCAAAAATAACGGTGTCATTTTTATTGTGTGTGCTAGTAATTTCTCAGTTTCCAGTGCTATTATTTCCGTAGTATTTATTTGTGAAGGTTGCAGTGTGATTTATTTGATATTTGTTGTAGCAGATAAATTGTTAAAATAAATAACAATTAGAAAAATAAATTCCAGTTGCTGCAATAGGATTTCAGTTTTGAAATTTCACATGGTATCAGAGCATGAGTGATTAGCTGAGAAGCTCAGAAGTGGAAAAGGGAATTTCATTGTTCAGTGGGAACAACAGGCCGAAATTCCTAGACGCTGCGCAGTACCCAGATTGGCAGTTTGAATTGCTGGGTAGGAGTTCGACTTTCAGTTGTAGTCTTGCAGAAAAGTCGAGTTGCCCGTGATAGTGATTCCAACAGTCAGAGGGAGCAACAACAAATAAAATGTTCGCTGAGCAGATTCCTTGGTTGGGCACAGAGGGTTTTGCAGCAGTTGCTAGAGCAAAATCTGTGCCGGGTGGAAGAGAAAAGCACACACAATAGAAGGAAAATTTCTCTCAGGGGATCTCGAGTTTTAGAGATCTAATTTTTCTAGTTGCAGATTGGTAGTAGTTGTGAGCAAATCTTCTCACTCCAGAAGGGAGTGCGAGTAGCAGATCCAACAACCAAGTAGTGGGAAAGGGGGAGACTTAGGGTTTATTTTCTCCAGCCTTGAGTTTCACAGATTTTGTAGCTTTGCAGGAATGACTGTACGAGATTGCCAGAGGAGGTTGTGCAAGTTAGCAAGAATGCAGATTTGGGCAGCAATTCGACTTCCAGTTGCCGGAAATAAGTGTGAGTTGCAAATTAAGGAAGGGTCCCAGCCAGGGACTATCCTTGAAAGGAGAGAGTGGGGCACTAGATCCAAGAGGAGTATAAGACTCCAGTGTGCCATATTGGGCAGGGTCCAACGCAGTTGCAACAAGGAGATCAGTCAGATCAGTTCCAGATTGTTGCAGTAGGACCATCACCTTTGCTACAGGAGCCCACAAGATCATAGTAGCAGGTTCAATGTCAGCAGATGCAATTTTTCATTAGACAGTAGCTGCAAGGCTAGTTGTAGTCAGTACCTGGGAGACATTTGCAGAACTAGTTGCAGTGACACATGCAATGCGAATTGCCCAGTTGCAGTATGCAGGTGCAATTCTAGCTAGGAGTTTCCTAGCGCAGAGCTACGCAATTTAGTTTCCAATACAGGAGGACAGTGCGAGTTGCCAGGAGGGAGCAGAGAGATTTCCCATAGGGAGATCAAAACTCAGTGGGAGTCTAGTTTTAGAGGGAGCATCCCTATGGAAGTGAGTACTTCATGATCTTGGGAGATCAGACTCATTATTGCAGTAGTTGCAGCAGTAGTGCAGGAACATCAACAACAACAGTATGAGTAGATCAGAGTTTACAATGTTTGCGACCATACCTCCAGGAGAGAGGTGGGGCAACATAGAGTTGTAGTCCCAAAGAGTTGTAGACATTGGCAGGGTCCATTTAGGAGTCCACCTCATGGAGCACAGTGTAGTGTTGACAGCAGAGCTGGTGGCTCAGTGCATAGTTAGCAGCAACGCAGATTCTTCAGTGAGAGTGCAAAGGCTAGTAGTAGTCAAGACTCGGGAGACAGATACATCATACTGAACACAAATGATTCAGTATTTTGGATGCCTCTCAGTTGCAGTAGTTGCAGTTGCAGCAACAACAAATGAGATTTGTAGTGCAGATGCAGTGTTGGCAGCTGTACAACAGGGTCAGTAGCAGCACAGATGCAACATCAAAGTTGCGCAGTGGTTGGTGGGTAGTATGGGCAAACATTGGCAGCGTGATAAAAGGTGATACCGAGACAGGGTGTTGTGGCAGGATGTGTAGCACTAGAGAGTACACAATCCATTCTACGAGGTAGTGCTAGTTTCTAAAGCATCAGAGGTGTTCTAGCCACGAACTTTGGTGGAGAGGCTAGAATACATGAGATCTCCAAAACCTAGAAATCGTTTCTGGAAATTCCACCTAGAGATGGCTTAATTAGATTATTAACCAGTTTTTAAATGTTTCCCAAGCCTAAACTTAGGGAATATGGTTAATTAATCAAAATGAATTAAGTTAAGGAGAGAATAGTCTAGAAACTCACATGGATCTACTTCAAGATGATCCTAGCCCTTGATTAAAATTTAATCTTGCCCTTTGGAGTCCCAACAGAGGATTATAAGAAGAAGTCGATGGGCACTTTGGAGAATATACACAAGAAGTTCGATTTCCTTGGTAAATCGATTTCCAGAGAGCAGTAGCAGTTGCCAGAGAGCCAAAAATCGAAGCAGAGAGTGAGGGGCAGGGACAATGAGGCTAGAGGAAGTTTTCCAGATCCAGTGAGTGCATTTGCAGAGAAGCAAAAGTACCATAGTGAGGCTGGCACATGGGCTGTGTAAAAGCCTCTAGATGGCAGTTCGATTTAGCTGGAGAGAAATCGAGTTTTAGTTCCAGAGGCTAGGAAAGGGTTCCAGAAGGTCGGAGAGAGTTTCTCAACCAGTGGCAAACAAGATGGCTATAGGAGTAGTTGATTCAGGCTGAGCGTGGCAGATACTTCTCTAGGGTGATGCAGGCCAACTCAGAGGTAGTTTGGATGGCTCACTTGGAGCTGTAGCCAGACCCTGAATTTTCCTATGGGGTGAGGAAAATTCCTCACTAGAATTTTGCCAGTATTTTTCTCTGTAGGATTGCCAAATTCATCATCCATATTATTGTACTCAGAATTTCTCACTGCTGCATAATAATCAAGCCCTCAGTTGCTTCACTGGTTTTCCTAATTGGGGTTTTTCTAGGGACATTTGTCCAAAAATAATGGTGTTAATTTTACTCTGTGTGTGCTAGTAATTTCTCAGTTTCCAGTGCTATTATTTCCGCAATATTTATTTGTGAAAAATAATTAACATTTAGAAAAATAAATTCTAGTTGCTGCAATAGGATTCCAGTTTTGGAATTTTCACATTATAAAGGGTTTGGTTAGAATATCAACTACTTGTTGATCCATGAAATATACTAGAGCTTCCCAATTCCCTTTTGAATCCTATCTCATATGAAGTGATCCCTGATCTCTATGTGCTTGGAACCAACATGAAATACTAGATTCTCATAGAGTTTGATGCAACTCTGATTATCATAGTAAATCACTTTAGGATCCAACTCCTGATCAAATATAACTGGAAGTAATTTGTGAAGCTAGATGACCTCACAACTTGCTATACTAGCTGACATAAACTATGCTTCTACTAAACTGAGTGCCAGAGAAGCTTGCTTCCTATTGAACTAAGATATCATTGCCAATCCCAAACCAAAGCAACACCCTTCTTATCTACTGCACTACTTTCCCAATCTGAGTTTGTATACCCTTGCAACATCACCTCACCATTTGCAAGATATCTCAGATGCCCCTCAAATATGTAAGCACATGTTTTGCTCCTACCCAATGCTCTTGCCTCGACTCCATTGTGAATTGACCCAAGGTGTTCACTACAAAATGTATATTTGATTTGGTGTTAACCAAATACATCAAGGAACCTATCACTTGCCTCCATAGGATCCACTGAGTTTGAATACGAAGTTGTCAACTTCCTCAGATTGGTTATCATGGGTGTGGCCAGAGGTTATTAGTTTGTCATCTGAAAATCTCCCTTGGTCTCTGCCAAACCTAAAAACCCAGGAATTAGTGCATCAATTGATGTTTTTCGTCTCTAACTCAACTGCCATGTTTGCTTTTCACACTTTAATGATCTTTTTTGCTACTTTGAGAAACACGTCATCTACATTCAGCACTAAAATAAGCATATCACTCTCGACAATTATACAATGTAAGTTAGGATTTGCTTCACTTATGGTGAATTTTGTTACCTACCAGAAAGTGGGGTAACCCATAGGAGAACTTTTCTCCTTCTTTGATAGCTAGCGAGCCAACAACCCTATATGATCAACACATAACATGATGCCAGGATTCTCTTGTTCTTGTTTCGGTCAAATTTCTCTCTCCCATTTGGCATTCTTTCTTGAAGGAAGGTGGGTCATTCATCAACAAGTACTTTAACCATTTTGCAATCATGTGATTTTACTTAATGTTATGGACATACTAATATGGATCAAGGGGCAAACTGGATGATTGACCAATCTTGAATGTATTCTTGTTCCCTCACTTCATCTAGGAGGTCAATGGGACCTTCGAGGCCTTAAGGTTTTAGGAAGAGCATTTGGGGAGGCTTTGATTGAAGTAGGGTGTCCATCTTTATTCCATACTTATCACTTTCCATCTTCCCCTTGTTCATCTCCATTCTTTGGGTTGGCGTAGAGTTGCAGGAATTGCCCCTCCCCCTTTAGTTTAGGAGGCGGATTTGTGTCCTGAACGGATCCGTAGGTGATCTTATTCCACGGTTCTGCCACTTTATCATGGTTCCTGTAAAGACAGAATTGTGACGGTTCCGTTGGCTCAAACTGTGGTTTAACACAAATTTGACATGGTTCTATTGCAGTTCGCGATTAGTTCTAGGACAGGGCCAGACGGTTCCGCGAGATTTTTTTTATATTTCTTTTTTACTTAACTAACGTTTGACTTGGGGTTCAAGTGAGTTAAGGGTGAGTTAGGAAAACGAGAGGATGAGGCTAAAAGGCATCGACCCCCTCTTTTCCTCATTCTTGCATCTTTGGAGGGTTTGGAGAAGAGAGGAGATACCCAACTTTTGAGATTAGATTTGTGAGAGGTTTGAGGAAAGCTTGGAGGAGGAGCTTGGAGGAGTAAAGAAGGGCTGCCATCTTCAAGAGCTAAAGAGGTGTGTGCAAACTCTAAACTCCCTAATTTTCTTGTCATTAATGTTTGTATTTTTTCTCCTCCCTCTTCTACTCTTTTCCATTCTTTATTCTTGCCCAATTTATTGGCAAGTTGTCCATCTATATTCTAAAATGTTCTTTTGAATTATCATTCCACTTTGGTTTTCATGGTGTTGGTGGGGAGTAGGCATAGAAGGGAAGAAGAAGAAGAGGATTGTGGTCGCACTATGAGAGACCTAAGGTATGAAGAGGAAAAAGGGTTTGAAGAGGAAGGGGATGAAGGGGGCATTGGAATCCAAAGGGGAAAAGCTGCATTGACACCCTTGTGGAATTATGTGACAAAACTTCAGGGGGGAAGGTGGTGGAAGCTACATTTTTTTGTGCCCTCATGATTGTCATGGAGGAAAACCTTATAGTGGTTCATATACCCATGTGAGGAGGCATCTTTGTGGGGTATTGGACAGTGATTTCAAAAAGGGTCCCATAGTGATATCAATTTTCCCTAATGTTTCAATGGAACAAAGGAGAAAATACATCCAAATAGAGGAGGCTGCACAAAATAAAAACAGGAAACTAAAAATTTAGTTTGAATTAAGTGCAACCTCTAGATTTGGTGGCCCATCTCCTCATGGTACTTCTGCAACCTTTGAATCTAGAAGAACAATAGCAAATTTCCTGAATATTGGTGAGAGGGATGATGTGGATGGAAAAGTGGTCCGATTTGTCTTTATGCTTGCGGTATACCATTCAATGTGCTTCGCTCTCCCTATTGGCATGATTTGGTTAAGGCCATCAATGAAGCCCCTAAAGGATACAAGAGGCACCAACTATGAGAAAGCTAGAACTTTGTTATTAGGCAGAGAAAAAACAAAGGTTCAAAGAGCTTTGACACGTTTTACAAATGATTGGGTCAATTGTGAGGTATCCTTTATATTAGATGGTTGGACAAATGTTAGAAACCAACATTTGATAAATGTTCTTGGTGTTTCTGCTAGCAGTGCGATGTTTCTTGCAAGTCACGAGTCCTCCTCTATCATTTCCTCTTCTCAAAACATTGCAGATCCCTTATTGAAAACAATCAAAAGATGTTGGTCCTAATAATGTGGTTTAAGTGATCACTGATAATGTAGCAAATTGTAAGGGAGCAGGAAAAATCATTGAGCGTACTCATCCACACATCTTTTGGTTCGGGTACTTGGTGCACACATTGAACCTTTTGATGCATGATATTGTGAAGCATAAAGAATGTGGATGGATTAATCAACTTTACAAGAAAGGGAAGCAACTCATTAAATATATCCCAGGGCATACAAGGGTAAAGTACTTTTATGGCACTTACTCCAAGTTGTAGTTGCTTAAGCTTTCAAAAACTAGATTTGCAAGCTATTACCTCACCTTTAGGCAGTTAGTGAAGGCGAGACAAGCTTTAACTACCATGGTGACATGTGATTCATGGGATGAGATGAACACTGATAGATATGGTGCTAATATAGTCAAGGACACTGATTTTGACAATGACTTTTGGTCACAGATTAAATATGTTTTGCAATTCACCAAACCAATTTATTACATGATCAAGTTTGCAGATTCAGAGACCAATAATTGGCGAGATGTATGAGCAAATGGATAGCATGTTGGGGCAGATTAAAGACATTATTGAGCTTAGAGATATCACCTTGTACAATTATATTCGTGCAAAGGTGGAAAAACGATGGGAATGCTAAACATTCCATTGCATGCCTTAGCATATGTTTTGACACCTAAATACTATCATCCATCATGGCTTTCAACACCAACACCTGGTGGGGGGACTAAGAGAAAACCACACCAAGACCAAGATCTAGAGGTTCTATTTAGTTATATGAAAGCATTGGATAAATTAGTCCCTGATGAGGAGTGTGACATGATACAGAAACAATTGAGCAACTATATCCTTGGCACTGGTGCATTTGGGACCAATCATGCAATTAGAGATTGAGGGAATTTGTCTTCTCTTGAGTGGTGGAACATGCATGGAGGTGCTACTCCACTTCTACAATCTTTGGCAATACGAGTGCTATCACAAGTGGTAAACACTTCTTCCACAAAGAGGTATTGGAGCACCTATAGTTTCATCCACAATGTTAAAAGGAACAGGTTAAATGTAGATCGAGCAAAGAGCTTGTTTTATGTTCATTACAACTTGCGATTGTTGTCCCATTACTGTGAGGAGGCAAAGAATAATAAAGACCTTAAGCTTTGGGACAAAAATCCAGAGGAGGCCAATTTGGAGGATGGAGTGTTGGAATTAGAGCAATTGGAGGATGCTCTTATTGAGGATGATGATGATGATTGATATGAGATGGCACCCCCTTTCGGAGCAGCAACAAGGGCATCATCTTCAGTGGTTCCACGATTGCTCCCTCTTTACATCTATACACTCAAGTTGTTGGACCTCCATTAGGTAGTCACTTGGCTATGGCGCCTTGCCTTAAAGTCATGCCCATTTCACAACCACCATTCTCACACATACCTATGGATTAATGGGCTAACTTGGAACATGTCACTTCCCCTTGGGGGTTGGAAATACCTAATAGGGTTATCCACCTAACGATCCCTAACATACGAAGTTAACTTGTTTACATGACTTGATCTAGTTAGACACTAGAAGGTGAGCTTTGTGTGAAGTATTTATGTGCCCTTGACATTAGGTATGGTCTACTATGATGCATTTATGGTTATTGTCTCTAATGATTAGTGATTTCATGTGATTTTGAGTAAGATTTTGTGAGGTGGTGTCATCTTAATATCAAAGATCTCTTGAGAGATGATTATCATTCCATTCAACACTATTCAAGAGGCCATTTTACCCATTCTAGAGAGCACATATGATCTTGTTGATGCAACATTACCCACCTAGAGCATAACGTTGGGTTATGTGATGCTCCCATGATGGTCTTGACACTGTTTGATGGGAGTTGCTTGTTCTAGAGCCCGAATGATTATGGTTATTCTTAAGATGATAGGGGAGGGCTTGCACATCACTATTTGACCCCAATGCTTGAGTATATTGGTGCCGCATCACCCCCCTTGCCCTTTAGAAGGTGACGTAGGGTACCTTGGTGATGATGCCATGGTTTGGAGGCACTACGCATGGACTTGAAGCTCCTTTTTGGTGTAGGGAACACTCATTAGCCTATTTGTCTCTTGTGGCATTTTGAGCTTCTTTCATAGTGGAAGAGGTTTTCCTCCCACATGCGTGGGATCTTTTGGCATTATTTGTTATATTTTTGAGCTATTGTGGTTGGCTTGTAACCTAACACTTGTAGAACGCTCGAGTAAACTTGTTTCACTTGTATTTTTGTAAAAGTAAGGGTGGTAAGCCTCATATAAGTGGAGATTGCTCTTATTTCATTTCATCATCACACATTTTATCACTCTTCTTTAACAAAGAATGCGAATTAGTCCTTTTTCGCTACTTGGTTAGGATGCGACTTTTCAATGGTGTGAATTTCTTATGGAGATGACATTTTGCATGGAAATGTTTTTTTGGGATTGAAAGAAGTGTTGCTTTGGAGAATTTTGTAAGTTTCGTGCTCAGTCTTCTATATTTTGCATATTGTATGTGTGAAGTAGGGTTTCTATTTATACTATGATTAAATGCTAAATCTATGTTGAAATCTTGCTCGATTATTACGTGAAAAATTGTTTTTTTTTGAAGCCTATAAGGAAACTCTAATTGTGCATTCCTTACATTTAATTTCTCCCCTCACAAGGAAAATAGTTAGGGTTTTAAAAGTGAGTGCCCTAGTCATCCCCCCTTACTTCGTCAAAACCTTTTCATGGAATTTAAGCCTTAGAAGGCTCCATTAAGCCCATTTGGGATAAGACACTAATTTTGGTTGACCAACCATACAATCCATTGAATTTTCTCTTCTTTTCTTTGTTCTTAAATGTCTAGGGTTAGCCACAAGGGTTTTAGGGCAAAATTTTGCATAAAAATTGAATTTGTGTCATATGTTTGTTGTTAATAAATTACAAATTGCATCAATAAATCACATAAAAGCAAAAACTAACATTTTGCATGGTTAAATCCTTATTTATTAGAGCCGACATCATCCTAATTTGCTATTTATGAATACTTTTCAGCCATAATATTCCATTAGTAATCCCAACCATAGGTGTTTATTGGAAGGCCTTTATTCCCCTTGTTGATTATCTTAGAAAGGCCTTTTCTTAGGTTGTTATATGACATTGTGCACCCTACCATTGCAAATCAATAAAACCCTAACTTATAACAACCATATCTTTGTCTAAGAATTGAGTATTTGAACCACAACATAGAATATCTAGGCCTTTATAGGCTCTGCCGATACCCTTACCCATGTTATAGAGCTCTTATATATCACCTTGAACCATAGTATTGAATATCCTTTAGGTGTTCTAGGGAAGTCTCCCTTGTGGTAAAATACCACTAAAGAGCAAGAAAAGGTTGTTGAGGTGACATTGGCAACCCTTTCTCGTGTTGCCATAAGGTCTGGTTCCGCCTAGTGGGGCTTTGCACTAGGCCTGATAGATTTTTTGGCAACAAAGCCCATGCTTAGCAAATGTCCATTGATCCTAGAATCCCATGTTCTTAGTGCCTGCTTGAGTTTGTACAAAGCTTTCTTCAGCTCACAAATGTGAGACTCCTTCCCATGTACCTCAAAGCCCTTATGTTGCTCTATGTACACTTCTTCCCCAATGATGCCATTAAGAAAAGTTGTCTTCACATCCATTTGATGTATCCTCCATTCCAGATTGAAACTACATAAATAACTACTCTGATGAAAGTGTACTTGGAGATTGGAGCAAAAGTCTCTTCATAATCCACTCCCTCCTTCTAGGAGAACCCTCTTGTCACAAACCACACTTTGAACTTCTCAATGTTGCAACATACTAATCTTGTGGAGCCACTTAGAACTCACAACTAATTTGCCCTTTGGTCTTGGCACTGCCCCAAGTATTCTTCTCCATGATGGAGGTGTACTCCTCCACCATGGCATCTCGCCATACATGTTGGTTTGGTGCACCTTGAAAACTAGAGAGCTCAAAATCAATGATGCTGCTCATCATGCCATATAGTTAGGATTTCTTTGGAGGCATGTTCGCTCTAAATGTGCTCTTAGGAGTCTCAACATACTCTTGAGCATCCCTCAATGTCTGTGTGAACCATCGAGTTCTTCTGATAGAACTGGAAGGGGCTAATGTCTCATCCTCCTTACTTGAACGTTGACTTCTTGAACCAAAAAGCTCTGGTGTCTTGGGTGACCCTGGCTCAACCTTTAGAGATTCCTACTCCTCATCTTCTATCATTGGAATGGGCGTATGTGACTTCCTAGATGCAAAGTCTTCTTCAAACTTTACATCTATGCTTACTACTATTTTCCTTTGTGCTGGAATATAGATCCTATAGGTCATTGAAGTCTCATTGTAACCCACAAATAAACTCTTCCGATTGGAGGGCTCCAACTTGGTCCTCTTCTCTACAAGTACATGAGTATAAACTAGACAATTAAAGACATGAAAATGATTCACCTCAGGTTTCACACTAGGGAATGCCTCCTCTAGTGTGTCTTGTGTTCCAAGATCCTATGGGGACACCTATTTAGGATGTAAATTTTGTGTTGCATGCCTCTACCCAAAGAAACATGGGCAAGTCTTGGTCATGGATCTAGCCCTAGTAGACTCTATGATAGATCGATTTTTTCACTCTACAACCCCATTTTTCCATGGGTTGTGTTACCCACTAAAAAATGGCTAACCCATAGGAGAACTTTTTCTCCTCCTTGGACAACCAACGAACCAAAAACCCTATTGATTTACACATGACATGATTCCATAGATCCTCCACATATTGCTTCAATCAGATTTCTTTCTCCCATTTGACATTCCTTCTTGAAGGAAGGTGGGTCATCCATCGGTAGGTACTTTAACCATTTTGTAATCATGTGCTTCTACTTAATGTTTTGGGGCATACTAGTATGAATCAAGTGGTGATATGGATGATAGATTGATCTTTGACTATATTCTTTTTCTCTCATTTCACCTGAGAGGTTAATCTTTGACTCTAGTCTAGTGGGACCTCCTCTGAGGCCTTAGGGTTATAGGAAGCACACTACTGAGGAGACTGTGATTGAAGTAGCATGCCCATGATATTCCATACTTACCACTTTCCATCTTCCCCTCTATTCTATATCCATTCTTGGGCTGGTGGTCATTTGTCATGGGGATTGACATCCTGTCATCCTCATCCTTGAGTCTGGGTCGGAAAACTTTTCATTGGAGTTTGATGTAGCTAAAAGAAAGATAAAAGCAAAAGAAGTCTACAATGAAAGGAAAAGATAAAATGCAAAACATGGTTGGGATAAAACTTAGCACTTGGGAAAACCTCTACCCCCCTCATTAACCATCGCCTAGTTCCTAAAACACATGATGCTCCATCCATAAAAAATAACCCTTGTATTGTTGCAACCTTGATGAGTGATAATGTTAATAACAATGGCATGTTCTATGGCAATTTTCTTATTAGCCCAATATCAATATCCAGTTTAGCAATCACATCAACATGATAGTAAAATGCAGATCGAACATAAACAATAACAATAGAAGACAAGCCAAGACAAGAGGACACATGATATGGCACTAGCCAGGGACAAACCCTAATGTGGGGAAACCCTTGATCAATTCTTCTTATATTTCTTCAAAAGTTCAGCAGAGAGAGAGTACAATATACAATATTAACTTGCCCAATATGTCCAGTCAAACAACAGCCACATGAAGCCCTAACCAAAAAGTCAACATTGGTCAACAAGGCAAAATTTATCCTCCAAAACAACTAAGTCAAACTTGGTCAACTCGGCCTCCAACAACTAGTCAAATTACCCCAAAAACAATCCGAAAAAGTCCAGTCAAATATGGTCAATGAAAGTCAACGCTGCAACAAACCTTTTTGCAGTGAACGCTGGTCAAATAGTGGTCAAACAACCTCGATTTCTATGCCCAGAAATGTGGCCTACCCAAACAGAGATCCCCCACACAAAACCGCAGTCAAAACATGTCAACGCAAGCCAAAACAACCTCCTTCAATTTTGGTCAACGCTAGAACAAAAAAGTACAGTCCTTCGCACATTTGGAGATCTACCTCTGAAATTCGTACCCAATCAATGAAGGAGAGAGAAGAATGAGTGTGAGATGAGATGCCAAAATGAGGAGGAGGCTCCTTGTATTTATATGCAACGTTGTGGGCTTGAGGGTGCAAATTAGATGGCTGGCCGACCTTGACAATTTGTCCATAATCAAAATAAATTCATAATTCCATTTGTACATGTTAGAATGGGATGATCTTTAGATCAATCCTACACCTCTTAGAGAGAGGAATCCAATAAAAATATTAGCTGCCTCATATGAGCTGTCCAAGGTGAAGTTTGGCCCTAGTTGCGAAATTTAACACTCCCTCTTAACTAGGGAGAACTTCACCTGCCAAACCGTCTGACAATCTGTACCATTCCTATCTCTGCTCTGCTCTGCGTAACCATGAAGAAAGAAGAAATGATCGAGAATGTATCATACCATTCTCCACTGACTCGAAGTCAGTCTCCAATAATAGAGAGTGTGTCATACCACTCTTAACTGACCCGAAGTCAGTTTCCATTGATCCTAGATCAATATCAACATCCTAGCATAGGGAGTACAGTAGTACACGATGCGTCCATTGGTAGTACTATGGTCCCTATCCTCATTTCCCTACTCATTGGCCAGATGAGAGGTACTTCCCATGAGTCCTAGACTGCATGGGTAGGATGTGCCGACAGGAGAAGGTGAACCACTCATCTTGCTCATATGCCATAGGAGAAGGTGAACCACTCATCCTATGCATATCTCAACATGGGGTATCACAGGGGAAGGTGAACCACTCACTCTGTACATCGCGCACCATTAGGGGAAGGTGAACCACCCACCCTATGGTTGCTCATCGCTTCAAGAAGTACCCGAAGCCCCCCAGAGCTCTCAGAGCTCAACATCCATCTCATTCGGGACCCTCATAAGAGGGTCTATCCACGACTCTAAGTCGTTCATGGAAGGTTAAGAATTGGACTTTCCCCAGGGGCTTTGTAAGAATATTGGCGACTTGATCATCAGTCCCAATGTGTTGGAGCCTTATTGCTCCCCGTCGTACCATATCTCGGATAAAGTGTTTCCTGATATCAATATGCTTGGAGCGGTCATGAAACACAGGCTTCTCAGAAAGACGAATCCCGCTCTGGTTGTCGCAGAAGATCACGGTGGTATCCAACACATGTCCAAAAAACTCACTAAAGAGCTTCCTCAACCAAACAACTTCACAGGAGGCCATACTAGCAGCAATGTATTCAGCCTCAGCAGTGCTCAAGGCAACTGACTTCTGCTTCCTGCTCATCCATGATATCGAAGCAAAACCTAGAGAGAAGCAACATCCAGATGTGCTTTTATGATCCACCACATTGCCAGCCCAATCTACATCAGAGTAACCATGGAGCCTCACATTCCTGGCAGTGTATCTCAGTCCATAAGTGATTGTGCCCCGAAGATATCTCAAGAGATTCTTGGCAGCAATCCAATGTATGTGATGAGGCTCGACCATAAACTAACTCAATGTATTCATTGCAAAACATATGTTTGGACGAGAGTTCACCAAGAACATTAGGGCCCCCATGAGTTGACGATACTCAGAGGGATTTTCCAAATCGAGCCCAACAACATTTCCGCATAACTTCTTGAAGTTAAGTTCCATCGGAGTAGTCACGGACTTGCAATCCACCATCCCAAATCTTTCAAGTAGCTTCACAATATATTTTCCTTGAGAAAGGAAAATCTGACTTGGCTTTTGCCATACCTCCAACCCTAGGAAGTAATGCATTAGTCGTAGGTCCTTCGTTTCAAATTCGAAAGCAACTCCCTTTTACATTGACGAATGAGAGGGTCTACACCTGTCAGAAAGGGATCGTCCACATAGAGTACCAAGATGAGATGTTTATCATTCTTAACCTTAAAGTAAAGGTTTTGATAAACTTCACTTCTTGTAAATCCTAGCTTCATTAGATAGCTATCGATCCTCTCATACCAAGCCCTAGGTGTTTGCTTCAACCCATAGAGGGCTTTCTTCAACATGCATACATGTGTCTTACAATCTCAAACCCCTCAGGTTGTTCTACATAGACTTCCTCCTTAAGTGAACCATGCAAGAAGGCTGTCTTGACATCCATCTGGTGTAAATTCCATCCTGCAAGGCAGCAAGGGCTATAATCGAACAAATGGTGGTGTAGCTGGCAATAGGTGCAAATATCTCATCATAATCTACACCTTCCTTTTGAGAGAAGCCTCAAGCAACAAATCTGGCCTTGAACTTTTCAGCACTTCCATTAGCTCCATGCTTGATCTTGTAGAGCCATTTCGAGGTGACAACGGATTTGTCCTTGGGTTTAGGGACCACATCCCAGACATCATTCTTCATAATCGACTCATACTCTTCGTTCATTGCATCCTTCCAAACTTGGTGCTTTGCAGCTTCTTCGAATGTGCAAGGCTCAGATTGAACAATGGTGCTCATTGCAGTTAAGTACCCTTGGTACCTATTCGACTTCTTGCTTTCACGAAATGCCCCCCTAGGTGCAACATGTCTCTCGGCATCTTTGAGAGTCTCCCTAAGTCACGAGGGTCTCCTTTTTGAGGAGGAGGGCTCTTGAGGGGGTGGATCAATGGGATCCATTGGTCCTTCAACATTGGGCATCGACTCATCCTGCAGTTCTCCCTGCTTTCCTGAATCTGCTTCTTTGGCCTTCCTTGGAAGAGGAAGGTTACTAATCTTCCCAAGTGCAACATCCTCATGGAAGGTGACATCATGACTTATCTCCACTTCTCTTTGACTAGGAACTTAGATTCTATATGCCTTAGAAGTTTCACTGTAGCCCACAAATGTTCTTTTCTTCCCAGAAGCTTCCAATTTGCTTCTCTTTTCTTTCGACACATGAAAATATACGGGACTAACAAAAATTCTAAAGTGAGAAACATCAGGTTTCTAACTAGTGAAAACTTCTTCGGGAGTTTTGGAGTCCAATTCTTGATAAGGGCATCTATTTTGAACATACACTGCGGTGTTTACAGCTTCGTCCCATAAGAACTTCAGAAGGCTTTGATCATGAAGCATGGCACGAGTGGCTTCTACGATAGAACGGTTCTTCCTTTCAACAACACCATTTTGCTCAGGAGTATATGCGGTTGTAGTCTCCCTCTTATGTCAACTTCTCTACAATAATTAATGAACTCATTTGATTCATATTTGGTTCCATTATTATTGGTCCTTAATATTTTGATCTTCTTCCCGGTTGATTTTCGACCAAAGCTTTGAAAGAACGGAACCATGAGAATACTTCATCCTTTTTCTTCAAGAAATATATCCAAGTCTTGCAACAGAAATCATCCATAAAGATAGCATAATATAAATATCCTCCCAATGAGTTCACGGGCATCAATACAAGATAAATCAGAATGAACCAATTGCAATATGTCGGTAGTCTTGCTATCACTTGAGGGGAATGGTCCCCTTGTATGCTTCCTTCGGCACACTCCCTGACAAACACCTTCATGTTCTACTTTAAATTCAGGCATACTTGTCACCATCTTCCTCACATCGGGTAGAGCCTTATAATGTAGATGAGCAAACCTTCGGTGCCATAATTCGGATTGAAGTGATGTGTCGCAAGACATAGCTCCCAATGGACTTCCTCCAACTTGATATAGGCTATCAACCCTGAAGCCAAGTGTAAATGCATCTTTGAAATTTTTATTCCACACATGTACCTTTCCATCGATGAATGCCACCTTGAATCCTTTGTCCTCCATCGCCGAGATAGATACCAAGTTCTTCTTTAGATTGGGTACATATAGTATTTCTTGTAGATGAATGGTGTTACCTTGATTCAATTGAAGAGTAACATTCCCAACTCCCTTCACAGGATAGGTGGCATTGTCTCCAAGGATACTTTCCAAATTTGTATCCTTTTCAATCAGATTTGAAAGAGCTTCCTTATACCTAGTGAAGTGCCTTGAGGCACCACTATCATCAACCAATTTCCCAAAGTGTCCAGAGGAGATGTACTGGAGAGGGCAGATATAAGATAAAATTCTCTTTGCTTGTTATCAACAACATCAGATTCATCATACCTAATGTTTCTTGATTTCTTGGGAGGGCGACCATTTCCTTGATGACGAGCGGGAGCATTCATTTTTCCTTGGTTGTTGAATCTGCCATTCCTTTGATTGTTATTGCCCCTGAAATTGTTGTTGTTGTGGTTGTCATCATCACGAGGTGTATCCCTTCTATTAGGACACTACCTAGCATAGTGGCCAAACTTGTTGCAAATGAAGCATCTCCCTTCCTTCCATTTTTGAAACCCGACCTTCCTTGACATTGCTTCTTAGGACCTGCATTGTTCTTTTTAGCATGAACAGGGAATGCAGTAGGATCATTCCTATTTGAAGGCATATCTAGTTCCATCATCCTTGTTTCTTCTTGAGAACATCTAGTCAACAATTCTTCAAAACTTGGAATCCTGTCGTTGTTAAGAATAGTGGTGTTGAACACGTGCCATTCACGAGGGAGTCCTCCAAGGGCAATGAGAGTAAGCTCCCTATCAACAATAGCTTCTCCAATCGAAAGAAGATCATTTTTGATCTTAGTAATCCTCATGAAGTAGGATTGAATGTCTTCATTTCTTCCCTTCTTTATATCCTTCAACTTGTTCTTGAGGAAAAGAACTTGGTTTGCATTGCTAGATTTGAACATGCCAACCAACCTGTCATATATCTCCTTTGATGTGTTCAAATCAGAGATGTAAGCAACTAAATGCTTATGAATAGAATCCCTGATGATCTTCTTTGCTTTGACTTCACCCTTCTTGTACTTTGTCTTAGCAGTAGCTGGTGCATTAGAAGGAGGTTCCGAAATCTTTCCCTGCACATAATCCATAACATCTTGCTCTTCTAAAGTCAAATCAAGAGACATTTTCCATGCATGATAATCAAACTTATCATGAAGCTTATCATCATACTTGAAGTAGGATGTGGAGGCCATTGAATCTTGTCTTGATCAGTGATTGCTCCTCTTAGTGATTGCTCTTCTCACTCTTGCTTGGGCTTTGTCTTCACCTCAGCTCTGATACCATGTTAATAACAATGGTATCTTCTATGCTTAAGAGCAATTTTACTTCAATTTTCTGATTAGCCCAATATCAATATCCATTTTAGCAATCACATCAACATGATAGTAAAATGTAGATAGAACATAAACAATAACAGTAGAAGACAAGCCAAGACAAGAGGACACAAGATATGGCACCAACTAGGGACAAACTCCAATGTGGGGAAACCCTTGATGAATTCTTCTTATAATTCTTCAAAAGTTCAGCACAGAGAGAGAGAGTACAATATACAATATTCACTTGCCCAATCAAAGTGAAATCTGTCCAGTCAAACAACAATCATAGGAAGCCCTAACCAGAAAGTCAACGTTGGTCAACAGGGAAAAATTTATCCTCCAAAACAGCTCGGTCAAACTCAGTCAACTTGGCCTCCAACAACTAGTAAAATCAACGCAAAAATAGTCTGAAAAAGTCCAGTCAAATATGGTTAATGAAAGTCAACGCTGTAGCAAACCCTTATGTAGTCAACGCTGGTCAAACAACCTCGATTTTTGTGCCCAGAAATGTAGCCTACCCAAACAGAGATCCCCCACACAGAATCGCAGTCAAAACAGGTCAACGCAAGTTAAAACAACGTCCTACAATTTTAGTCAACGCTAGTCAACGGGTGGAACATAAAAGTACAATCCTTCTTCACTCGTGTGGAGAGTTGTGTCTGAAATTTGAACCCAATCAATGAAGGAGAAAGAAAATGAGTGTGAGATGAGATGCCAAAATGAGGAGGCTTCTTGTATTTATATGCAACGTTGGGAGCTTGAGGGTGCAAATCAGATGGCTGGCCAACCTTGACAATTTGTCCATAATCAAAATAAATTCATAACTCCATTTGTACATGTCAGAATGGGATGATCTTTAGATCAATCCTACACCTTCAGAGAGAGGAATCTAATAAAAATACTAGCTGCCTCATATGAGCTGTCCAAGGTGAAGTTTGGCCCTAGTTGCCAAATTTAACAGATAAACTATTTCATCTTTAAGGGGTAATAAATGCTAAATCAACTGCAAGCTTGGGCTCCTGAGTTATGCACCCATATCAAAGCTTTATCATAAAGACATAAAACCAAAGGATTGGAAAAAGTAGGCCGAGGAAAGGGGTTACTCAGGCCTCCATGATTGCTCCCTCCTTACATCTATACACTCAGGATGATGGATCACCATTAGCTGGTCAGTTGGCTATGGAACCTAGCCCTGAAGTCATGCCCACTCCATTGCCAACATCTTCACATGCACCTATGGATTGATTGGTTAACTTGGGACCTGTCACTTCCCCTTGGTGGTTGGAAACACCTAATGGGGTTATCCATCTAGCCATCACTAACATAAGAGGGAACATTATACGAGATTTGGTCTAGTTAGATATTTGAAGGCGATCTTTGTGTGAAATATTAATTGTGCCCTTAACATTATTAAGTATGGTCCACTATCGTGCATCCATGGTTTTCTCTACTTAATGATTGTTGATTTGCACTTGATTTTGAGAAGGTTTTGTTAGGTGGTTCTCATCACATCAACAAATGGCTTCTTGAGGTGATTGACCCACCTCCTTAGTAAAACAACAAAGGATGTACTACCCATTGTAGAGAGAGATTAACTTTGATGATGCAACGTTGCCCACCTAGAGCAAAGTGTTGGGCTATTTGATGACCCCACATGATGCTTGACACCTCGAGGGACTCCCAAATGTTGAAACACTAAGCCCATGAAGCTTGGCATTGGAGATATTGATGATGTGCTTAGTGGACCCAAGCTGGTCTTGTCACTGTTTGATGGGCATCATTTGTTCTGAAGCCTAGATGATGATGGTCATCCTTGAGATGGTAAGGGAGGGATTCTACATCACCTTGGAGCCCCAACGCTTGAGTTATTGAGTGCCACATCATCCCTCTTGCTCCTTGGAGGGTGACATAGGGCACAACCTTGGACATGATGTGTGGGCATGGAGTGACTTTAGAGGCTTGCAAATGATCCTTGAGATGCATCTTGTAGTATGAAGTACTCATTAGCACTTATTTCACCTTTTGGTGCTTTATACAGCGCTTTGGAAGATGATGTCATGCTTTAGGAGCATTTATTCCCATATGCATGGGCTTTTATGGCACTTGTGTTATGTTTTTGAGCTATGAGGTTGGCTTGTAACCTCTTTCTTGTGGAAAACTTAAAAGTAAACTTGTTAGTAGGGCTTTTTATTTGAATTATTGTAAGAATGAATGGGAGAAGGCTCATATACATAGAGCATCCTTGTCATTTGTCTTATCATCATCACACATGTAATTCGACCCTCAAGCGAGTGCAACTTGACTCTTTTTTCGCTTCATTGGGCAAAATATGATATTTGTGGGCTGTGACTTGCTATTGGAAGTGATTTTTGCTTGGATACATTGTTCTGGGATTGAAAGAAGTGCTTTTGTGGAATATTGTTGTAACTTGTAAGTTTGTTGTTTATCATTGATATTTTGCATACTTTAATGTTTAAAGCAGGGTTTCACTTGTTCCATGATTGAATGCCTTTTATTGCTAAAATTTTGCTTCATAATTGTATGTAAAATTGTCTTCTTCAAAGTCTGTAAGGAAACTCTATATGTGCAGACCTCACAAGGATTTTCCTGAAACATAGAGAATGTGAATGCAGAAAGAAGAGAGCAGTTTGAAGTATGCATTGGAGAAGTCAAAATTAAATTACAAGCAAAGAAGCAAGAAGATTCTCCCAGTAAGCAAGAGAAAATCATGTTAAGTTGATTGCTTCAGTTAGAAAAGTTACCCTAGATTTTGAAGAAGCCTCATGATTAAAGAAGACCTCGTACTTTGGGAAATAAGGATTCATTGACTTCAGAGGGAGCTAGAAGTAGAAGTTGACATGAAGGATCTTTCACTACAACTTGGGACTTGAGGATACATCATTTGGGTTTGCAATGCTAATAATGAGTAGAGATAATATTGATGGTTGGTATCTGGTATGGTTTCTTGGAAGAGTATGAAGCAAAATTCTATTGCATTGTCGAGGCAAAAGATGTGGCAGTTGGTACAATTAGTTGTGAAGCAATTTGGCTCCGTAAAATGTTTGAAGGACTATTTGATGATGTGCTGGATTTGATCGTGATTCTTTACAAAGATTGTTGAGACCCTGGCTTTTCATAGAAGATGGAAGCGCTTGATGATTCAAGAGTATGGTACAGATAGGCGCTGAGAAGCTACAAACAAGATCTCCACAGATGAGCAGGTAGCTGATGTAAGGGAACTTCCAACACAAACCTGGGCTTGTAGTTATCTCCCCCAGGATTGGTAGGGAGTGAGGATGGACACCATGTTCTCCATGTGTCATGTACTATGGCTAGGACTCCGCTGCAAGTCTAGTGCATGAACAAAGATAAGGAGAATGTTGGATTAGATAAGCATCTTGGATAGACATTCTTGAGTCATGTACAATATCTAGGGTTTGAGAAGTGGATGCCTTAGAGCATCCCCCCACACTCCTTCATTTTCCTTCATTGGAATTTTTATGAAGACTCCTTTTAGCCCTTGTAGGTAAGGCGATGGTCCAAAAGTAGGTTGATCATCTTAAAACTCAACAAAAATCCTTTTAATTTTCTCTCTCATAGATGGTTAGGGCAACCACTAGGTTTTAGGAGTTGATTTGTGCATAAAGGTGTTGTTGTATTGCATAAGGGTTGCTTATAATTAGAGGTTAGGCTTTGTAAAACATATACAAGCAAAATCTAACATAGTGGATAGCCTTGCATACCTTAGAAACGCTGACGTCACCCTTTATTTTTGCTATTTATGCATATCTAAAAGCCATAACTCTGTTTGCCCTAGTTTCTTTTTGAGGCCCTTGCTCCATTCTTGTTGAAAATCATTTGGGGGCCTTTTCTTAGGATGCTATATGCCATTGCATGCCCTATTATTGAAGATCATTCAAACCCTGACTTATATCTATTATCAATCCATTTATTGGTCTAACTCTAAGTTGCATGAAACGTGGAAACTATATAGAGACAAGTCACAGCTTAGAAACCCTAAAACAGCTTCTAGAACAGCTTAGAAACCTAAAAAAATTTCTAGAACAGCTTAGAAACCCTAGAAACAGCTTTTAGAACAGCTTAGAAACCCTAGAAAAAAAAATAAAATTAAAAAACAAGTCATTTTTTTGTACGGCCTGGAAACGCGTTTCCGGCCGTACGGGCACGTTTCCATTTCGGGAAACGTGCCCGTATTTCCAGGCCGTACGGTACGCGGAAACGCGTTTCAAACGGACCCCTAGGGCACGTTTCCTGCAACTTAGGGACTCTAACTTTAGAGTGCTTGAAACTTAGCATTGAAAACCTAGGTCATTTGTGGTCTTGCCAAGCCCATTATCCGTCTTTAGATCATCAAAGACTAATCACCTTGAGCCCTAGTATTAGAATGCCCTTATAGGTGATTTAGGGAAGCTTCCCTTGTGGTTTTAATCCCACTAAAGAGCAGGAGGAAGGTTTTTGAGGTCATAATGGAAACCCTTCATCATTGTTGCCATAAGGTCTGGGTGCTCGCCAAGAGGCTTTGCACTGGGCCTGTTGGATTTTGTGGCAACATCTTTGGCGTCATTTCTGGGGAAGATGTAATATTCCTAATGGAAATATACAATGTTAAATAAAGCAAATGTAGAAGAAACACATACAAAAATTTACAGCACATTTAACAACCAGAAATCTCCATGAACTACGCTAATTTGAGCCATTTTATTAATAAATCAGAGGGTACAATGTGGTGTTGGAAAGAGTGCACTTGGGCTTGCTCAAGGCAAGCTAGCTAAGCTCAAATGAACAATAAGAAGTCCCTATGGAATCTGCTGCTGCTCTCTCCTGGCTCTGCGCTAACACTACCCAGAAAATATGTTGTTCGCTGCAAAGAACTGCTGCTAGGGCCTCCTCGGATGCTCAGAAAATTCTGAGAAATTTACCCCGGGCTCTCCACCAATAACCCACTAAAACCCATGAAGGAATTGGCCAAATGTTGACTTTAGAATTTCAGCCCTATTTTCCCCTAGCTTCTCTAGCTGCTGGTTGAGTTGGGGCCCTTGTTTGATCCCTCTAATCTGCCCAGAAAATTCTGCCAAATTAATCTTGGCCTCTCCTCAATAAACCCAAAAAAACCCAAAATGGGTTTGTCCTAGTTTTGACGCTCCAAAATTGACCCCCAAGTGCTTGGCCCATCTCCACGAGCAGATGTAACCTGTAGCAAATGCTGCGTTTGCTGCTCCGCCAAAATGCTGGAAAAGCCTCCACAGCATTTCCCTAGACTCCACTTCAAGTTTCAGCTCCTATCTCTCTTCACTCAACCTCCAAGCGTGCCTCCTACAAGAACTGCACAGTCCCTATATTGTTGCTGCCAATCCTCTCCACAAACTCGCACTCCTTGTTGTTGGTACGAACTGGTATAGGTAGGACTCTCTCCTTGGGCTGGCACTCAAAGTCCACCGAAGCAAGGGTTGAGATCTCCGCTCAGAGACACTCGTGTGCTAAACAACACTGCAGACTTGGCTTCAGCTCAAGCGTGTTATGTCAAAGACACAATTTCTGAATAGATGAATGAATGACCAAAATGAGTGCCTCTTGCTCTATTTATCAAAGAGCCTCCAAGATGCCCATGTGGGCCCAACTCGACTTCCCCCACCAACTTCGCTCCAATGAGAGCGTACTCCACATGTGGGCCGTAATTCTCCATGGGGTGGCCCCCACGCTCCACTAGAGCCGCAATATTTCCCTTCCTTCCTAATGTTTGGGCCCCCACTTAATCCCAAAATTCATGTGGGACCTCTAAACCCACATCTCCTAAGTGCAAACATGAAATAAGACAAAATTGGGCAAGATTGATATTTCCCTTAGCAATATTGCTAAGTGGGAATATCACAGTCCTCCTCGCCAAAACGTTGCTTGTCCTCAAGCAACTGTCGAACAAGCGCTCTCTCCATGCTGACCCAATTACCACTGCGAGCAATACCGGGGTCCCAATTATGCCATTGAGCCACTCCCGATCCCTGTGCTGACCTGTCATAAAGGAGTCCCAATGGCAGATTTGGGTGACCTTCCCCTGTGGGAACCCACTCTCCCCAATTCTTAGCCCAACTGCTTCACCCTGTAGCTCCCGAGTCCCAAATTAATCTCAAAGTGGGTCCATCAAGTGGATGTTACCCTGGCCTGGTCATAACTGCGACCTACTCGTTCTCTTGCAAAGTCATCCACTCCAGTAAACCTCCGCTACACACCCAATAAGGGAAATCTCCATTGCAGGTCTATCTTGCCAGGGCACCCCACCAAGGTTACCATCGACTGATGCATGCCCGAACTCCTGTCAAAATAATAGCGAGAAGGGCCTTCCTCGCCCCGTAGTGATCATCCTGATGGTCTCTGACCTGTCATCCAGAGGAGGATGCGATCCTGTCTGTGTCATCCCCATGATTCTCCTAAAACAAGGTAGTCCTCTAACCCAATGGATCCCTGGATCCCACAACCAGATTGGATGCCCATCTTTCCCAATTCCTGGTGCCTGCCATTGAGTAGTGCCAATGACTGCCAAAACCCATATGTGCCAATCATCCTGCCATACTAGCGCAGTGCCGCAAGTCATCAACGAATATCCATGGGGCAAACTACTCTCCGTGCAACTGAAACCCAATGGAAGACCTGTACGATCTTCCCATGTAGAAACTAGCACGTCCCCGAATGTGGCTAAACTGCCAAGCCTTGAGGTTGAGATCCTGTGTTGATCGCAAAAGGAAACTGCCATGCTGACGTTGTGGCTCTCTAGTCATAATTGACGGTACAACATGTTCATACTGCCCATTGCGTGCGAACTGTACCCTCCTCTCTTGAGGCCTACTGGCGAAAAATCTGTGAGAGCCAAGCTCATCCTGTTCGGGCATCTCCATGATGCTGATATCTACGCCTCTACTGCCAATCTCGACCTTGAGCAACAACATGATAAGTTTGCCTTGCCATGTAGTGGAGGTCTCAGTGATCCCCCATGTGTCAAGCCCAATGTGAACTGGATCACCCTCTGCCATGACCCTGCTCATCACCAAGGGGAGTACGGGGATCCCCCAACCATACTAGGATCTCATAACAACCACTCCTTGCGGAATGTCGTTGCGTAGCGCTGCTACCTACTAGAACCCATTTGGCCCTCATCTCTGATCCTTGTATGTATCCCTTTGGTGGAACCCTCTCTCTGTCTCAGATTTGCTGATAAACCAGGCGAAGACCTGTCTCTCTACACCACAGGATATCCCTGGCTACCGCTATATCACCTTGTACCGTCCCGTGCCTTGTCTGTGTCAAGGCACCAGTGACTCCCCACGTGTACTCAATGTGATGTAAGACACTCCTACTCCACAACGCAATCCAACACACTACGATACACCACCATACACCACCATACACCTCCATGTCCACCGATAGTTAACTGCTCAATGCTAGATGCTCCCACACATCCTTGGATGTGATGGCCTAGAGTTGTGTCTTTGAGTGTCGTGCCACACCTGATCGGTATCATCACCTCCACCATCACATCACTATATCTGCCGATGAATGGACCTTCTCTCCAAATCCCCCCTGAGTTATTCGAGAAGTGACTCTCACTATGTGTCAGCAGTGATGCCACCACTTCTTTGCTCCTCTGCGTCCTCTGTGCTCCATACAAGGTACCGTCTGGTGCCTTGCCAATGCCACCTCCTCCGGCAAACTCCTGCCAGAGTATGCTGATCACCCAGTGATCCCGTTTACAGACGTCATACCATGACAACTAAAGGAGTCTGTCCATAAACTGGTTGGCCACTGGTGTTGACCAAGACTCCCCTAGCGAATGTGCACACTCAACTGCTAGGTCAATTGTACCATTGAGGTTGTAGTCAACCGACATACCTGGGAAATGATAGATAGTCCCACCCGGATCCCAATGCCAGTCTGGGCTTTTGGTATCACTAGTGCCTGGAAGCTCTTGTTGAGCTACACCCGGGTCCACCACCCTCTCCATAGCCCACTCCACAGGGTACCAACTCAAAATCTTTTGCCTTCCAACCTCAAGGATGGATCGAATGCACGAACTCCCGCACATAGAACAACCCCGACATGTAGATGTTGCACCTTGTGCAACTCTGGTCGTCTCATCCCGTTACCCAAGTCAACACACAAGTTTTGACTAGGTAGCTCCGTCTCCCTCTCTCCAATGGGAAAAGGTGACCCAATAGTGCTGCTAACATAGTCATCCCCTCTGGTATGTCTAGACAACTCCGCCTTTCTCAATCCAATGCGTAGGGGTGGGTTGATAACGCTGTAGATCTTGTCAGTGCACCTTTGAAGTAAACTGTGCTGGAATCCCAACGTGTGGTCTCTATGCTGCCCCTCATCAATGGATAGCCCAAAGGATGGTTGCACATCCTCCTCCATCATGATCCCCAGTGCTTGGAAGCTCTTGCTGAGCTACACCAGGGTCCACCACCCTCTCCATAGCCCACTCCACAAGGTACGAACTCATAATCTCTTGCCATCCAACCTCAAGGATGGATCGTCTCTCAACTCTCGAACAAGTTGTATGGCTTATTATCATATTAATTCAATGAAATGTTATTTGAATGTCTGCATGGACTCTCGCACATAGAACAACCTCGACATGCAGATGTTGCACCTTGTGCAACTCTGGTCGTCTCATCTCGTTACCCAAGTCAACACACGAGATTTGACTAGGTAGCTCCGTCTCCCTCTCTCCAATGGGAAAAGGTGACCCAATAGTGCTGCTAACCTGGTCATCCCCTCTGGTATGTCTAGACAACTCTGCCTCTCTCAATCCAATGCATAGGGTGGGTTGATAACACTGTAGATCTTGTCAGTGCGCCTCTGAAGCAAACTGTGTTGGAATCCCAACGTGTGGTCTCTATGTTACCCCTCATCAATGGCTAGCCCAAAGGATGGTTGCACATCCTCCTCCATCATGGGCTTGACATGAGCCTCCAACTGCTCCTCCATAGACAACCCAACATGCAAGACATGCTCATCAGTCAGCTGTAGGTGGTTGTCGTTCTGAAGCTCTGTCATAGACCGGGATGCCTCATCAATGGATACCTCATCAATGGATGTGTGCTCAACTGCCTCCTCCAATCTGTCTACTGGGGCTACCAAAGGAAACTCCAACAGGGGTGACTCCTACATCACACTAGGTGTATCCTCGTGCTCCTCCTGCGTGCCATTAGCCTCATGCTCAACCGACTGGAACATATCTAGGTGAACTCCCTCCTCCAGGGGTATGTTCTCTCTCATCTCGTCACTACCTCCGCCTCCCATCTTTGTCTCTACAGTATTGCTACTAGCGTTTCGTTCAACAATCATGCTCCTCTTATTTCCTTCATTTACGGGTCCACAACTACTGTTTCTTCCTGTTGCCTTTGCTGACAACCACTCTTCGAGAAGCCCCACTAGTCTCTCGATGCTTCTAGTAACATTTTCAAATTCCTCCTGCTAAGACATTTTTGGGCATAAGCTCAATCTGGAGAATAATATGGGACTAGTGTTTTAGCCTCTGGAATTCTAATCCACAATAGCACTTGAGCATTGTGTTGACTTAGACCCACAGTTGGCCAAAATTATGCTTTGATACCATTGTAATATTCCTAATGGAAATATGCAATGTTAAACAAAGCAAATATAACAGAAACACATACAAAAATTTAGAGCACATTTAACTACTAGAAATCTCCATGAATTGTGCTAATCTGAGCCATTTTATTAATAAATCAGAGGGTACAATGTGGTGCTGGAAAGAGTGCACCTAGGCTTGCTCAAGGCAAGCTAGCTAAGCCCAAATGAACAATAAGAAATCCCTCTGGAATCTGCTACTGCTCTCTCTTGGCGCTGCGCTGAAACTACGCAAATTAATCTTGGCCTCTCCTCAATAAACCCAGAAAAACCCAGAAAGGGTTTGTCCTAGTTTTGATGCTCCAAAATTGACCCCCAAGTGCTTGGCCCTCCTCCACAAGCAGAAGATGTAACCTGTAGCAAATGATGCGTTTATTGCTCCTCCAAAACGCTGGAAAAGCCTCCACAACACTTCCCCAGACTCCACCTCAAGTTTCATTCCCTAACTCCCTTCACTCCTCAACCTCCAAGCGTGCCTCCTCCAAGAACTGCGCAATCCTCTCCACAAACTCGCACTCCCTACTGGTACGAACTGGTAGAGGTAGGACTCCCTCGGGCTGGCAATCAAAGTCCACCAAAGCAAGGGTTGAGATCTCCACTCGAAGACACTCGTGTGCTAAACAACACTGCAGAATTGGCTTAAGCTCAAGCGTGCTATGTCAAAGACACAATTTATGAATAGATGAATGAATGACCAAAATGAGTGCCTCTTGCTCTATTTATCAAAGAGCCTCCAAGATGCCCATGTGGGCCCAACTCGACTTTCCCCCACCAACTTCGCTCCAATGAGAGCATACTCCACATGTGGGCTATAATTCTCCATGGGGTGCCCCCCACGCTCCACTAGAGCCGCAATATTTCCCTTCCTTCCTAATGTTTGGGCCCCCACTTAATCCCAAATTCATGTGGGACCTCTAAACCCACATCTCCTAAGTGCAAACATGAAATAAGACAAAATTGGGCAAGATTGATATTTCCCTTATCAATATTGCTATGCGGGAATATCACAGGTTGAGTCAACCTTCTTGTAGTCCAAAGTTTAAGCTTCAATAAATTTTTGATAAGAGTATCCTAAAGCCTACAATATAGATTCTCGTCTAGCAACTCCAAACTCTGAATCCCCTTCCATTTCCCCTGGTGGTTCATTTGACGAAACCATAGCTCCAAGAAAGAGAAGATATAATTGTAAGACTACTACCTCCTCAACTTCCCCTATAATTTTCCCTTTCCCCATAGTTAGGAACCCCTTTAGTAGTTCCTCCATCTTAAACACAGTGGCTAGACTGTTGCTTAGTGCTGCATTCAAACACTTGGATGTGAGCGGGTTTCCTGATGCTCCACATAAGTTGCCTGATAAATATGAGTAATGGCTGCCCAAATTTAATGTGAGTGATCAATCACAGCTAAAAAACACATACATGAATTCTGTTGGGTTATATAGGTGGAAGACTAATAGAAGACGACAATACCATCATGATATTTTTTGCCTTGTCCTTGGAAGGAAGTGCTAGGGACTGGTATCTAGATTTGCTTGAATGGAGCCTTAAGAATTGGGACCAACTCCATGAAGCATTCAACAAGAGATGGGCCACTGTTAAGGAACGCATGCAACTCTTGTCTAAGTTTTAGGGAGCTAAGAAAACTGAAAATGAGAGTGTTAAGGAGTTCAGGCAACAATTTGTAAGTTGCTTAAAGAAGTTCCTCTTTTATACAAACCTATGGATCAAATAATCCTTGACCCATATATAGAGGCTTCCCCTAGACACATGTCCTATGAATTAAAGGAGAAGAATCCTCAAACCCTAACTAAAGCTAAAACCTTTGCTGTTACTATTGAGTGTAATTTGAGCACCTCCAAGATTTGATATGCTCTCATATCCTAGGGCTAAGGTTGAAGTCAAGTCAAAGCCAAGTACCCAAGTTAACCCCACTTTGTAGGCCTCTGCTCAAAAGTTTGATAAAGTCACAAGTGGGCTGATACAAGGGTAGATGACTATGATGAACAAGCTATCTATCTTGGAGAGGTGGAGATGATCTCGTTAGAACTATCCTCCTAAACCCCAATTTAACAATGATAGGGCTCCTAAGAGAAATTCCTATAATGACAAGAATCCTTCACAACAGAATGTGCGTAACACACTTTCTCTTGCCGCTATTTGGCCAAGAGGGATTTCCTTGGTGTCAAATGTGCAAAGAATTTCATAGTCAAGAGTAGTGTCCCTATATACATGTTGAAAAAGAGGATAGCCTTGAGCACCTGGATTTCATTAATGATCTCGCTCCTTTCACTACTTCTCTTAATCAATCCTTATCCCTTTCCTAGCAATAACACAAAGAGTCCATTGAAGAACCTAGTAAAGAGCGTGATGAAGGGGTAGATTCAAAGGGTCGCATTGTACCAAAAGGAATAGTGAGCCAAATCACCTTCAAGCAAGTAGTAGTAATCACATTATTCTTCAAAATAGTGTCATGCTACCTTTACCCCTTAAGACTTCTCCCTAAGCCCAACACATCTAATCCTAACAATAGAATATCTTTGGATGTGGACTTAAGAAGTGTCTTGTCAAAGGTAAATGTGGTTGTACCAATCTTGGAACTTGCGAAACTTCAACCCTAAAGAGGTCAAGTTAAGAAGATTCTCGACTTTGAAAGAGTCTGAGGACCCTCCTATTATATTACAAAACATGTATAATGATTAAAGAAGTGGAGGGCATGCACCATTCTTATTGTCTTTAGTCATCAATAGCCTCATATTGCATAATTGTATGCTTGACTCAGGTGCCTTAACAAATGTTATGCCTTAAAGAGTCACGAATCAATTAGAAATGCATTTTACTAGGCCATATAGGTATGTGTGTGGTTTTGATTCAAAGTCTATTCTTGTGCATGGTTTGATGAAAGGATGTCAAGATCTCCTTGGCAACTAATAAAGATATTTCTATGCTCATGGATATAATAGTCATTGATGTTCTAGATGTATGGGGCATGCTCTTGTCAAGAAAGTGGTCAACCTCTATAGGTGGAAAATTACAAATGGATTTATCATATGCTACAATACCCACCATTGATGGGAAACCATTTGTTTTATATAGAGAGACACACATGTCTAAGCATGTTGAGGACAATGATCCTTTCCCATTTCCCAAACATCTTGGCAAGACCTAGCATGACATACCTCCTTTAAACCTAAGTCACCAGGTTCGTGTTCGAATTCGAGTTCGGCGACCATGAAATTTGAATAAAGTTCGGCAACTAAAATTTTGTCAACAAAGTTCGACATAGAGAAATTCAGAAAAAAATGTATCTATATATATATATATATTTAAAATCAATTTAAAGTCAAATTCAAATAAATTTTTGGCTTAGCAAGAGAACAGAGGCTAGAAAAGTTGAGCATTTTCAAAAGGATTGTTGGCATAACAGTTTAGAATTTTCATATGACAGTGATGTAGTATAATAGTATTCTTCTTATGAAATCATAAAACAACTAAATTGAACAATGACTTAGCTTGTATCAACTTCTTCAATACTGCCAAATGGTACATCTGGATAAAATTAGAAATAGATTCCCTTTGCTTTACCGTTTTCTGTACATATGAGTTATGCATATAGAAGTGTATCTTAATTAAAAATAAAGAGCCACAACTTCTTAAGGTCCGCCACTTTTCAAAAATCATGTAACATTGGGGCTTACAATTTGGTTCCACCTTATCCAGTAATAATAAACCAGGAGAAACGCGTTAAATGTTTTGGAACATAAAAATAGGTCCACAATGTGTCCAAATTTCTCAACTATTACTTTCACTTAATTGATTTAATATTTTTTTTAATAAACGTGAAGTTACTAAGGTGGATAGGAACCGGCCGTGTATTTGGTCAATGTAGGGTATGAAAAATAAAATATTTTTAAACTCAAACGGCATACCATCCCGTGTGTTTATTATCAAGAAAAAGAGTTTACAGTGAAATTGAGTTTATAAATACGTGAGAGAAGTAAGGACCGTCGCCTCAACCGCCGGCAACTGTCACAGAAATGTAAAACATATTAAATATTGAAATTAAACCCGCCATCTAAATCATATGCCACGTTGAGGGACACGTCATCTTATTTCAAACGTAACGTTGAGACAATGAAACCCTCCGGCGAAGTTGCGATTAGCGAACAATGAAACCCGGCAAACAATGAAACCCGCAGACTGTTCATTTGGTAAAACGCGCGTAAAAAACGAACTTCAACGAATTTTTTTCAACCCTAAACGAATTTTTTCGAACCGCAAACGAACTTCAACGATTTTATTCGCCAAAAAATTCGAATTCGTCATTAAGTTCGAGTTCGCCATAAAATTCGGCGAACTCGAACGATTAAATTCGTTTTCCTTTCAAATTCGGCGAATTTCGAACTTCAACGATTTTGTTCGCCGAATCTGGTGACTTAGCTTTGAACTTGTAAGTGGAGTGGGAACACTTTGAACCAAAGATGCTTGAAAAACCTAAACTGGTTGAGGAAGTAACAATAATTGTTTGTCAAGTCAGAACAATGCTTACTTACAAAAGTAAAAGGCAGACACACCAAAACACCAAAAAGAAGTAAGTGGTTTAGAAACAAGGAAAATATTTCCAAGTTGGTGATCTTGTACTTGTTGATGATAACCCTTACCCTTTTAAGGTCCACGACAAAGTAGGGGTAGGTTAATTTCACACAACCAACCTTGATGATGAGCCCTTATCATCCCCTCTAGAAGGAGGCAAGCGCCTCCCATTGTTTAGTGGAACCTGATACATTTGTGTTTAGAAAGTTGCATTGCATTTGTGTTTTGCATTATTGTGTGTGCATCCTACTTTTGTCATTATTCATCCTGATGTGTTTGCTTGCTAGTTAGATGCGTTATTAACTAATGTTTTAATTTTAATGTAATTTTATCCTATTTCCTAAGGGTGACGATCAATACCCTGCTCAGTTGCTATCAACAAGTTTCTTTAAGCATACAGGTAACATGTCTACGCAGAAGACAAGCCAAGACAAGAGGATACAAGATGTGGCGCTAGCCAGGGACAAACCCCAAGTGCTGCACCTCATCATCATGCTGCACCCATCATCACTATGCTGCATTTCATCATGCTTCACTAATCATGACTGTACCCATCACTGTACTGCATCTCCTCATGCTGCACTATGCTGAGCTCTTCATTGCACTATGCTGCACCCAAATGCATGTTGCAATACCTCATCATCCTGGTGATGCAATACATTCTTGTTGTTGCTATATGTCCATCATTACCATGCTGTCCCATTGCTGCACCAATGTCCAGCAACACTGATCTACACCATGCTGCACTATCACTACTACTGTGTGCACTATGCTGCACTGTACATCATGCTATGCATTGCTGCTCCTATGTGCACTATGCTGCACTGTACAACATGTACTCATTGCTGCTCCTATGTGCACTATGCTGCACTGTAAGAGTACAACTGCTGTTATGACTGTGTTCTGGTTAGGGCATCATTGTGGCCCATGTCAGCCCTAAAACATACCCACACAGTCCCTTAAACAGCTGCGGCTTCCTCCACAAGTATCCTCTGCCTCCATGCTGTTGATCTGAGCACTTTAATACCCTCAAACAGTCCTACGTATGCCCTGATTTGGGGTGTTAAGGCCTGCGGTTTACGACAGTGACTTGCTGTCACCTACAACCAACCAAAACAAAGTTTCCTTGCCTCCTATTGCTGCCCAACGGACATGTGTCTAGCCCTCTCTCACTCGGCCTCCATGCAAGAGTATTTTGTCAATGCCAAGAAGGCTCCACGCTGCCTCCTCTTCCAAGCTGAAGTTGCCCTAGTCCTGCGACCCAAAACAGAATGCCCTTGCTCCTTAGACTGAGTTTTTATAATCCTCCAAGGAGCTCTTGCGTTGCACTATAGGATTAGGGCTGTCTTCTTCACAATATGACAACATCCTCCTTGACAGCATATAGGATTAGGGCTGACTGCGTCTTCCTTGATTTAGGTCATGCGTAGTGCTGCTAGGGCTTCATCTAGGACTGCGTTTAGAGCATCCTCTAGGACAATGTTTATCCCTTAGAGATTCTTCTTTCCACTAAAACCCAAAACAAGTGGAGAAGAAGAAATATCAAGAGACAAATGACTTGCAAGGCACTTGTATTTATACCAAAACGTGGAGCACAAGTGGGGGCAGTGTAGTTGTTGGCCAACCTTGACGAATTGTCCCATAACACAAATAAATTCATATCTCCATGAATACTTATCGGAATCAGATGATCTTTAGATCAAACCTACACCTCTCAATGAGAGGAGTCCAAGAAAAATATCAGCTACCATAAATAAGATGACCCACATGGAGTTTGGCCCTAGTTGCCAATTTTAACACTCCCTCTCAACTAGGGAGAACTCCATCCACTAATCCATCTGCCAGACTGTACTATCTCTGCCATCAATGCCTTGCACTGCTCTGCTGAACTATGAAGAAGAAGAATTGATCGAGAATGTCTCATACCATTCTCTACTGACCCGAAGTCAGTCCCATATGAAGAGAGTGTGTCATATCACTCTTACTGATCCCAGATCAGTTCCAAAAGAGAGTGAGTTATATCACTCTTACTGACCCAAAGTCAGTTTCATTGATCCCAGATCAATATCAAAAGAGAGTGTCTCAAACCACTCATATTGACCTGAAGTCAGTTTTATTGATCTCAGATCAATATCAAGAGAGAGTGTCTCAAACCACTCATACTGACCCGAAGTTAGTTTCATTGATCCCAGATCAATATCAAGAGAGAGTGTCTCAAACCACTCATACTGACCCGAAGTCAGTTTCATTGATCCCAGATTAATATCAAGAGAGAGTGTCTCAAACCACTCATATTGATCCCAGATCAGTTCCAAGAGAGAGTGAGCTATATCACTCTTATTGACCCGAAGTCAGTGCCATTTGATCCCAGATCAATGTCGGTCATCCCCAGCATAGGGAGTACGGTAGATACACGATGCGTCCATTGTTACTACTATGGTCCCTATCTTCATTGCCCTGCTCTTTGGCCAAATGAGAGGTACTTCCCATGAGTCCCAGACTGCATGGGTAGGATGCCTCGGCAGGAGAACCACGGGGTATCACAGGGGAAGGCTGAACCATTCACCCTGTACACAACGCACCACTAGAGGAGTGTGAGTCGCCCTATGGTCGCTTGTTGCTCCAAGAAGTACCCCAAGCCCCCCGGAGCTCCCAGAGCTCAATGCATGCATCATACATGACCCTCATAAGAGGGTATCTCAATGACTCCAAGTTGTTCTGGAAAGTCACAAATTTGACCTTTCCTCGGGGCTTCGACAGAATGTCTGCGACCTGCACATCAGTCCCAATGCGATGGAGCCTTCTTGCTCATCGATGTACCATATCACAGATAAAGTGGTACCTGATGTCTATATGCTTGGAGCGATTATAACACACGAGATTCCTCAATAGTCGAATCCCCCTCTGGTTGTCACAGAAGATCATGGTGGTATCCATCATGTGTCAAACAGCTCACTGAAGAGCTTCCTCAACCATGCAGCTTCACACGAGGTCATACTCGTAGCTATGTATTTGGTCAGCAATGCTTAAAGCAACTGACTTTTGCTTCCTGCTCATCCAGGATATCGAAGCAGAACCAAAAGAGAACCAACACTCAGAAGTGCTCTTGCAATCCTCCACACTGCTTGCGCAGTCAGCGTTTGAATGATCATGCAGCTTCACATTTCCGACAGTGTATCTCAATCGATTGTGCCTTGAAGATATCTCAGAAGATTCTTGGCACCAATCCGGTGAGGCTCAACCACATATGAGTTCAACATGCTAACTGCAAAACATATATCTGGACGGAAGTTCACCAAGAACATCAATGCTAGAATGAGTTTATGAAACTCAGAGGCATTTCCCAAATCAGGTCCGGTATCCCTACCACATCCTCTGAAAGTTAAGCTCCATCGAGGTAGTTACGGGCTTTTAGTTCACCATTCCAAATCCGGAATCCAACTCCCCCTTACTTTTGCAAATGAGAGGGTCTGCCGCTGTCAGAAAGAGGTCGTCCTCAGAAGGTGCCAACATTAGAGGTCTATCATCCACAACCTTCAAGCAATGGTTTTGGATCGGCTTCACTCCTAGTGAATCTTAGCTTCATCAGACAGCTACCAATCCTCTCATATCAAGCCCAGGGTGTTTTGCTTCAAGCCATAGAGGGCTTTCTTCCACCTGCATAGATGAGATTCCCGATCATGAATCTCAAACCCCTCGGGTTGTTCCAAACCTGTGGACCTGTTACATGAGGGTAATGGTCCCCTTATAAGATTTTCCTTCGGTACATCTCGAACATGTACCTTCATGCTCTTCTTGAATTCAGGTATCTTGTCATCATCTGACTCACATCGGGTGGTGCCCCATAATAAGCAGACCTTCGATGCTATAGACGAGATGTATCCACTGACATGGTCCCCAACGGACTTCCTGCAACTTGATACAAATTGCCAACCCTGAACCCATGAGTAAAGCATCTTTGAAAATTCTATTTTCAAACATGTACCTTTCCATCGATGAATGCCACCCTGAAACCTTTGATTTCCATTGCCGAAATGGACACCAGGTTCTTGCGATCAGGTACATAAAAGAGATTCTTGTAAATGAATCGAATTACCCTTATTCAATTGAGGGGTAACATTCCCTACACCCTTTCTGGGATAGGTGGCATTGACTCCGAGTATAATTCCACGATTGTTTCCATCTCTACCAATTTAGAGAGAGCACCCTTCTATCTGATGAAGTGCCTTGAAGCACTACAATCAATAAGCCAGATTCCCAAAGAGTTTGGAGGAGAGGGCCAATATAAGGTAATGCTTCTTTATCTAATCAGAAACAACATTTGATTCTTCATACCTGGGGTTCCTTGCTTTCTTTGAAGAGTCGGCTATTTCCTTGATGACCTGCGTTACCTGTCATTCCTCAGATCATTGAAGATGTCCCTGGAATGATTATTGTTATCATCATCAACTGACGTGTCCCTACCATTCGGACACTCCTTCGCATAATGGCTGAACTTATTACAAACAAGACATCTGCCTTTCCTTCCACCCTTAGATCCGGACTTCCCATTGAAGAGATCTTTAGGTAGGCCTTCAAAAGCTTCCGCTGCGCCATTCTGATAATATTCTCTGCTTTGACTTCACCCTTGGTGAATTTGAAGAGGGATGAGGAACCCATTGAGCCTTTTGTCCTTTCCCAACTGTCTTCGGTGATTGCTCTTTCACTCTTGGTTGGGCTTTGTCTTCACCTCAGCGCTGATACCATGTTAAGTTTAGGTATGTTCTATGCTTAGAGCAATTTATTTCAATTTTCACAGTTAGCTCAATATCTTTTCCAGATTAGCAATCACATTAGCATAATAGTAAATTGCAGATAGAACATAAACATAAATCGCAGAAGACAAGCCAAGACAAGAGGACACAAGATGTGGCGCTAGCCAGGGACAAACCCCAATGTGGGGAAACCCTTGATCAATTCTTCTTATATGTTCTTCAATAGTTCAGCAGAGAGAGATAGTACATATACAACAGAAGTCAACACTTTGACTTATTTAAATAGGAGCATAGATCATCTCTAAGAAGATGATACATGAGGTAGCTGAACTCAGTTGAAGACACGCTGCTTCAACTGATTCTCCAAGGTGACTCCATCACCATGCTGCACCTATCATTGTGCTGCACCTCATCATCATGCTGCACCCATCATCACTATGCTGCATTTCATCATGCTTCACTAATCATGACTGTACCCATCACTGTACTGCATCTCATGCTGCACTATGCTGAGCTCCTCATTGCACTATGCTGCACCCAAATGCATGTTGCAATACCTCATCATCCTGGTGATGCAATACATTTTTGCTGCTGCTATATGTCCATCATTACCATACGGTCCCATTGCTGCACCAATGTCCAGCAACACTGATCTACACCATGCTGCACTATCACTACTACTGTGTGCACTATGCTGCACTCTACATCATGCTATGCATTGCTGCTCCTATGTGCACTATGCGGCACTGTACAACATTATTCATTGCTACTCCTATGTGCACTATGCTGCACTGTAAGAGTACAACTGCTGTTATGACTGTGTTCTGGTTAGGGCATCACTGTGGCCCACTTCAGTCCTAAAACATACCCACATAGTCCCTTAAACAGCTGCGGCTTCCTCCACAAGTATCCTCTGCCTCCACGCTGCTGATCTGAGCACTTTAATACCCTCAAACAGTCCTACGCATGCCCTGATTTGGGGTGTTAAGGCCTGCGGCTTACCACAGTGACTTGCTGTCACCTACAGCCAACCAAAACAAAGTTTCCTTGCCTCCTATTGCTGCCCAACAGACATGTGTCTAGCCCTCTCTCACTCGGCCTCCATGCAAGAGTATTTTGCCCTTCAACCAATGCCTAGAAGGCTCCACGCTGCCTCCTCTTCCAAGCTGAAGTTGCCCTAGTCCTGCGACCCAAAACAGAATGCCCTTGCTCCCTAGACCGAGTTTCTATAATCCTCCAAGGAGCTCTTGCGTTGCACTATAGGATTAGGGCTGTCTTCTTCACAATATGACAACGTCTTCCTTGACAGCGTATAGGATTAGGGCTGACTGCGTCTTCCTTGATTTAGGTCATGCGTAGAGCTGCTAGGGCTTCATCTAGGACTGCGTTTAGAGCATCCTCTAGGACAGTGTTTATCCCTTAGAGATTCTTCTTTCCACTAAAACCCAAAACAAGTGGAGAAGAAGAAATCTCAAGAGAGTTGTGTGTACAAATGACTTGCAAGGCACTTGTATTTATACCAAAACGTGGAGCACAAGTGGGGGCAGTTTAGTTGCTGGCCAACCTTGACGAATTGTCCCATAACACAAATAAATTCATATCTCCATGAATACTTATTGGAATCGGATGATCTTTAGATCAATCCTACTACACCTCTCAATGAGAGGAGTCCAAGAAAAATATCAGCTGACATAAATAAGATGACCCACATGGAGCTTGGCCCTAGTTGCCAATTTTAACAAAGGGTAAGAGCAATGTCGTTGAGGTGATAGTGGCAACCCTTCGTCATTATTGCCATAAGGTCTAGCCCCTCGCTCGGTGAGGCTCTGCACCGGGCCTGCTAGATTTTGCAGCAATAGGTTGTATGAAACTGTCAGCTCCCTCTTGATTCTTGCCTGCTTTCAGAAATCCTTGAAATGGTTGGAGGTATGCTCACCCCCATTACCTGATCTCAAAATCTTGACCTTCTTTATTGTCTGGTCTTCAACAAGAGCTTTGAACTCTTGAAACCTGCTGAAGATCTCATCCTTTGTCTTCAAGAAATAAACTCATGTTTTGCGAGAGAAATCATGAGTAAAAGAAATATAATACATCTCCCCCAAAATTGATGCTATTGACATCGATCCCAAACATCCAAATGAATTGGGTTTAGAATCTCCTTAGACCTATGCTCATTGCTTGGGAAAAGTAGCCTTGGCATGCTTGCCAAGTGCACATCCTTTGCATACTACAAACACATAAATGAATTGGGTCTAGAATCTCCTTAGACCTATATGCTCACTGGCTGGGAAATTAACCTTGGCATGCTTACCAAGTGCACATCCTTTGTGTACTATCTATTGCTCAATGCTGAATTTTGGAAGACTTGGACTATCTCCTTCATAATAGGTAACACCCTATAATACAGGTACCCCATCCTCATGTGCCATAACTCACAGAAGCTATACTGCTGTGAACCAGGGCTCGAATAGGTTCACCTTGTAAGCTGTACAAATTGCTTTCTCTAGCCCCAATCACTTGTGCTGCTTTCGGCCTAGATTCTTTCGACCTGATAATGACTTGTATTTTCTTGAACTCTACTACAAAGCCCTTATCTTCCGTGATCGAAATAGAAAACAATTTTTTTTAGACTTGGAACAAACAAAACATCATCAAATTCTAAAGAGTTACTTGGCTCAAGCTGGAAGGGAATAGTGCCAACTCCTACTACTGAATACTTGGCATCATCAGCACGCTCAACTTGTACTCCTGGGTCCTGCTTTGTTAAACTAGAAAACAAATTCTGCGTTGATGTCATATGATGAGATGCTCCACTGTCCACATACCATAGATTCGTTGGAATTGTTCTGGTAGAAAGGGAAGATACTATTGAGAAGTCTTCCTCAAACTTGGCATCAAACTCGTTCATCTGAGTCTCTATAAAGGCTGCTACTTGCTTTCGCTGTTGCTTCCCTTTACCCTTCTTCTCTGGTCACTGTAATGCATAATGTCCAACCTTATGACAAATAAGGCACTTGATTTTACTAATGTCCTTTTGTGGCTACATGGCTGACTTATCACTTTTTCCCTTTCATTTATTGGAGCCTTTTCCTTTGCCCTGCTTTGTGTGATTGATTAGGACTGGGTTCTTATCACCACCATTCTTGCTGGCCTTTGATTGCATTCAAGTTTCCTCATGGATACAATCATATCAAAGCCTTTCAAAGTTAGGAGGATTTTCATGAGCACATATACCTTTGATAAATGTTCCATGCGATGTTGGGAATTCATTTAGTGCCATATTCACCAACTCTACATCTGCAACCTTTTGTCCAACTGCTGCAAGTTGATCACGGATCTGTGTGATCTTCATTAGGTAATTGGTAATGCTGTCAGACCTTTTCATGTCTATGGATCTGAGTTTGTTTTGCAATGTCATATTTTTATTAATGTTCTCGCTTTGGTAGAGGCTAACCAGGGTATCAAACTTCTTGTTCGCTGTTCTCTTCTTGGATAGTGAGAAATTAAGTGATCTTTCATAATGTCCGAGATCATCTGCTTGGCCTTCACTTCCTTTTTTTTTGGTCTGTCAATTGCTGTGGATTTGTTGGTGGAGGCACAACACCTTTGACAATATCCCAAAAATCACTTTCTTCCAATAGCAATGTTGCCCTGACTTTCTAGGGAAAAAATTTGGAGACACCATCCAATCTTTCCAAAAATCTGAGGTTAATTGCCTCCATATCTGAGATCAAATGCAGAAACTTCCCAGATCTGAAAATAAAACAAAAAAAAATCTGTCCTGTAAGACTGCTTAGTCCTTCAAGCAACAGTAATGAAACCCTCTAACTGCTGGTCCTTGTTTCCAGCAGTTGATCTACTACTATAAATCCTTGAGAATCTCAATTGGAGACTATGCTCCAATACGATGTAAATTTCCCAAACCCTAAGTGATTGCTGTCCTATGTTTCTTATTTAAATAAATCAAAATTTGAATTTATTCAATAATAGAATTTAATTTCTGAACATGCAATAGTCACACATATAGTTGAAAACAAATAGCGGAAGCCAAACAATAATTTATCAGGTACACATGAATTTCTGTCCTTCAAATCAGTGTTATCATTAATGATCAAAACTTACAAGACACCTTGAAACTGAGGTTTTCAGCCTGCTGAAAGAGAAAACTGCTGAAACATATATGAGAAACTGTGGTACAGTCTTGCCCATATGACTGTACAGATCCATATGGAACAATATAAAATTGTACATAATAGTCTGTACGATTGTATGGATTTTGCTGCAGATTTGATCTTGGCCTGCTAAACTGCCTGTCGATCGATCTTTCAACTTTACATTGCTTCTTCCTCTTCCTTCGCTGAGTTTCTTCACCTTCTGAGCAATCTGTCTTTTGTGAAGAATGAATGTATCTTTACCCTCTACTTTGCCCTACCTTATTCTTGAGTTGAATACCAAAACCCCTAATCTTGTGATGAGATCAATGGTTGAGATTTAATGTAAATCGCTAGTGTATTTAAAATACACTTTATTAGATTCAAATAACTCAATAAAAGATTTTCACTAAATATAGTGAATTTACAAAAATAGATTTGACTCTAACAACTTTCCACACATCTGACACTAAACTTGTGTATAAGTTCCTGTTCGAACTATAAATATTGACAACGCACATCACAACTGGTTGGGTATTAGTGCATTTAGCATCCTTTGGTTTCCTTGTTTTATTTTTGTTGGTGCATTGACTAACAGAGATCGGCTTTGTGTAATGAAGGTTCTCAACACGAGGGTGAGCTCAAGTTTGAGCTCTATTGTTGGGTGGAAAGAGTACATACAATATGTTGGGTGAACATATTGTGAGGATCTCTAACATTACCCTTTACTTATTATTAGTCGTCGTATTGCGAGGATCTCTAATGTTACCCTTTACTTATTATTAGTCGTACTATGATTGATATGTTTTTTTTGTTACCATTAACATGTTGATATGACTTCTGCATCTTTGACTATTTTCTTTAGTAGCTTACCTAGATGTTGTTTTGAAAGATGACCTTGTGTTTGGAAATTAGCTTGTGATGTATAACCTCTTTAACAGATTAAACTCACAGACAGAATAGCCTGTGTCTTTTGCTAGCAGGATCTGCACACCTTTCAAGACTAATCTAGGAGTGGTATAAAGATTGTTCAGCTATCACATTGGGTTTACAATATTCTTTAGTTTTCTATTTTACATGCATTAAGCCTTGCATTGTAGCTCCGGGATTTTTGTATGGTACATTAATGTAAGATCTGATGCCAAAGTAACCAATGGTTTGATATAACCATATTGATCAATATGCTTCAAATATAAATTGTTTTGATAAGAAGGTGGACAAATCAGAATTTGGAAGTCAGTTTCGCATTCCTTTTTTTTTTCTCCTTTTCATCCTCATTTGTTTATTCATACATGGTGATGGGTTAAAATTTAGGATTAGTTTTAGAAGTTTAGAATTACACCGAGCCAGCTCTCGAGAAAATATATGAAAGCTTAAGTGCATGGTACAACCCTGAAACTTATATGAAATGCCACAAAGAACCCACAACGAGGAGTAATTTTATAAAAGCTTGTTATGAATTTTAAGCTCCTTAATGAATCTCTTGCAGAAGACTCTGTAGGTACATTAGAGTGATATGCACCTGAACCTACATGAATGTACCGTAAACAAATAGAGTCCTTGGGGTTGTGAGTGCATCGTCCAGAAATAGACGTAAGATGTTTAGAAATCCTTTTTTCATCCAGCGTTAAATTTGTTTGTGTTGGGTGTCCAGGCTTCAAGGAGTAGTGCATTATGATCCCACTAACACACTGAAACTGAATTTTAACCTCTCCCTCAACTATGCGTGGTTTTGACTCGAGTATAGCTCATGAGTATTTTTTATACACTTGTACTTAGATTTGTTCAGAAATTCAGCATTAAATTTGTTTTGTTTGGTGTTTAGTGTTCTTAAAGGATGCACCAGGACCCCACAAATCTTACTGCAACTCAGTAAAAACCTCAAAAAGACTAACCTCGTAAATCTGGGTTGATTTTGAGAGAATAAACCTTAGACACAATCCACTGGCATTTCACCGTAAGTCAGAAATCAACATCAATTGAAAATCGATGTGAGGTCAAATGGGTCAAAAGTCACGTTGGAGAAAATCCACTGACAATCAATCTTTCTCTTTTGGATTTCTATTTATTTTTTAACCTCAATTATTAACAGTTATCGTTAACTAAAATTTTAACATTAAAAATTTAAGTAGGACTCCCATTTTGGGATGTTTGGGTGCAGATTCAACCCCACTACACCTCACACGGAGAAATTATATTTAGGATGCTTGTCAGCATTCAGCATACTAAGCAGCGTTTCCATCATTTCAAGATTTCAGGATTTCAATCAACAGAGCATCATAAACCTTCCCTCCCACACCCCATGAATGGCATAGATGAAGACATTAGTGGTGGCACTGCCATGTATACTCTTGTTTGATGAGAATGAATTGGCACGTGTCAAAGTAAATAATAAAATAAACAAATATAAAAAAGAATATTGGGAATTTAGGGTAATGTGGTGCCAAGGGGCTGCTTCTGTGAAAGGTGAAAGAATACATCTCATGTCTTGACCAGACAGCTGTGTATGACCTAAAGTTGCTTCTGATTGGTTGACTACAACTCAGTCTAGCTGCTAGCATACACTCTTAGTGTTTATGTTGAAAGGCTCATGGGCATCATGCCATCTGGCAGGTGTAGGTTGCTTGGATATGGTCCACCCCAATACTGTTATTAAACTGTGGACACGTTTTGGGTAAGTTGCAGTCTGGACGATTAGCACTTAAGTGAGATTTTGTACAAAATGGGGCTAGGAAATGGTCTTGGGGCTTGCATTGTTGGGAAACTGGGAGATGGCCACCACCAAGTGATCTAGCTAATTATTTTTCTTGGTTTGGAAAAAATAGGGGGGTGCTACAGTGATCATGATCTGAAAACAAGCCTGGTAAAGACCAAAGTGATCTCCATTGCAATGACAATAAATCTTTCAATGCATTGGTGAATGCCATCTTTGATGGCAGTATGCCTTATATGTTTGATGTATATGTCCCAAAACCCTCATTGACATTATGATAAACCTTCTTCCATTAGTGTTCTCCCCATGCATCCCATCGATAGAAGAGAAATCTTTGGATTCCCCTGTGCCACTAAAGAAAGTAGGCTCCACATTTTGTGTGTGTTACACATCATAGTGTATGAGGCACCACATTGTGATTTTCATCAAATTGGGATTTGCTGCTCGTATGTTGGAGCACTGGAGTCTGGACCGACTTGGGAAGATACATCTTCATGGAGCCCTTTCTCTTCTCAGCATTAGTTTACTTGATGGATGTCTTTGGTTGAGGGGGTCTCACTTCTCCTTGGTTGGATGATTATGTTTGCTGGTTTGGTGGTCTTATTACATGTGCCTGCCTTGTGATCATCCCTTGGTTGTGCATTTTATTGTTATGGAACATGCTATGTCATCATGGTGTGGTTTGGGTATACTTATTTATCTTGCAAGTGGTAGATTTTGGTCATGGATGATGGTTTTATCCCCACCAGGGGTTAGATGATGGTGTTTCATGATGTTGTTGGAGTTTTCTAATGACTAGGTGTGTTGAAACTTAAGGTTACAATGTTGATTTATCACTATGGAGGGGTCTTCTACTTAGTACTAGTGCTGGATGATGTTTGATGGGGTTGACATTTTCTTATGCTCCCTTCTCTTATGATGTTTGCTATGGGGCGGGGATGCATCTTGCCTTGGTGGGATTGCCCTAGGTGATATAACTCAATGCTGTAACATTTGCTAGACATCATCTAGGGGGAAATGTGTTTGATGATGTTAGTATCTTTGTTGGTGTAATTTTTGTCGAGTTTGAGTTAGAAGGGGGATGCTACCTATGATTTGATAGTGATCTAGCCTCTTTCTAAGGTTTGATAAGGTATTAAGGCATGTAATAGTCCTTTGGTGGTGCACTCTAGGTTCAAACCTAGGTTGAGCTTCTATTTTATCATTATGTTGTTATCATGGTGGGGTTATTGTTGATGTTTGTAGCTCAGACAGGTATTTCCATGAGGGTGTCTACTCATTGAAATCATAATTAAAAGTGTTTTATACTTTTTCAGAAGTTCACTTTATTAATTAATTAATAAAGTGAACATTTTTTTATTAGCGACTTTTAATTAATAAGGTGACTAAAGTGGGTCACTTAATAATTTAATTAAAAGAGAGCTATTGATCCCACGGTTAGATTTCAACCGTTGAAGATTAGGTTTTTGGCTTATGTCAAAGTTGTAAAAAACAGAGAGGGCAAAGGACAAAGACACACAAAACTCTCATTTAACAAGTCAAGTGAGTGAAGGAGAAAATTAGAGATTTAATTTTCAGCCATTGGTGAGGATTTCCGTAATAGCCTAGCAAGTAGAAGGCAGTGGGTCTTCAGCGAGGACAGATAGCTAACGAGTAGCAAGGAAAAGAGCAGCCATATAGCCCAGCAGAACAGGCTATACAGTCATATGTGTGGATTCTGTACTGCCATACGGATTCCATACAACCGTACAAATTTGAGAGTAGGTTGCCTTGATTTCCATGCAGACTGTAATTTTCAGGTCTGCTATTCGTTTGACTAATTTATTAGAGCCATTTTCCTTATAAGAGAGTTCTTGTAAGTTTTGAAGAAAATTTTGAATGATAAACTAATCTAGAAGCGCAAAAATATTTGTGCATTGTGTATGATTGCGTTTTTTGTTTTCCGCTGCATGCAAAAGTTAATAATTCCAGCAAGTAACTAGATTTGATCTGTTTGCTTAACAGTTATCATTAGGGATAACAACTAATTTGCATGGTATAACACTTGTTTGAGTGTATCCCCCCTCATTGGCACACGTGTTTATGGTGACTTCATCATCCAGTGACTATTTGGAGATGGACTATGGTTATTAGAACTTAAATTTTGTGCACACATGTTGTGGTTGATTTCACTGTTCAATGGTTGAATTAATTATGTTTATCTTGGTGGAGGTTGGTTATGTTACCCCTCATTTGGTACGAGTTGTAAAGACATATTTGCAGGTTACATACCTTATTTTTCTTGGCTTGAGGATTGGTTCAACTTGCTCCTTGATGTTCTTGATGCCTTGGATGATAATTATGCCTTGATTCAACTTGCTATATGAAGGATGCTAGTTCTTTGATTCATGATGATACTCTTGCATTGTGAATTGTTTCTAGCACATGAATATGACCATTTTGTTAGAGTGTTCTAGCATATTTCATGTCTATTCTACTATTATGATGGTATTTGACTAGATAGACAACATTTTGAGGATTGAGCTAGGGTTTCATCATGACATATATTCACATTCTCTTAGAGGAACTTTCTAGTGTTTGTCTTGTCCATCATACTTCCATGATGATATTAGACACAATCGACACTCGGTTTCTCAAAGGGCTCTCTTTTTTGGTACTTTGGGAGCTTCCCAGGTGGTTTGATGAAGTCATATACCATTGCGTCCTCTGATGGAGTGTTCAACCATTTATTGAGTCTATACAAGGATATATGGCATGGTTGACCACTCTTTTGGTGGTGCACTTACTTCCTTGGCACTTATCCGACATCTTAGGGTTTTAAGGGATTGTTGATGGGTCATGTTGATTACTTAGTGTCAACTACCCCATGAGCAGGTTACATGTTAGAGTAGCCAAATTTTTTTCTTTAGATTTAATAAGCACACAACCTCTGGACATTCAATGTAATCCAAATTCTGCAGCCTTGTGGGCCATTATGTAAAAATTATTCTAGTATGTCTATAAAGCCTTGTAACACATCTAGGTAAGCCTATGTTTTTTACCAAAGAGTTTCACTTTAGGGAGGTTTTTTTCCTCTGCTAATTATTTGTGTTTTTCAACTACAAATAATTAGTAGAGTTTTTCTTTTAAATATACCCCAAAGCTAGAGTGGGACTTGATGGTAAGGTCTTAGGTGAGTCCTAGTGTGTTGAGTCCATGTAAATTATCATACTAGATCATGTCTAAAGTGTCGCAAAATTTGGTTGTGTCTAGAGTCATTATTTTTATTTTCTGTCAAAAATGGCAAAATAATTAGCTAGAAATTAGTCAAAAAATTAAAATGAGAGGAAATAAAATTCTCTCCAAGTGGAAAAATATTTAGAAAGGGAATGTGCACTTTCCAAAAAGGAGATCAAATTAGAAGCTGAGAAAAGTTTAATTTCCAAGGCAGAAAATTCCCACAAAAAATTCCTTGGGCCAGAGAAAATAATTTCTCAGGGGAAATCAAATTTTTTGGTCTAGGTGGTTATTTTGAATGAAGAAATTTCAAGAAAAAATATTTTGAAGATATTTCAGTGGTCCAAAACCACCCAGAGTCAACAAATGGTCCATCCAGCTCATCAATCAAGGAAGTCGAATTTTTCTATGGATCTGTGCAACAGTAATCAAGGGTTCGAATTTTCTCTAGAAGGATCAAGCCATGGATCAAGTCAACTAGCCGTTTTTCCACTTGGAGGGGTCTCACACTCTCATTTTTCCTATATAAGGAAGCTCTTGTTCCTCATTTGTATCATGAAATATTTTGTAATCAAGCTTCGCTGGTTTGTAATATTTTTTCTCGAATAATAAAGAAGTCTTTGGGGTCAATTCATGGTGGTGTTCCTCTTCTATTCTTTATGGTAAAATCTTTTTGAATATTGTTCTTAATGCTCTACTAGGTTTGAACTTTAATAATTGTTATTTCATTAGCCAGTTGTGGATTAACTATTTGCACAAGTATCTTGCATTAGTTATTGGGCTAGATAAGCATTTTAAATTTAATCGATCTAGCAGGTATCTCTAGATCTTTTGGTTTATTTTGTTATCTAACCCCTGTGATCTAACAATTTAATTTTAAGTGTGTAGAGATCTTCAGTGATTCAGATCTTGGGCGTTAGGGGAAGTCTTTGGTTGGACCAACCAACTCCCAAGACATAGAGATTGAAGAGCGCACTTTGTTTGATTTCAAGGCTTATCTAACGAATACATGTGGCAAGGTTTCTTGGCTATTGTTCATTTAAAATTTTATCACACATATTTATCTTTATTTCTCTATGCTTGCATTGGATTCTGCTAATAAGATCCATTGTTTGCTGATCAAGGAACCCTCGTTCCTTGATCTAGCTTTTGTAAATTTATCTTGCATATATTTTTCCTCTAACCCTTTTATATATTTGTCCATCTTATCGATTGGGTTTTTTCTTTTGTTCTCTTGCAGATTTGAAGAGAGATACTAGGGTTTTATTTTTTATTTTGTTTGCAGGTGGATTAGCCCAACAAGTCAAAGAGAAACGCTTTTTTTTTTCGAGGCTATACCTTCACCTAGCCTAGCGACTACGATCATTTTTTGGAGAGCCGTCTAGCATCTTAGCCCTCTCTTCCGGGCCGCAAGCATATAGGCCATCTCTAGGCCTTTCAAAAGAGGGTTTTCAAATTTTTTGTGGCTTGGACTCACTGAAATATTTTTTGGGGCAACCACAAGGGTTTGAGACCCTTCCTCACACCAAAATTGATTTTATTTGCAAGGGTTTCTAATTATAATTTTTGTAAATAATTTTTTGTTTCTCAAATATTTTCTCTTGCAAATCTGACTTGGGTTCCAATTTTTGCAGATAAGATATACATATTGTGGACTCAAGGTTTTTCTTATATTTATTTGGGCTAGCTGCACGGTCTTTTGGCTCATTTTTTACCTAGCCGCAAGGCCTTTAGGGCCCCATTTTGCTTCAGATATTAATTGACTAACCCTTGGTTGTTTTTAGAGAAATCGTTCACAATTTTGAAGGGTATATCCATCGATTTTATGGCTATGAGCTAGCCTTTTGGGGTTGATATTGGAGACTAGCCGAAGGCCTTAGAGGCCTCTTTCTCCTAGCCGAGGGCTTAAAGAGGGCTGTAAACCCTCTCTGATTTGAAGCATATTCATTGGAGGGTGATTGGAATTGTTTCAAGAGGTTAAAAGCTTGAAAATTTTGTAAATTTATCATAATTTTTTTTATTAAAATTTTCTCTAGCCTTTCCTTTTCAAGACCATGAGCTTTGAGGGTTATACTTATCAAGGCCATGGGCTTCTAGAGGCTTAGGGGCAAGTCATTTGCCATTAAAGTTCATTATCTATTGACTTATGACCTCTTCTTTGATATATTGAAGCTTGAGGAGGAATTGGTTCTTGTAGGGTTCTAATCATCTTTGTAATCTCCTCAAGGTTTTGGAAGAGCCCTTCTCACTGTCTAAAGGGTTGCTTCTTCATTGTAATAGTAACCAGCCTAGATCCATCTTAACTCCGGATGTATCAAGCGCTGAGAGGGATCAAATCTGTCAAAGGTGCAAATCTCTTTTTTGAGTGCAAAACTTGAGGAAAGGTTTGCACCTCGAGAGATTTGATCCCTCTCGGCGCTTGATAGATCCGGAGTTAGGATGGATCTAGGTTGGTTTCAGTCGCGTGAGACCAAAGAAATAATTTTATCAAAAATATGTAAAATCATTTGATATTAATATAATCATTTTAAATATTCTAAATATGTCTCAGATTAATTTGGTCATTTTAATTTTAAATTTGCTTAATTACCTTAGTTTGTTGAGTGATAAATATTGTGAATAACTTTAATTATGAAAAATGATAAAATAATTTTTTTTAGTTTAAAGTGACAATGATAGTGTTGAATGATAGAAAATGTGAATAATAAGAATATCATAAATTACAAATAGTCTTCATTGTGATTATTCTCAAACTATTTTCTTATACTATTCTTATTGTCACCCTTGTTACTTTTGTTGTCTTTTCATATCGATTATATGAAAGGATAGGTTAAACTGTAAACCATTTAAATCTTTAGCTCGAGATATTGTAGTAAACATCATACATTGTCTCTCTTTATCTCCAATATTAATAGGTTGAATTACTATAACACAAAAATCAATGTACACTGTCAATAATTTTTTTATGCTTACATTAAAATCAATGCAAAATATTAATCCAATCACTTTAAAATTAATGCACCATCATACATCCAATTACATCAAATCAGAAATCAACATCTACACTGAAATCAATGCATTTCATGCAAGAAATCAAATAAGATTAGAAAACAACATTTACACTGAAATCAATGCATTTAATGCAAGCAATCAAATATGATTAGAAATCAACATTTACACTCAAATAAATGCATCTAGTGCAAGTAAGCAAATAGGTTTATAAACCAACATCTGCACTGAAATCAATGTATCTAGTGCAAGTAAGAAAATAAGATTATAAACCAACATCTACACTGAAATCAATGCATCTAGTGCAAACAATCAAATAGGATTAGAAATCACCATCTACGCTGAAATCAATGCATTTAGTGCAAGCAATAAAATAGGATTAAAAATCATATACATTGAAATAAGTGCATCTAATGCAAGCAATCAAATATTATTAGAAATTATCATCTACATTGAAAACAATGCGTCTAATGCAAGCAATCAAATATTATTAGAAATTAACATCTACATTGAAAACAATGCGTCTAGTGCAAGCAATCAAATATCATTAGAAATCAACATCTACACTAAAATCAAAGCATCTAGTGCAAACAATGAAATAGGATTAGAAATCACCATCTAAACTGAAATCAATGCATTTAGTGCAATAAATCTCCTTCACTCTCTCCCCCTCCATCTATATCTATATCTCCCTCCATCTTTCATTCTTTGTCTCTCTATCTCAACCCCCCAAACACAACCGCTCTCTCACTCCATATCTATCAATCTCTCTGTCCCTCCCTCTCTTCATCTCTCTCTTCTTCCCTCTCTTCACTTTCCATCTATATCTCTATCTCCCTTTGTCTCTCTATATCACCTCCAAATCATACACTCTCTTTCACCAATATATCTCTCTATCTCTCCCTCCTCCTGTCCCTCTCTCTCCCTCTTCCCCTTCTCTCCCTCTCCCCTTCTTCTATCTTTATTTCATCTTGTTGTCTTTTCTCCCTCTCTCTCCATCTTCCTTATCACTCCCTCTCTCTCTCCACATTTATCTCTCTAATTCTTTCTTCTTACCTCCCTCTTTCCCCCTCCAACTCCATCTCTCTCTCTCTCTCTCTCCAACTCTGTTACTATATCCTTCCCTCTTTCCTCTCTCCTTTTGCCCCCCATTCTCTCTATTTCTTCTTCTTTGTCTCTTTATCCCACCCCCAAACATACAGACTTTCTCTCCATCTTACCCTTCTCACTCCCTCTCTCTCTCCACTTTTCACTCTATGTATGTCTTCTTCCCTCACTCTCTTCTCCTCTCTCTCAAGTTCACTCTCTTGTACTTCCTCTCTCTCCCTTTTCTCCTACCTCCCTCTCTCTTCCCCCATCTCTCTCTCTCTCTGCCCTCCAATCCTCTCTCTTCCCCCATCACTCTCCTCCTCTCTCAAGTCTCGCCTCTCGTTCTCTCTCTCTCTCTCTCTGCCCTCCTATCCTCTCTTTCTCTCTCCCTCTCTCTCTTTGCCCTCCAAGCCTCTCTCTCCCTTTCTCTCTCTCTCTATTTTCCCTCCAATCCTCTCTCTTCCCCCATCACTTTCTCTCTATCTCTCTTTCTCCCTCTCTCTCCAACTATGTCCCTATATCCCTACCTCCCCCCCTTCTCTCTATATCTCTTTCTTTGTCTCTTTATCTCACCCCTAAACATACACACTCTCTCTCCATCTCTCCCTTGCAACTCCCTCTCTCTCCACTTCTCACTCTCTATGTCTTTCTTCTTCCTTCCCTCTCTCCTCCTCTCTCTCCCTTTCTCTCATACCTTCCTCTCTCGTTCCCTATCTCTTTCTTTCACTCTCTATCCTCCAATCCTCAAACTATCTCGCTCCCTCTCTCTCTCTCTCTCTCTCTCCCCCCTCCTTCCATATTTGTGTCTCCCTCTCCCTCTCTTACCTTTCTCTACCTCTCACACTCATCTCCCTCTCTCTCTCTTCATTCCTTCTCTCCCTTAACCTTAATTTTATCTCCATTTCTCCCTTGCGTATTAATCCAAAGTTATTAAATTTTATAATATTAATATTATATTTAATTTTAATAATAATAATAATATTAATCTTTTAATATTAATATTAGGGTTAATAATAATTTTTTTTGCATGGTATTAATAATAATTTGGCCCTTGGCATTTGGCTCATAGGCTTCACCTAAATAAAACCTCTTTTTTGAGTGTTAGTAAGTATAAAGAGGTTTATGGAGTAAATATAAAAAAATGTTTTTTTTATTTATCATACCTGTTGTTTATTTATATTTTTATTTATTTATCATATTTTATTTATTTACCATTGTATTTGGCCCATAGTCTTGGTATATAATTAAATATTGATTTTTAATCTTATTTGATATATTTTTATTTATTTGTCATACCTCTTTGTACCTTTTTTATATTTATTTATTTACTATACCTCTTTTATAAATATGGTATTTGGCCCATGGTATTATTAATTATTTGTTCCATGGTATTTGGCTGATAGGCTTCACCTAAATAAAACATATTTTTTTGATTTTTTGTAAATATAAAGACGTTTGTGGAATAAATATAAAAGGAAGTTTTATTTATTTACCATACCTCTAGTTTATTTATATTTTTATTTATTTACCATACGTCTGGAGTAAATATATAAAAAAAGTTTTATTTATTTATGATACCTCTAGTTTATTTATATTTTTATTTATTTCTCATATTATATTTTTATTTATTTATCATATTTTATTTATTTACCATTGTATTTGGCCCATAGTCTTGGTATATAATTAAATATTGATTTTTAATCTTATTTGTCATACCTCTTTGTACTTTTTTTATATTTATTTATTTACTATACCTCTTTTATAAATATGGTATTTGGCCCATGGTATTATTAATTATTTGTTCCATGGTATTTGGCCCATAGGTTTCACCTAAATAAAACATATTTTTTGATTTTTTGTAAATATAAAGAGGTTTGTGGAATAAATATAAAAGGAAGTTTTATTTATTTACCATACTTCTAGTTTATTTATATTTTTATTTATTTACCATACGTCTGGAGTAAATATATATAAAAAAGTTTTATTTATTTATCATACCTCTAGTTTTGAGTGTTTGTAAACCTCATATTTTAAATTAGATTGATTTTTAAATAGGGCCGACATTAGATTAAAAATGTTAAATGTTAAGCATTACGTTTACATTTAGGTTTACGTTTTTATGTGAGGTCTACCCCCATACTATGTTGTTTACATTTACGTCTATGTTTACTTTTTTATGTGAGTTCTACCTGGATAATGTGTTCTTTACATTTACATTTACATTTACGTTTATGTTTACATTTACGTTTTTATGTGAGATCTACCCCTACGTTTTTATGTGAGGTCTACCCCCATACTATGTTGTTTCCATTTACGTTTATGTTTACTTTTTTATGTGAGTTCTACCTCGATAATGTGTTGTTTATATTTACATTTACGTTTATGTTTACATTTACGTTTTTATGTGAGATCTACCCCTACGTTTTTATGTGAGATCTACCCCCATACTATGTTGTTTACATTTTCTTATGTGAGATCTACCCCCATAATGTGTTGTTTACATTTACATTTACGTTTTTATGTGAGATTTACCCCCATAGATAATGTGTTGTTTATATTTACATTTACATTTACATTTATGTTTACATTTACGTTTTTATGTGAGATCTACCCCTACGTTTTTATGTGAGATCTACCCCCATACTATGTTGTTTACATTTTCTTATGTGAGATCTACCCCCATAATGTGTTGTTTACATTTACATTTACGTTTACGTTTTTATGTGAGATTTACCCCCACACTGGGTTGTAGAGCGCCTCTCGGTGCAATAATAAAAGTGATCTTGTTCTTGAAGGGAGCTTGGGATTCAATCCCTTGGTATCCCCCTCCTTATTTAAAAAAGAGAATCTCTCACCTCTTAGCTTAGCTTCTCTTTGTTTTAGTTTTGGATCTTATTACTAACCTCTTTTCCTTACTTTCTTTTAGCTAGTTGGATTTCATTGTTATTTTCTTTGGTCTCTAATCTCATTTGCATGGTAGATTGGTAGTAATTTTTCTGATCACTGTTAGCAATCTCTGTTTCCATCTTTCTATTGTGCCTCTGTCATATAATTCTCACTTTATTATCATAATATAACATAAGTGAAGAACATTTTAATAAGCACTATAACTAAAGGCATTTGAGCTATTGTTTCTAACATTTGATCTAATTGCATCACTTCTATTGTTTCATTGAGTAATATTCTATTTTGCTTCATCAAATCATTGTTGTAAGCTAATCATGTTGTGTTTTAAGTAAATCTTGATTAAAAATGGATTGGATTTTCCCTTATTGAAGCATTTTGTTGTGATTGGATCTCATTGAAGCATTTGCATTTGCATCTTAGATCTAAATTTTTTATTCTAAAAAATTAAAATCTACCTCCAAGCATAAAACTGGTTGATAGAAAGATAGAACAACTTTCTTTATTATTCATTTTGAGAAGCTTGACTTTTAAACAATGGTTAAAATGAAGTGCTCTTGCGGCCAAGTCCCTTGTAGGAACAAAGGCACTTGGGTTGCTAAAAGTCTTGAGTAGGTATCGTTAATGAGGCCTTAGCCTCTTTCCCCAACACTTCTCCCAACAACCTTGTTCTAAGACTTGCTTCAATAATTGAGGAGGCCTTCACCTTAGAATAGGCATATCATTAAAATTAATCAAGATCTTGCATCACACATAGGTAGATCTTGCATTCATTCATCTTGCATTTTCAATTGATTATTGTGAATTGGATTGTGAGCTCATCTCATATTTGCAAGTCTTACATTGTCGTACTTGTCATCTTCAAGTTATTGTCTCATGAATATCATCTTCAATATAGGTCTTATTTTTATTGCAAGCTTATCTTATTGCTCATATATCTAATTGTTTTAATCTCTTGATTTCTGGTACTAACCTTGTCTTGCAATAATGCTTATCTTATAACTTGAGATGTCTTTTTTATTATTGTGCAAGTATTTAATTCATATTTTAAGCATTGTTATTAAGGCATTGGTCTCTCACTCTTTATCATTTTAAGTGTCTCATTGATCTAATTAAATCTATCTTTAACACTCACATTGCTCATTGATAATCATACTTGCCAATTAACTTTAAATCAAGTTGTCTAGAGAAGCAATTGCCTTGCCCTTAATCTCCTAGAACTTGTTGTTCCAAAAAGTTTTCCTTTTTCATTTATCTTTGGGGACTACCCCCCATAGCTTGTCTAGGAGAGAGCTTAAATGAAGTGAGTACGGAATAAGTGACAACCCTTGCTTTGAGCGTTCTGCCTCAGGTGTACACTTTGGGCAACAACATGTCATATTCCTTGAGCAATGTGTTCTGAGATTTTCTGTCTATCCTAGCATTATGGTATATTTGATGGATTAAACACCTTTGGCTAAATGTCTTGCTTCATGATATATTTCCGACACTTAGGCATCCTATTCAACAATTTTCAACACTGGATGATGATGTTAGACATGGCACCTTTGGGCATGAGCGTTTTTGGGTTTTAAGTGTCTATTTGTGTTTCATGATGATGATTTTTAGGATAGACCCTTGCCTATATGGAACATTCTTCTCCTTCATCACTTTTCAATATCTTGGGATTTTGTGACACTTGGAAATTGAACTTCATAACTTGGCATATTCTACTTGAGCACTTCTTTACTTCATGCATCTATTTGCTAGATGAGGTCACCTTACACACTTATATATGCTACTAATTCTCATGGACATGTGCTAATTGGAGGGGTTTGACTTGCATCGAGTTGGTGACATGTGGGAGTTTGAGCTTGATGAGGGCATTCATCTATTTTTGGTGTTTATTTTCTTCTCCAACACATTATGTCCCTTGGGATCTTGCATGCATGGCTACTTGGATTTCCACTTGGCTCATTCTACGCGGATCTACCTTGCTATAGGTATGGATGACATAAAGATCACATGCTTATGTTCTATATTTCTTGTAGGTGATTCCACTTTTCACACATGTGGACATCTATCTGGAAGGGTGCACTTGTGGATGAGAGCATCATTTATTGTTTTAGAGCATGACTTGGTCTATCCTCGCGCTAAGGAAGGCACTCTAACTACCTAATTCTATTCTTGGAAAGAAGTTGCAACTAACTCCTAGTTTATTGATTCTTGACTTGGTTGTTGGAGTTAGTAGAGGAGATGAATAATATTATTATTTTCCTAGAGTATTTTATTGGAGGAAGTTGAGATGTCAACTAGCTTCTTGCTACTTTTAGTAGCAAGTAGTTGAAGATTTTATTTTTATTTTATTCCTTGGAGAGAAAAATAGATCTATGAAAGCAAATCATTTTTTATTTGTATGAATTAGAGCTCAAATCTATTAAAGGTTTGCTTACTCCATTTGCAACTTGCACTGGATTAAGTGACTAATGGAAGTACTTGTGAGCAAGTTAGTTCCAAGAATTGAAGAACTGTCTTTTATCTATGTAAGCGATGTTTTAGTTATGTGCAATTTTATTTGTGGATATGTTGTAGAAAACATACTTGGAAGTTAGAATTTTTGCAAGATTTGAATGTTAAGAGACAAATATGACCATAAAGGAGGACCATGGTATGTTAGGGGAGTCTGTAGTGATATAGTTAACTAATGTTCTATGCTCTCTATTCATCTACCTTTCAAAGATCACAACATTTCACATGCCATATTTAAATAGTAGTTTTGTATGTATGTGGTCTTGAGGTAGGGGCCACCTCACATTTAGTGGATTGTAAGTGCCCCTCTTCCTCACTTATCTTGTAAAATCTTATAATCAACGAAACTTATTGTTGAACCAAGTCAAGGTGTATAGAACATGTCTTTAGGTTGCTTATATGCCCTTGACTTACCCTCTTGAAATTGACGAAATAACTCCATAGCCTAAGTAGATGAGGCATTGTTCTCCCTTTCACTCAACACCCCAAGGCCCATCTTATTTCTTCTTTTCCATTTTTACATTGTCATTAGGTTCTCTCTACTCCCACTTTTACTTAATTAAGTGAGCCTAGTCAACCCTTAGGGATACCACCCTCGACTTAGGTCTTTCTTGTGCCTAAACTGAGAGGAGGGTTGGTGAGGTGACGATGGCCAATCTCTCGAGTTCCACGAGGCTCACATCCAATTTTTGAACTTTAAGTTAAAGATGCTAGTCCCTGTGGTAACATGTTACTTAGGTACCCTACTTCAGTTGACATCTTTTCACACTTGGAGGGGTTATTTGTAGGTTGGTTGAGGATTTTATGTGGAGTTGTCCCTCTTTGGCAAGGTGTGCATGTATTGTGAAAATTTCTAAATAGAAATCCAAATGCAGTGACTGATATTATTTCTTCTACTTATTATTTTAGAAATAAGTTATTCACAGTGTTTCTACAGTAAATATCGAAATAAATTCTACTACAGTCTTCACAATTAAAATACTGCGAAAAGTAAATGCAAGGAAAAATAATAGCACAAGTATAATCACAATGACAATTATTTTTGGATTGTCCCCAGAAAAACCCAATGTGGGAAAACTAGTGCAACAGATGAGGGTTTCTTTATTGATCTTCAACAAAAATCTCATGTACAAGATACAACCAGAAGAATAGAAGAGGAATTTCAGTGAGAAATATTACAGACGATATTCTCATGCTTCTCAGCTAAATTCCGACTCTAGAGAGGACCTGCTGCCCCCTCTGCGTCTCATTGCGTCAACTTTTGTGTAGGGACTGCGCAGTGTCAGCGTCACAACCTCAACACTATCTCTCCTCTGCTCTGCATCTTCTTTCTGCTCCTGCACCCCTGACTGATGGTGATTCCCTCTCTCCTTCTCACTTGCAACTCTCCCTCTAGTTCGATTTCCTCTTGTCGAACTTCGACCAGTGAGAAAATCAATCTTACTTGGGTAACTAAGTATCTACTTGGTGTATTTTCCAAATGCCCATTGAAGTCCTTCTTATAATCCTCAACTTGAGTAATCAATGACCCAGATTAGATTCTAATCAATGGCGTAGATCATATTGACTTGATCCTCGTCTTCTTCTAGAAGTTTCACCCACAGTTTGATTAATACCCTTTAATTATTTTAATTTCCTAAGTTTAGACTTAGGTATCCATTAAACTAATTAATTATTTTAATAAAATTGTCTCCGGGTGGAATTTCCCAAAACGATTTATGGGTATTGTGCAATACATGTGTCCAAGCCTCCTTGCAAATTTTGAGGCTTAGAGCACATTCGATGCTACCATAAATCAACACTACTTCTTAGCGAGGAATGTGCTCTAGTAATGCAACTTGCTGAAGCATCACTCTGATTTTGTGACATCTCCCTCTGCGCTGTTGATGTCTGACACCACTGTCCATCAACTATTGCACAAATGCTATATCTGTACTGCTGCTGGCCCTGCCACTGCAACTGAGAACCCACCTGTTTCTGCTACTGAAATGGATTCTCTACCATACCCATCTGCTTCCTAAATTGAATGAACTTAGCTCTTCCTAGAGCTTTTGTGAGTACGTCTACTACCTGATTTCCTGTGGAAACATACTGCAACTGTACTGCCCCACGCTGAACACAATATCTGATAAAGTGACATCTGATATCAGTTTGTTTTGATTGATCATGAAACACTGGATTCTCAAAGAGTTTAATACAACTCTAATTATCGCAGAAATACTTGTCGCTTCCATCCTCTTCCTGAACAAACTCACAAGCAGTTTTTTAAGCCATATAGCTTCGCACATAGTTGTGCTGGCCGCCATATATTCAACTTCTGTTGAGCTTAGAGCTACCAACTTCTGCTTCCTGCTGCACCAAGAGATCATTCCTGATCCAACACTAAAGCAATACCCGTAGGTACCTTTTCGGTCTACTGAACTACCTGCCCAATCTGAATCTGTGAATTCATTCAATCTGATGTCATCTCCTTGGGTGTATTTCAACCCATATCAGACTATTCCACATACATATCTAAGAATGTGCCTAGTTGCTGCCCAATGCACCCTTTTCGGTTCCACCATGAATTGATTAAGGGTGTTGACAGCGAAGCAAATGTCTAGCCTAGTGTTGACTAGATACATGAGCAACCCAATGAGCTGTCTGTACAAGGTGGGGTCCACCTCCTTGTCTCCTGATACATCTATTTTCTTCCAGGTGGTGATCATGGGCATAGCCATGGGTCGGCAATCCTACATTCTGAATCTCTTCAGAATATCTGTAGCATATCTTCCTTGCCCAGGAATATCTCCCCATTCTTTTGCCAAACTTCCAAACTTAGAAAATAATGCATCAACCCCATATCCTTCATGTCAAATTCTGCTTCAAGATTCTTCTTGTAGTCATTTATGAGCCTAGATGACCCTGTTAGAAACAAGTCATCCACATATAATACCAGAATAAGTGGCTCATTCTCCATCATTAGATAGTAAAGATTGGGATCAACATCACTCTTGACGAATCCCAACTGCTGCAAGTAACTATCAATCTGACCATACCATGCTTTGGGTGCTTGCATGAGCCCATACAAAGCTTTCTTTAACATGCATACATGAGTTCTCTTTCATGAGTTTCGAAGCCTTCGAGCTGTTCTATATACACCTCTTCTTCTATCACCTCGTTCAAGAATGTTGTCTTGACATCCATCTGGTGAATCTTCCATCCCATTTGAGTGGCTAGGGATATAACGGATCTGATAGAGGTATATCTGGCTATTGGGGCGAAGGTCTCCTCATAGTCTATTCCTTCCTTTTGTGTGTACCCCTTAGCCATGAACCTAGCCTTGTACTTCTCTACGCTACCATCTGCAGCATATTTGATCTTGTAGATCCCCACCTTGATTCTACAACTGATCTATCCATTGGTTTAGGTACCACTTCCCAAACATCATTCATCATGATAAAACTATACTTTCTACCATGACATCCACCCAAACTTGGTGTTGTACGACTTCCTGAAAGCTGGAGGGTTCTTTAATCTGTGCTACCAAGGCTTGGTACTTGTCAGGCTGTCTACGCTGCCTCTTCTCGGTTCTAGGAGCTCTGACAAACTCCTTTGCGTCCCTCAGCGTTCGCCGTATTTCCTTGCTGGTTCTACCATTGATGGTGGGAGGCTCAATCAAATCCCCCTCTTGTTCCTGCTATTCGATTTGTTGAGAACTGTCTGGATTTCCTACTTCTGAGGAAATACTAGTGCTGGTCACTGTGCTCGATCTAGGTGTCTGTCCTCCTGCTTGTCCTCCTTGTTGCCCCTGCTGTTGTTGGACTAATGGAACATCTACTGACTGACCTTTTGCTGGCATCTCTCGAGATTTCCTGAAAGCTCTATCCTCCATGAACTTTGCATCCCGTCTTACTACAATCTTCTTGCTGCTAGGAATGTAGATTCTGTATGCCTTCGAAGTCTCGCTATATCCTACGAGGTACCCCTTTTTTGCAGTTTGATCCAGTTTACTACGCTTCTCATCTGGAATGTGACAATATGCCACACTTCCGAATATCTTGAGATGACTCACCTCTGACTTCTTCCCTGTGAAGACACCTTCATGCGTTTTCTTCCCCAATGCTCTGTGAGGAGTTCTATTTTGGATATACACCGTTGTGTTGCAAGCCTATGTCCATAAGAATCTAGTCAAGTCTTGGTCATACAACATAGCCTTTGCTGCCCCAACAATAGTTCTGTTCTTTCGTTCTGTTACTTCATTCTGCTCTCAATTATAGGGAGCTGTCCATTCTCTTTTGATGCCCTTCTTTGTGCAAAACCCTGCGAAGTCTTTGTCTGTATACTCTCCACCATTATCTGAACACAATTCCTTTATCTTTCTCCCTATCATGTTCTCTACGAGAGCCTTAAACTCTTTGAACCAATCAAAGACCTCATCCTTGGTCTTTAAGAAATAGATGCAGGTTTTTCTAGAATGATCATCAATAAAGGTGACGAAGTATTCACCACCACTAAGAGTTCTTGTGGACATTGGGCCACAAATATCTGAGTGTATCAATCCCAATACGCCTTCCGCTCTGTTGTTACTTCTGGAAAAAGCTGCTGTACTTCCCTAGTACGCATCCTTTGCATACATCATCATGCTCAGTACTAAGGACTATAACTCCTGTAATAGTCTCTTTGAGCATCCTCAGTGCTCCATGGTGTAAGTGTCCCATTCGCCTGTGCCACAGTTCATTCAGTTCCTTTTAACCATTATGATTGTTTCTTATCAGTGCCATTGGAGACTCGAGCTGCAATCTATACAGTCTGTTGCTTTGAGCTCCAATTTGTCTCTTCTTCTTCCGCTTGGATGTTTGACGTATACTTTTCTTCCAATGAAGTATACATCGTATCCCTTGTCCTATAACTGGGACACTGAAATTATATTCATTCCTAACCCGGGCACATGTAGAACATTAGTGGCTCGGATGCTGGTTCTTGTTTCCATTTGAAATGCTATGGTGCCTCTTCCTACTAGAGTACACTTTGTTCTGTTTCCCATAATAATCTGGAAGTCCATTTGCTCTTCTTGATAGCTCGAGAAATATTCTCATACTCCAGTCATATGGGCTGAAGCCTCGCTATCAATATACCAAACATCTGCTGATGCTGAACTTGAAAAGCATGCAAATTCTTCTTCCAATCTGGAAGATAATTCAGAGACATCTTGATTTTCCATCCTTCTTTGTGCTATTTTTCCTATTGATTTCTGACGCTTTTCTGTCCCAGGAACTATTGCAGAAAAACTGCGTCTTGAAGACTGCTTTGCGCTGCTCCTTCTATCACTGGAAACCTTCGATATGGAAATCTTCCTCTCTGCCGACTCTCTTAGAGAGAGATTTCCTATAAAAATTTACCATCTTAGACTGGACTGCGCAATTCCTCTAGGGATTTGATTTTCTGCCTATGCAGCAATTTCGAATTCCCTTCTTCTCTTCAACGCTGGCTCTTCCAATCTGCACTCCTGCTTAACTCAACTTTGATACCATGTGAAAATTTCTAAATAGAAATCCAACTGCAGTGACTGATATTATTTCTTCTACTTATTATTTTAGAAATAATTTATTCAGTAAATATCAAAATAAATTCCACTGCAACCTTCACAATTAAAATACTGTGAAAAATAAATGCAAGGAAAAATACTAGCACAAGTATAATCACAATGATAGTTATTATTGGACAATTGTCCCCGGAAAAACCCAATGTGGGGAAACCGGTGCAGTATATGAGGGTTTCTTTATGGATCTTCAACAAAAATCTCATGTATAAGATACAACCACCAAAATAGAAGAGGAATTTCTGTGAGAAATATTACAGATGATATTCTCACGCTTCTCAGCTAAATTTCGACTCTGGAGATGACTTGCTGCCCCCTTTGCGTCTCACTGCGTTAGCTTCTGCGTAGGGACTGCGCAGTGTCAACGTCACATCCTCAGCGCTGTCCCTCCTTTGCTTCACGTCTTCTTTCTGCTCCTGCACCCTTGAATGATGCTCATGCCCTCTCTCCTTCTCACCCGCAACTCTCCCTCTGGTTCGATTTCCTCTTGCCGAACTTCGACCAGTGAGAAAATCAATCTTACTTGGGTAATTGAGTATCTGCCTGGTGTATTTTCCAAATGCCCATCAAAGTCCTTCTTATAATCCTCTAATTTAGTAATCAACAACCCAGATTAAATTCTAATCAATGGCTCAGATCATATTCACTTGATCCTCGTCTTCTTCTAGAAGTTTCACCCACAATTTGATTAATACCCTTTAATTATTTTAATATTCTAAGTTTAGACTTAGGCACTCATTAAAAAAAATTAATTATTTTAATAAAACCGTCTACGGGTGGAATTTTCCAAAACGATTTCTCGGTATTGTGGAATACATGTGTCCAATCCTCCCTACAAATTTTGAGGCTTAGAGCACATTCGATGCTACCATAAATCAACATGTATTATCTTACTATTTTAGGAGAGGATGCACACTTGTCTAGGGTGCACTTTCTTTGTACATGATTTTGGTAAATTAGTTGATGGTTTTGTGAAATAACACATGGCCTTTGCACATTTTGATGAGCTGTAATCACCTTGATGTAATTTTTTGGGGAGTTTGTTTTGTCACAAATGATAGGGTTGAGGTGGGTGCACATTGGAGAAAATTTGTTGGGTTCTTACCTAGTCCACTTGCACAGGTTTTGAGTTGCAACCACCTTGGAGCATATTTGAAAGAGCTAACTTTGTCAAACTTAACAAGGTATATGGTTGCATATTGGAGGGAGAACTTTACTATGTTTGGGAAGTTATTGAAGGTCCCAAAACCTTTGACCTGTCATGCATGTGAAGTGCTCCGCTTAGTTGGCACTTGTACATTTTGCATTTTGATGATATCCCTTGGAGTGAGGAGCACTATTGGACCCACTTTGTCACTTGCTTGATGGAGATGCCCACTTTTGGAGGATGAGATCATGTTGGAGAGCCTTTCCTCCCACACATGTGAAGGATTTATGACATATTTCTTATGTTTAATCATTTTGTAAAGGAATTTTGAGGTCGACTTGTGACCTTTAGGCCTTGTTGATTGCTTCAAACAGACTTTTGGGGCTTTTTCTATTGTAAATTAGTGAAAAATGACCTTGTTGCCCTTATTTTTCCAATGACAATTTTAGGCATTGGGGACTGCCCAGGGAAATAAATTGGCCTCCCTCTCAACTCAAAGGCAAGAGAGAGGTTGCCGGTACCTATCCAGCCCACAATATAGACTCACTTAAGAGTGCAACATAGTTACTATATTCTAGAGCTACAACATGTCAAACTATGACACTTGAACCTGGGATGGAAGGATCACAAATATTTTGCCTAACCAACCATGCTAAACTTAATTGAATGGTTGCTCTCATATAAATAAAGGGAAGTCATTTTCACTTATTCGTCATCACACAAACTCATCTCTCTCCTCTTGAGTGAGTGCGCACTAGCTCGTCTCTTTTTCTCTTGGTCGCAATGGATGAATAATGGTGATGATTGTTTTGGTGAGGATATTTTTGTATGGAGAGACTATATGGATGAATAATGGTGATAATTGTTTTGGTGAGGATATTTTTGTATGGAGAGACTGTCTTTGGATTGTGAAGTGATTCTTGATTGAATGGTGTAAGTCTATTGTCATTTTCTTCCATTTTGCATGTTATTTTGTGAAATTAGGGTTCGTATTGTGCCATATTAAAAAGTGCAATTTTCATTCAAGAACTCATCAATGGAACTTATTGCATGCATCCTTTGATTTTAAATTTCTTTCTAAAATAAGTCGCTAGGGTTTATAAGAGAAGCTATTTAGTCTTTCCACCCTTTTCATACAAGTCTTTTTGTCGCCGACCTAGCCCTTTTTGACTCGATTGCTCAATTGAATTGAGGCACTAGTATAGTTGTAGGATCACCTTTTAAAATTTCTCTCTTTTGTTTTGGTCTAAATCTGCATTTTAGAATATTCTTGTTCCTATATGTTATTGCTCTATTAGTAAGAAGGAAAAATCTAGCATTAATTGCATGTTTTCACCCTGCTACCCACCACCTGTGGGTAGTATCCATAGGGGAAAATTTTCTCCTAGATGGTCCTCAGTTGGCAACCAACAACCCCTTGCAACCTCCAAATAGCTCGATGTGCCACTATCTTCGCCACCTGAGCCAATCATGTGGTCCCTCGCCCATTTGTTATGATCGTATGTTTGAAGGTGGGCCTCTCGACCCCAAAGGTATGGCTTTTCATTGGTATAGTTGAGTAATTTTGTTTACTTTCATGGACACTTTTGGGCATGGATTAGTGGGGGGATTGGAAAGAAAGAGTGGGCTAGGTCTGTACTCTTGTCTCCTCTTTCTGATTTGGTGGTTAGCCTTGTATCCTAGTCCTGTGGGATCTCCTTTACTGGTTATTAGCTTTAGGGCTGGATTGCATGGGAAATCCCGAATTTGATTGCGTGGTCCCACTTCCCGACACCATATACATACTCCCATCTGCTAATTTTAAACCCATTTATCACTTTTCCCATCCAGGTCCACATTTGTCCACTGGGTCCACAAAGGGTTAGCCTCCCCCTCCCCTTGCCCAGACTTTGGGTCGGCCCTGGAATGATGTCTCAGAGGTTGATGTAGCCAAAAAGAATTGAAAAAGCATAATTTGGCCACTTACAACAGAAAATGTACCACAAAATGGAAAAGATGGCCGGGACATACAAATTTAGCACGTGGGAAAAAGCTAAACATGAGCTCTACCCCTTTATCTATGACCATCACCCTGGTTCCTATGGGCCCTAGATGAGCCCCTCCATATTAAGGAACCCATGATTGTCCCAACCCCTAGTTGGCAATGAACTGCCCCACCTTGAAGGGCGCATCTACTGTTGTATCTTACACATCATGCTCTTATCTCATAGAGCCTCGAGCATTTATGAAGAAAAATCAATCAAAGGCAAAAGGCACATGAAGAAGGATGGAAAAACAAAATCCGAGGTAACTCATGTACCATGATTGCTCCCTCCTACACTCATATACCCAAGTGTGGGCTTCTCCTATTATAGCTACCCTTGTACCATGGCATGTGGCTTGGAGCCTTCCCCTAATCCCCACTCCATTCCATCATTATGTCACATGCCACCTGCCACTTGATGGGAGTACCATGGACATTCCACTTGCCACTTGATGTGAGTACCATAGACATGCCACCCCCTTTAAAGGCTTAAACCACCTAATAGGGTCCTTGGTTAACCCCCTTATTGAGCTTGAAGACACCTGCGCATGCCAATGTCCACTATGGAAGGGCATGCCACCATGAAGTGTCCATTTGATTCCATGATTTGTAAGCTCTTTTTCTTGATTACTCTAATGATTTATTGTATTGGAGGGCAAGGGGATGCATTGGATCATACGCAAGATTGCAGGTGGGTCTCCGTTTGGGGTTTGGTTTCCCTATACGGGGTCCAAGCCCTCTAGAGGGTCATAGTGGCACTTGTAGGGTGAGTGTAGAGAGCCATGGGCTTCCACCATAACAGAGAGCGTTTCATGGATCCCCAACACTATTCAATGATTGCTCGCGTTCCACCTTTTGGATGAGGATGATGCACCTAGAGCACCATGCCCAACCGACTTCACACTTGTACCACACACTTGGCAGAGGTTCCAGGATCCAAATGAGTATGTGTCTCACCGTAGGAGACAATGGGAGGGCCTATTTCATCATCCTAGCCTTTATAGATGGTTTACAAGCATTATCGATCCAGTTGGAGACCCATGAGGATGTCATTGTACCCCCACACCCACTTGGGGACACCACATGTGACTTGCTTGGATATCAAGGGTACAACCCCTTATTCACTATGTTTGGAGTCTATTATCTCACCTTAGCACACTTTGGACTCCACTAGGCCTTCTCAATGGCCCAACGACTCATTATGTTTACTATTTTTCCCTCTTGAGAGGTTTATCTTTTTATTTGGAGCTATCTTGGTGGGGTTGTTACCAAGTCATATCAGTATTGTACATCATTTTATTATTTGGGGCATTATTAGGCTAAGTAGGCTATTTGAACCCCCTTATGGATTGTATAAATAGATGAGAGGCTCATTCATTCCTCTCATCATCACTTGGATTAGATTAGTATCTCTTAAGAAATTTTCACACTTGTTTCTGGGAGGAAATTTTTGGAGTTTCTAGATGCACTATGATGTTTGGATTTTCGCTATTGTCTTTGGAGCTTCTTTCTAATGCAAAGCTAATGCATGGATATACTCTCTCTCTCTCTCATGTAAGTGCAATTTGAATGCTATTCTTGTTATCTTACTTGTCTAATGCATGCTATTGTTATCATTATTCTTGTATGGGTTAATGTAATGCGAATTTTTTTTGGAAACCTTGAATAAGTGATATAATGCACGCGTTGATCTTTGAGGGAGTGGGCAAATGTTCCTAGAGGCACCTCATAGGTTGAAAGCCCTTGAAACTCCATCTCCTTTGCAATTTCGAAGTATAAATCCCTAAATGACCTTGTTGCTGCACCTTGAAAGGCTAACGAAAGTCATCTAAGGCTCCTTAACATATGAAAAATCTTGATCTAGGTGTATCTTGACTCCATTAAGCCCAAGAAGCAAGGCACTGATCCTCACATCCCTTTGGTGGTCAAAATTACCCCTCTTTTTCTCATCTCTCCCAATTCTAGGCCTAACCCTAGTAGGTCACCTAGGGCATCAAGTGAAATCCTTTGTAGCCATTCAAAACCCTTGAATTTTGGTCCACTATTGCGCTGGGGTTTTCTCAAGAGGTCCTCCAAGTTTGAGGCAAATCCGACGGTGGAATCCCGAGATATAGCAAGCCCTAGCCATAAGACCATCTCTTTCCCTAGGTTGATTTGGGTTAGTGTCCTCACTTGGATCATTGCATTTAAAATTCAAAAGAGAATTTGTCCTTTGATCCTATTCTCCTCCCTAAACTGGTCAAGCCCCTCTAGTGTTGATCAACTCCACATCCTTGACCTAGTTTGGGTCCACTTTGGTTCTTTGTGGTCCCACAACTTTATAACTCAAATTCCACAAGGATTGCATAGAAACCATTTCTCCACAAGGATTCTTAGGTCAAGGAAGCTTCTTGTCAAGGGATATTCCTCAAACCTAGGCTTAAGCATCCTCTTAACCCTTCCTAGAGAGCCCATCACCTTGCTTCTTAAGCAAGTAAGCCATTCAATTGAGTCTCTCTTGTGAATAGGTTCTAGGGATCACTCTCCACCCATTTATTGATCTAATCATCCTTGTGATTCCTCTTATATTGGGTCTCCTCCCATTGGTGAAAGTCCGTAAAGAGTATGGGGCTATAGCTGAGGTGACAATGGGCTATTGCTCCATTGTTGCCACTTGACCTAGTAGTTGCTCTATAAGATCCCCTCCTAGGACCCCTGCCAGTTTCAACGATAACAACCCCAAATTTAGGGCTAGCGTCTAGGATTTTTAATGCAGTTATATGCATTTTTTAACATTTAAAACATAAGGCTGACCTATCCCTTGCTTACCTCTTAAAGAGCCTCTAATCCTTTGTTGATCTCACCATTTTTGGGCTATTTCTTTGTTGATATATGCTTTTGGATGCTGTAAATATGCATATCATTAAAATGCTAGCTTCTAACAACTTTTCTTTCGTCTATTGGGGTTGGTGGAAAGTGTACATGAACATTTGTAACTCTTATCTTGGCCTCCAAGGCTTTGCCGATACCTTCTCCCATAACTATTGGACTCTTAACACCCTTGAACTCTCCTTTAATGAAGACATTTCTAGGTAATTTATATGCAAACTCCTTAGAGAGCCATTTGGATTGAAAACCTAGATATTTAACCTCTAAGTCCTACTAGTTAAGCCTCCCTCGTGGGGATAAAATCCAACCACAAAACAACAGGAGAGAGGCCACTGAGGTGACAATGATGGCTGATCTATGCCCTAAAAGGGAAGCCTCCCTTGTGGGGATAATATCCAACCTCAAAACAACAGGAGAGAGGTCACTGAGGTGATAGTGATGGTTGATCTGTTTGTTGCCACAAGACCTATATTGCCTAGTGACGCTTCGCAATAGGCCTGCTAGATTTTTGGTAACAAGGCCTTTTTATCTTTGTAATTCCTTCACATGTTAATTTTTTGTTGTCGAAGACCTTTGTGGCATTTCATGTGTGAAAATTTGAAGCCCAAATGACTAATATCCTTATGATCTCAATTAGACAAGTAAATTGTTGAATGTAATTAATGTTGAAACTAAATTCAAACCATAACATCAATCACACAATAGTTGTAGAATAAATAGCGGAAACATAAAATCAATTTCACACATACACAAGTAATTACTATTTCAAATCAGTTTTTCATTCCTTAGAAAGAACTTACAAGGAAACATACACAAGTTGCCCACAAAAAAAACAACATTACATGGTTAAGAAAGCACCCTAAATTGAGTGGAATGATTTTCCTACGAGGTATAACTTGCTATACAGATTGTATGACTGAGTATGGAATGTATGGATCTGTACAACTACATGGATTCGTACAACCTACTTTTGTACTCTATGACTTGTATGGTATTGTTGAGAGCATATAGTCTGCTTGTTTCCTAGAAACATCTTGTTGCCACACATTTATCTAGTAGGGACCCTAGGAGGGGGACTTATGTAACAAATACTAGACCAAATGAAAACAATGAGACAAAGACCCACTGTCATCTCAGTCAGTGTCCCCTGCTCTTTACGGATTTTCACTGATGGGAGGAGTCCCAGTATGAAGAGAATCACTTGTAATGATGTGATCAATGCTAGGGTATGAAGTGATTCTCAAGGCCCATTCAAGGAGAGACTCAATTATGGCTTGATGGAGTGAAGGCTCTCCAAGAAATACCTAAGGTGGAAGTCAAGATCTAGTGTTTGAGAACTAGCGATGGAGACAAGCATGCCTAGGACCAAGATTCCAAATGTGATATAGGACCTCTCTAGAAGTTCTATGAGATGATTTGTCACTTGAAAGAGGATTTTCGTACTAGAGATACCTAGGGAGAATCTTATGTAAGACCTAGGGCTTATGAATGATCGTGGGAGAATCTTCTCCAATGTGCTTGCTAGGCCCAAATAGGATGGGAAAGGGTCAAGAATGATCAATATATTTAAATACCTTGTGAAAATGACCCTCAATAAGACCACCAACCCAAGACATTCAAGATGGGATTCCAAAGATGCAACTAGGGCTTGAGTTTTCCTGCAAACCAACTGTGGGAATTGCTCCAAAATTGGAGAGTCACTAGAGGAGACACCTCCTCTAATGCAATTCTTAGGCAACCCTAGTTGGCCGTCTAGGAAAGGGGCTGAAAATTTTCGGAGGAGAGAAAAGAGAAGGAAAATAAGGGTGACCACCAATTTTGCTTGGACTAGTGCCTAATCCTTGGCCTATGGAGTCTATGATGATTCAAAATTTCGCCAAAATTGTCTTCAAGGAGGCTAAAAAGCAATGCCCTAGCAACCACTCTTTAACATTTACCCACCCAAGCTCTATGGATTTTCATGGAAGAAAATCAATTCTAATCCACTAGGAACATTCATCTACTTGCCATACAATGAGTAACATGTGCAATTTCCAATCAAATAACCTTTTACAATGATATTCAATAAAACTAGGGCACAAAAAGCATTAATTAATTGCAACAATTCCACACATTAGACATTATCTAAGATATATTTTCAACAAACAAGATGACAAGAGATATATCCAACCATAGAACAAGAAGTAGCTCCAAGATAGAATGAAAATTTCAGCTCCCAAATATATCGAAATGCATCAATAGATCTCCAATAGACATCCAAGAAGAAGTGCGAAGTTTGTACAAGAGAAAGAATCCAAGAAGTGATGATGATGCTCTCACAAATGAGAGTCTCATCTATTTATATGATCCTCTAATAGTTCAAATTAGCCTAATAGCCCCAAAAATAATAAAATAATGTGCAAATAATAAGTCCTTGGTGACAAGCCCACCAAGTAGCTCATAAAGTGATGAAGAATCCACCCATAAATGCGCTGAAATGATGAAATGATGACGTAGAAGGGCCGTATTGAGTCCTCAAGGTGCCATAATGAAGGAGAGGGCTCCATGAATGATTGACGAGGGGTTGTTCCCTTAATCTCTGTGAAAATGATCATTTGTTGCCCCAAAGTGTTTCTGGGGCACAAGAAATGGTCTCATGGGTCTCTTGATGAAAAATAAGTCTGCAGAATTCTCCAAATAAGGGCACGGAAGATGGTGCTTTCCATCCCATGTCTCAAGGGTGAGACAAACCTCCTGTGGGCCTCAGATCAACTGCCAAACCCTGTATATACTGGTAAGCCGTCTGGGGGCACTGCTGGTCCAAGTGCATCATCTCGCACACAATGTGGGGAAATGAACAAGCTGCTGAAAGTGCTGAGGGTGCCCATGAGATGAGACAATGCTATATCACATGATAGAGTCTCTTGGCTCTCAACACATCCCCTACAAGTGTCAATATGATCCTCTGGTGGGCTTGGGCCCCAGTTAAGTTGCCAAGCCCATGATGAAACCACCTGCCAATCTTGTATAAGATCCAATGCCTCTCCTCATCTTCAGGTACAATAATTCATTAATGCATCTAAATGAATCAAGATTGTTATTCATGGGAACAAATGGGACTTCATAATAGGTTTCCCTTCCAAATTTGGGGCTTTGAGCATGTAATGGTGTTACCTCCCTAGGTAGGAGTGGTTAATAGACAACCCTATTAGGTGTTGCCAGCCCCTAAAGGGAAAGGCATGTCCAAGGTACATCCTTCGAATGGTAGGTGTCATGTGGATAATGATAAGGTGGTTTGAGGGATGCCCTCATATTTGGGTGTATGAATGTAGGAGGGAGCAATTGTGGTACATGAGTTACCCCGACCTTTGCTTTTGCACCCTTCTTCATTTGCCTTTTGCCTTTTATTGATTTTTCTTTATTTTACTGCCTGGGGCTCCAGGGGATGAGAACATGCTGTATATGATATAATAGTGATTACCCCCTTAAGGTGGGGCATTTCATTGCCCACTAGGGCTTGGAATATGCATGGGTTCCTTAATGATGCGGGGGGCACTCATAGGGGACCCTAGGAACTAGGGTGATGGCCATAATGATAAGGGGTAGAGATCATGTTTGACTTTTGCCCACGTTAAATTTTATTGTCTTGGCTACCTTTTGCATTTTGTGGTATTATTTCCTTTTATATGTGGCCATGATATGCCTTTATCTTTTTCTTTTAGTTGCATCAACCTCCGGGGCATCGTTCCAAGCTCAACCCCAACATTTGGATAGGGGAAAGGAAAGTACCAGAACCTTGTGGACCCAGAGAGGGAAGATGATGAAATAGGGCATGTAATGTGCGGAGGGGGTGAAAAATATGGAACGGGAAAACGAGACCGTGCTACCAAAATCGAGGTTCCCAAGTAGTGCCCATCCTGGAACTATAAGCCAATAGGGGAAATCCCATGGGACTATATTTGAAGATTAACCCCCCATTTAAGGTGAGGGAATAAGAATACAGTTAAAACTTAAAACTCTTCCTCCTTCCAAGTCACCCAAGAATCCATACCCAAGTGTGCCCAAGAAAAACAAGCATAAGCACTCGATTGCACAATGGCCCACCTTGAAACATACACTCTCTACAGATGGGCGAGGGGACATATGACTAACTCAGTGAGCGGAGATCGACTGGCACAATATTGGCTACACTAGTCGCTGTTAGGGGCTACCGGCTGAAGACAAATCTAGGAGAAAAATTATCATATGGGGTCACTCACTGGAGGTGGGTAACACACCTCTTCTTGGTTGCATGCTCTCTTCATGTTTCAGTCACTTAACTTGCTCAATTGCTCAACTGTCTTTGGAAAGATCTATCATGACCCATCTTTATACTTTTCGTTGAGATCAAAAGCCTAATATTTTTTTGATTTTACTCCTACTCTAAATCATGCATACTTAATAATCCAATATAAGACTTCATTTTTATTTATTTATTAAAGTGAATTACAAAATAGATTGATTTTTTGAAAATATAATTACTTTTGGAAAGTATCTCAAACTACTTTTCACGTGTTCACATTGAAATTGTGCGGATGTTCTTGTCCGAGTGATAATTCTCAACACTGCGTCCTATCAAGGAAGGAATTCTACGCCATTCCAAGTTTCTCTAAATGCCTTAAACTTACCTCTTGCCAAGGGCTTGGTCAGAATGTTAGCTATTTACTGATACTTGGGAATATACTAAGGTTTCATTACTCCCTTTGAAACCCTTGTATGAAGTGATATTTAATCTCTATATGCTGGGATCTATCGTGAAACACTTGTTTCTTAGCGAATTCAAAACAATTATGATTATCACAATAAAAGATTATAGGTTCCAACTCTTGATCAGACAATCCTGCAATAACTTGTGAAGTTAGATAGCCTCACAATTAGTAGTACTAGTTGACATGTATTTTTCGTTTGTTGAGCTAACTGCCACAAAAGTCTATTTCTTGCTAAACCATGATACCATCGTTGATCTCAAGCTAATGAAACATTCTGAAGTGCTCTTCCTATCTACTGCGGTGCTTGCCCAATCTGGTTTTGAATAACTTTGCATCTCCACTTCACCATTTCTAAAATATTTCAAACCATATTCCACTATACCTCTCAAATACGTGAGCATATGTTTTGGTACTACCTAATGCCCCTGCATCAGCTCCACCATGAATTGATTCAAGGTGTTCACTACAAAACATATATCTAACCTGGTGTTGACCAAGTATATCAAGGAACCTATTGTTTTCCTATACATCATGGGTTCCACCAACTCTAAATCTGAAGTTGTCACCTTCCTTGCCTTAGCGATCATGGGCACAACCATAGATTTGTAGTCCTCCATTAGAAATATCTTTAGGGTTTGAATTGCATACTTACCTTGCCCAAGGAAAATCTCCCCTAGTCTTTGCCAAATCTCCAACCTCAAGAAGTAATGTATCACGTTGATATCCTTCATCTTGAACTTAGTTGCCATGTTTGCTTTACACACAATGATAAGCTTCTCTACACTTGTCAGAAACAAGTCATTTACATACAACACCAAAATGAGCAGATTAGTCTAAACAAATATATAACATAAGTTAGAATTTGCTTTGCTTTTAGTGAAGCCAATACTTTGTAGATATCCATTGATCAAGGAATACCATGTTCTTAGTGCTTGTTTGAGTCCATAGAAGGGTTCTTAAGCTTGAACACATGTGACTCCTTCCCATTTATATCAAGGCCTTGAGGTTGCTCTATGTACACTTCTTCCTCAATGATCCCATTATGGAAAGTTATCTTCAATTCATCTGATAACAAAAACCAAAGAAGTAACTGCTCTAGTGGAAGTGTACTTGGTGACCAGAGAAAATATCTCCCTAAAGTCACCTCCCTTGTTGGGAGAATCCTCTCACCACAAACCTCACTTTGAACTTCTCAATGTTGCCATTTGTAGCATGCTTGATCATGTAGAGCCACATAGAACTTACAATTGACTCCCCCTCCCTTCCCTCTACCCACCAAACATCATTCTTCATGTTGGATGTGTACTCCTTCACCATGGCATCCACCATACCTATTGGTCTATTGCCTCCCGAAAACTAGAAGGCTTGAAATATAGAATACTACTCATCAATGCCATATAGTTTGGAAACTTTCTTGGAGGTATACTCTCTAATTGTGCTCATAGAAGCCTCAACATGTTGTTGAGCATCTCTCAATTTCTGAGTGAACCGTCAAGGTCTCCTAATAAAAGTGGAAGGGGATACTATCTCCCTTTCCTCACCTAAAGGTTATTGTAATTTGGATGCAAAATCTTCCTCAAACTTCACATCTTGGTTCTCTATTGTCTTCCTTTGGTTTGGAATATAGATCCTTTAAGCCTTTGAAGTCTCATTTTAACCCACAAATAAGCCCTTCCTGCTAGAGGGCTCCAACTTGGTCCTCTTCTCTCTTGATACATGGATATAAATTGGACAACCAAAGATGTGGCAATGACTCACCTCTAGCTTCACACCAATGAATGCCTCTGTTGGTGTCTTGTCCTCCAAAATCTTGTGAGGACATTGGTTTTGGGATGTAGATTGTTGTGTTGCACCCCTTTGCCCAAAGAAACATCAACAAGTCTTGATCATGTATCATGGTGTTAGTAAACCCTATGATGGATCAATTCTTTCACTTCGCAACCCCATTTTGTTGTGGGTTGGACAAAACTATCAGCTCCCTCTTGCTTCTTCCCTCGTTGTAGAAACCATAAAACTCCTTGGAGGTATACTCTCCCCCATTTTCCAATTTCAAGATTTTGATCTTCTTCCTTGTTTAGTTTGCAACTAGAGATTTGAACTCTTGAAACCTTTTAAAGACCTCTTCCTTGGTATTTAAGAAGTAGATCCAAGTCTTGGGAAAGAAATCGTCAATAAAGGGAATATAATACATTCTTTTTTGTTATTGACACCACTCAGTCCACAAACATCCCAATATATTAGGTTTAGAATCCCCTTAAAGCTATGCTTGTTGCTTGGGAAAATAGCCTTGGCATGCTTGCTAAGTGTGCACCCTTTGCATATGTCATGTTGCTCAATATTGAACTCTGGAAGACCTGTGAATATATCCCTCAAAATAAGCAATGCCCTATGATGCACGTGCCCCATCCTCTTATGTCACAACTCGCACTAGTTGTTATTGTTATGCACCAAGGCTCGAATATGTTCACTCAGCAACCTGTACAAATGACCTTCTGTGATCCCTATTACCTAAGCTGTATTTGGGCTAAAATATTGTGGTCTATTGAGGATTTCTTGGTTCTTGAACTCAACTACAAAGCCCTTATCCTCCATGATCGAAATTGAAAGCAATTTTTTCTTGAGACCTAGAGCAAACATAACATCGTCAAAATCTAAAGGATTACATGACTTGACTTGGAAGGGAATAGTACCAACTCTTGCTATTGGGTACTTGGCATCATTGCCAAGCACAACCTTTACTCTTGAGTCCTTCTTCTTTAGACTAGAAAGAATTGTTGGGTTGATGTCATGTGTTGAAACTTGAGATGCCCCACTATTCACATACCATGCATCCCTTGGAATTTTGTTGGTAGAAAGGAAATATATCATTGATAAATATTTCTCAAACTTGGTAGTGAACTTGTTCATTTGTTTCTGTAGACATTGCTACATGGTTCTGTTGGTGCCTCTCTTTACCCTTCCTCTTCTTTGTACACAATGATGTATAATTATTGTGCTTATGACAAACAAAGCACTTGATTTTATTCAATTCCTCCTTTCTTGGCTGTGAGGTTGACTCCTCAATATTTCTTTTACCCTTGTTGTGTCCTTTACCTCTACCCTTATTTGATTGACCAAATAGAGCTAGGTTCTCATCACCACCCTTATTGCTGGCCTTTGACTCCATCCAAGTCTCCTCCTGAATACGATCATCACAAGCCTCTTAAAGTTAGGAAATTTCTCCCAAGCACAAAATACATATACCAAATGGTTCCCGTGAAGCTGGGAATCCATTCGGTGTCATGTTCACTAGCTTTACATCTGCAACTTTCTCTCCAATTGTTGAAAGCTAATGTTATGAAACTAGCTCACAAAAAGATAGAAAAGATAGATAAACGCCTTCAAAATAAGCCTCTTCTAGGGGGCAACCTCCTTTACATTACACAAATGAACAATTCGTGGATGATACAAATGAAAAGACCTCCTTTCTATATATAGGAGTCTAAGGGGTCATAATATAATCAGAGCCGACATAACAATAATAATGTAAGGGCATAACAATAACAATAGTGGGTTTCTATGGGGCACAATAATAACAATATGGGGACTACATGGGCACAATGATATAATAAAGGGGTTGTACTAATAACAATAAGGGGTTACACTAGTAGTATAAGGACCTAACATGCCCATCTCCTTCAAAAAACATTGTCCTCAATGCTTGACTAGTTCTTGATGCTTCTGTATAAAATTTTTGTCCTCACATGTGGAACCTTCAACGGGTAAGTTCTTCCACTTGATGAGATACTTTGAAATTGATCGATTTTGTAGCTGTCGGGTTTTTGTTTCTGTGACTGCTCCAGGTTCCAATATGATTTTTCCTTCCTCTTCAACTTCTGGCAATATTGTTTGAATTGGGATCTTCTGCAAATTTTGAATGAGTGGCCACACTTTTTCGTCCTTCGTCCATTCATCCCTTGCTTCGTTTATCCAATCTGGTTGGATAATATAAATAGCACAAAACAATGCTTCTACATCCTCATCCTTTCTTGAAAGTGCATCTGCAACAACATTTTTCTTTCCTTTTTGTAGATGATTTCAAAGCCATAACCCAACATATTTGTGACCCATTTTTTTTGTTCTTCTAAAGATAATATTTGTTCTAAAAAGTATTTAAGACTATCATGATCCATTTTTACCTTGAAATGTCTTCCCATTAGGTAAGGTCGCCATTTCTTAAGTGCATGTAGTATTTCCAACATTTCCTTCTCATAAATAGCTTGCTTGAGATGTAGCCGTAAAAATTCCCAATCGCTACATCAAAACTTCTTTCATTGCGATGTTGATCTGCCTGTTGTTTCATTCGATTCTACACCAAAGTGGCATTATCCTTTAAAAGTTGGAGAACTTGTTGTTAATGCTCGATGTGATCTTTCACTGCTTGAATCATTTTCTTCTTGATATGTCCTTCTATCTTGAGAGTTTGAGGAGTGGTAATTTCTTCCCATGCATTACAAGATATGGTCGGATTCATTTCTTGATGCTCGATGTGATCTTTCACTTCTTGAACATTTTTCTTCTTGGTATGTCCTTCTATCTTGATAGTTTGAGGAGTGGTAATTCCGACCAATGCATTACAAGATATGGTCAGATTCATTTCTTCTTTCTCGATGTGATCTTTCACTTCTTGAACCTTTTTCTTCTTGATATGTCTTTCTATCTTGAGAGTTTGAGGAGTGGTAATTCTTTCCAATGCTTTACAAGATATGGTCGGATTCATTTCTTCTTTCTCTGGGGTTGGTTCCTGGTGTATATCCTCTTCTTTTGATGTTTCTTGATCCTTTTATTCCTGCTCTTTACAATCAATGTAAAATAATTTATTCTCAGCACACTTATGATCTTTAATGTATTTGTTATCACAATTGTAACAAAGTCCTTTTGCTCTTTTTTCTCCCAATTGTTGTGGTGTCAACCTTGTAGGTTGTGGAAGTCTAGGAGAAACAACACTTCCATATTTATAGTTGTGAGGGGTAGAATTTCTTGTTGCCATAATTTTTCTTTCCACTTTTCTTGCCAACCTGAATGTCTTCTCCAGTGAATCTGGTTCCCAAGGATGACCCTCATGTTGAATGTTATCCTTTAAAGTCCCTATGGAGACATCAATCTTTTGCTTCTCTGGAATATCATTTTCCCTTATATTCAATTTTTGAAAGTCCTCGATTTTCTCTACCATTGAACGCTTTTGTTTGAGATTTATCAATTGGCTAAAGAAGGTGTTTCTCTTTGTATTCTCATAATGTGCTATCGTTTTCTCTGTGAAAATTGACCACGTAACAAGTGGTTTACGAGAACAAAGCCCTTTATACGATAAAATTGATCCGGTTCTAAATATGAAGATGCAATACGTACCTTTTGTAACATTTTCACCTCATGTAGATCAAAATATTGCTCCATCTGTAGTATCCAATTTACCGGATCCTTGCCATCAAACTTCCTCATATCGTTTTTCTTGATTTTAGGAGCTCGATCTTGAAACCACTGTAACTCTGTAATTTCGGATTTTCCAGTTCTAAAATCGTGACCTGCAGTAGCCCTTTGCATCCTCTTTCCAATGCCACCAGTCTGATCGAAATTAGATTCTCCAAGAAAGACTTATGCATAATCTCCCAAGATGACCTGATTATATACCTTTTTAGAAGAGAGAACTTGTATGAAGTGCCATGTGTCACTGTTTTCTGAAAAATATACATAGAAAACTACAATTCGTCCTCTTTCTGTAACTTCTTACGACATTTCAGTCTGATGCTCAGCAAGACCGTTATGACGATTTTCCCCAGGTCACCTGTTTGGGATGTAATTCGGGAGCCTGCAAAAACCCTAAATGTCTTGGATTGTATCTCCGAAACTATAGCGAAACAAGATCTGAAATTTGGACCTGAGCTTCTCCGCGATTTCGGCTCAAATGGGTTTTAATTTCAGAGTCTGAACCTTCGTAGAAAGAAAATTATAGCGAAAATTCCACGATGACCCATTTGAGATGAAATTCTGGAGCTTGCAAAAACCCTAGCTTCCTCGGATCATATCTCCGAAAATATAGTGAGACAAGATCTGAAATTCGGACCCGAGATTCAGACCGATTTCTTATCAAATGGTTTTTTTTTTTAGCTTCTGAAACTTCGTAGCGAAAAAGTTACAGTGAAAATGCCACGATGACCTGTTTGGAGCAGTGAAACCCTAGAATCCAAAGCTCTGATACCAAATGTTATGAGACCATCTCACAAAAAGATAGAAAAGATAGATAAAAACCTTCAAAATAAGCCTCTTCCAGGGGGCAACCTCCTTTACATTACACAAATGAACAATTCTTGGATGATACAAATGAAAAGACCGCCTTTCTATATATAGGAGTCTAAGGGTTCATAATATAATAAGAGCTGACATAACAATAATAATGTAAGGGCAGAACAATAACAATAATGGGCTTCTATGGGGCACAATAATAACAATATGGGGACTACATGGGCACAACAATATAATAAGGGGGTTGTACTAATAACAATAAGGGGTTACACTAGTATTATAGGGATCTAACACGCTCCTCTCCTTCAAAAAGTGTTGTCCTCAATGCTTGACTAGTTCTTGATGCTTCTGTATAAAATTCTTGTCCTCACATGTGAAATCTTCAGCGGGTAAGTTCTTTCACTTGATGAGATACTTTGAAATTAATCGATTTCGTCGCTGTTGGGTTCTTGTTTCTGTGACTGCTCCAGGTTTCAATATGATTTTTCCTTCCTTGTCAAGTTCTGGAAATATTGTTTGAACTGGGACCTTCTGCAACTTTTGAATGAGTGGCCACACTTCTTCGTCCTTCTTCCATTCATCCCTTGCTTCATTTATCCAATCTGGTTGGATAATAGAAATAGCACAAAACAATGCTTCCACATCCTCATCCTTTCTTGAGAGTGCATCTGCAACAACATTTTTCTTCCCTTTTTTGTAGATGATTTCAAAGTCATAACCCAACATATTTGTGACCCATTTTTTCTGTTCTTTTAAAGATAATTTTTGTTCTAAAAAGTATTTAAGACTATCATGATCCATTTTTACCTTGAAATGTCTTCCCATTAGGTAAGGTCGCCATTTCTTATGTACATGTAGTATTGCCAACATTTCCTGCTCGTAAATAGCTTGCTTGAGATGTAGCCGTAAAAATTCCCAATCGCCTACATCAAAACCTTTTTCACTACGATGCTGATCTGCCTGTTGTTTCATACGATTCTGCACCAAAGTGGCATTATCCTTTAAAAGTTGGAGAACTTGTTGTTGATGATCGATGTGATCTTTCACTGCTTGAATCTTTTTCTTCTTGATTTGTCCTTCTATCTTGAGAGTTTGAGGAATGGTAATTTCTTCCAATGCATTACAAGATATGGTCGGATTCATTTCTCGATGCTCGATGTGATCTTTCACTTCTTGAACATTTTTCTTCTTGAAATGTCCTTCTATCTTGATAGTTTGAGGAGTGGTAATTCCGGTCAATGCATTACAAGATATGGTTAGATTCATTTCTTCTTTCTCGATGTGATCTTTCACTTCTTGAACCTTTTTCTTCTTGATATGTCCTTCTATATTGAGAGTTTGAGGAGTGGTAATTTTTGCCAATGCTTTACAAGATAAGGTCGGATTCATTTCTTCTTTCTCTGAGGTTGGTTCCTGGTGTATATCCTCTTCTTTTGATGTTTCTTGATCCTTTTCTTCCTCCTCTTCACAATCAATGTAAAAAATTTCTTCTAAGCACGCTTATGACCTTTAATGTATTTGTTATCACAATTGTAACAAAGTCCTTTTGCTCTTTTTTCTTCCAATTGTTGTGGTGTCAACCTTGTAGGTTGTGGAAGGCTAGGAGAAACAACACTTCCATATTTATAGTTGTGAGGGGTAGAATTCCTTGTTGCCATAATTTTGCTTTCCACTTTTCTTGCCAACCTGAATGCCTTCTCCAGTGAATCAGGTTCCTAAGGATGAACCTCATGTTGAATGTTATCCTTTAAAGTCCCTATGGAGACATCAATCCTCTGCTTCTATGGAATAGCATTTTCCCTTATATTCAATTTTTGAAAGTCCTCGATTTGCTCTACCATTGAACACTTTTGTTTGAGATTTATCAATTGGCTAAAGAAGGTGTTTCTCTTTGTATCCTCATAATGTGCTATCATTTCCTCTGTGAAAATTGACCACGTAACAAGTGGTTTACGAGAACAAAGCCCTTTATACCATAAAAATTGATCCGGTTCTAAATATGAAGATGCAATACGTACCTTTTGTAACAGTTGCACCTCATGTAGATCAAAATATTGCTCCATCTGTAGTATCCAATTTACCAGATTCTTGCCATCAAAATTCCTCATATCGATTTTTCTTGATTTTAGGAGTTCGATATTGAAACCACTGTAACTCTGTAATTTCAGATCTTCTAGTTCTAAAATCGCAACCTGCAGTAGTTTTCTGCGTCCTCTTTCCAATGCCACTACTCTGATCGAAATTGGATTCTCCAAGAAAGAGTTATGCACAATCTCCCAAGATGACCTAATTATATACATTTTCAGAAGAACAAACTTGTATGAAGTGCCACGCGTCACTTTTTTGACCTTCGGATCTGAAAAATATACACAGAAAACTACAGTCCATCCTCTTTATGTAACTTCTTACAAAATTTCAATCTGATACTCAGAGAGATCGTTATGACGATTTTCCCCAGGTCACTTGTTTGGGATGTAATTCAGGAGCCTGCAAAAATCCTAAATGTCTTGGACTGTATCTCCAAAAATATAGCGAAACAAGATCTAAAATTCGGGCCCGAGCTTCCCCACGATTTTGGCTCAAATGGGTTTTAATTTCAGAGTCTGAACCTTCGTAGAAAACAAATTATAGCGAAAATTCCACGATGACCTATTTGAGATGAAATTCTGGAGCTTGCAAAAACCCTAACTTCCTCAGATCATATCTCCGAAAATATAGCGAGACAAGATCTGAAATTTGGACCCGAGGTTTAGACCAATTTCTTCTCAAATGGTTTTTTTTAGCTTCTGAAACTTCGTAGTGAAAAAGTTATAGTGAAAATGCCACGATGACCTGTTTGGAGCAGCGAAACCCTAGAATCCAAAGCTCTGATACCAAATGTTATGAAACCAGCTCACAAAAAGATAGAAAAGATAGATAAACACCTTCAAAATAAGCCTCTTCGAGGGGGCAACCTCCTTTACATTACACAAATGAACAATTCTTGGATGATACAAATGAAAAGACTTCCTTTCTATATATAGGAGTCTAAGGGGTCATAATATAATCAACGCCGACATAACAATAATAATGTAAGGGAAAAACAATAACAATAATGGGCTTCGATGGGGCACAATAATAACAATATGGGACTACATGGGCACAACAATATAATAAGGGGGTTGTACTAATAACAATAAGGGGTTACACTAGTAGTATAGGGACCTAACAGCTAAAAAATCTGTGTAACCTTCATAAGGTAATTGGTGTTGTTTCTAAGTTGGTCATATCAATGAATTTGTGTTCATTTCGCGATATCATCTTCTTGTTTATGTTGTCACTCTATTAGAGACTGATTTTGGCTTTGAACATCTCCTTCATCATCTTCTTCTTAAATATATCAGGGATCGGATGATCCCTTATAACATCCAAGGTCATTTTCTTGGCCTTCACTTCCCCTTGTTGTCATCTGCCAACTACTGTGGCTCTGCAGGTGGAGTCACAATGTCCTTGATGAGATCCCAAAGCTCATTCTTTGTTGGTGTTGTAAGTTGTAACCCTCACATATTCCATGATAAGAAATTTGAAGCCCCATTCAATTTGTCCTCAAACCCGAGGTTAGTTGATGTCATCTTTGAGATCTATTGCATAAACTTCTAAATTTGAAAATTAGTTTGAAATCTTCTCCTTGTTGGTCCTTCTTTCCTGAAATTGATTTAGTTCTACAAATCCTTGAGAATTTCAATAAGAGAAATAGCTCTGATACCATTTGAAAATGTGAAGCCTAGATGACTCATGTCCTTATATCTTAATTAAACAAGTAAATTGCTAAATTTAACTAATGCTAAAATTAAATTCAAACCATAGCATCAATTGCACAATAGATAGAAATCAAAGAGCGGAAGCATAAAACCATTTTAGACCTACACATGTAAGTACCCTTTCAAAGTCATTTTTTCATTTCTGCGAATTTTTTTTACAAGGAAACCTCCACAATCTGCCCACTACAAAAACAACATTTCACTGTCACTGAAATCACCCTCAATTGAGCAGGATGATCTGTCTGAGGTATGGCTTGCTATATGGACTATATGACCAACTGTATCTATTTCGTATGACTATATAGAATGTATGGATCCATACAACTGCATGGAATTGTATGGTCAGCTGCTGTACCATATGAATTGTATGGTACTGTTGAGAAAATACAACCTGCTTTCTACCTAGAATCACCTCTTTCTTGGTTGCTCTCTCTCTCTCTTAATTGCTCAACCTGCTCAACTATGTGTGAAAACCTCTATCTTGATCCATCTTTATGCGTTGAGCTGAGACCAAAACCTTAATCTACTTTTGAGCTTACATCTAATCTAAGTTGTGCATGCATGAGTTACACCTCTTTAGATTTAACAACTAAATATGTAACTCTCACTTTTCTTAACTAAAGTGAATTGCAAAATAGAATGAATTTCTGAAAATTTAATTACTTTTTGAAAATATCTTGAAGTACTACTCGCATGATGCATCTTCACACTGAACTTGTGTAGAAGTTCTTGTCCGAGCAATAAGTCTTAACACCATGAAGGCCTTGTAATGAACTATGTGTCATTTGAATAGTGTAATGTGAGGATTTATTCCCTCTTATATCTATTGCCTTTGTGTTAAACTTGCATATAATAAACTTAGTTGTTGCATGAGTAACATGATCTCACCTTCAAAACAAATGCTTAAGAAATGTACACCTAGCCTTCAAAGGTGATTTTCTGTGCTAATTTTCAGCAAGCTAAGGTTTGTTTGTGGCAAAATGATCAGCTGTCATTTACCTTACGTATTCATGTACTCATTGTTGTCGCACAGATTGTCACGACAATGCTCAGACCGGGGGTTGTCACCCTGATCCCCGATCTCTCCGTTTAAGCCTGTCTCCTGCGGCTAAGGGGGGTAGACCCTATAGGACAATGGATGACCAATTGTGGACCAGTTGGGTTGGGAGACATGAAGGGAAACAAGCACTTAATTGATTTTATTAAGTTAATAGACCAGTGCCTTATGGAGTTAATGACTGAATGATTATCTATCAAATGTTTGCAGGAATATGAACTTATTAACAATCATTTACCATCAAATAACTCAAACAAAGATTAACTTTTACCAAATGCGAGATAATCGATAAATGCTCAATGGCTTAATGATATTCTAGAAATTAAAATACGAAAGTTTAAATGCTTTAAATAACCATGTAATTTTAAATGCCAACTAGTTATCACTTTCATATAGCTAATCTTCAAATTAACATTTAAGCATGTTTAACCACATAAAAAAATGATAAATATTAATCCCTCATCAAAATTTTAGTCTCAGCAGAAAAGATATATCACAAACATGAAAAATCCTTGAGCCAAGACTGAATCTGGCAAAATATTTCCAAAATATTTTTATATTTTCAAATAAAACAAGACTAATCTAACTAAAGTCTAAATAAATGAAACTTAAATCTAAATATAATTCTAAACTATATATAACAAAATAAAAGGTCTAAAGGCTACTTTTTATGTTTTTGAGATTTTTAATATCTTTGTTATATTTTTAAATATTATCAAAAAATTTCAAACAACTAACCAAATTTACAATCTAAAATCTAAACTAAAAAAATGAAAACTTTTTATGCTTTTTATATATATATATATATATATATATATTATTTTTCTTTCGATCAAAAGTCAAAATGAAATGATACTAAATTTGAATTTATTCAAAATCTAAAAAAAAAAAAACTAAAAGAAACTACGTTAAACAAAAATAAACATCTAAAGCAAAAACCTAATGTAAAAAAAAGAAGGAAGAAATCGTATATATATATATATATTTATTTATGATTTTCTAATTTTTATGATTTTTTATTATTTAAATCTAATTTCAAAGTTAAACCTATTAAAGAAATCTAATGCTAAACCAAAATTTAATAAATTTAAAACTTGAACTAGGCTAACTTAAGTCTAATACCAAAATTAAAGATTTTAATTTTTTTAATTGAGACTAAAATAAAAAAAGGGGAAATACGCTACTTTAAAAAAAATCTCATAAAATCTAAATACGATAACTTAACCATAACAAAAATTATATGATCTATCCTAAAGCTAAACCAACGAAAACAAAAATAATCATAATCTTGGACCGTATTCAAAAGAAATTCCGAGAATTTGTTTGCCCGCAGGTTTGCTTGACAGCAGGTTGGAAGGGGATGAAATCTGCAGGTTGAAGAGGAGACAACGAGGGTTTGCAGGCTATGCGTGGGGGAAGACAATAACCGCGCTGAGAGGTGAAGAATGGAGCTGAAGAGTGCAATTCTGGCAGCGGCGGCAACGTTTTTTGACAGCGCAGGCTACAGTGAGGAACAAGGAGCTACGTATGAGGAAGAAGTGCGGATTGCTTCTTTTGTATGTGTGCAGGTGCGCGATTTTTGAGGAACGTGTGAGCTGAATGGAGCAACTGATACGCTGAAAAACAAGGCTGCGCAAAGAAGAGCTGAGGCAGGCAACAGAATGAAGGAGTTTGAGGGAGCATAAGCGTATATATGACTGCGTGAGAGATGCGTTGAATCGTTTGCAGGCTCTGATGGTAGTAGAGAGGACATGGGGGATCTCATGCAGGTGGAACTGGTGGCCTTTGAGTTGCAGATTGAAAGTGTAGCAGTGATGAGGGCTCGGAGAAGTTTGCACGGTGCAGCGTAAGGAGGAGCTAGGATGATTGCGGAAATGTGTATAAAACAGAACGCAGCTTTGCCTCAAAAAATTCCAAAATGTCCCTGTAACACAATGAAACCCTGAGCAATAGCAAGGAGCTGAGCAAACCTTTGGAAATCTTCAGAAAACCTGCAACCTGTAATGGAAAGATAAACACCGAGTGAATATATATGTAAAAACTAAAACCCTACAAACCAGCTACAATATTTACAGTTTTATGACTCTACAACAACCAGATTTCTCAGTAATCCTTAATAATATTTTCAGAATTTCAGATTTACTATGAGATACTTCAGAAATCTCTCATGCAATTCAAAAAATAAACTTAAATGATAGACCCAGAATCGAAACTGGCTGGGCTCTACAAGAGAATGCTTTTCGGGAGTTGGCTGGTTCAGCCTAAAACTTCCCTAAATGCCTGTTAATTTTCTCAATCTGGATTTCCTACACAGCTCACTTCAGCTATCAATAAAGAGGGAAAAAAAAGTACTAAATTCCAAATCCAATGGAGATACCTAGCATTACTTTCAGAAATTCTATTACAATTAAAACCCTAGTGAATGAACAAGATACCTATGTTCAACATCACTCTTCACCAAGCTATTATTAATGGTTGAAAATAAAATTATGTAGAAAATGAAATAGCTTACAGCACTTTAGGAGAGTAACACCAGCAAGATTTCAACCCCAAACTCTTTCTTTATTGCACCAGAAAAAGTTTACAAGAGAGCTTTCCTCAGCACAAGACTCACAGATCGAATCCATCTAAAATGACCCCTAGCACCCTATTTAAAGGAAAAATTCCCAACGGCTAGTTCGAGTGATCCATGTAAAACTACTCTTGAACATCGATGAGGATCAAGATTTTTTTTAATCTCATCCGTTGAATTTTTAAATGCATTTTAATATATTAAAAAATTAGAATTCTACATTTATTTCCTAAAAAATTTGACTTATTATTATTTTATTATTTTTATTTATTTATTTTTTATTTTTGGATCCTCGAACTTAGCGTTTGGAAAAATTACCTAGGACCTAGGACTTAGGACTTATGAGGGGATTAAAACATTTTCTAACTCTCAAGACACTTTACATCATGATTTTTACAATTTTATATCCCAAGGGGGAAAACCCATTTGACATAGACCCTCATAGACCACCCAGTTCTGCGACCAAATATAATCTAGCAGATCAACACACTAGGATTCCCCTAAGATTCTAATGACAAAATTCATTCCGGCTTTGGGGTTACGCTGAAGGAAAACTCTGTGGATCATGGATCGGTGAGACAAAAAACCTTCTGGAACGTAGATTATCACTAGAAAATTAGGTCCACCTAGGCAATTTACATACATGACTCAGATCTGCTAAGATTATTTACAATTTACACATGTAGACTGGGTTTACAACATAACATGATCGGGCTGATGATGACATGCACGGACACGTCGATCAAGCGCTATCCTTTTGCAAAAAAAGGGGGTGTATTGCTATGGGTAGTTGACACGTAGTGGTCAACATCTGGCTCTACTTGGGGACACGTTGCTGCACTGTAGGAATGTGAGAATCTAGAATCTGCACCCACACAACACACAACCAAGAATAAGTAGCGTCCATCCAAAAATCATCATATAACATTAAGCATATGAAAGATATAAGCTCTTCATTTATTAACAATTTAGTAACAAGGAAAGTAAATCTAATCCTAAAACATAAATAAAATGCTGAAATGATAAGGAGTAGGGTTAGAAATACAATACAAAGGATGCCCCATGGCATTAGATATCATATTTGAAGAACAACTTGAGCATTTGGCCATTTGTAGGTAGATCAAGTGGTTCGCCATCCAATTTGCTCAAGTGGAATGAATTTGGTCCAGCTATATCTCGAATGATGTATGGTCCTAGCCACAAACTGTTGAACTTTTTATGTTTTCCTGGTTTTTCATTCTTGCGATCCCAAAGAAGTACCATATCTCCCACCTGCAAAGATCTAGATTGAGAGAATTTATCAAAGCTTTTCTTAATGTTAGATTGATTTTTACATATGGCATCAAAAGCTACCCTACAAGCCTCATCTAACTCCACAATCTGATCTATTCTATTTTGAACATCATCTTTGTTAGTAGAAAAATGCTGAAGGAGCTGATAAGCTGGCAATTTCAAATGCACAGGTAAGGTTACATCCAAGCCATAAACTAATTCAAAGGGAGATTTACCAGTCGCTTTCTTCTTAGTGATCCTATCTGCCCATAAAGCATACTTGATTTTGCTATCCCATGATCTCTTATTATCTCCTACTATCTTCTTAATAATGGTTATGAGATTCTTGTTACTTTATTTAGCCAGACGATTACCCTGAGGATAGTAATTTGATGAATGAGATAAGATAATGCCATATTTGAAATAGAAAGATGAAAACTCTGAAGAACTAAAAGCCTTGGCATTATCAGTAGTGATATTAGCAGGGACACCAAATCTAGTAATAATATTATTTTCAATGAAATCTATAATAGCCTTTTCAGTGGCATTCTTAGTAGGAATGGCTTCAACCCATTTAGTGAAATAATCAGTAGCAGTCAAAATCCATGAGTATCCATTACTATAATTTTCATGGAACTTCCCGATGAAGTCTAGACCCCAATGCTGAAAAGGTGCCTCTACAATGACAGGTTGTAGGGGAAGGGTAGCAAGCTTCTGTTTCCCAGTGAACAGTTGACAGGCTTGATAAGTCCTAACAAACTTATGCACATCAGAAAAAATTGAAGGCCAATAATAACCAACTCTCAGAATTTTGTGGGCGGTAGTTCTAGCAGCATAATGACCACCACAAAATCTTGAATGAAACTCAGAGATTAATTTCTTGGACTCAATTTCACCGACACACCTAAGTACTATGCCTTCAGGATTTCTCCATCAAAGGCCATCCTTCATAAGGCAATACTTAGTGGCTTTTAGTCTAAGAGCCCTTCTCTTATGAGCAGCTAAATGGTTAGGACATGTAAGATTCATCAAGTAATAAACAATGTCCTTATACCACTCATGCTCTCCTAATCTTTGCAACTCAGGCGAAGATAGATCGCTAAGACAAAACAAACCAAGAGTCTTTTCGTTACTTTCAGTCAACATTTGAGCCAAACCTTGGCCTTTGACTAGCTTGGTGGGTCTGATCTCTAAATCATATTCTTGTATTTTAGTAACCCACCTAGTGCGAGTCCCTAAGCAATTGGTTTGAGTTAATATATGTTTAACAGCAGAATGTGGGACGAAAGCAATGATTTTAGAATAACCCACATAAGTTTTGAAGTGCTTAAGAGACTTGACCAAGGCATAAGCTTGCTTTTCCATGGTATTGTACTTCAATTCGGAATTTTGAAGTGCTCTACTGATGAAAGCAATAGGCTGCTTGTGGCCATCTTTATTCTTTTGTAACTGGACACCAGCAATGGTATCTTTGGAAGCGAAAGAAAAAATCATGAAATCCTTGGAATAATCGGGACTAAGTAAGACAGGAGCTCTTACAATAGCGCATTTGATTTCTTGAAAATCCTTTTTGCTGTCTTCTTGCCAAACAAAATTTTACATCTTTCTTTAGAAGATTTTGAATAGGCTTAGCTATTTCTGCGTAATTTGGAATAAACTTTCTAAGAAAATTTGTCTTTCCAAGGAAAGACTGAAGGGATTTAAGATTATGAGGAAGAGGAATCTTTTGGATTGCTTCAATTCTTTGAGGATCAATCTTGATTCCATCCTTATAAATGATATGGCCAAGTAATTTCCCTTCGGTTACTCCAAAAACATACTTAGTTAGATTCAAAGAAATCCCGTATTCTCTACATCTATCGAAAACCTGCCTAAGATGATTTATATGACTGATACCATCTTTAGAAAATATAGTAAGATCATCTTGGTAAATCTCAATGAATTTCCCGATTAACCCCTTGAAGGCATAATCCATAGTCCTTTGAAATGTAGCCCCAGCGTTGGTTAATCCAAACAGCATTCTAATGTATTCAAAAGTACCATGGTGTGGTGAATGTGGTTTTATGACGATCTTCCTTTTTAACCCATACCTAATTGTACCCAGAAAAATCATCTAGCAACGACACCATTCCAGAACCGGTTACTCTTTGCAATAAAGTCTCCATGTTTGGCAAAGGATAATTATCTTTCTTGCATGCTAGATTAAGATTCCGAAAATCGACACAAAGCCTTATCGTACTGTTCTTTTTCCTAACAATCACCAGATTTGAACACCATGTCGAATGCCTTGTTTGAACGATAATTCTAGCCGCAAGCTCTTTCTGAACCAAAGGGGCTAACTTAAGATTAATTTTCCTAAGTTTTCGGCGAAAGGGTTTAACATTTTCATCTTTTAAGGGGATAGTATGTTCCATGACATCTTCCCTATAGCCCTTTAATTCATCATAAGAGAAAGCTAAAACATCTCGATATTCCCGAAGTAAATTAGTTAACTTTTTTCTTTCCTCCACACTAGTACCTTTACCAATTTTAACAATCTTTGGGTTCTCAGGAGTACGATGTTTATCTCGAGATATTTGCCTGGGTCCATTTTATTTTCCTCTCTCAACTTTGTGGCATCATGCCGATCGAAGTGTTGCTCTAAGGCAACCACATTCCTAGGAGTAGGATTTATGATATGCTCATGATTAAAAGATCCATCCTCCTCAAAATCTATCCAGAAATCTTCAAACTCATCCAGACTATTAAGAAAACGAGTGACTTGTTTTTCATCATTAAAGACTTGCCAATGCTCTAAGTTATCTGGAACAGATGGTCTAAATATTACTTCCATTTTGATCTTATCCTTAATTAGCTTATCAGATAACTGAAAGGTAGTAGCAGCTACGACGAGTTCATCTGCCAAACTATTTTGCTCTCTTGGGATAGCTTCGAGGTCAAGGGCATCATAGTGTTCCATAGTATCCCACAGAGCATTTCGATAATTCTCTAATCTTTGATTTTTACATGTGAACTTATTTTTAAGCCGCATGATAATTAAATTAGAATCCCCCTTAATGCTAAGTAACTTAATTTTCAAAGACTTTTCCAATTCAAGCCCCAACAATAAAGCCTGATATTCAGCGACATTGTTGGTTACTTCAAATTCTAATCGATAGGGAAACTTGAAAATGTGATCAAGGGGAGATTTAAGCACTATTCCAGCACCTTTACCATGCCTAGATGATGCACCATCAAAGTACTTGTACCAAAATTTATCATTGAGATCATTAATCTTATCATTAGGAGGAATTATGAAATTAGACATGATAGCATAATTCCTAATGTCAGATTGTTCTTTAATTATCCCGTTGTGAGGTCTCTTAGGATCTTCAACGTGGAATTTTCTTTCGGGCTCTCTATTAAGTCTTACAAAATCATCACCTCTAGGAGAAGGAATCATAACATATGACCAATTCATTTGAATACTTCCTCCTAGATTAGAGGCCCACTTTCTGGATAAAAGCATACCCCAGGCATTAGGCACATCAACAACAACTATATCCATAACAATCATGATGTCTGGGTAAACTGATAGATGAACTTGTAAATCTTTGATCAAACCATGCACTTCAATTTTCTTAGAATCCATGGCACATATGTTATAGTAGGGTCTAGAAACTCTTAAGTTAAGTTGTTCCATGACCCTCTTAGTCATGACACAAGCTGATGCACCAGAATCCAACATGCAATTATTCAATTTATATCCATTAACTAACAAGGTGATAAAGAAAGGCTGGTGATCTTTGTTATCTGCATCTAAGCTTTGCAAATATATGGGAGCATCGTGATAGTCAACTTCCCGAGTCTTCTGTTGAGAAATATTTACTTGAGGACCCTGAATAGATTTTAGTAACTTGTCTCTTTGGGAAGGGATTTTAGCAATCTCGGAGACAGGAACCCAGATTTTCACATTGTTAAACCAACTTCCCAAATTGACATCTAATCCAAAGTTTAAACTGGGGTTAAAAGTTCAAGGGAAAATTTGATTCCCACTCTGATCTTTATCCCTTCTCTGATAGGTTAAACCTTTATCTCTAGCAATTTCCATGATTTGCTCTGGAGAGGGTTTTTCACCATATAACTTAGCCAAAATGTCATCTTCATTTTCAAGGTTATTTATACTAAAAGCTGATGAAGGATGCATAACGTCACGACTATTTTCCTTGACCTCCATCCAATTATCCATAGACAAAGGAAACTTGTTACCTACTACATTTATTTGATCACCTGCCCCAAACATTCCATTATCCAAGATTCTTCTAACGATGGGGCAAGTGGCCTCTTCATGAAGAGCATCAAAAACCCGACAGTAAGGTGGAGCATTATCGACCAAATTAGTAAGCGGATTAGGAGGTCTTTGCTCACTAGATTGACCCTTTTTTTGCCAATTGTTATTTCTGTTATTATTATTTCTAGGTTGGAAATTTTGCGTTTGCGCTCTTTCCATTTGGATCAACCTATCCTGCAACGTAGCTATCTCCTTGTTATGATTAATTTCCATGCTTTCGATCTTTTGGAGCAATTTCTGAACAAGCTCGCTTTTAGGCTCTTGAACTGCTTTTCCTTTAAGTTCTTTTAGTTTCGTAGCAGCGTTATTGAAACCTGGGATCTCAGATTTCCCAGATGCCGCCTTGTCCTTTTCAAGCTCTATTGCTAAGACTTGGAAATCCCTATAATCATTAAGTTTAGCATGCCTTAATTCATAAGAGGGCTCAGGACCAAAGGCATCAATGTAAAAATCTCAAAGAGATTTGTCGGTAGGTTTATAATCTTGAGGTAATTCTTTAATAATATCATTAAACCTTTTGTTAAACTCTTCAACCGTTTCATTCTCTCTCTTTTTTATTAGGCTAATAGCTTTCACGAGGTGTCTTCCTTCTCTCTTATCTCCATATTTTTCCTTGAAGGCATCAATGATCGATTGTAAGGAATCAAATGAATTTCGAGGTTTTTCTGAAAACCAGTCATAAGCATCACCCCCCAAGATTAAAATAAAAAGAGTCATTCTAACATCCTCATGATCGAAATTAGCAGACCTTGCATACTTATCCATCCATTTACTAAAATTTCTTAGATGCGAATTAGCACTAATCGCATTATCTCCCTGAAAGCTAGGCAACTTATCTATCCTAAGTGCTGGAAGATCATTGGGATACCCTGGGATGTTAGAAAAATCGCAAGGGGTATATATATTCATGATGTCGTGCCCAACTGGACTAGTAAAAAGCAAATGGATATCAGAGAGGGCTTCTTGTCCAAGGTTAACAAGAAGTGTACGAGAAGAGAGTTTGTGTAATCGTACCCTGAGAGCCCTTTCAGGATCAGGAGCAGGATTGCACAGACTACTTGGATGTCTTCTAGTATACACTCTTGCAGATGATATATGAAGTGGAGTCGCCACCCGGACAGGAAGTGAAACACGGAAAAGCTCGAAAGGAAAGGACCAAGGACAGAAAAAACTCTATCCCTGACAACGGCGCCAAAAAATGTTGTCGCACAGATTGTCGCGACAACGCTCAGACTGGGGGCTGTCACCCTGATCCTCGATCTCTCCGTTTAAGCCTGTCTCCCGCGGCTAAGGGGGGTAGACCCTATGGGACAATGGATGACCAACTGTGGACCAGTTGGGTTGGGAGACACGAGGGGAAACACGCACTTACTTGATTTTATTAAGTTAATAGACCAGTGCCTTATGGAGTTAATGATTGAATGATTATTTATCAAATGCTTGCAGAAATATGAACTTATTAACAATCATTTACCATCAAATAACTCAAACAAAGATTAATTTTTATCAAATGCGAGATAATCGATAAATGCTCAATGGCTTAATGATATTCCAACAATTAAAATACGAAAGATTAAATGCTTTAAATAACCACGTAATTTTAAATGCCAACCAGTTATCACTTTCATATAGCTAATATTCAAATGAAAATTTAAGCATGTTTAACCACATAAAAAAATGATAAATATTAATCCCACATCAAAATTTTAGCCCCGACAGAAAAGATATATCACAAACATGACAAATCCTTGAGCCAAGACTGAATCTGGCAAAATATTTCCAAAATATTTTTATATTTTCAAATAAAACAAGACTAAGCTAACTAAAGTCTAAATAAATGAAACTTAAATCTAAATAAAATTCTAAACTATATATAACAAAATAGAAGGTCTGAAGGCTACTTTTTATGTTTTTGAGATTTTTATATCTTTTTTTATATTTTTAAATATTATCAAAACATTTCAAACAACTAGCCAAATTTACAATCTAAAATCTAAACTAAGAAAATGAAAGCTTTTTATGCCTTTATATATATATATATATATATATATATATATATATATATATATATATTTATTTATTTTTCTTTTGATCAAAAGTCAAAATGAAATGATGCTAAATTTGAATTTATTCAAAATCTAAAAAAAGAAAAAACCAAAAGAAACTACGTTAAACAAAAATAAAAATCTAAAACAAAAACTTAATGTAAAAAAAGAAGAAGAAATCGTGTGTGTATATATATATATATATATATATTTAAATTTTATGATTTTTTATTATTTAAATCTAACTTCAAAGTTAAATCTAATGCTAAACAAAAATTTAATAAATTTAAAACTTGAACTAGGCTAACGCAACTCTAATACCAAAATTACAAATTTTAATTTTTTTAATTGAGACTAAAATAAAAAAAGTGGAAATACGCTACTTCAAAAAAATCTCATAAAATCTAAATATGCTAACTTAACCATAACAAAAATTATATGATCTATCCTAAAGCTAAACCAATGAAAATAAAAATAATCACAATCCCGGATCGTATTCAAAAGAAATTCCGAAAATTTGTTTCCCTGCAGGACGCAGTTTTGCTTGACGACAGGTTGGAAGGGGATCAAATCTACAGGTTGAAGAGGAGACAGCGAGGGTTTGCAGGTTGCGCGTGGGGGAAGACAATGACTGCGCGGAGAGGTGAAGAATGGTGCTGAAGAGTGCAGTTCAGGCAGCGGCGGCAGCGTTTCTTGACAGCGCAGGGTACAGTGAGGAACAAGGAGCTGCGGATGAGGCAGAAGTGCAGACTGCTTCTTTTGTATGTGTGCAGGGGTGCGAGTTTTGAGGGACGTGTGAGCTAAATAGAGCAGCTGATACGCTGAAAAACAAGGTTGCGCAGAGAAGAGCTGAGGCAGGCAGCATAATGAAAGAGATTGAGGGAGCAGAAGCATATATATGACTGTGTGAGAGATGCGTTGAATCGTTTGCAGACTCTGATGGTAGCAGAGAGGACGTGGGAAATCTCACACAGGTGGAACTGGTGGCCTTTGAGCTGCGGATTGAAAGTGTAGCAGTGATGAGGGCTCGGAGAAGTTTGCACGGTGCAGCGTAAGGAGGAGCTGGGATGACTGCGAAAATGTGTATAAAACAGAACGCAACTTTGCCTCAAAAAATTTCAAAATGTCCCTGTAACACAATTAAACCTGTAACACAATGAAACCCTGAGCAATAGCAAGGAGCTGATCAAACCCTCAAAAATCTTCAAAAAACCTTGCAACTTGTAATGGAAAGATAAACACCGAGAGAATATATATGCAGAAAATAAAACCCTACAAACCAGCTACAATATTTACAGTTTTATGACTCTACAACAACCAGATTTGTTAGTAATCCTTAATAATATTTTCAGAATTTAAGATTTACTATGAGATACTTCAGAAATCTCTAATGCAATTCAAAAAATAAACTTAAATGACAGACCCAAAATCGAAACTGGCTAGGCTCTACAAGAGAATACTTTTTGGGAGTTGGCTGATTCAGCCTAGAACTTCCCTAAACGCCCGTTAATTTTCTCAATCTGGATTTCCTGCACAACTCACTTCAGTTATCAATAAAGAGGGAAAAACAATACTAAATTCCAAATCCAATGGAGATACCTGCCATTACTTTCAGAAATTCTATTACCATTAAAACCCTAGTGAATAAACAAGATACCTGTGTTCAACATCACTCTTTACCAAGCTATTACTAATGGCTGAAAATAAAATTATGCAGAAAATAAAACAGCATACAACACTTCAGGAGAGTAACACCAACAAGATTTCAACCCTAAAGTCTTTCTTTATTGCACCAGAAAAAGTTTACAAGAGAGCCTTTTTTCAGCACAAGACTTACAGATCGAATCCATTTGAAATGCCCCATAGCACCCTATTTAAAGGAAAAATTCCCAACGGCTAGTTCGAGTGATCCATGTCAAACTAATTTCGACCGTCAATGAGGATCAAGATTTCTTTTAATCTCATCCTTCGAATTTTTAAATTCATTTTAATATATTAAAAAATTAGAATTCTGCATTTATTTACTCAAAAATTTGACTTATTATTATTTTATTATTATTATTATTTTTTGAATAAATTCAAATTTAGTATCATTTCATTTTGACTTTTGATCAAAATAATATATATATATATATATATATATATATATATATATAAAGGCATAAAAAGTTTTCCTTTTTTTAGTTTAGATTTTAGATTGTAAATTTGGTTAGTTGTTTGAAATTTTTTGATAATATTTAAAAATATAAAAAAGATATAAAAATCTCAAAAACATAAAAAGTAGTCTTTAGACTTTCTATTTTGTTATATATAGTTTAGAATTTTATTTAGATTTAAGGTTCATTTATTTTGCCAGATTCAGTCTTGGCTAAAAGATTTGTCATGTTTGCGATATATTTTTTCTGCCGAAGCTAAAATTTTGATGTGGGATTAATATTTATCATTTTTTTTATGTGGTTAAACATGCTTAAATGTTCATTTGAAGATTAGCTATATGAAAGTGATAATTGGTTGGCATTTAAAATTACGTGGTTATTTAAAGCATTTAATCTTTCGTATTTTAATTGCTGGAATATCATTAAGCCATTGAGCGTTTATCGATTATCTCGCATTTGGTAAAAGTTAATCTTTGTTTGAGTTATTTAATGGTAAATGATTGTTAATAAGTTTATATTTCTGCAAGCATTTGATAGATAATCATTCAGTCATTAACTCCATAAGGCACTGATCTATTAACTTAATAAAATCAATTAAGTTCTTGTTTCCCCTCGTGTCTCTCAACCTAACTCGTCCACAGTTGGTCATCCATTGTCCCATAGGGTCTACCCCCCTTAGCCGCGGGAGACAGGCTTAAACGGAGAGATTGGGGATCAGGGTGATAGCTCCCCGGTCTGAGCGTTGTCGTGACAATTTGTGCGACAACACTCACCATCTTAGATCTATGTTTCTTTTGACTCCATTTTGCCCAAGATTTGGTAAGCACTAGTCATAGGGGTTCGTCTCCATCTTATTTTCCTTAACTCATTCACTTTTCCACTATTGCTACAAAATTTGTTTTGCTTGGATTTACTCTTCAATATATCACCTTGAGCTTGCACTTCATAGCCTTAGCAGTTCTATCCTTAGGGAAGTGCCCTTTGAGTTGGAGAAAAGACAACGACAAGTGAGAGGAAGAGCTATTGAGATTACACTGAGTAGCCTTCTTGAGTTGCACAAGACTAGCTCTTTGATGCCTGGGACTTCACATCATACAGCGTGCTAGAATTTGTTGCTACAGTGGGAATCAGTGCACTGCCATCAATGAGAGTAATAAAAAGCCTCGTGGTCAAACCTATAGGTGGTTTCACATATTTTGTCTGCAAATCATATTTCACAACAATGGAAGGCTGGCATAACATTCCGTTAAGAACAGTTGTCCATCCTCCTCTTAATAATCTTGGTTCCTTTACAGATATAAAAATACTTTATAGCATTGTCTGCCCATGGGTTCAATTCTCTTGCAACAATGTCAGGACATATTACATATAGACTTTAGTGTGTAGATAATGTTGGATTTAGAGACGTCTAATTGCAATAATTAAGTTGGACATATAGTGCATCATGATTATAATGTCAATTACTGTCAATAAGATTACATTCATATGCCAAATAATGTGATTAATTAAGTCATGGCATTAAACATATTTAAAAAATAAGGATTTGGATTCAAATACATGTAGATTAATGTTAATCAATTATGATTGTTAATGGACCGATTATAGTTGATTAAAATAAATAGCAATATTAAATTTGAGCTGAATAAGGAAATCAAAATCTGATTGATTGATTGATTGATTTCAATCAATCTGAAATTTCAGACAGACTTGTTTCAGCTAAATTTTAGGCTGCCCTAGGATTGGGGTTTTGCAGTGCTATAAAAGGGCTGAGTCTCCAAGGCTTGCAATCAACTCATAAAGATTGTCTGCTCCATTGAAGACTGGTAGGATTGCAAGCTCTTGGAAGGATTCAAGAGCCAACAACTCAAGCAAAGACCAGGAGCATTTGAACATGGAAAGTAAGTTCCTCTGTGCATTATTTTTAATTTCTTACAAAGGAGTAGATCTTGGTTAAGAGTTTAAAGTAATTAGGAAAACTCTCAAGTTAAATCTAGCAATTGGTATCAGAGCTCCCTTATGTAAGAATCCATGCTTAAATTTTTTAAGATTAGCTGATTTTGTTTCGTATGTGAAGTTGTGAACTCTTATTTGCAGTGGGTTTCCTTTTTCCGTATCCATTAACACTGCGCTTTTGGCTTTCCTTGAAGAACAAAAAAAAGGGGATTTCTAGGGCACTGGGCGAATATTTAAAAATTACAAGATTTTTTTTGCTTTTATAGTAAAAAGAGAAATCGTTACTGTGCGAATCCAGAGAGAGGACAAGAATGCTTGCAAGGAAAGCGAAACATTGCCAAATCTGGTATGGTTGTTTAATTCTTTAAATAAACTAGGGTTAAGTCCTTGGGTTTTTCCATTTAAAAAAATCGGAGCACGGAAGCAAAATATGACTGAAATTGTAGTCCTCTTGCCTTTCTCTTGAGGTTAAGGGATCAACGCTTATAAATTTCGTTTTGAAGTGGTTAATGGCCAAATTGCCTTTTTTTTTTTTTTTAGTTGTCACGTGTCGTCTTCGAGACCGCGTGTTTACCGCTTCCTGGCATTTTCCGCGAAATTTTGCCTTCTTTGTGAAATGAACATTAATGTCAGAAATTGTCTTGGTGGAAGGGACCTTTCTAGCACATTTTGTGGTCTTAGGCGTCTTTAAAAACTGGAATTTGTGAGGCATCGCTCTATTATTGTAGTTGTGGCGAGATATTTACGTCCCTTTGCTCGAGATCGGTGTTAGGAGGTTCCGATCCATGGATTTGGTATGATTTCAGGCCTATTTGGAGGTTTTTTAGGGGAAATTCGAGGGAGTTTGAATGGACGTAAATAGGCTTCTGTTATTCTGTATTTTCTTTTACGAGCTTTAGATCTGATGGTTTGTTGCATATCTGTATCTTTTTCAGACCAAGAACAGAACCGCCTTCAAATGATCCGAGGAATAGAGCCGCCATTGAATGGCCTCTGTAAATATAACACTTTGCCATTCTGAAAATCTCATGCGTTTAAACAGTATGCGTAACACTTTTAAACAGTATATCTCATGCGTTTAAACAGTATGCGTTGAATAATCTCATGCGTTTAAGCAGTATATCCACCGAATAAAAGATCTTATGGAATCTCAACGTACACGGAGTCAATGGGACATTCCGTTTCCTAAAATTTCTCTAGCTCACCTGATATAAGAGGGAACCGTTCATAAGATCAAGTTTAATATAAATTTAGCAGTATTAATATTTCAAAACAATATTTAGCAGTATTAAATTTAGCAGTCTTTTGAATATTTTTCTTTAGAATTGGCTTTATTGGAATATATTGTTATTGGAATATATTGTTTTGGAATATAAATTTAGCAGTATTAATATCTTATGAAGTAACTGCTCATAAGATCAAGTTTAATATAAATTTAGCAGTATTAATATTTCAAAACAATATTTAGCAGTATTAAATTTAGCAGTTTTTTGAATATTTTTCTTTAGAATTGGCTTTATTGGAATATATTGTTTTGGAATTATTGGAATATATTGTTTTGGAATATAAATTTAGCAGTATTAATATCTTATGAGGGAACTGCTCACAAGATCAAGTTTACTATAAATTTAGCAGTATTAATATCCATGTTAAAGAGATTTGGTTTCTTCTAATAAGATCTAGTATGTGATCGTTTTTTGTTAGAACTTCTTAGCTATGAACAAAATGATATTGCTTGGCTAAAGTAGGTAAAATGAGCATACCTTTGCCTCCAGAAATAAGCATAATTTTGGAATCTAACTAAAGACAATTTTTTTTTGGTATACATGTGTTGTTTTCGCATGAGTCAAGCATTGATGTTCGCAAACGAACCGCTCTCTGTAAGACGATTGCAAGGATGAATCATGACAAGATGAACTAACGTGCTGGCAATGGATGTGGGTGTTAGCTTTCCCAAAGGAGGGTTGGCGCCTGCTAAGTTGTTTTGGTGCATAAGGGTTGCCTGAAGGTAATGATTGCACCCAAAGGTGTTTCATTACTGAATGGTGTTTTTTGGCTAAAGTTTTTAATGGAACAAATAGTTTTACACATGCCTTTAGATTTTAAAATTATGATTAAAGATCAAATCATGACGCATCATATCTAAATTATTTCCTTGTTCTTGAATTTTTTCAGATCCAAACATAATGTCAAGTCTAAGTCAGATTAAGCCCCTCATGGGGAACAATTTCAAACAGTGGGAGGAAAAGCTGAAATTAGTCTTAGGGATCATGCAATTGGACACAGCACTGAGATTTGATCGCCCCAAGCCTAATAAAGAGAGTGAGGTAACTCCTCAAGAGAAGGCTGATATTGCTAGATGGGAGCATTCAGATCGCATGTGCATAATGGTGATGAAGCAAACGATCCATGAGACTTTTCGAGGCATCATACCTGATACAGAGACAGGCGCTATTGAATACCTTAAGGCCCTTGAAGAAAAATTCACAAAGAGTAAAAAGACTGATGTTAGTACACTCTTTGTGAAGTTGGCAACAATAAAATACAAGGGAAAAGAAGGGGTTAGAGAGCATGTTATTGAGATGACAAGACTGCAACGTGCCTTGAAAGGGCATAATTATGACATCTCTGATGAGGTTCTCATTGAGTTCATTTTTCTGTCTCTCCCGTCTAACTTTAGTCAATTCAAGATGACTTATAATTGTCAAAAGGAGACGTGGACACTACCTGAGTTTGAGGCTCGGTTGGTGCAGGAGGAAGAGAGACAGAAAATGACTAAGGGAGAAAGTGCTCATGTAGTAACATCTAATCCTAAGGGTAAAGGCAAGAAGCGCAAGTTTACTGCCAAGGAAAAGGGACCTACCAAGGTAGCTGCAAACAATGCCGCGCAGAAAAGCAAGAAGGAAGATACTTCTGCGAAAGCAGGAGAAAGGAACTGTTTTTTCTGCAAAGCGCCAGGACATACAAAGAAATTTTGCACCAACTATCATGCATGGTTGGCAAAGAAAGGTATGTCTCTTGCTTTGGTTTGTTCTGAAGTTAATTTAAGTTCTGTATCTAGATATACTTGGTGGATAGATTCAGGTGCAACGACTAACATCAGTATGTCGATGCAGGGTTGCCTAAGCCATCGCAAGCCAAGTGAGGCAGAGCGCTACGTTTACGTAGGAAATGGCAATAAAGTAGAAGTGGAAAGCATAGGAAAATTTAGATTATTATGTAAGACAGGATTTTATTTAAATTTTGATGCTTTAGTGGTTCCATCTTTCAGAAGGAACCTAATTTCTATATCTTATTTGGACAAAAATGGTTATGTGTGTTCATTTGGTAATGGAAATTTCAGTTTGTGTCGAGATTCTAAGCTTCTTGCTTCTGGTATCCTGTCTTCTTATGATAATATTTATTTTCTAGATATAGACACTTCACATTCAGAGGCACTGCATATAGATAATAGAAAACGTAAATTAACTTGTGAGAAATCTGCAACATTATGGCACAAGCGATTAGGACATATCTCTATGAAAAGAATAGAACGTCTTGTGTCTAATGATATTCTCCAACCTTTAGATTTTACAAACTTAAGTGACTGTGTAAATTGTATAAAGGGAAAACAAACTAATAAACGTAAGTATGATGCAAAAAGGTGTAATGATGTCTTAGAATTAATTCATACGGATATCTGTGGTCCTTTTCCAAAGGCTACAAGAAATGGTGACCGTTACTTTATCACATTCATAGATGATTATTCAAGATATGGTCATATTTACTTAATAAAAGAAAAGGCGGAAGCATTAGACGTATTCATAAAGTTCAAAACGGAAGTTGAGTTACAACTTAACAAACGTATAAAGTCCATTCGTTCTGATCGTGGTGGTGAATACTACGGTCGTTATGATGGATCAGGAGAACAGCGTCAAGGTCCCTTTGCAAAATACTTAGAGGAATGCGGAATTGTGCCTCAGTATACGTTGCCAGGTTCGCCTGCAATGAATGGTGTTGCTGAGCGACGAAATCGCACCCTTAAAGACATGGTGAGAAGTATGATTGCTCGTACAACTCTACCTGAGAATTTGTGGGGAGAAGCCTTAAAGACTGCAGCATACATACTTAACAGAGTGCCTACTAAAGCAGCTAACAAGACCCCTTACGAGTTATGGGTTGGGCGCAAGCCTAGCTTGAATCATTTGAGAGTTTGGGGATGTCCATGTGAAGCTAGGCCCTATAAGCCAAGCAAAAAGAAACTGGACGAAAGAACCGTTAGTTGTTACTTTATAGGCTATTCTGAACGATCTAGGGGGTTCAAATTCTACAATCCAACAGAACATACAGTTTTCGAGTCAGGAAGTGCAAAATTTTTTGAGGATAATGAGTTTGTGGGGGGAGATATGACAAAAGATAGTATTTTTGAAGAAGAAGAGACGAATGCGAATGAGACTATGGACCAAAGTCCTAGTTTTGTTCAAATTCCGATTGTGTTTAGAAATACATCTTTTGACAATGTGCAATCTTCATCATCCCAAACAACTCAGTTAGAAACTCAACATGGAATAGAGAACACAAATGGACCTGAACCCAACCCAAACCCGCACATTGACATGACAAATGTTGATGGCCTAGGGCCTGTGGGAGAGTCAGAAGTTGGTAATGATGTTCTTCCTCCTGTTGAAGATCAAGTTGTAAATGAACCTCAAGAAAATCTAGAGCCTGTGCCAATTAGGAGATCTACTAGAGAGAAAAGATCTACACAATCAAAGGATTATGCATATCTTCAAGAACATGAGTTTGACATTGGCATGTTTGAAAATGATCCTGTTAATATCAAACAAGCTGTGGAAAGCTCTAACTCTCAAATGTGGATTAATGCCATGAATGAAGAGATGAAATCTATGTATGACAATGACGTTTGGGATATCGTTCCGTTGCCTAAAGACAAGAAACCCGTTGGTTGCAAATGGATATTTAAGACTAAGCGGGATTCTAAAGGCAATGTTGAAAAATACAAGGCACGTCTTGTTGCGAAAGGTTTCACACAGAAAGAAGGCATTGATTATAAAGAGACTTTCTCTCCAGTTTCATCGAAAGACTCTTTAAGGATTATATTGGCACTTGTAGCACATTATGATTTAGAACTTCATCAGATGGATGTAAAGACGACGTTTCTCAATGGTGACATTGATGAAACGATCTATATGAAGCAGCCAGAAAACTTTGTATCAGGTGATGCAGGGTCTATGGTTTGCAGACTTAAGAAATCTATCTATGGGCTAAAACAAGCATCTCGACAATGGTATTATAAATTTCACCAAGTTATTAGCTCATTTGGTTTTGAGTCTAACATAGTAGATGAATGTATATACCTTAAGTTCTGTGGGAGTAAATTTATTTTCTTGGTTTTATATGTAGATGACATATTGCTTGCCAGTAACAATAAAGACATGTTGCATCAAACTAAGAATTTTTTATTTAAGAACTTTGAAATGAAAGATCTTGGTGATGCATCATTTGTTCTAGGGATTGAAATACTTAGAGATAGATCTCAAGGTATTCTGAGGTTATCCCAGAGGAACTATATCGATAAGATTCTAACAAGATTTGGCATGCAAAACAGCAAACCAGGAGATACCCCTATATCAAAAGGAGATAAGTTTAGTCTGAAACAATGTCCCCAAACTGACTTAGATAAAAACCTCATGAAAGATATTCCCTATGCCTCAGCCGTGGGTAGCATCATGTATGCACAAGTATGCACGCGTCCGGATATTGCGTTCATTACCGGAATGCTAGGGAGATATTTGAGTAACCCAGGTATGGAACACTGGAAGGCAGCCAAGCGAGTGTTGAGATACCTAAAGAGAACAAGGGACTATATGCTCTCGTATCGGAGATCGGAACAGCTCGAGGTCATTGGATACACCGATTCTGATTTTGGAGGATGTGTCGACAGCATGAAATCAACATCAGGATACATCTTCATGATGGCAGGTGGTGCTGTGTCATGGAAGAGCGCTAAACAGTCATTGGTAGCCTCCTCCACTATGGCAGCTGAATTTGTTGCATGTTTTGAAGCATCTAATCATGGCGTATGGCTGAAGAACTTCGTCACAAGTCTGAAAATTGTGGATTCTATTCAGAAACCACTCAAATTATTATGTGACAACAATTCAGCAGTGTTATACGCATCCAACAACCGAAGTTCGTCAAAGTCGAAGTACATTGACATTAAGTTTTTGGTTGTAAAAGAGAGAGTGCAGAATAATGAATTATGTATAAAACACATAGGTACAGACTCCATGATTGCGGATCCTCTTACTAAAGGATTACCACCCAAGAAATTTCACCAACATGTTGCTTGTATGGGTGTAATATCTGTTTAGGATAATTAGAAAAATGTGGGAGTCTGAATATGTTTTAAGTTCTGTTTTTTGATGTTCTATGTAATGCAATTGTAAACAATTTTGATGATATATACAAGTTGCATTCAGTTTCAGTTTCATTATTTCTTTCTTTAAAGTTTAAGTTTTTGGCCTCATACAGTTAAGTAAAGGTGACTCAATTAGAAATAGGCACGTCTAATCACACTTGCGTGTAATTTCTAAACTATATGTCCAAATCAGATTCATGTCATTCAGTTATGTTGGCAGCGTGATTTATGTCAGTTTAGTTGCGAATAAATGTGACAAATGCCGCTTAAGTCCTTTGTTAGCATAATTGATGGACGGAATTGTTTAAGAAATACGATAAGTAAAGACAGAAAAGTTGCATGCAATAAAGTTAAGGACATATAATCAAAAGGTTGCACTTGTCCATGTGGGAGATTGTTGGATTTAGAGACGTCTAATTGCAATAATTAAGTTGGACATATAGTGCATCATGATTATAATGTCAATTACTGTCAATAAGATTACATTCATATGCCAAATAATGTGATTAATTAAGTCATGGCATTAAACGTATTTAAAAAATAAGGATTTGGATTCAAATACATGTAGATTAATGTTAATCAATTATGATTGTTAATGGACCGATTATAGTTGATTAAAATAAATAGCAATATTAAATTTGAGCTGAATAAGGAAATCAAAATCTGATTGATTGATTGATTGATTTCAATCAATCTGAAATTTCAGACAGACTTGTTTCAGCTAAATTTTAGGCTGCCCTAGGATTGGGGTTTTGCAGTGCTATAAAAGGGCTGAGTCTCCAAGGCTTGCAATCAACTCATAAAGATTGTCTGCTCCATTGAATACTGGTAGGATTGCAAGCTCTTGGAAGGATTCAAGAGCCAACAACTCAAGCAAAGACCAGGAGCATTTGAACATGGAAAGTAAGTTCCGCTGTGCATTATTTTTAATTTCTTACAAAGGAGTAGATCTTGGTTAAGAGTTTAAAGTAATTAGGAAAACTCTCAAGTTAAATCTAACAGATAAAAGAAGGTTATGTGGTATGCAAAGCCTGTTCTAGAAAAATGCAAGAATCAAGGTTCTGAAAGAAAATGCTGCAGTGTTTCACGAAGTTTGGAGTTTATAATCAGTCACCTTGTTCATTCCTAACATGCCTCTTCCATTGTACATATTAGATTTGGTTCCCTGCTGTCACACTTCAATATTTATACACCCCTTCTGGCAATATCCCTGTCAAAAGCAAATATTAAACTCCATATTGGATTCATGTTGAAGTTCTAATGCATACATCAAACAAAATCTGATCTGATCAAGTCTTTGCATTTCTCCCTCATTTTCCCTCATACTACCCTAGATCAACTGATTTGTCAGGAGAAAACGGGAAGCATACACCCATGGCTTTGTGTTGCATTCTTATTCCTAACAAAGGAATAGTTAGATAATTGTAAGTTAAGTTTTCTCATATTTGCTTATTCATCAAGTCTTATCAAAGAGCTAGTTGCTAAGAGGCAAAATGTTGGATATGATTGATTCACCATTTTATACCTAACTATTAACCATATATTACTTGTAGCAGGAAAACAAAAAATAGATGGATATACCTAATTTACCATCTTCCAACTACGGTTGACTCACGATAGCTAGTAGCAAATTATGATAGACTAGTTTAAGCTTAAAAATAAATTAAAACTTTTTCCATATGCATTCAAAAAATACAACCATTATTGCCAGGTACCCTCCTGAAGGTCAGCATCTTCAATGGTGGAACCGGGCCTAAGATATTTCTGAAATCTAAGGTATTTTTATGCAATCCTCTGCAGCATATGCTTCTTGTGGAAGGAACACATGAAAACACCTAACTGCTAACCATATATGAATTGTATCAGGAAAACAGAAAACATTGGATATACATGATTTTCTACAGTTGACTCACAATAGCTAGTAATTAACCGCATTATCCTGGTCAAAGCGTGAAAGTAAATTCAAACTTTTCAATATGCATTTCAAAAATGCGACTGTCATTGCTAGAAGCCTTCCTCAAGGTCAGCATCTTGCGCTTATTAAATGGTGGAACTGGGCCTAGATATTTCTAAAATCTAAGGTGTTTTTTCTGCAATTTTCTGTCTGCGGCATATGCTTCTTATGAAAGGAAGAAAGTTACTAATGTCTTTAATAAGCTGTGATTCTCCAAAAATAAGAAAGACAAATCTGTCAAAGATTATAGCAAGCTAGAGCGATATATTGGACCAATATACTTGGCACATTCAAGGCTAAAATTTCATCCTGGCATAACAGGTTTCTGACTTTGGTTGGAGAATACTACTTATCCAACCTTTTCTGGCAGTTATCCCAATTTTGCAAAGCTCTAAACTCATGATCCTGAAAGGATTCTTAAGCGAGTGTGGGAGCTTGATGAACTACTTATGGTCTGTGATAACGACAATAAAGGAATTTTCATATTGTGGCCTGGGAGAAAGCTTCTATACCAAATGGGAAGGAGTTAGAATTCAGAAATTTGAGTTAATGAGTGAAGTGTTGAGAGCCAAACTTTCTAGAGGATGATCCAAGAAAGATAATCCAGGGAAAAGATAGATTATGGAGTAAACTTTTCAAGGCCAAATACAAAGAAATGTTTCCAACTCAACTCTCTTCTTTGAAACTGCCCTTCCTCTTTTTAAAACTTAAGGGACTCGGCAATAAAAAGAAGGAAATTAATTGCTGATCATGCATTCTACCAAGGTGGAAAGAATGCTAATTTCTGGGATGATCAATGATACGGTTTCCAAGCATATAAAATACTGCAGGGTTAGCAGTAGTTTGTGAACTACTAGAAGAAGAATGGGTGAAATTTAATGACTACTGGTAATACAAGCCACTGGAAGATCAGATCAGCGGAATAACATAAATAAGATGGAAAGCTTTGATCAATGGGCCATAGTTCTAAAGCCAGCAAAAAAGCGATTGTTACAGGAAGCTCTTGATCGAAGAAAGATCCTGTGTAGACTGTTGCCTGGACAAACTGTGCTGGAATGTGAGTGGCAAAGGTACCTGTTTGGCTAAAGAAGGGTACTATCTTGCTTTATTCAGGAACGTTGGAGCAAAAAAGGATTTGTTCTGGAACAAGCTTTGAGAAAGAAGGATATGGCCAAAGATATCAACATTTGGAGGGGTGGCTGTGAAAAATAAACTCCTTATACAGCTGGCTTTGATGAAGAGAGTAGCAGGCCCCTCCAGTTATAGTGTCTGCGAATAAAATGAAGTAATCTTAGTGATTGTCTCTTTAACTGTGAAGTTGCTAAATTGGTATGGCTGTTATGGGAAAAGGAAATATCCTGCTCTAGACGAGAAGGTTTTACAGTGCGGAGTCTATTACAAAACTAGAATTCATCATCCTTTATGTCAAAATACTTAAAACTAATATAATCTGCAATATCAGTCCTTTATTCGGTTTTTGAATATATGACTTGTCAGAAACTACAGGATATTTCAGAAGAAACCAATCAAGAACCAGAACAAACCAAGTTCCAATCTAAAGGGGAAAAGATTATTCACAAGAGGAGAAATATATTCTGGAAAAATGAGGTAGAACCCAGTGTCGCATACTGATAAGGGATAGTCGACAAGTATCAAGAAAGATCATGGCAACCAACCATGGATGGCAGATTTGAACTAAACTTTGATGGAGCTGCAAAAGAGAACCCAGGAATGGAAGGAAGTTTGGGTAGTATAGAGAGATACTGAGGGTGTTGAAATATGTAACTAGGTTTGATCTTCATAATAACATATGTAATCATGATTTTATTTATTTGATGCAAAGAGAAAAATAAAACTATTATTGTCATTCTTGAGGCATGGGTTTCATGCTCAAGGTTATTTGATTTATAGGTCAAGCACCCATTGAGTGCTTATAGGGTTTGTCTTTTAATCAACAATTCATAAGTCATTGTCATGTATGAAATACCATTTTGGGCATTTACATTTTGTAAAGAAAAAAATATTTAAGTCAAATTAGAGTCAAAGACCCTCCAAGACCTTGTCATAGTGCTACAACAAGTCAGCCTTCAAAAGATGACAAGTCGGCCTTCCAAGGGGAACAAGTTAGCCTATTAGGGCACTCGAAGAAGCCTATAAATAGAAGCACTCGACCTCATTTAAAGGAGATCAATTCATTCATCAAGAAGTTCGATCACAAGACAAGAAGAAGTCTTTATCAAGCGAAGAAGAATAAAACAATAAGAAAGATAAATCAAAGTATTTCAAGCACTATTTTGGGTTTTCTCTCCTCTCACGTGCGAGATATGGTCCTCAATCTTGCTGCATCAAGTACGGAACTGTAGTCACACTAGGAAGCCGAGATTGGTCTCTAAAAGAAGTCTCCCTTGCAAGCCGAAGTACCTAAGAGAAGAAGTCATCTCAAGCGAAGAAGAGAGAAGGGTAAAAACACTGTATTCTCCCACACATGCAGAAACTAGGGTTTCTGCAGTAGCCGAAATTGCAGTCATAAATTGCAGGTCCGAAGTTGAGGTCGAAGGAGAGAAGTTGTAGTAGATGTGAAGCTGGTTTGACTTTGGTTGACTTTTCTTGAAGTTCTTCAAAGGAGAAGTTTGACTTGGTCTTGGAGGGGTCTTGGTCAAGGGTCATAGGTCTTGGAATTCGTCATTTGAAGTTCTATAAGAAGAGAAGAGTTCTTGTGGGTTTTCCTCTCAAGAGGAGAGGTTTTGGCCTTGGCTGATAGCCTATATCTTGTGTCCTCTTGTCTCATTGTTCTTTCATAGTTTGGTAGTTGTTTGATGATAAAAACATAATAATAATCAAGTGAAAGAAGAAGCTAATCAAGTTGAAGTAAAAATACATCACAAACAATTATCTAAGCAAGATAAATTGACTAATATAGTTGCCCCTAGATTTATCAACATAGGGCTTGTATTAATGTTGTGTATTTGAAGAATATAGGATCCAAATATGAAGAATCAAGTAGAGATGAAAACTTTAATAAGAAAAAATGTGCTTGACATAACCAGGGGCTGAAAGAGGTAGATCTAGAAGGGATTTCCAAGGCCACTATCAATGTGATTCAAAGAAAGTCCCCTTTCAGAAGGTTGTGACTGAATGCCTTGAGGCAAAGGATGAGTGCAGAAGGGAGCACAAAGCTTTAAGGGAAGATGTCAAGAATATCTTGTTAGCTCAAGCAAAAACCCATCGAATATTGCTGGAGCATGTGAAAGTAGTAGTGTATTGTAAAGGACCACAAGTTCCTTTTGAATTGGATAAGGCACATTGCGACTGCATAGGCTCAACTCCAGTTGAATGTGGATTTGCTAAGGAACTTGGCTGAAAAAAAATGAATAAACAGTTACAATATGATAAAAAGATGGGAGGCTTTCTTCAAAGAAATGTCGCACCTGGGAGCTTCTCTAACTGTTATTTTTGATGATAACTTGGGCAAAGAAGACGAGGATAATCCAATGCAAGGAAAATAGGCTTCCTTTCTACTCACTAGTTTTTTCAATAATCAAGGGGACATTTCAGTTTTTTGTAAGGTCCTTAATATAATTTTGCTATATTTGATTCCCAATTTTGATGTGGAGGGAACCAATATCAATACTTTGTTACTAGTGAAAAAATGGTTTCACAGATTATGGGATGTTGCCATGGGGCCTGAAAAGGCTGCCTTTATTTGGTTATTTTCACCATGAATTAGTCAGTGAACACAAGCTCGATAAATCTAGTTTGAAGCTTCAGAATCTCTTGTAGTTGGCATTTTCTTGACACAGGTCTTCTAATGGTATCCCAGAGCTCAATCATTTTGGGAGTAACATCTCTAGATTTGTTGAAGGGGATGCAACAATAGAATTTTTTTGGGCCTCTATGTTCTTGGAGGATGCTAAGTCCTCTCCATCCCCATTAGTGGAAAAGTATTTGAATTTAGTTTTTATTTGGACTTTGGAAAGAGACGTAATGAACTTTTGTCAAAAAGAGAGTGTTACGACACAGTTGTTGAGTGTGTACCATGCAAACACAATATGAAATTGAAAACATGGAAAAACTTTAATTGTTTGTTGAAGCAATATACCTTTACAATGTGGGCACTTAGCATAATGCCCTGTGATCGGTACTCATTGCCAACATCTTAAGGTATGACCTAGCCTACAACAACTAGTGTCTTATATGGAAGCTACTATAGGACATGGTCGCCATGGCAGCCTATAGTAACAAATTTTGACATGAGTAGAGGAGCCCCAGTCGATGCATAATGCAACCAAATGTTTTCCTCTTGGGATGTTATGCCCAAATAATTCCCATGATCGTTTTTTTCTAGCATTTATCTAGGTATTAAAATCTAATTGGGCCCTATTGACTTACAGATCATGGGCAACTTAACCAAAGGGAGGGGATGCTACCTCCTTGTTTTGTTTCATATTCACATAAACTATTCCAAAATCATATCTCAAAAATTCCATTTGTTGCCTCCACCTGATGTTCAAGTTAGCTTGCATGAAAAATTATTACAAACTTTAATGACCTGTTCTAAATTTGAATCTGTGCAATTGAATAATGCCACCATCTTTGTAGAGCTAGCCACTAGGTTGTGAACTAGGTAGTTCTTCTCATGATCTTTCAATCTTCCTGACTTATAAACTGTCACTTTTCCTTCTTGTGTTAATATGTGACCCAATCCTTAGTGATGCTTTGATGCATACTATGAAATCTCATTGGGCCACGTAACTATAAGATAGGTGTTAAAAATTCTTTAAGCCTCTCAAATGCTTTTGTGCAATTTCCCATGCATTCAAACTTCAAGTTCTTCTCTTATAGAGGTGAATGGTTGGTAAATCTCAAAAAGTATTTCACAAACACACGATAGCAACTTATTAACCTCATGAAACTCCTAAACTCTTAGCACATTTATTGGTATTTTCCATTCCACAATGTCTTTCACAAATTTAGCTTCATTTTCGATGGAACAAACCATGCCTTTTGGAAGATATGGATGCAGACCTATCTAATGTCTGTTGGCTTTGATATTCAACAATTTGTCATGGATGGTTATAAAGATCCATTAACTCGTCTATTTAATCAAGATGGTAAGGCTTGTGTAAATAATGCAAAAGCCATGAACGCTACATTATGTGGTCTTTCTGAACCATAATTTGTCGAAGTAATGTATTGTGAGTATGCAAAAGGCATTTGGGACAAACTTCGTAATAGTTTTGAAAGAGATGATAAGGTGAAGAAGGCAAAGCTTTAAACTCATAAAAGATAGTTTGAGAGTTTGAGGATGAAAGATGAGGAAAGTATTGTAACCTATTTTGTTTGTGTGGATGAAATTGTCAACACCATCAAAGGACTTGGCAAGGAGGTTAAAGAACCAATGATTGTGCAAAGGGTACTGAGATCACTCCCCTTAAAATTTGATGCAAAGATCTCAACTATAGAAGGAATGAAGGATCCATGAAGTCTAAAGATGGATGAGTTGCATGGGATCCTCACTGCATATGAAATGAAGATAGAAAAAGAAGAGTTAGTATTGAAGGAAACAACCTTCAAAGAATCAAAGAAGACAAAAGGACATAAAGACTATGATTAATCAAACTATGAATCAAATGTAGAAGAAACATAATTTGTGAGAAAGATGAGAAGAGGGTTTGGTGAATATGAAAGTAAGCTACCATTCAAATGTTCAAATTGTGGTAGAATATGACATTTTGTTGCTAAATGTCCATATGCAAAAAATGGGAAGACAATGATGATGAAGAACATAAAAATAAAAGCAAATTTCAGATAGAAAAGAGAAAAATATCCTATGAAGAAAAGTTTTTACTAAAGAGAAGATAGTAGCTCTTTAGAAGAGTGATGGATATGCTTCTAATATTGACAAAGAATAATTCCTCTTCATAGACATGGATACAAAAAAATGTTGATAAAGAAAATGAAAGCAATAAAAAAGAGAAAATAGATTTAGGTGAAGAAGGCATTGATGGGGAAGTAAATCTTGATGTAAAACTCATTAGTGCCTTAGAAGAAATAGACAAACTTAGAGGAAATATTAAAAAACAGGAGCTATTGTAGGAATATAAAAATCATGATTTTGATGAAACAACAATTATCACATTGAAGACACATCTAGAAGAGGTAAAAATGATAAGTAGTAAGAAGCCAATTGAAAGAAAATGAAAAAAATTGCAAGAAGTTAGAACTTGAAGTTATTTCCTTAAGAAAGGAACTAGAGAAAGAAATTGATCAATTAAGTAAAATCTTGAAGTTTGGAAAGAGTAGTGAAATATCAAATGATATTCTCAGTTGCCAAATGTCACCTTTCATTAAGATAGTTTTTGGCTACAAAGAAAATCACAAGGTCTCCAAGGGAGAAGCAAGCACAAGGCATCATAAAAGGAAAATGAATAAAAGCCTTAACGCTACGTTAATGTTCTCAAGGGCTCTATCAACAATGAAAATAACACTAGGAAAGGAGACGAGGACCAATAGACCTAATTTTTTGCACAAGAGCAACAAGAATGAGTTCAAAAGAGTTGTTCCACCGAGAAGGCATTTCACAACTCAGTACCAAAATCTCTTCTTTGGCTAAAATTCCAATTGTTTTAGAAATCACATCAAAAATAAAATACCATCACTCCAAAAATCCATTAAAATTCCAATAGTTTTCAACAATACCTTGAAGATAAAATATCACGACTCCAAAAAACGTAAGATTTCCAACAATTTTCAACCATGGCATTATGACTTTGAAAAACGTTATAATTTTGACATTTTTCAAACATGACGTCAAATATAAAATATCACAACTCCAAAAAACCTTAAAATTTCAACATTTTTTAGCCATGGAATTAAAAACAAAAATCATGACTATAACAAACCTTAGATTTTCAACATATTTGGAGATCAACATCATGGCTAAATTAAATCTTGAAACGTATAGTTTTTTTAAAATCTTAGCCTATCAAAACTTGACACATTGCAATGAAAACCTATGAAAACTTGACACATTGCAACAAAAACTTAAAAATCAACTATCAAATTGACACATAGTGGGGTAATGTTTGACCCATTGTAATTGAAAATTGAAAATCAACCATAAAATTAACAAACAATGGAGGTGAACTTGATTCATTGTAACAAAAACTGAAAAATCAACTATCAAATTCACACCTATTGGGGTTGGGTTGGCAGTCGAAAATCGACACAATCCCTACACCAAAAAATAAAATAAATAAATCAATAAATTAAAAACCAAAGCAAAACAAAAATTAAAAAAAAGATATTTAATCATAACAAAACAATTAATAATAAGAAGTAAAAAATAAAATTAAAACATTGAAAAAATGAAAATGAAAAATAAAAAATGACAAAAAATCAAAATTTAAAGAAAAATCAAATATAAAAAATTGTATTAAAAAACAAAGAAAAAACCAAAAAAATAAACATAATTTAAAAAAAATTAATAATGAAAAATAACCATAAATGATGAAAATTTAAACATAAAAAATAAAGAAAAACAAAAAATAAATAAATTAAAAAGACTTTTTGTTTTTATAAAAAAAATAAAAGATATATATATATATATATATATATATATATATATATATATATATATATAACACCCCCGATCGGGGTGCGAGTTGGATGCTACTCTCATCAATTGAGATTTAATATGAAGGACATCGGGGTACTAACCCACCACCCCCCATATGCTTGAGGTGATGGGTGCGGTGGCTCCTTGCACGCGACAGGTAAATACCCCCGCGAAAGGTGGTAGGGGCAGTATGTTTGTGGCTTGGCTTGGTGTCAAGCGCTTTGTGAGTTTTGTTAATCGGTTAAGTGTTTTGGGGAAAGGAGTGTGGAAGGGTGACAACGAGGGCAAGACACACCGTGACTCTAGGAAAGGTGGTGGAATAATCTTCTCTAGGCGAGAGTAACCTGGTATGTTAATTGTTTTTTCTCTCTATCCTCCATGCATCTGCTTGTCTGGTCATGGGATTTGGGTCTGCATGGGGTTGAATTGCATGGGGGTGGGAGCAATTAGGGTCGCTGGACGCTGACGGTGCCGATATCCTTATTGCAACATGTTATCATGATTGGTATGGTCTCGGTGTTAGTTCGCTTTGAAATTCTTCTCTCTTGAATGGGGTTATGTGGGATGTGGGTCTTTGTCTCCAGCCCTCAGAACCACCTTAGTCTGGTCTGGTTTGATAATCCTGGGGTTTGGGGTTGGGTTGTCTTCAGCTCAGTCTCAAGGTTTCATATTGCTGTAATTCATGGGGTTAAGTGGAAGTTTTTCCCTTTCCATGACTGTTGGTCCCGACATTGTAATGATTCCGCTGTCTGTCTTGATAATCCTCGCGCCCATGGTCTTTATGAAAGACCCCGTGAGGTTACAGTGGAAGGTCTGTGTCTGGGGATTACTTTAATGCTGTTGGTCGTGGTGGTCTGTTCGCTTCTTCTGGCTATTGATCTGTTGGTATGGAAGTCAAGTTCTTATGTGGAAGGGCTAGCAACCCTGGGTGTATGGGTAAGTCCGACGAAGGTTCAACGTTTTTTATTATGGAAATTACTGTTTCATTCTCCCATGGTAGGTGTGCGGGGTGGTAGCGTCACTTGGAAGCAAAAGGTGTATGAGCTTGGGCTACCGTCCGCTCAGGAAACTCACCATACCTAACTTTTCACTAGGCACTGTGATCTTGTAGTTGTGGCGCGAGTTGCGAAAGTTAAGGGTTGTGGAAGGAGGCCTTGGGTGAATGTATAGGAGGAACAACCTAGCTCCTTAGGCGGCAGAGCAAGGGACTGTAAACCGATAGCCAACACAATAAACGATGCAGGCAATGTTTATCGTGAAGGGACCAACGAGGAAATTAGGCGTTTGATTGAGGAGTGGGAAGCTGATCTGAACTGCCAGGCGGGCTCGATGGATATTGAGATGGAGGATTGGAGGGCGATGGTGCCGGATCCTGGGAATACTCGCGAGCGAGTGACCCAGTTCAAACAAACTTTATATTTATATTGGATCATGAAAAGTCTCTTGGGAAAGGCCCTGAAACAGATTTTAGTGAGCATGGCGACATCGGTACATGATTTCCCTAACTACAAGCAGGTATTATAGAAAATCTTAGTTTCAAATGCAAAAATAGGATGGACGCCTATGTCGAATTGAGGATCACCTCCCTTGCCTTCTTTTGCAAACAATACTGTCGGGTTCCAATGTTAAGGACCCAACCCCGGTTGATTCTGCATCTGCTGAGGGAGATGAGTAGGCTGCTAGATGTTTCCTATTTTGATTAGTATATATGCAGCTAGCTTTTAATTTTCAGAATGATGTTTTATACGTTCATAGGCAAATAGTACATGGACAAGGTAAAGATATACAAACTTATATAGCTTGGGTAGAAAGACTTATTACTTTTTGCTACTGGATGACTTATCATGCTGTTAGGTGACCAAAAAACTTGGTTTCCCTTTGGGCAAGTTGAGGTCACCTATCTATTCATATGTTGATGTAACTTGCTTATATTTTAATGAAAATGGAAGGATCTACCAAGCTTACAATATATATATATATATATATAAAAACAGATTAAAAAATAATAAATAAAATCGGCTTGCCACCCTGCCTAGTGGCCAAGGGGCCGCGGGCCGTAGGCAAGCGACTTGGCCCACGACCCAATGGTCGTTGGGCAAGGGTGCCCATGCTCGCTTAACAGCCAAGGGGTCGTTGGCCAAGCCGCCTGCCCTGGCTCGCAATCCCTTGGTGGCCGGGTAGGGGTGGCAAGCTAATTCTAGGAATCAACTTGCCATGGCCGCCCAATGACCAAGGGGATGCAGGCCAAGGCGGTCGCCTTGGCCTGTGGCGGCTTAATTGCAGTGCGAGTGTGGCAGACAATTCCGGGAATCAACTTGCCACCCCTGCCACCGCCGCAGGGTGGGGGTGGCAAGCTGGTTATATATATATATATATATATATATATATATTTGTAATTTTTTTGTTGGTTTTTATTTGTTTATTTTATTTGGATTTTCTTTAATATTCTTTTGTTTTTTCTTATTTTTTTTTATGTTTGAATTTTTATAACAAATATTAAAAAAAAATGAATACTTAAGACAAAAAAAATTGAAGTGTAAAAAAAATTGTTGATGTTTTTCAAAATCTGCATGAAAATCAACAACATTTAAATTTTTTCATCCATACTTAATATATCATAAAATTTAAAGTGTAAAAAATAAGCCAAAGAAAAATGGGAGTTGATGCTACAAAACACTTTTCAAAATTCACATGAAAATTACAAACATTTAAAAAAAAAGTGCAAAGAAAATTGAAAGTATAAAAAATATGCTAAAAAAAAAAGTTGTACTCTGAATCAACACTTTTCAAAATCAGATAATTTTTTGCTACCTCTAAAAAAAATGAGAACTCGGTTCAGTTCCAATTTGATTGGTTACTGTGTTGAAGATGTTGTTGCAAGGAATCAAGAAGAATATACAAAGGTATGGAAAATGAAACAAGAAAAACATGAGAAGAATGTGGACTTGCAATAAATGCTCAAAACAAAGGAAGCCAATGGTAACATTGATAGTGGATGTTCAAAACACATGATAGAGGATTAGAGCAAATTTCTTACTCTAAAAGAAGAAAAATGAGACAATGTGACTTTTGGGGATAATGCATTAGCAAGGATAGTTGGAAACGACACAATTAATCTTGATAATAGAAAGACTAAAACATAGAATGACTTGTTCATTAAGGTTCAAAACACAATATTCTAAGTGTCAGTCAAATGTGTGATCAAGCATATGATCTTACATTTCGTTCTAAAGGATGTGAGATAAGGAAAACACGAATAAAAGATTATTGACAAATGTAATTAGGACCTCATGTAATGTATATGTCCTAGATGAAGTTAAAGGAGAAAAATGTTGTATGGGACAATTGAATGAAAGCTAGTTATAGCATAGAGGGATAGGTCATATAAGCTTTGAAAATCTAGTAAAACTCGACAAGACACAAGTAGTAAGAAATATGTTAAAGATCTCAAAAACTACCAACCCTTTGCCATCATGGGAAGCAAACCATAGTTAGCGTCAAGGCAAAAGAGTACTCAACATAAAAGTCATTAGAACTTGTACATATATACCTCTGCGGGCAACCTAGAACACAAACTTTAAAATGTGAGTTATTTTATGTTGCTTATTGATGATTACTCAAGAATGACATGGGTCACATTTCTTAAAGAAAAATATGAAGCATTTGAGAAATTTAAAGCTTTCAAATCCCTAGCTAAGAATAAGACTGATTTAAAAATCAAGTGCTTAAGATTAAAAAAAGAAGGTGAATTTACTTGTAATGAATTCAATGAATTTTGTGAAAATCATGGGATCAAGAGATATTTTTCAATATCAAGGACTCCACAACAAAATAGAGTTGTAGAAAGAAAGAACATAACTATATAGGAAATGGCTAGAACAATTCTAAATGAAGGCAAACTAATATACTTTTTGGGGAGAAGTAGTTAGCACATCAGTCTACATTTTGAATATAGCATAAATAAGAGTGAATAATAGCATGATACCTTGTGAATTATGGAAAGGTATACCAATTGCAGTCAAATACTTCAAATTATTTAGAAGAAATTGTTATATAAAGATAAAGGAAGACGATTTAGGCAAGTTTGATTCTAGAATAGATGAAGGTATATTTCTTGGGTATGCATCTAGAAGTAAGGCCTACATATGTTACAACGAAAGACTGTGCAAGGTGGTAGAAATCATTGATGTAAGAGTGGACGAAACAATACGTAAAAAAGAAAAGTCACAAACAAATGAAGATTCAAAGGAGACAAACAATAAAGAGCAAGAAAAGGAAGAAGAAGACTATAAAAAATAAGAAGAGGGAATGGAAATAGAACATCAATATCCAAATACTCGATCTAGATATGTTGAGAAGAATCATTTAGAAATCAGATTGTTGGCAATAAAAATACACGAGTCCAAACTAGAAGAAAATTGAGAAGTACACGAAAACAAGCAATTCTTGCTTTACTATCCAAAGTAGAACCAAGAACCTTGGAAAAGCTATTGAATATAAGCATTGGGGTAGTGCTATGGAATAAGAGTTAATCATATTGATAAGAATGATATATGGGAACTTATGCCTTGTTGATGGACAAATCTGAGCTTGCGGACAAGATAGATCTACCTAGACTTGGAAACCAAGTCTAGAACAAAACAAACAAGCACATAGAACTTTCTTTAGGTTCATTACCATTAAATCATATATGCAAGAAATGGGATGAATAAATCATATTGTTTTTATTTACGTTTGTCATCGCTATTACCTATTGTAGTTTCCAATTTCTTCCTCATTACTCCGATCCATGATTTGCAAAGACACCAACAAAGAAATAATCAAAGCACATGATACATAAATGATTTAACATAACCCATACAAGTGATCAATGAATCTTGTACCGATCACTATAACAATAAATGTGGGAAATAAAAATGTATTTGTATTAATGAAATATGGAAGGAGATTACAACCAATGCCTTGATGTTGTGAAGCTCCTTCACTCCAAACCTTGCCTTCAAAATTAGTATGATCATAGGTTTGACACTTTAGTAGGATGTCATGGAAGTATGAGAGCGGAAGTTCTTTCAAGAGCGAAAAAGCCAACCACTTCTCTTGGAGAGTCCATTGAATTTATAGACTAGAGAAGGGTAAGAGGAGATAAGAGATGGAGGTTTAGATGCACTTAGTTAGGGGTGCAATCCACTATGGTAGGGATGAGATCCACTATGGCAGGGATGCGAGCTCATATCCACATTGTACATAAATATATCTCCACGAGGCTTCTAGCATAGAAGCTTCTTGTTCCTTTTTATTTTTTACCCATGTTAAAATATCGATGCATCTTGTAATGTAGAAAACTGCATCATTGATGCAATTTGTTAGCTATGCAATTTATGTTGTCGTAGTCTTTAATGACGACATCTACGAAGATCTTAAAAAATAGGGTTTTTAAAGGTATTTTCATAAAATTCTTCCATTTTCCATATTCAGGGATTGGTGGCAAAGGTACTTTGGAGAGCGAAGGATATGAGTACAACATCATTTGCTATAGATGCGAAAAAATAATGTGTAACATGCATAGACCAAAATACAAGAATGGGATCGACACCAAATGGGTTTTCAGAAACAAGTTGAATGAGGATGAACAAATAGTAAGACGCAGTGCAAGATTGGTTTGTAAAGGGTATGCTCCAGTTGAAGGTATTGACTTTGAAGAAACCTTTGCTCCAGTTACAAGATTAAAAGCAATGTTAAACAATATATAAACCCCCCATGTTAACCCAAAAACCCCTTATTAAGTCCTAGACATTGAGTGATCACATTTCTATGTTTTTATTGTCATGTAGGCTAGAACTTCTATTCTATCATTTGTCCCCTATATATATATATATATTAAGGACACCTAGTGTCAGGATCATCAAATATTGTTTTGTTCATTGTATTTATTGTAAAAAGAGTTTCCCCATCAAATTGGACTATAATTATTGGTTTCTTCTCATTTTTAAGGTGCAAGGATCATGACATTTTTGGTATCAGAGCTCTTGATCATAGGGTTTTGCTGCTTCAAATAGGTCATCGACATTTTAGCTAGAACCTTTTTTGTTTTGTTTTGTTTTGTTTTAGTGAGGCTTCAAATGGTGAAACTTGTACCAAGTTGAGATGAAATCATGGTGAACATTTAGTCCAAGTTACAGATCTTGTTTCGCTATATTTTTAGATATATGCTCCAAGTCAGTTAGGGTTTTTGTATGCTCCATAATTTAGTCGCAAACATGTTAGTTTGACATTTGTGCTATAACTTTTTTCTATAAGGCTTCATGAAGTGAAACTTGGACCATATTAAGGAGAAATATAAGAGAATAGCTGGTTCCATTTTCAAAATTTGGTTTTCTATACTTTGGTAGTTTCTTTTTTAACAGTAAAGAGTAGATAGATTATATTAATCCATGCTCATACGCGGCCAAAAACTGGGAGAATTACAGATTGTTTACAATGCTATCCATGGGCAACAATATTTTTAGACTGTTCATCCAAACCCAATTCTTTGCCAAAATTACAAAATTCCATCTATTTACCTGATTACTGCTATATACCCTACAATACTGTTTCAACAACAAAATATATTTATGTTTCGACATCAAAAACAAAAACACAAGGGACTGGCTAATCCTCCATTGCAGCTGGATAATTGAGATCAATTCCAGTAGTGTCATCATTAGACCAAGCATTCTTTTCTTCCAGCTTGAGTTGGAGTTCTTCAATTTGCATTCTCAGAGCATCCACTTCATCCTCTAATTGATGAATCTTCAGGTTCTTTTTTATCTGTCTCTGCTGCATTTCGTATGTCTCCTTCTACTGTTGATGGAGACATATTTTCATAACCACCAACCCCTCCCTGAATTCAACATATTACTTGACACAACTACCACAATATGAAGCTGGGAATTCTGTCTGTGGAGTGCACCTCTGATCCAGATCTCTTTAGCTATCAGAATTAATCAAGATCTTTTACTTCTGTGATGTTAGCATAATTACGTATGAAAGAGTATGAAAATCCACATGTGCATGCTTTAAAGAAGATGAAACATAACGACAACCATCAAATCAAAAGATACACACACATTGATAACAGAGTTCACCCATGTGGGTTACGTCTCTGGGCCCGATGTCAAGAGTGGGGAGACCGCTTCATTAAATGCTACAAGATGATGATGAGTACATAGTACATTCTTTGTCATTACAAGGATAAATTCCCTCAACTAGAGTGACATGTCTCTCCACGAGATGTTCTCAAGAACTCTCACTCATATGGGCAAATTCCGTCAATAAGAGTGGCATGTCTCTCCACGAGACGTCCTCCTATAGGAACTCTCACTCAAATGGGCACTCCTTCAACATGACAAGCTAATAAAATATCACTTGATGTGGCATACAAGTATCCCTCAACATAATGGTAATAAGGGATCTCAACAACAAAAATATCATGTTAGCAAATGAAAAGAAAGACATGGCATAACTGCATCATATACCTCCACTTTCGGGGATGGTCGGAAAATTCAAAGCTCAGATGAAAAAATGGATTGCACCATTGAATTCGTGGCGCGAAATCATGTCAAACGACCATAAACTTGACCCCTTTCTGACACCGTCAAATTCTAGACCCTCGAGAATCTCGAATATTCCCCAAAGATTCCTTCTTGAAGATGTCCGAAAAACAGCTGCTCGGATGAAGATTCTGAGCACACCACTATGCTCCTTGAGAAGTTATGTGAAAAATGACTATAAAGTTGACATCATTCCACCTCTGTCAAAAATTAGCTTCCAAGGGAATCTTTTGGATTCCACAAGATTATGCAAATATTCCTTGCCATTGGCTGCTTGAATTTCTGTTGCTCAGATGGGGAAACAGACCACACCATCACGTTCCCTGTGAAATTCTGGTTCTTTTGAGTATAAAGTTGACATGATTCCGTCACTGTCAAATATCACCCTCCAGGGAATCTTTCAGATTCCTCCAAGATTTTGAATGAGAATATTCCAAGAATATTCTAGGGAATATTCCCCTAGAATATACCCTCCTCGAAAAACGTTCCCATCACGGGCTCTTGGTTCTGCACTTAGTTCTCGGCCTCCGCTTTGGCGTGCCTTCCTCTCTTGGCGAATAAGAGAACTGTGGTTTTTATAATAATTTCGACGCATATTTCAAAGCCAACACCGTTGGCGTATTGGTTGGCGCTTAAATTTGGTAAGGGGTGGTCGGGGGTTCCAACCTCACCAACCCCCATATCTTCGCAACCATTGTGGTGTGTTGATTAATTATGGAGGGTTGTTTTTTTATATATATGGAGGCGGTTTGATTTAAATCAGAGCGACGATTAACATTAATTGTTTGATCGATGATCGAACGACGTGTTATGTGCATTGACCATTGGCGGTATAGTATTAAGTGTTGGCAGTATGTGGTATGCGGTTGGCGTGTTGTATTTATGTGGGGCCACTGTTAGCGGGCCGACCCATCGACCAACGCGGGTTCGACACCTGGTGTCCCCAACTTATGTGTAACGACCGTGGGTGGGGTCCTGGGTCAACGACGGGCCCCGTCCCATTAATAATAATATGTTATATAGACCGTTGGCGGGGGTAGCAGCCTACCGCCCCCGTTTTTTAATATTTTTTTGTTTTTAATAAAACAATCTATTCAAATTTTTTTGATCAATTTTTGGGGTTTATTAGAAAAATTAAGTAGGCAACAAATTCACCCTTTCCGATCGTTGGATTTCATGCGCCGACCCTTCGCCAAATTGTTGCCTCGTTAGTCACTGCCACTTGGCCTAGTTTGACCTGAACTTTCACTGCAAATATCTTGAGCATACAAACTTGGATTTGAGTTCTGTTTGTGTCGTTGGAATCAGGACAACGAGCACTACGATTTGGTTCTAGTTTCACTTCAATCCGATGAATTTGATTTTTGAGATTTTCCATAGCCACTGTTGAGTTATGACCGTGTCTGGACCCACCTGGATCATTCCTCCCCACTAAGGAGATTTTGGTCCTCTAAAAGAATGATCATAATCTACAACTGCTATGTTACATTGTCTGCATGACAAGTGTCTTGACAAGTCACACTTCCTTCTCCTTCACCCTTGTTCTTTGGAGCCATAAGTGATTAACTGACACCTACATCCTCTGCAAACCTGTAGTATCATCTTTGCAAATTACATGCTCAAATTCAAGAACTATCATGACCCAAGCAATCCCGGACTTGCCAAGAGTTTATAAGTCACACTCTTTGGTCAATTTTACATCATAATAGAAATCAATACCCTAGGTATCAATAAAAGACCAAAACATCATTGTTTCTTTAATAAACGATGGAAAACACATCATCACTTTTACATTTACACCACAACACATGATTTACAAAATGAGGCCATGAAAAATTACCATATTTAGTAAAACCATATCTCACTCATAAAGGTGAATGGGTCCTCTCCTTATGGTGGATTCACTTGTTGAACAACCTTTCCAGCAGGTTCCTACACGGGCGCTTGGTCCTTCAGACGCTACTCTGGATGGAGCCTCCAACAGGTGGCCCTTTGATGTCCACTAGTGTTGCAATGAAGGGATTGGCTCATTTCCTCAATGTTAACAACCAAGATTACCCAAACAAAATTACCTGAATAGAAAGGATAATCACCAAGCCTCTCAATTTCCCAGTGAAGACCACAGAGATGAAAGTAGAGCCCAACGAAGACATAGCCTCTCAATTTCCCGAAAGGATAAACACAGATAGGATAAACCCAGAGCCTCTCAATTTCCCAGAGAAGACCATAAATAGTATAAACCCAGAGCCCAACAAAGACCACAAAGAGAGGATAAACACATAGCCTCTCAAAGGCCTCACTCTTATTAAATGTTCTGAAGACCCCCTCTGCAAACACTATCTTACACACCCAATAGTTTCTACCCTCTAAGCCCACAACCGTGACAATCTGCTGGATCCACAGAGTTCTCAGACCTTGCCACAGGCTCCCTGAGCTTATTACTGCCACGACAAAGGCAAAACCACTCTTTTGGAAGAAGTTTGAACTATTACTCCTCCTTAAATAGAAATTCTCGAGTCTTAGCCTAATGCGGAAATGAGGGACTATGCACTTACGTCTTGCATCCCAATAATCCTCCATAATGTTCACGAGTGTTGAAACGACTTGCATCTTGTCCGAATTCATCATCTCCCGCGCGAATTGTCTGCACCAACCTGGATGGATTAAATGCCAGTCTCGTTGTAAGTGAATTCACATGTTATCACCTTGAATGCAACTGCTATGAAGCCAGGTTCGAGAAGTGAGTACCAGATCTCCCACACTTGAGCACAAGCTAGCTCCAAGTGTTACCACCTTCTGAGGACAACAAGCATGTGACAATGGATAAAGCACGCCACCCTGAGGAGAGTCTCCACGGGCGGGGGGGTGGGGCATGATATGAGAGGGAAGATGTGATAGGGGAGGGGACAAGAGGGGAGGTAGGGGGTGAAAATGAATGAGCAGGCAAGGTGGTCGTGGTGGCCGCGAGAGGCAGGTGATGTGGCGTAGGAGGTGGAAGAGGGAAGGAAGGGTGAGGAGACAAGAGTGGAGGCAAAGGGAGGTGCCAATGGGGAGCCAATAGGGAAGAATGCGGGGTTGACATGAGTTATAAACAACTTGAACTCCCAAATTTCCAATTGATTATTTTGATTTTTAAAGTAGGAATACAAAATAACACTCAGGTTTTGGATTTTCATATAAGAAATTAGGGGATAGGAAAATGACCCGCTACCCCGTTCACTTCTCTGGTTTCTTCTTTCATCTTGCATGCCAAGTTGGCTTGCCTATCAACTTACTTATTTAAGTTATTTTTCCCTCTTAGGACGTGGAAAAACTTTAATTGTCCAAGTTGAGGAAGCATTCTGTGGACTCTCCTGAGGATTTGATTTAGCTTATTGTTCTGAGCCACCGAGTTGTGGTTCATATGCTTTATGATCAGAAGGGAGTCCCATAGAATATTCATATCCATGATTCTTTTTTTTTGAGAAAGGGTGAGACCAAGAAACAAGCCATGAGCTTCGGCTTGATTGTTTGTCTTCTTTCCCAACCCCAAGGCATATCTATCTTCTATGATTCATTCAGGATTAATGAGAATCCCTCCCCCTCCTGCCACCCCAAGATTTCTTTTCAAAGCTCCATCGAATTGGAGAATCCACTTTTTCAAATTTTAGATCCAATCCACAAGCCCCTCAGGAGACAATATAAGGATATAGTGGGGGCATGGGGGGGGGGATATTTTGAGGAGGGTAAGGAGTCCTGGGGGCAGACCAAGGAGAGATCCATGCAGATTCTTCATGATCCAAAGAGAGTTCCATAACCGGTCTGTGAAATTCCATACACGATGAAAGGGATTTAAGAGTTGTGATTCTAGCTGACGAGCAAGTCTTTCTGAAGATCACTTTATTCCTTTATAACCATATATGCTAGCAAACATACTTGGGAAGAGAGATCCATAGCTCATTGAAGATGCTTTTGACCTAAAAGGAGCCTGCATAAAATTTGGGCTAGGAGTTGAAGAACTAAAGGAGATCATCAGGCCATCTTGTTCTGAGGAAAATCAGACCAAGGGCCACTGACCAAACTTCTTTTGAAAACTGACATTGGAGGAAGAGATGAGGGATGCTTTCCTCAAAATGTTTGTGTAGGGGACATCTAGAGGGTCCACTGGAACCTCTTTTCTGCAGGTTCTCTACCATGAGAATATTTTTATGAGCTAACAACCAACAAAAGAAGTTCATCTTGGGGATAACATTCGATTTCCAAATTTTGTTCCATATTAAGGACTTTGGGGGGATTTGGGAATTGAAAATCATATGAGAGTATCCTTCTTTGGCTGTGAAAATGGAGTTTTTCCATCCCCACCTGTCCACCATTTTTTTCTCAATGAGGGCACGCCCACTTAGATTTTTAATTAGAAGTTCTATTGATGGGAGCATATTTTCTGGGACATTTTCCAATTTCCACCCCTTCCACAGTCCCTGCTAATCCCAATATGATATTTGATCCAAATGGACCACCCGAGTCTACATCATGTGATTCCTAAGAGGGATGAGAGGGGGATTCGAACACTGAGGAAGAAGACCCAGAATAGAGTCCAAACAAATATTAGTTGAGGCTTCGTTACCCAGAATTTTACTTAAATTATTCAATATGATGTGTGAGAATGTTTTCATAAGTTTCGAGACTGGAGAACCTTGTGTCGCTTCCATTCACACCTCTCTATTGTTATGCTGGTTTATATATTTTTCTCTCACTACTTGCACCGACCATAGATCAGGCTTCGTGGTAAGGGTCCAACAGAGCTTGGCCCTATTGCGGCCTCAAATTTCTACTGCCGAAACATGGGGGATAACCACCTGGTCCGGACCTTAAGACAACTCCTTTTCCGTTTAAAGTGGTGGCTTCGATCGGGGATAATGGGACCAGTTTCCCATTGTGGGTTTTAAGATGAGAGTGGGTAGTTCACGAGTGGTTGCAATAGAATAATGATAATCTAAATGACCTATTCTATTATGCAAATCTCTAACTAACTTGTTCTAATATAAACCCGGGTATTTCTGTGTGATATGCGATCTACAAAGATATTTGCTTGACATGTGATAATAAAGATCAATCACGCATAAAAGAAAGATGATAACGTATAAAGATATTTTTTTTGACTAAATAGTTAGTCAGAGAAATTGTATAAACTATATCTCATATATGATGATTTATATATGAAAGTAGACAATTTCAGCTAGGCATCATACAATAGTGCAATTAATGCTTAACATAAAGAATGTATCCCATACATAATTCATGAAAATAAGTGTTGTCACTAATTAAACAGAAACAAAATCATTCATACAAGATAAAAGTACCATATGTGGGAAGTTCTGCTCATCTGACTAATGACATGGATCAACTCCTTTCTTCAGATCAAATTATCTCCTAAGTATACAATAGTGCATCAACAAAGGAAAGCAGTCTGATATTTAAAAGAAACGATCATGTTCCATAATTTCACCAAAGCATTCACAAACTTACAGTAGTGAATTCTTTGCAAATGTTTTTGATAAAATTTTGGACCCTTCTCTAAATGCATGAGAAAGGTATAAATACTATTCTAACGAATGTGCAAAAATAGATTATACAAAAATTTGAGGAGTTTTCAAACAACCTTCCTCCTAACTAGTTAACTAACTCTAAAAATAAACAATGTCTTGATGAGCAGAGGCTAAGATGATTATTTGTTGTCTGCCAACTTGTCCTTCAAATCGCATATGTCAGCCATCGGTTTGACTTGAGGAGGTGCCCCAAAATGTGTTCTGACCTGTCCTGCGAAAATCGCATCGGTGAGAGGTGGCAACATTTACTGAGTCGAATGAAGTGAGCAGTTAAGGATCATGATTTGGTTGTGTGTTTTGACGAGGTATTGCCAATACGAATCCCAATCGGTCTTTGCCAATTTTTCAATTGCTTCCCTTTGAGCTTTTTCCTTTTCCTGCCAGCGTTTATGCTAATCACCTAAATTGGGCATTTCTTTTGGATTGCCTTCTCTTACCAGGTTGGTGGCAAACAGAGTATGGTTTACCACCTTGATTATGTTCTTTGCCACCGCAGCTGCTCTTGCAACTACTAGCTCAGCTTGCTTGATCCTTGCATCCCTATCTGTGAAAAGGATGTCCTTGTGTGTCTCCTCAATCTCAGGTAGATTGACTTTCCTTCCATCTTCTGTTTCTTTCCATTTGATGAACTCTGAGATTCTGGTGTTTAGATTAGTAAACTCAGTTCTCTGGTCAATTTCTTTATCTGTTAGCTGGTCGCTAGTGATCAGATAAGGAGCGATGTGTGACATCTTTTGGTAGAATTGTTCTTGCTGTTTCATCAGGAGGGAATTCAATTCCAGTGCCTCTTTAATGAACTCCTCGACAATAGGAGTATCCTTATATCTTTCAATGGCTTGCTGCAATTCTTGGAGTTGTGTATTTTTGGCCGATATATCGGCTTCATGGCTTATCTTCAGGACCTCCATGCTCTGTTGCAATTGGGCGAGCTGGTCAGCGGCTTTCTTGTTCACACTTGCCCTCTCTGTTTTGAGCTGTTACTCGAGCTGTGCAATCTTCTCCTCCCTTTCTCTCAACAAAATAGAGACTTTGGTGGCTTTGTCCATGGTGGCCGTTGCATATGCTCCCGTAAACTGTGACAATCTAGTCAAGTTCTCAGCTGGGTTGGAAGGAATGTCCCTCCAAACTATGTCCATTCGCTCGTTTCGAGGTGGGAGCTCAGGTGTTTCTACCCTTCTCCTTTTCCTCTGTCTTCTTACTACAACCTTGTGCAGCGGGCTATAGAACACATCTAGAGGAGGGATTTTAGTCACTTTCAAGACAATCTCTGTTGTGGGTAGAGCAGGGATAATCTTAGTCTGCTGAGACGTTGTTTCTTGCTCATCTATTGGCTTGGACTTTGTATTTTCTTGATTATGCAGAGGAGTTTGACACTCCATTGTTTCCTGGGTATCTGTGGTGTTGGGAGTGTCTTGCAGTTTCTTATTAAACTGATCCCACTCCTGTTCCAAACTGTCGCTTTTGACCTCTGAACTAATCTCTTTAGGTGGGGTTCTCATAACCTATTTCTTGGCTGACTTCCTATTGGATTCTGCTGTGTTATCAGTGTCTTGGGCCTTCCTTGTATCCAATGTTTTCTCAGTATTTACCTGAGATTCAATGCGAGAACTAGGTCCCTCACTATTGACAGTTACACTGGGTGTGGGCTTGTCCTTTATTTTCAACAAGTGCATTGGGATTATTTCGCGTCTTCTGTTTCTGAATTCCTGAAAGTTTCCAAAATCTCCAGGACTCAGATTTTCCCTTACCCATTATAACGATTGTTTGAAGGATTCAGCCGATTGTAACAGGTCTTCAAAATCATTAGCCTCATGATTATATGGCTTGATCTTTAGCACAGTAGTGATGTTATATCCTATCTTGTCTGGATCAAATTTCCTTTTAGGCAAAGTATGAAGCCTAAGGCCTTCCATGCTTACTGATTCCTTTATCGCATGAGTAAAAATTGCCAAAGAAAAAGAACCACACATGATAGGAAAAGATGGCCATAACAATTTCTTGCTTTCTTTGAGAACTTTGGTCAGGCCTTTTCCCACATTCTGGTGGGCAATTTCCCTTGCCAACAATTTATCAGAAATATACAAGGGGAGTACATGTGGGTCTACTGTGCTACCAAAAACCCTAACATATGTGAACCATTCTTCAAACAAATATTTTTCGACAGCCAGAAGGTCTGTAGCGGCTTCTTGGGAGAACCTGGGGGCTTTCCTATTGAAAATTAATTGATGCAGCGACAAAATAACATCATGACATATTTGATAGAAATGGGGTATGTAATGGGATTCCCACATTTTCTTATGACTGAGATGGATAGGGTAGGGGTCTTGTAAGGTCCATTTCCAACCCATGATTTGAAATTTAGTGCAAAAACAGATGGCATCCATAATGTAGGCACTGAAATAGAATGGAGGAAGGTTCTCTGGAGAGGAGGATCCCTTCTGTCGATATTCGGTGATGATGGTGGCCTAATTCATAATGCGGGAATTAACACAGGCATCAATCAGAGGAATCCATTCTATGGAAAATTTAGCATTATTGGTTAATCCATATAGTCTACATAACATAGCAGCTGCATAGTTGTAGGGGTTTTCCAAAGAGGCTATAGAATACATACCCGATTTGTCGAATTTAAATTTCTTCTCCAACACTCTCCAACCCTGAATCACCTTGAGGGGCTCTTGGTTCTTCTTTGCGAAGTTGGCCACGTATGTGGTATCATATATATCCTGCAAGTCAGGTATATGGTACATTTGCTTCAGGTCCTCTACTCTGAATGACCCCATGAGTTCCATTCGTGAATTCCTGAATTGCCTATCTTCAATTGTGAGGTTTTCTACCACCCACCTGATCATATCCGTGTATGGCAGGATTTTAGCTCTCACTCCTATCCTATGAAGGAAAGAACATGCAACATCCTTGAATTGGAGTCCTGAAGGTTTTATTGAATCAACTATCGCTTTTGTGACAGTAACCTTGGGATGCTCATCCTCGAGCCTGTTGTATATGACCTCCCAAGCTGTTGCTCCCCCGTCAGTACTGCAGACTGTATCAGAGAATATAGGAGCCATTTTTGTAAACTCAGACTCTGCAATGCTCTGTTTCTTCTGTTTCTGCATCACCTTCCTCAATGACATGTCTTTTGTAGCTCACCTGAAATGGACGAGATATATCAGTGCAGACGGTATCGGGCAATTAAGACTGAAAACTCTTCTGAAATGACTTTGGATCGTGTGAAAGGTTTAGATGAGATATCTAGCGTTAACTACCCATAACTTGGAAAATCATTACCTCTCCTCGGGCCGCTAAACATTTATTACCCTGTCAAATCGTTCATTATTACATTCAAACACAATTATTTCACATGCTTACTGCTCTATTCGCACATCACAATCTTTAAAATGATGTAATGTAGTGTTTCCTTCTTATAAGGAGAAATGTGATTGCGATATCGCATTTCACAAATCGTTAATGAAGTTCATAGTGGCAAGGCTTAATTACTTGCGATTTCTGCGAAATGCGATTGCGAGTTCGCAAGTTGTTTAATCGGGATATCACAGCAAGAGGTTTGATCGCACATCACAATTTTTTAAAGGTGTTTCATGTTCATCACATGGAAAAAACATGATTTGCGATTTGCGATGGGGATCCTATCTTTGGGTTGTTTTAAGAGTTTTTTAAGGCAATTTCTTAGAGTTAGGTTTTATTATTCTAAGACCAAAAATTTAAAAAGGGTCCCCATTTATATGTCTAACCTCAGCTATTGCTATATATAAATGGGGGGGTTGTTTCACAGTACAACAGGCCCCCATTACCATATTGACAATAGAGGGGTTTCTTAATCCTAGTCCTCCATGCTGTTTTGGCGCTCTCATAGTTTTCCAATTTATAAAATGGAATTTCTTGTTTTCTATCTTTCCTCCCTCCTAGAGAATATTTCTAATATAAATTATGAGTTGATGCTGAACATACTTAGGAGCTTGGAGAGAAGAACACTGATACAGTGGGATAGCTGATAGCATTGATTTCACAAGAATTGTCCTCCCTGCATTATTAAGTCAAGTTCCTCCCTAATTCACGATTTTGGATTTAATTTTGTCTAGGACTTTTTTCCAAGCATAGGGAGCAACTCTTTTTAGGAATATAGGGACTCCTAAGTAGTTAACGTCTTTCCAGTCCCTAACAGTTCTGAAGCCTAGGATTTCTTCTATTTTTTTTGCTTTCTGAGGGGATATATTCTAGCTATATATATGGCTTTTGCTATCATTTATGGCTACTCCCGAGGGATTGAGGAATTGGTCAAGATTCCATTTTAATCATCTGACGATCACTGTAGAGGCCCCTCCATGAAAAATTGTATCATTTGCAAACTATCCATGGTTAATACTTCTAATTCCTTCTTTATATTTGATCCCAGGGAGGAGGTGCGAGTCCCGATCTTTCTCCAATATTCTACTCAGCGTGTCTGCCATCATTATATAGAGAAAAGGGGAGAGAGGGAAGCCTTGGTGCAACCCCCTGGAGGATTTAAAGAAGCCAACCACTCTGCCATTAACCAAAGGAGTGATCCAAGGAGAAGAAATACAAAGGGAAATCCACCTTATAAAGGTTTTGTCGAACCCCATTTTTTTTTTTTTTTTTTTTTTTTTAACTAGAAACTATGCTTGATTCTATCAAATGAATTTTCCATATCTAATTTTATTATCATTCCTTGATCTCCTCTTCTCCAGCTCGAGTCAATTGCCTCCTGGAGAAGAATTATATTATCAAAAATTCACCTCCCCAGAACAAATCCCCCCTGGTTGGCTGAGATTAGAAGGGGCAGAAGAGGTTTGAGCATAGAGGTATGCAACTTAGAGAAGATCTTATAAGACATTGCATAGAGAGATATGACAAAATCTAGAGAAGGAGGAGGAATTTGACTCTTAAATCCAGTAAAGACACACACATTCGACCTCCAAGAAAAAATATATAAAGACACATTTTGTCCTTCTCAAGGCCAAGCAACTCGCATCATCTAAGGCAACAAAGTTTGAGGCAAATAGAGGATTAAGGCAACAAAGTCTGAGGCAAACAAGGATTAACTCTAGCGAAGGTATGAGGCAAATAGATTGAATTTATGTGGTGAAGAAGAGTAGTAGGGGACCAAATTCTGAGGAAGGAAAAAGGGCTAATCTATTATGAGTGTAGATGACTTGACTCGGACCGATAGACCAATTTTTACCTAGTTGTTGACTAAGATGTATCTCTGTTGAATTGAAGAATTTCTCTATTGAAAAGGTTGTTAAGTTTTCCCCATGTGGGTTTTCCTAGGGTAAACTCTTGTGTTTATTTTGTGGATGTCTCTTTGTGATCCTCTAATATTTTGTTTTACTGTTGATGTCTTTTTTGCAATTGCTTAATGATGGAATCATGTATAAAATGTGTAAAAGAATTAAAAATTCATTAGAAGCAATTATCAAGATAAAAAACCCAATGAAAAATCAACATGGTATCAAAGATATGGGTAAAATAGAAACCTCAAAAGGAAGTCATTTAAGTCATCATCCTAGGGCTCAATCTATCAACTAGCCCTAGATGCCTTAGAAGAAGAGCTATATTTTGCCAAATAAATTCAAGGACAAGATTCTGGTCTAAATTATGAAGCCCTAAAATCTCAGAGCCTTAGACATAGCTTCAAAGGTACGAATTTCAGGAAGCTTGTTATGGAAGGAGTTATTGTTAGAAAGAAATAGAACAACATTTTAATGAACCAAGGACTTAGATCTTAAAGAGATAACCTCATCTCTGAACCTGAGGACCTCTTCAATGATTGATCTAGGAGGATCCCTAAAGGCTCAATTTTGGAAGTTCCCATATTTCAGTAAAAATGAAACCAGGTTATATTTTTCTTCGTTATGAACCCAACGATGCGAACAACACCTCAATCTGAGTCCGTATGACCAACTTATTACTAGTGGAAGTTTGAAAGTTACACAAGAAAGTAGGACCCACTAGGCTTGTGTGGAAACTGATTGGCCAATTGGCTAATGACATGTGGAACTCCAATATTGGTCTCCTAGCTCTACACAAAATACAAAAAAAAAATATTAAAAAAATAATAAAATAACAAAAAAAATAATAAATATTAACAGCAAATGGTTATTATATTAAATATGGTTATAAACATAACCATAACCAAAATTTTTCTACTATTACAAAATATTATTTTGGTGGTCAAATAACTATTAGAAGGAATGGGTTATGATCCATATTAAAATGGCATGTGGACCATACGTAACGAAGACAAGGATGTTTAACAAAAAAAATGCATCCATATCATATGGTTGAATTATATGGTAATGACGAAGACAATAAAAATCTTGCAACCATATATATCATATGGTTTTTAACCATATTATAATAAGCCAATCAAAATGTAATGACAGACAGATATTAAACCTATGATCTAACGACACACGTCACACAACGACATGCTATATATGTCATATGGTTTAATTGAATCACTGACGACAGAACAAATGAAGAGTCCATTACAGAAAAGGACAAGGTTCTGCAGGGTTTGAACCCGTGGCCCATTCAACTTAAATAACCTATCGTTAGCCCACTAGCCAGGATGCCAATTGGGCATTCTACTTAAGTACGCCAAAGCGATTTGATATTTAACTATTATTCCAATTGCAACAGTGGGAGGAAGCAAAATAGGGTGTAGAGAAGAACACAACGTTGGGCGAAACCAACAATGGAACTCGGAGCAGTGAAACACTAAGGGGGCAGAACCCTGATGCAGGGGTTCCAGTGGTAGAACCCTGACACAGAATATTTTTGATGTTGAGAGGAATCTAAAAGATTCCTTGGGGGTCCAAAAGTGTTAGTGCCAGAAAAGGGGTTGTGTTAATACTCAAATTTCATGATTTTTCGCCAGGAATCTAATGGTGTAGCCCATTTCTCCATCTTAGCAGTCCACTTTCAGGCCATCTGTTGGGTCCCTATAATAATAGTGATTACCCCATTACTATTGTAGTTATACCCCTTATTTATATTGTTGTGCCCCTATTACCCCCATATTGTTATTTCTGTGCCCCATAGAATCCCTCTATTGTTATTTTTGTGGCTTTATATTATTATTGTTAGGTCGGCTGGATTATATTGTGACTCCTTAGACTCCTATATATAGAAAGGAGGTTTTATCATTTGTATCATCCAATAATTGTTCATTTATGTAATGTAAAGGAGGTTTCCCCCTCGAAGAGGCTGAATTCTAAGGCGTTGATCTTTCTTTTCTATCTTTTCTTGAGCTGGTTTCATAACATTTGGTATCAGAGCTTTGGATTCTAGGGTTTCGCTGCTCCAAACAGGTCATCGTGGCATTTTCGCTATAACTTTTTTCTGTGACGTTTCAGAAGTCGCAAAAAAAACCCATTTGAGAAGAAATCGGGCTGAACCTTGGGTCGGAATTTCAGATCTTTTCGCGCGATATTTGCGGAGATATGCTCTGAGGAAGTTGGTCTTTTTGCAGACTCCTGAATTACATTCAAAACAGATGACCTAGGGAAAATCGTCATAACTTTCTCTCTGGGGATCGGATTGAAATTTCGTCAGAAGGTATAGAAAGAGGACGGACTGTAGTTTCTTGTATATATTTTTTAGAACCAAAGGTCGAAAATTGTACATGTGGCACTTCATACAAGTTCACTCTTCTGGAAAGGTCTATAATTAGGTCATCTTGGGAGATTGTGCATAACTCTTTCTTGGAGAATCCAATTTGGATCAGACTGGTGGCATTGGAAAGAGGACATAGAGAGCTACTACAGGTCACAATTTCAGAACTAGATGATTGGAAAGTACAGAGATACATCAGAGGCAATATCAAGCTCCTACAAAGTGAAAAAAGGTGTGTAGATTTTTTTAAATTTTTGCTTAAGCTTGGTTTGAAAATTTATTTTGAAGGAATTCAAAGGGCATAGTAGAGCATTATTATTGGTAACTGATGCCCCGAGGAAAGAAAATGCAAACACCTAGTAAGGAACCTGAAAGCTCTAGCATGACTCATGAAGAAGAGGAAGAAATGCAACATGATATATCAAAATTACAAGACCAAGTGCAACATCTGTCCCTTGCACAAAAAGGAACAGAATCTAAGATGGATGGTTTAAAGAAAGATGTAGAAGCTAAGATGGATGGTTTAAAGAAAGGTGTAGAAGCGAAGATGGACTGTTTAAAGAAAGGCGTAGAAGCTAAGATGGATGGCATGGAAGCTAAGGTGAATGGCATGGACGCTAAAATTGATGGCATGGATGATAAGATGGAAGAATTGAAGATAAATATGAATAAGTTGCTACAAGAAATGGTCACTAAGGGTGAAAGAGTACTAAAGGAAACTCATGATGAGAACAAAAGAAATGTTAATCATGATTCCATAGACTCTAATGTTGGATCGAAGACTCACCATGTTCCAAAAATCGATATGAGGAAGTTTGATGGCAAGGATCCCACCACATGGATATTACAGATGGAGCAATTCTTCGATCTCAATAATGTGCAAAACACACAAAAGGTACGTATGGCAACTTTATATTTGGAACCAAATCAGTTTGTATGGTATCAATGGCTTTGTTCTCGTAAACAATTTATCACTTGGGCAATTTTTACGGAAGAATTGATAGCACATTATGAGGATACAAAAAGCAACACTTTTTTTAGCCAATTGATAAGTCTCAAACAAAAGGGTTCAATAATGGAGCACATTGAGGAGTTCCAAAAATTGAACATAAGGGTAAAAGATATTCCAGAGGAGCATAGGATTGATGTGTTCATAGGGTCTTTAAAGGATAATATCCAACATGATGTGCGCCTTTGGGAACCTGATTCATTAGAGAAGGCATTCAGGTTAGCAAGAAAAATGGAAAGCAAAATTATGGCAACTAGGAAGCATACCATTCACAACTATAAAGACGGAAGTGTTGTTGCCCATAGTCTTCCACAACCTACAAGGTTGACACCACAACAATTGGAAGAAAAAAGAGCAAAAGGGCTTTGTTACAATTGTGATAGCAAATACAAAAAGGTCATAAGTGTGCTGAGAAGAAATTATTCTACATAGATTGTGAAGAGGAAGAAGAAAAGGAGCAAGAAAGGTCAAAAGAAGAGGATATATTCCAGGAACAAAGCCTAGATGAAGAACAAATAAATCCGACCATATCTTGTAATGCATTGGCGGGAATTACCACTCCTCAAACCATCAAGATAGAAGGACAAATCAAGAAGAAAAAGGTAATAGTGTTGATTGATTCAGGAAGCACCCACAATTTTATTCATTGTAGGGTAGCAAAAGAATTGAATTGCTTCCTATATCCAGCACCAGAGTGTCAAGTGATGATTGCAAATGGAGGAACAATAAATTTTTCTGGAAAGTGCCATAATATCAAGCTATCCATGGGAGAATATGTATTGACTAGCCCAATGCTTTCCATTCCAATGGGAGGTGCTGATGTTGTACTAGGAGTCCAATGGCTACAATCCTTGGGTACAATAGCTTTTAATTTTCAAGAACTTTTCATGAAATTTTCTGTGGAAGGAAAGGAAGTTGAATTAAGGGGTATTGCAGGGAAACCAGGAAAGATAATCAGCTCTAATGGCATGACAAAGCTTCTAAAAAAGGAGCAAAGAGGTGTAATTGCACAATTATGTTCGCTAGATGTTTCCACATTGGAATCATCTATTTCTCCAGATCTCCAAAAAGTCCTGGACAATCATTCCAAGGTATTTGAGACTCCCAAAGGTCTCCCACCTATGTGTGATCATGATCATGCTATTCATCTGATTCCAGGAAGTGTTCCTCCAAACATCAGGCCGTACAGATATCCATATGTCCAAAAAAGTGAAATTGAACGTATGGTTGCAGAAATGCTAGAGGCTGGTATAATTCAACCGAGTCAAAGTTCTTTCTCAGCTCCAGTAGTATTGGTGCACAAGAAGGATGGATCATGGCGCATGTGTCTAGATTATAGGGAGCTCAACAAGCTCACTATTAAAGATAAGTTCCCCATTCCTGTCATTGATGAATTACTGGATGAATTGCATGGATCAATTTACTTCACCAAGTTGGATCTTCGTTCGGGATATCATCAAATCAGAATGAAGATTGAAGACATTCCGAAAACGGCATTTAGAACTCATGAGGGTCATTATGAATTTTTGGTCATGCCTTTTGGCCTTACCAATGCACCTTCAACATTTCAAGGTTTGATGAATTCAATTTTCAAACCATTCCTTAGAAAATTTGTGTTAGTATTTTTTGATGATATACTAATCTACAGCAAGTCTTGGAAGGATCATGTTGAACATGTTGACAAGGTGCTACAACTATTGGAGGAGAAACAATTATATGCAAAAAGATCCAAATGTTTCTTTGGAGTCCAGGAGGTGGAATATTTGGGTCATATTGTATCTCATGAAGGAGTTAAGGTAGACCCTAGCAAAATTAAAGCCATTAAGGAATGGAAAATCCCCACATCCATAAAGCATCTGCGAGGATTTCTTGGGTTGACAGGGTATTATCGCAAGTTTGTTAAGAATTATGGGAGAATAGCAGCACCTCTAACAACATTATTGAAGAAAGATTCATTTTCATGGACTCCGGAAGCAACAAAGGCCTTTAAACATCTTAAAGAGGCAATGTGCCAAGCACCGGTCTTAGCTACACCAAACTTCACAAAAACCTTTATTGTGGAATGTGATGCTTCAGGAAATGGAATTGGTGCTGTTCTAATGCAAGATGAAAGACCCATTGCTTTTGAAAGTCGTCCAATCAAGGGAAAGTTTTTAAGCAAAGCTATTTATGAGAAGGAAATGTTGGCAATACTCCATGCACTTAAGAAATGGCGACCCTACCTAATGGGAAGACACTTCAAGGTAAAAACGGATCATGATAGCCTTAAATACTTTTTAGAACAAAGATTATCCTCTGAAGAGCAACAAAAGTGGGTCACAAAGATGTTGGGTTATGACTTTGAAATCATCTACAAAAAAGGGAAGCAAAATGTGGTGGCAGATGCACTCTCAAGAAAGGATGAGGATATGGAAGCATTGTTGTGTGCCATTTCTATTATCCAACCAGATTGGATAAACGAAGCAAAGGAGGAATGGAAGAATGACGAAGAAGTGTGGGCACTTATTCGAAAGCTACAACAAGATTCCAGTACTTCTGATACATTTAGCTGGAAAAATGATTCGTTATGGTACAAAGATCGCTTATACCTCTGTAAGAATTCCCAGCTAAAACAAAAGATTCTTATGGAATTGCACACTTCTCCCTTAGGAGGGCACTCAGGATTTTTAAAAACTTACCACAGGGTTAAGAAGGAATTTTTTTGGGATGGCCTTAAATCAGATATTCAAAAGTTTGTGGCGGAATGTTTGGTTTGCCAACAAAATAAAGTTGAAACAATTAAGACACCGGGTCTATTACAACCTTTATCCATTCCAAGCCAACGTTGGGAGGAGGTTTCAATGGATTTTATCACAGGTTTACCCAAGTCTGAGGGAAAGAGTGTCATCATGGTGGTAGTTGACAGACTTACCAAGTATGCACACTTTTGTGCATTATCACATCCATTTAAAGCCAGTACAGTTTCTACTGCATTTATGGAAACAGTTCAAAAGCTACATGGAAACCCAAAGATTATTGTAAGTGACAGAGATCCCATTTTCACTGGAAATTTTTGGACATAATTATTTTCTTGTCTTGGTACTCAGTTAGCTCATAGCTCATCTTATCATCCTCAATCTGATGGGCAAACTGAGATAGTAAACAAATGTTTGGAAGGATATCTTCGTTGCTTTGTATCTGATAAACAGACACAATGGGTCAAATGGTTGCCTCTGGCTGAATGGTGGTATAACACTTCCTTCCATACAGAAACAAAAATGACCCCATTTATGGCACTTTATGGGTACCAACCACCATCAATCACATCATATTTAAGAGAAAATTCTAAGGTTCAGGCAGTGGAACATCACATCGAACATCAACAACAAGTCCTCCAACTCTTAAAGGATAACCTCGTGTTGGCACAAAATAGAATGAAACAACAGGCAGATCAACATCGCAGTGAAAGAAGTTTTGATGTAGGTGATTGGGTATTCCTACGGCTACAACCATATAAGCAAATGTCCCTAAAGCAAGCTAAGAAGGATAATAAATTATCACCAAAGTATTATGGTCCGTACAAGGTGTTGGAAAAGATTGGTACTATGGCATACAAATTGGAGCTTCCTGCAGCTTCTCGATTGCACCCAGTTTTCCATGTTTCATGTTTAAAGAAGGTTATAGGTGACAAGATCTCAGTTCAAACAATATTGCCAGAACTTGACAAGGAAGGAAAAATTATATTGGAACCGGAAGCAGTCACAGAAACAAGAACTCGACAGCTACGAAATCGATCAATTTCAGAGTATCTTATCAAGTGGAAGAACTTATCCGCTGAAGATTCCACATGGGAGGATGAGAATTTTATACAGAAGTATCCAGAACTGCTCAAGCGTTGAGGACAACACTTTTTTGAAGGAGAGGGGCATGTTGGGTCCCTATAATACTAGTGATTACCCCATTACTATTGTAGTTATACCCCTTATTTATATTGTTGTGCCCCTATTACCCCCATATTGTTATTTCTGTGCCCCATAGAATCCCTCTATTGTTATTTTTGTGGCTTTATATTATTATTGTTAGGTCGGCTGGATTATATTGTGACTCCTTAGACTCCTATATATAGAAAGGAGGTTTTGTCATTTGTATCATCCAAGAATTGTTCATTTATGTAATGTAAAGGAGGTTGCCCCCTTGAAGAGGCTGAATTCTAAGGCATTGATCTTTCTTTTCTATCTTTTCTTGAGCTGGTTTCATAACACCATCCCCATATTTGGAAGTATACGGTGTATTTTTTCCATGTATTCATTTGATTTTGCTGAGATGAATGAAGATACCTTCCCACTTTGAGAAGGGTTCGGAGACGTAGTCCACATTGGATGAACTCCATTATCAAACTCTTTGCGTACGTTATCTTCATGGTTGCCTTTATGTTTTATCTTGTTTAAGTGTATGCATATGTGATTTTCATGCTCTTTTACATGAAATTATGAATACATCACTGAAGAAAAGATCTTGGTTAATTTCGATAACTGAGAGAACTCAGATCAAGTTTGGTATCAAAGTGGTCTTATTGTTGATGTGAATTGCAAGTGTGTATGATAGCCAAAAAGAAACTCCAATAGGGAAAATGAAAACTTAAGTCTTTTGATCCAGAGATTGGACATGCAACACAAAGAAGGAAAATGATAGATGATGATGTTCATATCGAGAATGAACAAGATTTATGTAAATCCTTTTACACCATGGAAAATAAGGTAGACAAATTGTTTGTAAATTACGAGGGGAAAATGATGAAGAAGGAAAAGAAGAAGGAAGAGAAAACAAAGGACAATTCCCTAGTGAATCAAGAAAATGGAGGAGAGAAAGAAGAGGACAATGCTTTAGTGAATCAAGAAAACGCAGGAGAAACCCTTGAACCTCCATCTCCATATTCTACTGAAAGTACTTCTTTTTCATATTCTCACTCTCATCATTCTAACAGGCAACACAAAAATTCTTCTAAAAATCTTTTTTGTTTTTTGTTTTTTTTGTTTTTTGTTTTTAAGTTGGATGTAAATTTTGATTTGCTTGTGTTTAACGAAGAGCCTAATGTAGAAAAGATAAATAATATGATTAGACAGAGTGAAGTGTATTTACGGATTCAATAAATTGAAGAAGACGAGGCCAATATCTAGTTAGCATCTCTTCGACGGGGAGGCATTTCTCTCATATGGTGGGAGAGAAAACTCTAGAAAGGCAGTAAGCTTGTGGGTAAATGTTATGAAACCAGCTCAAGAAAAGATAGAAAAGAAAGATCAACGCCTTAGAATTCAGCCTCTTTGAGGGGGAAACCTCCTTTACATTACATAAATGAACAATTCTTGGATGGTACAAATGACAAAACCTCCTTTCTATATATAGGAGTCTAAGGAGTCACAATATAATCCAGCCGACCTAACAATAATAATATAAAGCCACAAAAATAACAATAGAGGGATTCTATGGGGCACAGAAATAACAATATGGGGGTAATAGGGGCACAACAATATAAATAAGGGGTATAACTACAATAGTAATGGGGTAATCACTAGTATTATAGGGACCCAACATGCCCCTCTCCTTCAAAAAAGTGTTGTCCTCAACGCTTGAGCAGTTCTGGATACTGCTGCATAAAATTCTCATCCTCCCATGTGGAATCTTCAGCGGATAAGTTCTTCCACTTGATAAGATACTCTGAAATTGATCGATTTCGTAGCTGTCGAGTTCTTGTTTCTGTGACTGCTTCCGGTTCCAATATAATTTTTCCTTCCTCGTCAAGTTCTGGCAATATTGTTTGAACTGAGAGCTCGTCGCCTATAACCTTCTTTAAACATGAAACATGGAAAACTGGGTGCAATCGAGAAGCTGCACGAAGCTCCAATTTGTATGCCATAGTACCAATCTTTTCCAACACCTTGTACGGACCATAATACTTTGGTGATAATTTATTATCCCTCTTAGCTTGCTTTAGGGACATTTGCTTATATGGTTGTAGCTGTAGGAATACCCAATCACCTACATCAAAACTTCTTTCACTGCGATGTTGATCTGCCTGTTGTTTCATTCTATTTTGTGCCAACACGAGGTTATCCTTTAAGAGTTGAAGGACTTGTTGTTGATGTTCGATGTGATGTTCCACTGCCTGAACCTTAGAATTTTCTCTTAAAATGATGTGATTGATGGTGGTTGGTACCCATAAAGTGCCATAAATGGGGTCATTTTTGTTGCTGTATGGAAGGAAGTGTTATACCACCATTCAGCCAGAGGCAACCATTTGACCCATTGTGTCTGTTTATCAGATACAAAGCAACGAAGATATCCTTCCAAACATTTGTTTACTATCTCAGTTTGCCCATCAGATTGAGGATGATAAGATGAGCTATGAGCTAACTGAGTACCAAGACAAGAAAATAATTCTGTCCAAAAATTTCCAGTGAAAATGGGATCTCTGTCACTTACAATAATCTTTGGGTTTCCATGTAGCTTTTGAACTGTTTCCATAAATGCAGTAGAAACTGTACTGGCTTTAAATGGATGTGATAATGCACAAAATTGTGCATACTTGGTAAGTCTGTCAACTACCACCATGATGACACTCTTTCTCTCAGACTTGGGTAAACCTGTGATAAAATCCATTGAAACCTCCTCCCAATGTTGGCTTGGAATGGATAAAGGTTGTAATAGACCCGGTGTCTTAATTGTTTCAACTTTATTTTGTTGGCAAACCAAACATTCCGCCACAAACTTTTGAATATCTGATTTAAGGCCATCCCAAAAAAATTCCTTCTTAACCCTGTGGTAAGTTTTTAAAAATCATGAGTGCCCTCCTAAGGGAGAAGTGTGCAATTCCATAAGAATCTTTTGTTTTAGCTGGGAATTCTTACAGAGGTATAAGTGATCTTTGTACCATAACGAATCATTTTGCCAGCTAAATGTATCAGAAGTACTGGAATCTTGTTGTAGCTTTCGAATAAGTGCCCACACTTCTTCGTCATTCTTCCATTCCTCCTTTGCTTCGTTTATCCAATCTGGTTGGATAATAGAAATGGCACACAACAATGCTTCCATATCCTCATCCTTTCTTGAGAGTGCATCTGCCACCACATTTTGCTTCCCTTTTTTGTAGATGATTTCAAAGTCATAACCCAACATCTTTGTGACCCACTTTTGTTGCTCTTCAGAGGATAATCTTTGTTCTAAAAAGTATTTAAGGCTATCATGATCCATTTTTACCTTGAAGTGTCTTCCCATTAGGTAGGGTCGCCATTTCTTAAGTGCATGGAGTATTGCCAACATTTCCTTCTCATAAATAGCTTTGCTTAAAAACTTTCCCTTGATTGGACGACTTTCAAAAGCAATGGGTCTTTCATCTTGCATTAGAACAACACCAATTCCATTTCCTGAAGCATCACATTCCACAATAAAGGTTTTTGTGAAATCTGGTGTAGCTAAGACCGGTGCTTGGCACATTGCCTCTTTAAGATGTTTAAAGGCCTTTGTTGCTTCCCGAGTCCATGAAAATGAATCTTTCTTCAATAATGTTGTTAGAGGTGCTGCTATTCTCCCATAATTCTTAACGAACTTGCGATAATACCCTGTCAACCCAAGAAATCCTCGCAGATGCTTTATGGATGTGGGGATTTTCCATTCCTTAATGGCTTTAATTTTGCTAGGGTCTACCTTAACTCCTTCATGAGATACAATATGACCCAAATATTCCACCTCCTGGACTCCAAAGAAACATTTGGATCTTTTTGTATATAATTGTTTCTCCTCCAATAGTTGTAGCACCTTGTCAACATGTTCAACATGATCCTTCCAAGACTTGCTGTAGATTAGTATATCATCAAAAAATACTAACACAAATTTTCTAAGGAATGGTTTGAAAATTGAATTCATCAAACCTTGAAATGTTGAAGGTGCATTGGTAAGGCCAAAAGGCATGACCAAAAATTCATAATGACCCTCATGAGTTCTAAATGCCGTTTTCGGAATGTCTTCAATCTTCATTCTGATTTGATGATATCCCGAACGAAGATCCAACTTGGTGAAGTAAATTGATCCATGCAATTCATCCAGTAATTCATCAATGATAGGAATGGGGAACTTATCTTTAATAGTGATCTTGTTGAGCTCCCTATAATCTGGACACATGCGCCATGATCCATCCTTCTTGTGCATCAATACTACTGGAGCTGAGAAAGAACTTTGACTCGGTTGAATTATACCAGCCTCTAGCATTTCTGCAACCATACGTTCAATTTCACTTTTTTGGACATATGGATATCTGTACGGCCTGATGTTTGGAGGAACACTTCCTGGAATCATATGAATAGCATGATCATGATCACGCATAGGTGGGAGACCTTTGGGAGTCTCAAATACCTTGGAATGATTGTCCAATACTTTTTGGAGATCTGGAGAAATAGATGATTCCAATGTGGAAACATCTAGCGAACATAATTGTGCAATTACACCTCTTTGATCCTTTTTTAGAAGCTTTGTCATGCCATTAGAGCTGATTATCTTTCCTGGTTTCCCTGCAATACCCCTTAATTCAACTTCCTTTCCTTCCACAGAAAATTTCATGAAAAGTTCTTGAAAATTAAAAGCTTTTGTTGATGGGCTCCAGTATTGTAGCAATAATGCTACAACTCCTGGAGCTTCCTATCTCTAATTTTATCAACCCGGTAGTTCGTACAAACTTGGAAGCGACGGTGCTGTATGCACAAGTACTAGCTCTTGTCGCAGCTGTCACTTGGTCAGCTGGCACAAGTCCGCTAGGGCTCAAGCCAACTTCTATATGCTCTCAGAAGAAGCTTTCTAAATGATGGACGAAGGCTATCTCAAAGGAAATTAATCTATTTTGCAAAAATGAACTGAAAGCCAATCAAAACATGGAAACCCTAGTAAACCCTAATCTGACTAGTTTAAGCTCTATGATGCAATAGTGAGAGTGCAAATGTCTAAAAAGGATGCCATTACTTCTAATGATGTGAAATGCATGAACTCAAACTACTTCCATTAAAAAGAACATTGTTTTTGTATTTTTGCTTAAGTGGATGGAGTGATTATGGTTTTGTTTCTTATTAGGGTTTGGCTGTGCAGAGGTGGTGCGAAGGGAGAGAAAGCTTGGGAAAGGTCAGGATGGCTAGGAGAGGTCCCAGAGGGTCCCTAGCATCAGTCCATAGAAGTCTACAACGTTCAGATGCTCGGCAACCAAGTTTGCAGGCTTCCACAGGATGTCTGCAGGGGATCCTACAGGAAACTAAGGAATTCTACAGGAAGTCTGCTAACTTCTACAGGATGTGCTGTAAGTGGAAGTTTTAGGTGATGGTGAAGTGATGGAGCGGTATGGGTGGATAGGTAAGGTGGAGATGGAGCTGGTGATGGCTCAGGGGCAGAGAAATAGGATGGAGAAAGAGTGCATGAAGTTGGTTGGTGGATGGAAGGATGGGATCAACGAAAGGTCAAGAAAATGGAGCTACGTGAATGATGGAAGAGCTGGAAGGTAAACGAGCTGAATAGAGGTCGATTAGGTGGATTTAGGCGTGGTTGATAAGAAGATGAAGGAAATGGAATGATGTGGAGCAGTGTAAATAAAACAAATTGCTTATGACTGTCACCAAAAACGAGAACTCACTAACCTGCTACCTGTGCTATTAAACCAATGAACAACAATGTAAATTGTGAAGGGAACTCATGCATGGAATTGGAATGAAGAAGTATGGCTCAAGATCAGAGTGCATGGATGGATCTACAATTAAAGTGACTGTGTTTCAGCTTGCATGAAAGTAAAAGACTGCGTTTTTTTTTGGTGGTTGGTACAGACTGCACCCCAATCTCTAAACAGAGATGGCAGTGAAGCACTATCAACCTTTTCTTGGAGCTCTTGATGAATTACAATCCTCCTATTCTAATCTAAGCAGCTGAAAGAGAATTAACCATGAACTAATCCTACTTAATCACATTAAAAAGACTAAATCAGCAGACTGTATTTTCGAAATGCATGTCAAAACAAAGAAACAAAGTGTTGAAAAAGAAAGACAATAGCAATACAAAGAAGAGGAGGTCTATTGCTCTCAGGTTGGTCCCTAACCTGAGAGCTATAGCTCCCTTAAAAACTCAGAATTAGATCCAAATATGCTTGCCTTTATTCATAATCAAAAGTCTAATGTCATGCCAAAACTGGCTTACAAATCGAATTACAAAATGACTACCTACTGGCCAACTACTAGCTACAAAAATTGACTAACCACTAGCTAACCCAAATGAGGCCCTAAGCCTTCTTATTTATACAATTTGAGGACCCAACAGTCCTCCTAAAATTTAGGGACTTGGCTACCCAAGACTTGTAGTTAACAGCAGTCCTACTTGACTTGCTTGGCTGCCCTTGTGCTCATTGATTTGGTGGCCTTTGAACTCCGAGCTGATGGTGGAGAATTCGAGGTAAGGGCCCATAAATGAGGGGGACACCTTCCTACAAATCCTCTAGCTTGTTCTCCCACGAATTTGGCTGCCAAGTGCTCATTAAGACCTTCAATTTTGTCTCCAAGTTGACCAAAAAGGCTACACAAAGCACCCATTAGACTTGTTGGCATAATGACTAACCAAATTCACTCTATTAACATAAAAACAATCAAAAACATGCAATAGACAAATGAGAATGGTGGACTAAGCCAAATTAGGAGGTTGAATGAGCCCAAATAATTGTACATTTTTGGGGCTCATCATCACCCCCCTACTGAAAGTGTTGCTCATCCTCTGAACAACCAATCTCTCTCCTTGTCTTTGATGGCCCTGGTGGCTTCTTTGGCTACCATCTCGGCTGATTTCTCCTTTGGCTCCCCTCTTTTCAAACTTCCTGTAGAAACAGTTCGCTGGCTTCCTGTAGAAACAGTCCTCTGTCTTCCTGTAGAAACAGACAGCACCACTGTATCCTGCTTGGTTGTGGGCGATTCTCCTTTTAGCTTGGCTGTGGCAGCCTTCATCTTCTCCCCCTTTCTGCTCTTCTTCCTCACTGTTAGAAGGACTGATATCTTTGGCCAAAATTCTTCATTTATTTTTGTGGCACATTCACTTAATGACTGTAGAAGAAAATAGGAAATGCTTAACTTCTTTTATGGAGGTGAATCAACTCCATGTCTACGTGCACACAGCAACCTAAAATGATAACCATGGATAATGATGAATTGTGAATTCCCTTGGCATGGTGAGAGTCTTTCCTTTCCTTATGCTTTGGTTAGAAAAGGGAATGTTGTTGATGGTTTCCCCTTGGACTCAAGGAAGAATTCCTGGGCCGTGTGATATTAATGGACAACAATTGCTCCAATTTGCCAATCTAGCAGTCCACTAGTCCATCAGTGGACTGCACATTAGGCTCATCCACTTCACCCAACTTTCAACTATCACACTTCCTTCAGGACAACTTGTCAAGGGATACTTTGGCCTGCCAACACACTGCCCTCCACTGGTTCGATGGCACCCAATCCAATCACTGCAAGATCTGCTCCTAGTTGAGGTCTCTAACTGCCCAATTCAACCTCAACACATGGCTCCCACTTGCTGCATCAAAACTTCATCCACTTAGTAAACACTGCCAACAAGAAAGTGACCAAACATACCCTCTCTTGACCACTGGTTCTGTGTATTTTATCTTGAGATGACAATCTAGTACTGGCCCAAACATTGCTGCAAGTCTCCTGTGTATGGCTCCAGATCTGCTCCTACACCTTTGTTGTTTCTCCCTTTGACTGCGACCTAGCCAAATGAGGTCAGCTCTCTCATTACATCTAAAGCTGAAACCAACTCCGGAAGGAGCACTGCCAGACTTGCCCTTAGAATCTCTGATTGATTTTGCACTTGCAGTTGAGGAAAAAGTGGAATGAGCATCTTCCTCTGGCTTCATATTCACTTGCTTGGAAGGATTCACATTCTGGTCATGTAGATGTAGATCTTTAGAGAGCAAAGGATGATAAGCAACTTGTGTATCCAGTTTCACTGGCATCTTGTCCTTTTTAGGAACTGAAGAAGATGGGGTACCTCTTGCACCCATATGCTTGTTCATGTCATTAGCTGCTACCTCAATAGGCTGTACTCCTGTGGAAGCCCTTTTTTCAGTTTCGGGCTTCCTGTAGAAGACCCTTTCTCTGTTTTCGGGCTTCCTGTAGAAGCCTGTTTCTGCTTTCCTGTAGAAGCCTGTTTCTGCTTTCCTGTAGACGACTTCACCCGTTTCCTGTAGAACGTGATTCGGCCTTTGAGTGAGCCCGATGCACTAGAGAAATTCTAAAATAGGTAGGAAACTCAGCGGAGGTCGATAGATTAAGCCGATTGTGGAAGCAGAGGATGTATACTTTGAGTGAACATGATGCAAGTGCAAGTTGACTAACGGTCTTTGAATTTAAGCCGAGCGCTCAGTGATGTCTGCGTGATTTTTGGTTGAGTGAGGTGGCCAAGACGTGTGCTGGCCCATGCAAATGTTGTCTCCACTGCAGTGTTTAACTATTTGTTCTCTGCTGTTAATCTCATCCATCAAGCATGCTGAAGTTTAACTGTCCATCACTACCGGTTTTCAATTTTCTTCCTGAGATGGCTGAGTGCACGTGTCTCATTCACCCACCAAGTGCTGTTGAACTGGATGAGGGTGGCCAGTTAGTTGGCCACCGATTTGTCTAAATCCAACCATCTCATTGTTCACGCAGTTCTCAAATTACTTTCATGCAACAGAGGAATTAGTTTAGTCACGTACCTGCAAGTCGACTGGCTGCTGTGAAGCTCTTTGCTGCTGCATGCATTGGTTTTCTGATTGCATGTGGCTTGGCTGCTAATCTTTGATTTCTTTTCCTTGTGCAGGTGTCCTCTGGCTGGATCTGAGCTGCATGCAATCGTTTCCATGTTCAACTCTGCCCGTTCAAGCTGTTGCTGCTGCATGGTCACAAAACCAGAACTTCTTTTTGCCATTTCTCCCAAACGGTAGATCGGATTGATCTGAAACTCGGTGAGCATGTTCCTACCATCATTATGCATCTCCCATAGCAAATTCGTGATCAAGGATGCACGGATTTCGAGAAAAATGGGAAATGACTGAAGATTTCAGAGCTCGATTTCTCGGAAACCGTGCATCGGAATCGGCTGAAACTGCTTGGGTAGGCTACTATCACCCATGTGCATCTCCCCATGAAACGGGTTTTGAAACGGATGCACGGTTATGGAGAAAATGCAAAAATGGCTGATGGTTATGGAGGCTGATTTCTTGGAAACCGTGCACCGGAATTGCATGAAACTGCTCAGGCATGTTGTCATCAACCTTGTACAATTCCCCATAAAACGGTTTGTCAAATGGATGCATGGTTTTCAAGTTATGGCAAAAACAAATTCTGCTCTATGTGTTTTTGCTTCAAGGCACTTTGCATTTTGGTTGCATGGTATGACAAAATGAATTTTGGCTGTGATGCAGGCATGGAGATGATGGAGGAGGAGTTGGAAGATTGCATGAGGGATTCTGAACCCTTGAGGAAGCTACCATGCTTGCCAAACCACTTTTTGAAATGCATGCCTAGTTTCCCACAATTTCTACAGGAAGTTCCTGTAGAAGCACAACGAGAAGCACAAGGAGGTGAAAAAATGATGGAGAAAGGCAAGGGATGGACACACAAGTGCTTGTAGGCCTAATCAACAGATTCCCACCATCAGATTCACTTTTGAAATTGGATTTGGCTCGTCCAAAGGTTCTACAGGATGTTTCCTGTAGAAATACAGAGCTTCCTGTAGAAGGCACAAGAACAATTACTTTGAACTTGATTTGAGTGCTCCTCCTGACCTGCAATGTCATTGCTGCAACATGAAATTATTCAATGGAAATTAGCTTTATTTTTATTTTTCTTTTTCTCTCTTTTTTTTGAAAAACAACTAGGGCGCCTCATGGAGGTTTTCACCCTAATTGCCTGCCTTGGGCGCCTCCAAGGGAGGTTTTCACCCAAAGATCTTATTCCATTTTTATTTTCTTTTTTTTTCCAACCCATTGACCGCCTCATGGAGGTTTTCAACCAATGAGCCAATCTAAGGCACCTCCAAGGAGGTTTTCACCTTAGATTTTTTTTTTTCTCTTATTTTCATTTTTTTTTTCTTTTTTTTTTCTACCCTACCCTACTTGAAAAACAAAATCATTTTCAAGTATAAGAATACTTCCAATGGAGCCATGTGCACATCGAGATTAGAGACAAGATGATGTAAAGGCTTGGAATGCATGCTTTGACAACTATCCAACTTTCAGAGACAAAATGATCTGACTTTGAACGTACAAAACATAGCTGAGGAGGAGAGTACTGCTGCAACTTAGTGACCTTCTGAAACCATATCTCAATATAGCTTTGATATCCTTGGTCATCTCGCTGATTTGGATCATTCTTCATGTCACCTTCTATCATGACCTTCTGATCTTCCTCTTTGTGTTGATCTTTCTCTTGAGTACATGGAGGATTTGATGGTAACCATGAGGAAGCTTTCTCGATCTCTGATTCTGATCTCTTCTCTTCATCAAGTGCAGCCCATGGTTCTTTGATCTCCTCTTTTGAATCTTCTTTTGCCTTTGGTCCTTCAATGCTTTCAAGATGATCTCTTTTTTGCAATGCTTTTCCTGAGCTATGGTGAACATCATTGAGCTCAAAAGGAGTCATTTGCACATGTTGTGCCTCAGCTTTGCAATTGGGTTGAGCTGCTCCATTGCAGGGTTTTGGAAATGGAGGTACGGGTAGCTGAGTGGGGGTGTGAAATTGAGATGGAGATGGATGGCATTGTGGTTGGGTAGGCATTTGGGGTTGCCTTGGTGGAGGAGGAGGCGATGGTTGTGGATGAGCAGGTGGTGGAGGAAAATGAGCGGGATGAGAGTTGTACTGGGGCCTCCACTCCTGATAAGGTGCATTCCACTGAGGCTGTGGCTGAGCATAAGAGTGAAACGAATGAGCAGCTGGTTGGGCATAATATGGATCTGTGAAGGAATAAGGAGGAGGTGTGAACCAGGAAGGATGAGCAGGGGGACCCCAAGAAGGCATGAAGGTGGCTTGGTAAGGGTCATAATAGGTCTCGGGTGTCCCTTGTAGTTCCTGCTGGTAGGGTACGGGTCCATGTGGCCTCCTTTGGTTCATATAACAGAGTGATTTAGTGGCTCCCTTGGCTCTTTGATATGTAGCTTTGATTCTGGGCAAGGAAGGGCACTGATCTGTAGGATGGTATTCTTCACAGATGAAACACACTTCTAGAGGGTGCATTGGACATTCGTTCCTAGGATGCTTTCTAGTGCACCTAGGACAAAAAATGGCCAAAGCCCTCTTGGCTTCTTCTTGCTTCTTTTGGATCCGCAAGGTATCCAGTTGCATGGCAAGAAACTGCCTCATATCACTCTTGAAATCTTCGATCTGATTTGCAAATTCATCTTTGGACAAGGGACTGCTCCCAACATTTCTGCTTGTAGCCATTTGCTTCAGAGGAATGTTTCTTCTTCTTCTCCCCTAGAGGTTCTTCAGATATGTCTTGATGTCCACCCAGGGGTTCTTTCATCACAGCCATCGAAGAAGAACTTTGGCTGTGTGAAGCAGTGGGGGTGTTGTGCAATCATTTTTCTAACTTATCTCTACTCCTACAAAGCATGAAATGAAATTTTTTGGTTGATTTTTTTCTTTTTTCTACTTCTACTTGCAAAACTGAAATAAATTGAACTGCAACTAACTATCTCGCTAAAATGAACATGCGGAATTGAAATGAAAGCACGAAAAGACTAATCTATTTTGCTCAAATGAAATTGCAGGAATGAAATGCTAGGCTACGCTTGCGAAATTGAAATGCTAATCTACGCTTGCAGAAATGAAATTGCGGAATTGAAATGCTAATCTACGCTTGCAGAAATGAAATTGCGGAATTGAAATGCTAATCTACGCTTGCAAAAATGAAATTTCGGAATTGAAATGCTAACCTATGAAAACAAGAAATGCTAATCTACTTTTGCATAAATGAAATTGCATAATGGAAATGAAATAAACTACTTAGCAGAAGGTTGTAGTAGAAAATAGAAGAATAGCAACAATCACCAATACTCTGCCGCTTCCCCAGCAACGGCGCCAAAAAGATGGTCGGCTCCAGTATTGTAGCAATAATGCTACAACTCCTGGAGCTTCCTATCTCTAATTTTATCAACCCGGTAGTTCGTACAAACTTGGAAGCGACGGTGCTGTATGCACAAGTACTAGATCTTGTCGCAACTGTCACTTGGTCAGCTGGCACAAGTCCGCTAGGGCTCAAGCCAACTTCTATATGCTCTCAGAAGAAGCTTTCTAAATGATGGACGAAGGCTATCTCAAAGGAAATTAATCTATTTTGCAAAAATGAACTGAAAGCCAATCAAAACATGGAAACCCTAGTAAACCCTAATCTGACTAGTTTAAGCTCTATGATGCAATAGTGAGAGTGCAAATGTCTAAAAAGGATGCCATTACTTCTAATGATGTGAAATGCATGAACTCAAACTACTTCCATTAAAAAGAACATTGTTTTTGTATTTTTGCTTAAGTGGATGGAGTGATTATGGTTTTGTTTCTTATTAGGGTTTGGCTGTGCAGAGGTGGTGCGAAGGGAGAGAAAGCTTGGGAAAGGTCAGGATGGCTAGGAGAGGTCCCAGAGGGTCCCTAGCATCAGTCCATAGAAGTCTACAACGTTCAGATGCTCGGCAACCAAGTTTGCAGGCTTCCACAGGATGTCTGCAGGGGATCCTACAGGAAACTAAGGAATTCTACAGGAAGTCTGCTAACTTCTACAGGATGTGCTGTAAGTGGAAGTTTTAGGTGATGGTGAAGTGATGGAGCGGTATGGGTGGATAGGTAAGGTGGAGATGGAGCTGGTGATGGCTCAGGGGCAGAGAAATAAGATGGAGAAAGAGTGCATGAAGTTGGTTGGTGGATGGAAGGATGGGATCAACGAAAGGTCAAGAAAATGGAGCTACGTGAATGATGGAAGAGCTGGAAGGTAAACGAGCTGAACAGAGGTCGATTAGGTGGCTTTAGGCGTGGTTGATAAGAAGAGGAAGGAAATGGAATGATGTGGAGCAGTGTAAATAAAACAAATTGCTTATGACTGTCACCAAAAACGAGAACTCATTAACCTGCTACCTGTGCTATTAAACCAATGAACAACAATGTAAATTGTGAAGGGAACTCGTGCATGGAAGTGGAATGAAGAAGTATGGCTCAAGATCAGAGTGCATGGATGGATCTACAATTAAAGTGACTGTGTTGCAGCTTGCATGAAAGTAAAAGACTGCGTTTTTTTTTGGTGGTTGGTACAGACTGCACCCCAATCTCTAAACAGAGATGGCAGTGAAGCACTATCAACCTTTTCTTGGAGCTCTTGATGAATTACAATCCTCCTATTCTAATCTAAGCAGCTGAAAGAGAATTAACCATGAACTAATCCTACTTAATCACATTAAAAAGACTAAATCAGCAGACTGTATTTTCGAAATGCATGTCAAAACAAAGAAACAAAGTGCTGAAAAAGAAAGACAATAGCAATACAAAGAAGAGGAGGTCTATTGCTCTCAGGTTGGGCCCTAACCTGAGAGCTATAGCTCCCTTAAAAACTCAGAATTAGATCGAAATATGCTTGCCTTTATTCATAATCAAAAGTCTAATGTCATGCCAAAACTGGCTTACAAATCGAATTACAAAATGACTACCTACTGGCCAACTACTAGCTACAAAAATTGACTAACCACTAGCTAACCCAAATGAGGCCCTAAGCCTTCTTATTTATACAATTTGAGGACCCAACAATCCTCCTAAAATTTAGGGACTTGGCTGCCCAAGACTTGTAGTTAACAGCAGTCCTACTTGACTTGCTTGGCTGCCCTTGTTCTCATTGATTTGGTGGCCTTTGAACTCCGAGCTGATGGTGGAGAATTCGAGGTAAGGGCCCATAAATGAGGGGGACACCTTCCTACAAATCCTCTAGCTTGTTCTCCCACGAATTTGGCTGCCAAGTGCTCATTAAGACCTTCAATTTTGTCTCCAAGTTGACCAAAAAGGCTACACAAAGCACCCATTAGACTTGTTGGCATAATGACTAACCAAATTCACTCTATTAACATAAAAATAATCAAAAACATGCAATAGACAAATGAGAATGGTGGACTAAGCCAAATTAGGAGGTTGAATGAGCCCAAATAATTGTACATTTTTGGGGCTCATCAATTGTACCCAAGGATTGTAGCCATTAGACTCCTAGTACAACATCAGCACCTCCCATTGGAATGGAAAGCATTGGGCTAGTCAATACATATTCTCCCATGGATAGCTTGATATTATGGCACTTTCCAGAACAATTTATTGTTCCTCCATTTGCAATCATCACTTGACACTCTGGTGCTGGATATAGGAAGCAATTCAATTCTTTTGCTACCCTACAATGAATAAAATTGTGGGTGCTTCCTGAATCAATCAACACTATTACCTTTTTCTTCTTGATTTGTCCTTCTATCTTGATGGTTTGAGGAGTGGTAATTCCCGCCAATGCATTACAAGATATGGTCGGATTTATTTGTTATTCATCTAGGCTTTGTTCTTGAAATATATCCTCTTCTTTTGACCTTTCTTTCTCCTTTTCTTCTTCCTCTTCACAATCTATGTAGAATAATTTCTTCTCAACACACTTATGACCTTTTGTGTATTTGCTATCACAATTGTAACAAATCCCTTTTGCTCTTTTTTCTTTCAATTGTTGTGGTGTAAACCTTGTAGGTTGTGGAAGACTATGGGCAACAACACTTCCGTCTTTATAGTTGTGAATGGTATGCTTCCTAGTTGCCATAATTTTGCTTTCCATTTTTCTTGCTAACCTGAATGCCTTCTCTAATGAATCAGGTTCCCAAAGGCGCACATCATGTTGGATATTATCCTTTAAAGACCCTATGAACACATCAAGCCTATGCTCCTCTGGAATATCTTTTACCCTTATGTTCAATTTTTGGAACTCCTCAATGTGCTCCATTATTGAACCCTTTTGTTTGAGACTTATCAATTGGCTAAAAAAAGTGTTGCTTTTTGTATCCTCATAATGTGCTATCAATTCTTCCGTAAAAATTGCCCAAGTGATAAACTGTTTACGAGAACAAAGCCATTGATACCATACAAATTGATTTGGTTCCAAATATAAAGTTGCCATACGTACCTTTTGTGTGTTTTGCACATTATTGAGATCGAAGAATTGCTCCATCTTTAATATCCATGTAGCGGGATCCTTGCCATCAAACTTCCTCTTATCGATTTTTGGAACATGGTGAGTCTTCGATCCAACATTAGAGTCTATGGAATCATAATTAACATTTCTTTTGTTCTCATCATGAGTTTCCTTTAGTACTCTTTCACCCTTAGTGACCATTTCTTGTAGCAACTTATTCATATTTATCTTCAATTCGTCCATGTCTGTCTTCAAATCTATCTTCAAATCATCCATCTTAGCTTCCACGTCAATCATCTTAGCTTCTATGCATTTCTTTAAACAGTCCATCTTAGCTTCTACACCTTTCTTTAAACCATCCATCTTAGCTTCTACATCTTTCTTTAAACCATCCATCTTAGATTCTGTTCCTTTTTGTGCAAGGGACAGTTGTTGCACTTGGTCTTGTAATTTTGATATATCATGTTGCATTTATTCCTCTTCTTCATGAGTCATGCTAGAGATTTCAGGTTCCTTACTAGGTGTTTGCATTTTCTTTCCTCGGGGCATCAGTTACCGATAATAATGCTCTACTATGCCCTTTGAATTCCTTCAAAATAAATTTTCAAACCAAGCTTAAGCAAAAATTTAAGAAAATCTACACACCTTTTTTCACTTTGTAGGAGCTCGATATTGCCACTGATGTATCTCTGTACTTTCCAATCATCTACTTCTGAATTTGTGAGCTGTAGTAGCCCTCTGTGTCCTCTTTCCAATGCCACAAGTCTGACCCAAATTGGATTCTCCAAGGAAGAGTTATGTGAAATCTCCCACAGTGACTTGCTTATAGACTAGTTGAGTAGAGCGAACTTGTACGACGTGCCACGAGTCACTGTTTCGACCTTTGGATCTGAAACACACATACAAGAAACTACAGTACGTCCTCTTTCTGTACCTTTTTACGAAATTTCAATCCGATACTCAGAGAGAAAGTTATGACAATTTTCCCCAGGTCACCTGTTTTGAATGTAATTCAGGAGTCTGCAAAAAGACCAACTTCCTTAGATCATATCTCCGAAAATATCGTGCGAAAAGCTCTGAAATTCGGACCCAAGGTTCAGCGCCAATTCTTCTCAAATGGGTTTTTTTTTGCGACTTCTGAAACTTCACAGAACAAAAGTTATAGCGAAAATGCCACGATGACCTGTTTGGAGCAGCGAAACCCTAGAATCCAAAGCTCTGATACCAAATGTTATGAAACCAGCTCAAGAAAAGATAGAAAAGAAAGATCAACGCCTTAGAATTCAGCCTCTTCGAGGGGGCAACCTCCTTTACATTACATAAATGAACAATTCTTGGATGGTACAAATGACAAAACCTCCTTTCTATATATAGGAGTCTAAGGAGTCACAATATAATCCAGCCGACCTAACAATAATAATATAAAGCCACAAAAATAACAATAGAGGGATTCTATGGGGCACAGAAATAACAATATGGGGGTAATAGGGTCACAACAATATAAATAAGGGGTATAACTACAATAGTAATGGGGTAATCACTAGTATTATAGGGACCCAACAGTAAAATCCTTTCTTCCTGGTCTAAATTTGTTTCTGCTTTTAAAGGACACTTTTATCAATTAGCATATTGACAGAAAGCCATGCTAAAATGGCAACATTTGAAAGAAGGGAAAGGTCAAGATGTTCAATCTTCATAGAAGAATTTATAAAGCAAGCTTTAACATTGGGCATTCCTTTAGATTCACCTAGTACTTTGATGAAGTATATTGGTTCTTTACATGATAATATTTGACATTCTTTGTTATTGTTTGAACCCACTACTCTTGATTCGAAGAGTTTTAAAGCCATTTACCTTGAAAGCAAGGGAAAGTATGAACAATACAATTGTGCAAAGAAGGCATTGACAACAATGAAAAAGGAAGCAAAGCCCTCTTGCACTCATTGTGAAAAAGAAGGGCATGATGAGGAGCATTGCTGGAAACTGCATCAGGAATTGAAGCCAAAGAGAAATGGAAGAAAAGGGAAGCAGAAGATGGTAGCCACCATGCAATAAGACCATGAATTCGATTCAAACGATGAGGTGAAGGTCGCAGCTGCTAGGTTTGCAGGTGTTGGACCAATTGACTTGGGATCTAATTAAGGCAATGAGATGAGGATCACAACTCTTGGCATTTCAAGTGATGGACCTATTGACTTGGGTTCTGATTCAGGAGATGAGACAAAGATTGCAATAGATTTTGTGCCAAAGATGAGAAGAGAACCAAAGAATGCATGGCTCCAAGAACTTAAGGAGATCAACTAAAGCATTCAAGCATAGAATGTTGAACTAGGGAAACTTCTACAAGAAGCAGAGAAGGAGAAATAAATCTCGTAGCATAATTTACAAGCCATGGAAGAGGCCTTCAAAAAGTTGCAACGAGAGAAGGCATCATCACCCACTTTAGATTTGACACCTGAGGTAAAAAGTGATTCTTCAATTTCATGTTATGATGATGAATTTGCTGCATTTGAGAAACACACTATGAGAATTGGTTCAAAGTTGATAAAGAAAATGGGGTATCAAGGAAAAGGCCCTTGCACTAATGACCAAGGCATTGTGAATCCCATCAAACTGGAGGAATTACCTCATTATGTAGTACTTGGTTATATCAGGTTGGATATTGGATAATGTTCCAAGACAACTAATGACTGATCAATGACGGATGTTGAGAGCACATCAAAACATTCCAATGATGGTGAGGATTCCAAAGGAAGATCTAAGACAATCTCTCATCATCAAAGCTGCACTAGAAACAATTCAAAGAAATTTAGGAAAGTATGGAGGAGGAAGAACCATTGCAACCGTTTCAACAAGAGTGGACATTAGAGAGCCACACTTTGGGAGCTCCATCTAGAGTTGTGTCTCAAGAGGGGCCATAAAGTACTTGCGAAGGAATCAACTGGTGAATTTGTTCAACAAGATAATCAGCGACAGGAAGAAGACCCATTAACCTTGTTGGTTGAGAAATGGTGGCATCAAAACATTTTTAAGTAGTTGAGTATGGCCATGTTTGTAAATATCGTGTTGCGAAAATATTTGTAAAAGTGGTGAAGTGTTTTCCATCACTTATGCATGCAACATGGTGATTTTTTGGCAAAGGGTTTGGTTTTTTGATGTAAACTTGACCATGAGTTTGTTATAAACTCTTGGAAAGTATGGGATTTGTTTGGGTTTTATTTTGATCTTGTATTTGAACATGTATTAACAACTACAAGTTTGCATGTGGATACAGGTGTCGATTTCATCATTCCAAGTTTTGAAGGTGAAGGAAAGGAAAGGTGGCTTGTCAGAGACATCTATTATGTAGATCAAAATTGCAATCATGGTTAATATTTTGGAGGACCAAAAGCTCCTCAGTGGGGAGGAATGATTTAGGAGGATACCTAAAGGCTCAATTTTTGAATTTTCCTGATCTCAAAAATAATAAAACCAGGTTATTGTGTTCCTCATTATGAACCCAACAACGTGAATGACACCTTACTCTGAGTATGTATGACCAACTTATTACTGACATAAGTTCAGAAGTTACACAAGAAAGTGGGACCCACTAGGCTTATGTGGTGACTAATTGACCAATTGGCCAATGACATGTGGCACTCCAATATTGGTCTCCTAGCCCTGAACAAAAGACAAAATAAAAATATTAAAAAAATAATATAATAACCAAAATAAATAAATAAGTATTAATAACAAATGGTTATTATATTAGATTTTGTTACAAACATAACCATAACCAAAAGTTTTGGGCTATTAAAAAATATTATTTTGGTGTTCAAATAACTATTAGAAGGAATGGGTTATAATCCATATGAAAATGGCATGTGGACCATACATAACATCGAGGATGTTTAAGAGGAAAATTGCTACCATATCATATGGTTGAATTATATTGTAATGATGAAGACATTAAAAACGTTACAACCATATATATTATATGGTTTTCAACCATATTGTAACGATCCAATCAAATGTAATGATGAGTGGATATTAAACATAGGGTCTAACGACACAAGTCATATAATGGCGGGTTATATATGTCATATGGTTTAACCGAACCACTGATGACGGAACAAACGAAGAGTTTGTTACACAAAAGGACCAGGGTCCACAAGGTTTGAACCCATGACCCATTCAATTCAAAAAACATATCGCTCACCTGCTAGCCATGATTCTAGTTGGGAATTCTTGTTCAGTTTGTTGGAACAATTTGATATTTAAGCATTATTTTAATTGCAGTGGTAGGAGGTACTAGAAAAGGGCACGTAGAGAGGAACACAACGTTGGGCGGAACCAATAGTCAAACTAGGAGCAATGAAACCTTTGACGTGGCGGAACCCTAACACAGGGGTTTTAATGGCAGATACCTGACACAGGGAATATTTTTGATGCTGAGAGGAATCTGAAAGATTTCCTAGGGGTCCAGAAGTTATAGTGTCATAAAGGGGTCATGTTTATACTCAAATTCACGATTTTTCGCTAGGAATATGATGGTGTAGTATGTTTCTCCATATGAGCAACCCATTTTTAGGGCATCCTCAAATTTATATGTATAAGGTGTATTTTTTCCATGTATTCATTTGATTTTGCTGAGATGAATGAAGAAGCCTCCCCACTTTGAGCAGGGCTCGGAGCCGTAGTCCACATTGGACAAGATATGTTATCAAACTCTTTGTGGACCTTATCTTCATTGTTTCCTTTATGTTTTCTCTTATTTAAGTACATATGTGGTTTTTATGCTCTTTTACATGCAATTCCGAATACATCATCGAAGAAAATATCTTGGTTAATTGTGGTAACTAAGAGTACCTGAATCATTGATCAAGAAGCCTTAGGAAGTCCGAGGAACTTCAGGCTGTATCTAAAATTTATGAAAGAGCCTACCTACAATTATTGTTTTGGTTTGTAACTTGTTCTTATAATACAACCAGGTCACCACTTTGAATCCTATTACGAGGACATAAAGTTGTGATGAAAAATGTGTTGTACTAGAAGTCCAAGCCTCTGTGAAAATATCAAAAATGTTACAAAGGCCGAAAACCTCACATCGAACCTCAATTTAAGGGACCAAGAAACCCCAGTCGAGGTTGCCTTAGTCACTCACAGGAGAAGGCTGAGTGAATTCTCAAGAAAATACATAGCCAATATGATTTGTTTTAGTATATCATATTGTTGTTATTTGTTTAAAGGAATAATCATTAGAGCATATATTTTTCACAAGGAGAATTCCTGAGCATAAAAAGTGTTTTGACTAAGGTTGAAGGATCTTGACTATGTGAAGAAGATGACCAAGACTTTGCAGAAGACATTCTGATGGTTTTGTTTGATATGAAGTCTTCAACTTGTTATGCCTTGAGATCAAAAATCAAACTCTAAATTTTGAAGATCTTAAAACTAGTGAGACTGATTTATTGTTTTCAAACAAGTATAAATAGGAGTTGCTAATGTTCATTACCAAGGAAGATACTTCTCAGAAGCTGAAGTGATTTTCTATGCTACAAGGACGAAAATGTCTTCAAAGGAAAGGTACTAAGTCCATGTAATATTAAAATATAATTGGATCAATCAAAGTCAAAGCCAACGAAGTTTGATTGCATTGCAAGGTATGCATTATCTTAGAAATATTATTTAAGATCAACAATATTTTGAGATTGAGTACAAGCATGTTTTGGAATGCATCTAAAGACAAGATTATGCTATAATTTGGGAATGCATCTCAAGATAAGACAATATAGTTAAAATATCATTCAAATAGAGAGAGGTCCTTACGAATGTTTTCGACAATATTCATTGAAGACCTTGTGTGAAAGAGTTTTTTTCTAAAATATTGAACATATTCCAGCATACAAGTTATCCTGAGATATGTTGACCTTCTCAATATGGTTCAAGATTGATAAGCCTAAAAGGTAGAACAATAAGAGTGAACCAATTACATTTTTTCCAAGAAGGCTGGGAATTTCAAAGATGAGTTGAATTAAAGTCTTGCATGGAATTGTGCAAAAGATGTCCCCTTGGTACATGTTTTTGTCACTTCAAGTATGCAGTCCTTAAAGTTCTTTTCTAAGCCAAATGAATTAAAAAAATTGTTTGGCTAACAAATTTGAAGAAAATTCCTTGAAATTATTCCAAGATACTTGCTTTGAAAAGGCATGACAAAAGGGAATAAGAGGCCAAGCTCCTCTTTAAGTTAAATACTAGAGTCATCTTAATAAGAATAAGTAGTTTGCAGAGCTTGATGTGCTTGGGTATTTGAATGCCAAAGATAATCATTCCACCCTGAATGATGAAATTTACTCCTTGTACACTGTAAGAACAATTGTTTCTACTGCAATGTCTTGAAGAAGCCAAGCTACTTGGCTTAAGATGATCATTGGTTGATCAATGGCAAGAGTAACATCGAATCTAGGTTTTTAAAAAAAAATAAATATCTAGGGTTTGTAAACCTTGGCAAGAAACAAATCTTGGATAATAAATATCTAGGGTTTATGGAAAAAAACCTAGGATTACACATTTCTGCTGAAAGAATAAACCATATTTCTTGCAAGGAAATGATGACATCATAAGGATGGAGTTGATAAAGTTGTAACATGAATTCAAGAAGGCTAAGATCAAGAGGGAGTTGACATTCTTCTCAATAGATAAGTATTTTATATCTCTCTTATTTGTTTGTTAATATTGTTGTTGATTTTACTAGTAGTTAGTCTCTTATCTTTGAATTATTTGCTTGGTTGTAATCGTTCTTCCATGGCCTCCTTTTGAGGATTGCATGTACATATTAAAGGCTGCCTAGATTTTGGTAATAGTTGGAAGAAAAAATCAAATTTGTGACGAGAGGACTCTCTTAGAAATAGGGATTTGTGATGAGATATATTGTAATAGATGAGATCTGAACTCAGAGGGAGAAGACATAATCAACAATATTGAAGCATGCCTTGATCTATGCTAGAAAGAAGTTAGCGGTGACTTCTAAGAAAAAGTATGATTAGATGGAAAGAAGTAAAAAGCAAAGGATCACATCAGTAAGAGGGAACAAGACTATGAAGGAACATCTCGTCAGATACACTTTTGTTAAAATTTATTATCTTTATGATTTCTGTTGAAAACTACATCATATGGATGTAGAGATCATCTTCCTCGATGAAAGAATAAGTGTACATAAGAGCTACCTCAAGTTGGTGAGATACATGAAGAAGTATTATACTTGTAAGTAGAAATAAATGTTTGTACATGCTCCTCATATTTGCTACACTTGGATCAAGGTTGATCCTATATATGATTTATTTTAAGATGATTGCAGAAGAAACCATGTGTCAAAGGGAGCAACATTGATAAAAACAAATCTATTTTAGAGGGATAAATTAAGGCTTCCTCAGGAACCCTCGCTTTACCTTTAGAGGGAGTTGATCTCTGGATTCAAAATAAATATCCTTGACTAGATAAATGATGCACTCTAATAGCATCAATGGAAGAGGGAGCAACCATGATAGCCATGGCAGGATCTGTTCTAGAAGGAACACTAAACTTAGGGTAACCTGAAAGCAACCAAGATGATGGATTAAGAGAAGGAAGTAGATCAGTTTATAGTTGAGCCAAGGCATATAGCTCAAGATGTGTTGAAGTACCGTCACGGTACAATTGGTCATGGAACCATTAGTTATGGTTCGAGATATGACTCAAATAGTGATGTACAACTACTGGGGTATACAAATTCTAACCAGGCAGGGAGTGCATATGACATGAAGAGTGCTTAAGGAAGATGCTTCAGTTTGAAAGCTACCATGATTTCTTGAATGAGAAAGAAGCATAAATATGTCACACTTAACACTACAAAAGAAAAGTTTATCATAGCCTGTGAAGTTTATACTGAAGCAATGTGGCTTTAGAAGATGCAAGGATTCACAAATTAAAATTGTGAAAGGGGTGCTGAAGACAAAACGAGTTTGTATATCAATTTAGTTTGGGCTCTGATCTTGTGGATACGCATGAAGTAGATATTTGTCGCACTCCCAGGCCGAGTGTGTTGCATCTTGAATGGCGAGTTGTGAAGAAGGATGGATTCAACTTGCCTGATTGGTTAATCAGGTGCAGATGTAAACATGATGACAGGTCAAGGAACCTTGAGATTTAGTACTAAGACATGGTATATGAAGAGAGAAGTATGGCTCTAGAGTTATTAAGTAGATTATCCCAGGACAAGCTTGAAGTGATTGAGCATGTATCTCTCAACAAGAGGGAGTGATGAGACAACAACATTAAAGGACAATCATTCTTATGAATAATGGTCCTATATCTCTTACTGAGTGAGAGAATTGATATGATAACATCATGGAATGTCATTCTCCCCGTGTCGAAGATGTTGACTAATTGGGGAAAATGATCTAATGGAGGACAATTATTTTCCCTATGTCAAAGATGTTGATCAGTTGGGGAGAATGGTCCTAGAAGCCCAGGATCACTCAGTTGAGTGTGTGGCTTTCAACATCAGGGTCAATCTCTCCATATAGGCTAAGGAGCATTTATCATCAAACCTAGTTTCTCATGTAGAGTGTGGCCTTTGGAGTTTCACCACGAGTCAAAAAGATTGACTAGGATGGTGAACCAAGACTAGTCTAGGTATGGAGTATCGACCAGTTGGGTAATTGGTACCGACCAGAGTTATGATAACTAGTTGATGCTAAATGTTATGTCGTGTGTCAGGAGTACCGACCGGGATGGGTCAAAATTATTAACTAGTTGTGGAAACTTGCTGATGCTGATGATTTACCATATGTCAGAGTTGTTGAATACATTATGGTAATTGGATGATGATGCTACATGTCAGAGTTGCTGACTAAGTTATAGATGATGTTGATAATGAATTGTTATTACCTTTTCTTAGATAAATTCTGTCAACATGAGAAAATTTAGATAGTCATTATGAGTAACTCCTTAGTTAAGAGGGAGTGTTGAATTTTGTAACTATGGTTAGTCTTCATAATGTATATCTTAGCCTTTAATATATTTTGTAAGCATGTTCTTCATGCTTGGATCAAAAAGAAAAATTTAAAATACATTTTATTCATGTCTATTGAAAAAGAGAAAAAATTTGAATTTGTAAAAGATGAATTTTAGGCTATAAAAGATGAAGTTGACCTCCTCCTAGTCAAGTCAGCCCCTTTAAATGATAAGGTCAACTCCAGTAAATATGCACACATTCAACCTCAAAGAAAAACTATATAAAGATTATCTAGGCCAAGTTACTCACATCATTTGAGGCAAAAAAGTCAGAGGAAAACAAAGGACTGAGGCATCAAAGTCTGAGGCAAAGTAAGGATTAAGGTGGAAAAGTTCTAAGGTAGAATAGGTTTGAGGTAAGAAGGTCAAATTTTTGTGGTGAAGAAGAGTAGTAGGGGACTGAATTTCGAGGAAGGAAAAAGGTTTAATATATTATGAGGGCATATGACTTGACTAGGAGGATGGACTAGGTTTGATCTAGTTGTTGACTAAGATATATCTCTATTGAATTGAAGCATTTCTCTATTGAAAAGGTTGTTGGGTTTCCCCACGTGGATTTTTCGAAGGTAAACTCTTATGTTTCTTGTGTGGCTGTCTCTTTATGATCCTCTAGTATTTTGTTTTACTTTTGATGTCTTTTGTGTAATTTCTTAGTGATGGAATCATGGATAAAATGTGTAAATAATTAAAAATTCATTAGAAGCAATTATCAGGATAAAAGACCCTTTTAAAAATCAACAATATCTTCTTCCATCTTGTGTTTGTTGTAAAATTAGGGTTTTAATGAAATCTTCACCAAAGTATTATTGAAGCTTTTATGGCTCTAACATCTCCTTGATAAGATTATAATCAAATTTCTATTGAAGAACCTATGTATAGCTTCCACCCATATTCTCTCCAATTTGATTGAAAGATGTTAGGGTTTGAGGAATAGAGAAATCTAATTGTAGCTTTCTCTTTCTTCCTTAAATGACTTCCATTAATTCTCTTCCATATATTTTTATCCTAGATTTGATTAGCCCATGATTGAAAAAGGCACTAGTTCACTCTTGTGTCAATTCTAAAAAAAAAAAAAAAACCCTCTTTTTTTAAAATGTTTTTTTAGTGTAAATTAGGGTTAGATTAAGGAAGAATTTGCATTTTTCAGCTTTATTTACCTTATACCTTATAATCATAAAGTTAGACTTTGCATTAAATTGGAAAAGTATAACTATTATTTTTCATGCATTTTTAGCCATTAACTAGGGTTGATGTTTAGGGTTTCTCTTGTTGTTTTATGCGTTTTTTAGCTATTGAAAATTGTTGTAATTTATTTCCTAGTTTACTCATTAAATATTCCTCACTTTTTAGTTGTCTATTATATTCTTGGGCTTATTTTGTATTTCTCTTATAAATATTTGTATGCTATCAATAGACTAATTTAAAGCCTTAGTTATAGAAATAATTTCTAATTTAAAGATAACATGTATTTTAGAACCTATTTGAGCCTCTTTAGGACTTCCTAAGCCCTTTATATTTATAAATAGTGTCTTTTGAACTTGTTATCTTGGAATTACATATTATGTCACCTAGAATCGTAATTATTGAACATTTATCCTTGGGTGTAGTTTATAGTATATACCTTATGGGGTATTTAACCTAAGAGAAATTAAGTTATCTAGTCCCTAACATCTGTTGGGGAAACCTCCCTTGTGGGATAGTATCCAACCATAGAATAGCAATCGAATAATTTCTGGGGCAACAATAGCAACTAATCCCATTGTTTGTCTTAATCTAGAGTGTTTAGTCAGTTTTTCCACTAGGGTGTTAAATTTGTAGTAAGATTTTTGATGCCATTGTTGGGAAGGAGTTGGTTCCTTCTCCTTGTGATTAGAAGCTCGTGCTTCATCCATTTTGATGATATTATCCCAAAGCCTTGATTAAATTGCTCATGTGGCGACTCCACAACCTCATTCTAGTTCAGGTGATCCTAGTTTAAGACATAAATAAATCTACTATTACTCTCAAAAGAAATTAAGCTCAAAAGACTCTTACAACTAAATCTATCTTTAATAGTCCATTTACCTCAACCACAATGAACAAGCCATGGCTCACAAGTGATTTCAAGCCATGAGTGTTATTCAAGGATACTCAAATAAAATGCTTGATAAACTTGAGGAATGGTTGTCTAAGTTCACTGTAAATGATGTGATCATAGTTAAAAAACACATAGAATTATTTTACTGGCATGTTGGTAGTCAACATACGAAGGAGGAAGATGTTGCCATGAAACTATTTATTGTAAATTTTGAAGAAAGTGCTAAATCATGGTATCAAGACTTGCTTGACAGAGGGATTAATGGTTAGGATAAATTCCATGAGGATTTCAACAAGAGATGGGAAACCAAGAAAGATGGAGTACCGTTAATGACTCAATTTCATGAAATAAAGAATAAGGTAATGTAAGTGTTTAGGACTTTAATTAATCATTTGATGCGTTAATTAAAGAAATACGAATGAATTTTAAGCCCATTGCAAATACTATATTGATGCAATATGTTACTGCTTTTCATGGGCACTTTAGTTATGCACTTAGAGACAATGGTCCTACTAATTTGGCTCCAACAAAAGAATATGATGCATGTGTTGAATATAACCTCTCAACTTCCAAATTTGATTCCTTCTCATATCCTAGAGCCAAATTCAAACCCAAGTGTAAATCTATGAATCATGTTGACTTGGATTTACGTGTTTTTCTCAAAAGTTTGATAAGGTAACAATGAACTCATGTAGGGTCAAATTACCATGATGAATAAGTGGGCTCTTCTAGATAAAGAAAGAGGATCTCACCCAAGTTATCCTCCAAAACCTCACTGTAATAATGAAAAACCACATAGAAGGAACCCAAGCATAGGCAATGGTAATCCCCATCATCAACATAATGTTCCTAACACTGTTTTCTTCTACTAGTATGATCAATCAAGAAGGAATTCCTGGGTGTCCCTATTGTAATGAATTTCATACTCAGGAAGAATGTCCTCATAGTTATACAAGCGAGGAAAAATTAGAACATTTGAATTTGATAAATGATTCTTGTACTATGTCTATTTTGCCTAATAAAAAATTCCCTATTGCTAAGAAACAACATGATGAGATGATCGAAAGTTGTGTTAAGAACCCAAAGGAAGATTTTAATGTTATATAAGCAAGGGATAGGTTTAAAGGGTTGCATTATACTAAAATATAAACAACCAAAAATCTTTGAGTCAAATAGCAATGACGCCCCACCCAAACATTGGACTAGGAAAACCTTACCTTTTAGAACAAATCCCAAACACACTCCAACCCAAAAGAATAATGATGCCTCTTTAGATGTTGAATTGGGGAAAATACTCAATAAGGTGAATGTTCATGTACCTTTCCTTGAATTGGCCAAGATTTAACTTCAAAGATGTCAAATAAGGAAGATACTTAACCATGATAAAGAACACAAAGATTCTCTCGTGATTTTACAAAATATGCATTATGGCATACATAATGGAAGACACACACCTTTATTTTTCACATTAGTTGTGAACAAGTTACTTATCCATATAGTGTATGCTTGACTATTATGCTATAGATAGTAAAAAAATCCCTCTACCAACAAAGCGAAAATCTCCCAATGGCAAGTCCCAATCAAACCTGCTCTCATTTGGTGTAACAATTTCCATTGTTATGTGGGATATGTTGCTGTTGAATAGATTACTTTTCAAAATGATACTTTCCTATTGAAGTTGTTCTAAATCCAATATGCATTCTTATTTAATTATGTAAATGCAATCCTATACTAATTTGACAAATAGACTATATACATATAATTCATTACTGGGAAACAAGAAAAAAAATCATTTTTCTTCATCAAAAACCTCACTGACATATTCATATTACATCAATGACAAGAATTTCCACATAAAATTATTTTTGAACATATCCTTGCAACCAAGTTTACAACTAGATTATTGTGTTTCATCAACCAATCTCAATAATGAACATAACTTGATAAAATAATTGATAGGAATGGATGGACAAACTGATCATGAACTAGTTTTTACTTATATGTAATCTTCAAGAATAGTTTTTCTGTATGTCCAAGCAAAAAACCACCAGCCTTGAATCTAAAATATGCTTGATAAAAATATACAAGAGTGAATTATAGGTCTTTCAGACATAAGTCTTCAATCCTTCCTTGAACTTTGATAAAAATATACAAGTACGAATTCTAGATTTTCCAATCCATTGGTCATCAAAATAATATCTAAACTGATAACAATATCAAGTTTTGTTTACAAGGTTTCCAACCCACTCTTATAAAGCATAATTCTATTTTAATAATCGAATCCATCATCTCTTTTTTCTTTCCCTATTATATTTTTCAACTAATATTTTTATTTTATTTCCTAAAAATCCTAAAAAAAACAAACCAGAAATATCTTAACAAATAATATCTTATTAGCAAATAAAGTTTCTTTATTTCGACAATTTTTTTATTCTTTCTGTATCCACCTTTAACCACACAAAATAAATCAAACATAATAATAATAATATAGCAACAATTTTATTTATTTTCCACAATTTTTTTGTTGTTTCTTTGTCCACCTTTTACCTACACAAAATAAATCAAACATAATAATATATATTCATATTTGAAAAGATATTTTAATAAGATTATCATTACAAGAAAAGGATTCTCAAAAACACCATAAATAAGAAATCAATTAATGAGGTGAATTTTTATGAAAATTCATCAAATTCCCTTTCATTTCCTTTATATTAATATTTTAAAAGATTGACAAAATTTTAATATGTAAAATAAATATTTATTATTTATTTTCTTACCTAGCCTTGGACTTTTAAATTTATTTCTTTTATTATTATATCATTCTTATAATGCAAATCCATTTATAATTAAAAATTTAAATGAAATAAATCTAATCCAATAAGATTTGAAGATCAAATATAATCACAGAAGATGAATTTACATAATAAATATAAACTATTAAGCTTAATGCTTTTTTTTTTTCATATTCTCTTTGGCCCTTTTTTATTTTTAAATTAAATTTGTGGGTTATTTTTTAACCAATTTTTCCAACATTTTTAGTGTCTATTTGACAATAAATTTTCCAAAATGTTCTTCATATTCCCAAGTTTCCAACAAGCTATTTTTTTGCTCAATTTTGTCATCTAAACTCAAGATATGACTCATAGAATATTGCATTTAATATTCGTCAATTTGCCTTTAGATTAATTTATTAAATTAATTTCTGTCTATTGATCTGCATGCTTATTTCTTTATTCCATATGCATTGTGGAATTGCACTTTGAGGTGTTTATATAGTATTTTCTAATGTACTTAATTTGTGTTTGAAGTTATTAGAGGTATGGACTATTTGTCCACTGATCTTCATGCTTATTTCTGTATTCCATATGCATTGTGGAATTGCACTTTGAGGTCTTTATATAGTATTTTCTAATGTACTTAATTTATGTTTGAAGTTATTAGAGGTATGGACTATTTGTCGACATAAATATTTTATTCAAATGCTAATAAGATAATAAAATAAATAAAATAAATGAAAAAAACACCATTGGCCCATTGGATTTTGTCAATTAACCAATGGATTCTAGCCATCGAGCCCCTAATGCCTTGGGCCATCAGGAAGATTGAGAATCATAGAAAATCAAAATGCCTAAAATTTCGATATCTTTAAATATAAAAAAATACCATATTTCGGCTACCGAGCCACCAAATTCCATCAACTAGATAGTGGATTCTAGCCATCGGGTCATTAAGAAAAATAAGAATCATATAAAACCAAAATTCTCAAAACCTAAAATCAAGAAACTTCAATATATCAAATCTAAAAATCATATATCCCAATATTCTCGATTTTGTCAAAAGACAAAAACTTTTCTAGTTAATTGATACTCCATCAACTGGGTTATCCATTTTTATAAAATTTTCTCATTGAGAGATGTTCCATTAATCAAGCTATTGATTTATAAATAAGTAAGTAAAATGATAAATAAAATAAAAATAAAAATAATAAAATTAAAATTAAAATAGTGATAAAAATTAATACCATCCACATCACCTACCATGTCAACACATTTTATACAATCATTTGCCACTCGGACCTAGGAACATGTCATTTTCCAAGTCACTAAAACATGTTAATGGTACAAAATTTTTCAAGGGCCATAACTGTGTCTCAGAGCTAAAATGAGAAAAATTTCATATTGCTAAAAAGTCTTCGATTAGTAAAAAATGACGATGGATTCAAAATTGGGAAATTATGAAACTGAGAGAACCAATTATTTGCCACTTGGACTTAGGAACATGTCATTTTCCAAGTCACTAAAACATGGTAATGGTACAAAAATTTTCAAGGGCCATAACTTTTTGTCTCGAAGCTAAAATGAGAAAAATTTCATATTGCTAAAAAGTTTTTGATTAGTAGAAAATGATGATGGCTTCAAAATTGGGAAATTATGAAACTGAGAGATTTTTTTTTTAATAATTTAATAGGTGCATTAAAATTAAATTACTCATCAATTTGTGACCTATAAAATTCAAAACAAAAATAAAATAAACAATATAATCCCACAAACAAAAGATAGTGAAGGAATATATAGTAAATTTATAAGTTTAAGCTTTGAAATAAAATTGGGGGGCCCTTTTCTTTTACTTGGATAAGTAAAATAAAAGCAATGGTCGTTGAATGTGTCAACAAATGGAGACGCACTCAATGAAGCAATTATCTCAATATAATATTCCCCAATAAGACTTATTCATAATACATGTTAAATATAAATTGATTTGACCATAAGTTTTTTTGTTTTTTGTTTTAGTTATGGGTACAACCATGTGTTCTTGAATAGAAATATATTCCCAACAAGCACTGAACATTAGGTAATTGATAAATATTAATTTGGAGCCAGTTTATGAAGTTAATTAATTATTAACTTTAAATCAACAAGTGATAGCCTTTATGCATGACTTGAGACTTTCACTTTGGGTGAGTAAACTAATTACCTATATGTATTACTCATCTCTCTTTAATTCGACATTACTTCTCTACCAGTGAGCATCCATAGCCTCGATGAAATTTTTTAGTATCATACAAGCATGACCATTCTATTAGTAAGCATCCATAACCACAACATGATTACTTATACTTCCCACACTTTTCACATTTCTTTCATCTTCCTTTTCATTCAAATTACCCTTTTAATGTGTATATAGAATTTCATTTGTAACTGGGTGCATAGGAAGTGGGGATATATGAGAGTTGTTCGTGATTTGATTGGAAAACTATCACTCCCAACATTTTAGCCTAAGGTTATTTTCAACTGCATCAATCACCGTAGGTGTAATTTATTTAATGTGAGGTGAGCAGAGCTCAAAATAAATATTTGTAAGAAATCTAAGGTCTAATGTGCTAGATTTATATAGTTATATATATATATATCCTTGGAGGCACAAGTGTTCCACCACAAATGTCAAAAATTTGAATATATATATATATATATATATATATATATATATATATATCTCTTTGGAGGCACAAGTGTTCCACCACAAATGTATAAAATTTGACCATAGCTCAAGAACCTTGTAAAGATAATCAAGTATGATGATTTTGTTTTAGGATATTAACATTCATTAAAGCACAACCCAAATGTTACCAATGCCATTTTCCTAAGATTAATGACTCCCTACAAGGCTTCTTATGGCCAATGCAAACAAACAAACTAAATAGAAACAATGAGAATGAAAACTTCAAAGATTCTATTTGCACAAGCAAAGAATTAGCAACTAACAAGTATTACTTAAAAAACAAAAAATAATAATCAAGCTCTGGAATGCATAAGAAAGGTATTCCAAAGTCAACAAGAAAATCCCAACAATGTACAAGATTAAAATTCGAGCATGAAGATTAAATTGGATTTATCTCATGTGGTTGGGCAGTCCAACGATTGTTATCCCTCCCAACCAAGTTTAATTCCTATAAGTGACATGATTTTTTATTTATAATTATGGCTCCGAGAGCTCTGCAAACCCTTGTGGTGTCCAGGGTTTCACCCTAGCTAGCTGTTCCTCTGATGCGTGGATCCACCAACCACCCCCTACTACTTGGCTCTTGCAAGATTTCTGATTAATGACGAACTCCCAAGTTTCAACAATGAGGATTTCCAGTCTTGAATGAATGGATGCTGGTTCAACAAATCATTTTTCTTAGGCAAGTCAAGCCAAGGTTTCTTACAATGCCATGTTGAAATATGGATATGCTTTTCCAATTATTCAAGAAGCTCCTGCCTGAAATGTCCCCCTAGAGGATGAACTCTTTAGCTGCGAATATATATATATATATATATATATATATATATATATATATATATATATATATATTTTTTTTTTTTTTTTTGAGTTCAGTTGGTCTATAGATTTAATGGGTTTTGGTTGCGGTTGATAGATCTTCGTAAGTGTATCTCTGAAACTTGGAAACCCTTACTTTCTTAAGAATTAAATATCTACTCGATGACTTGCTTTTTGTTGTTGTTGTTGTTTTTTATTCTCTTGCGGATAAGACACTTATTTGTGATTCTAGGCCTTGGCATTGGGGTAGTGCTGGTCTCTTCATGCAACCTTGGACTCTTACTTTTGACTCAGTTACGACATCGATCTCTATGACTCTAGTTTGGGTAAGGCTACTGAATGTTCCCTTACATCTTTGGAATCTTCCAACATTAACTTCTATTAGAAATGCAATAAATTTTATTTCTGTAATTCATAAACTGAGATTTTTTTTAAGACCACTTATGCTCAAATATGCGTGGAGATGGATTTTAATAAGGGGTTCACTAAAGAGATAAATATAATGGCATTAGACTATGTATGGGTTTAAAATCTTGATTATGAAAATGTTTTGTTTTGATGCTGAGCGTGTTATTAAACACAACATGTAATAAAAAAATTCCTCAAGTGATTGCAGAATAATAGAGCCAAGAAAACTGGCCAGAGGACCAAGTGTTGGGAAGGAGCTCAAAGTGAACATTATATGATATACAAGGAAGAAGAGACAGAATAAGGAAGAGGTAAAAACAACTAGGAAGAAGTTCTTGTCTAAAAGGATTCATTTTAGGAAACAAAAATTAGTTAGGAGGAAGTGCATGCTAAGGAGGATTCTTTAGGCCCAGTGACATAGGACGTTCATATTCAACAATCCCTTGTGAACGTTGGACCTTCCTTTGGAAATAAGGCGGGAAAAGCAACACCTTGGGATTATTCGACAATTGCAAAAGAATACAAAGACAACAAAGATCACTCCTAGATGAGTGACCTCTCAGATTTAGTTGAAAATACGTGTTGGTTCCAAATTGGGAAAAGGCCAAAAATTTCTCGCCAAGTAAAATGAGAAGTTAGTCAAAATCAAATCGAAAAGCAATGAGAAATGGAACATATATGTATTTGGATTTTAGGAGTATTTTGGAAAATTTTAGCTGGAAAGGGAATATTTTTTTCGGGATATGGAGTTCCCGCTTGAGGGTTTGGATTGAGCTATCATGTTCAATTTCAAATACACAAGAGATATCATAATGCTAAAGAAATGTAACAGTTTTGGGTTAAATCCCAAATCTATTTTTTAATATAAATCTTCATATCCATTTCATTAAAAAAATGAGCATGAAAATTAAATAATTAACCATACCAATTAAGACTCAAATTTAAATAAGGACAAGCAAATTATTCTTCATAAAAACCATTAAGACCCAAGGAAGTTGTCCAAAACAAAATTTTGATAAGACACAAAAACGAAGAAACAAAAGTACTAAAAAATTGCAAGGTCTGCTAAAATGAGTCAAATAAATCAAATTTTATTTTCTCATATAACTTCAAAATTTTGCTGACCTTCTTACTTCTTTCTTTTTTGCATTCTTACTTTTCAAGATAATTCAATTTGTTTAAATCATAAATATTTAATCATGTTTATTTCTTTAACTCTAATTCTCCTTGAATTCAAGACATTCATGAATATAACACATACATTTTTCTTACCACAAGGTACCAAATCTTTTATAATTAGCAAAATAGAGGAGAAATTAACCTTATGGATCATGATAAAGTCTTATAGTGATTGTGACCTTTTTACTCTTAGTTAAACACCAAATATTTCAAATATAAAAAAGGAAAAAAAAAGAAAGAAAGAAAAAAAAAAGAAAAAAGCAAAATGATAAGAAGTAATCAGGGGGAGGTGAGATTACTCCCCCATAAAAATGAATTCAATTTGTTTCATAATGATGCGTCATTACTTCATAAGTACTTATGGAATATAGTAGTTCACTCTCAGAAAATAAAACACTCGACACTCAAAACATATACAACTCTCTAAAACAATTAATATTTAGTTAAATGCAGTTTTATGAGTGATGATTTCTTTAAACTCCTCAATTTAGTACTGAAAAGGTGATTGATCAATTTTCTATTTTTTATTTTAAAATTCAAAATAAGTCATCTTAAAAAGATTCTCCTGTGGACCAAAATTAAGACCTTCATATCTCATTGCTTAATAGGTGAAGAAAAGTAAATATTTTAAATATGACATTGCTTATTCGTACTTTATTCTTCTGTTCATTTTTCTTTTGTATAACTTAATTAGGATATTTCAAATAAAAAAGTTATTTTTCCAACATGGTTGAACCTCCCATCTAACAATTTTACTAAATTAATAAGAAAAAACTACAAAACTAAGAAATCTAGTAGAATGAAAAGTCAAAGCAAAGAAGAATAACTAGATAAATTAAATGAAAAGGAAAAAAAAATGAAATTAATTTCAAACCAATTTGGTGGCTATGAATGAATAAAAGGTCCAAAATGATTTTAACTAGAAACATGTATTTTAGGAAGAGATATATAATATTTTTCCTTTAAATCATGGTTCAAAAATTGAGATTATAAATTCCAAAAATTAAGAATTTTCCTTCCATCACAAACAAATATAAGTGCAAGCTTCTTATACTTATTTCAAAGTTATTCACCTAATAGAACCCAAAGTTTATTTGTTTCTTGATAAGATTTGACATCTTTCCCAAAATTAAAAGTTTTCAAAAAGTTATAGCCAAGAGATTTAATATTCAGAGATCTATCTTCCAGATCCATCACATAAATCTTTTACATTTTCGACGTGTTTCGAACCAACTAATATGGTTAATCTTTAAGATGATTAGATGAAGAGAATATGTTCCAAAGGGGGAATAAAAAGGGGGGAGAATTCTTACAAGCTCAAAGAGTAGTTCAAATTTGACCTAATCTTTGAGCTTGTAGGAATTCCCCCCCCTTTCTGTTCCCCCTATTGGATCAGATTCTCTTCATCTAATCATTCTGAAGAAGAACTACATTAACTAGTTTGAAATGCGTCAACAATCTAAAATATTTATGTGATGGATCCGAAAGAAAGATATTTGAATAACTCTACTCACAAAGCCTCCATTCAGATTTAATATTGTCAATTACTTCAAGAAGTGTGTTTGAGATTGACAAAAAATATGATAAAAGTAATAAGACTTTTATCATTTCTCTCAAGCTAGATAAAATAACCTTAAACAAATATAGAATTTATTGTATTAAAGCTTAGTTTATTGAAAGCAAAAAAATGAAAGAATATCAAAATTAAAACAACTTGCAAATTTTAGATAACTCAACTAAACTAATTATTAGGTAAAACTTGACATTGTGATAGAGTCAAGGTTGCTTGGTCAAACAATGGTGGTTTTGGGCACATGATTTTAGTTTTACATGGTTTTATGCCTATGGATTGCATGTGATGGGTCTCTAAAAGCTTGGAAACACTTCATTGTAATGCACCGAGGTGAGTGGTGAAAGCTCACTTAGTCGATGTGGTTGGATTTTTGCCAGGGGACTAATGGAATTTTGTTAGTTGTTTTTTTTCTTTGGATCAAGATTTTTCCATGATAAACATTGTGTGTATTGTGTTTATCTATTTATTTTGTTTTTTTGTTTTGTTTTTGTTTTTGTTTTTGTTTTGTTTTGTTTTTTTGTTTTTTGTTTTTTGTTTTTGTTTTTTTGTTTTTTTTTGTTTTTTGTTTTTTGTTTTTTTTTTTTTGTTTTTTGTTTTTTGTTTTTTGTTTTTGTTTTTGTTTTTTTGTTTTTATTTTTTTGTTTGTTTGTTTGTTTGTTTGTCTTTTTGTTTTGTTTGTTTGTTTGTTTGTTTTTTTTTTGTTTTTCTCTCAATAAATGTATCTCTCTCTAGTAATTTTTACATGGTATTAAAACCATGGTTGTGCATTGTTATTGATTGTGAAAATTCAGTGTAAACTAGTGCTAAAAATGGTGATTGTGGTTGGAAATATAAAATTCGAGTAAGGAGTCAGTGTGTGAGCTTAACCTTATTGGGTCTCACATTCTTAGGCAAGGGTGGTGCTGAAAAATGTAACTAGTGTCGGTCTTCATAATTATATTTGAGTCATGATGTAATGTATTTGTCAAAAGAAAAATGAACTTTATTATAAAAGAATTGACTTATTAAAGCATGGGTTTCATGCTTGGTTCAATGCTTTTAGGTAAAATCCCCCATTGTAGGCTTTTAGGGTTTAAATCAAGTGTCCTTTTCCATGTTATAATGTAAAAGACCCTTTTTGGGATTTTTATGTAAAATAGATCATTTAGGCCTCCTCCACCAAGTTGGCCTCAACTTGGACAAGTCGGCCTAATTGAGGGGCATAATCTACTATATAAAGGCAACAATTTGACCTCATTTGAAGCATCAACTCAATAATATTGATATATAGTTTCTGGAGGCAGAAAAAGTGTGTGAAGTTCAAGGAAGAGGAAGGAAGCCCTAGCAAGGACAAGAAGGCTTTGCCAAGCAAAAGGAAGTCAATTTTTCTCTCTCTACTCTCAGAAGAGAAAAATTCTAATTTCTGGGGAGGCCAAAATTTTGGATCTGTAGTAGGGCCGAAATTCTGGGTTGTTGTTGGGTTGTAGCTACTGGACAATAAGAGACTACTAAAGCTTACAAAATCATATTGGAAGGCTGAATTGGTGGAGGAGGAAGGTCTTTTGGGTCTAAGGTCTTGGTCTATCTTAATTTGATTTACTAGTGGAAGAGTTTTGACTGGGTTTTCCCATATAGAGGGGTTTTAGCCCCAACTGAGTGCCTACATATGGTGTCATTGATCTTCATGTTTTGATTTGACAATTGCTTGATGAAACAAAGATACAAGAAGAACATAAAGAGAATATAATAAGACTACAAGAATATCACAAGTAATTATCAATATAAGAGAATATTTATGCCTTTATAATTTTCTAACATGATTTCAAAGCTAAGGTGAAGAAAGAAGGAAAAGGAAACTTGAAGGCCAATTCAAAGAAGGGTTAAGGAGGAAGGAAAAAAATAAGGTCATTAAGGAAAGGATCATATACGAAGAGAAGAAACTATTTCAACCACAATGAGGATAAAAAACAAGCTAGAAGGAGCCTCTAACTATATGGCATCGAAGAAGAGGATAAATCTTATTCTCGCTAAGCATAAAGTTTTGGATCTTGTTCAAGGAAAAGTTAAGAAACCTACAAATGATGCAGGAAAGGATAAATTCAGGGAAACTGATATCTTGGCCACAAATCTCATAGTATATGTAATGAAGGAAAATATAATCCCATACATATCCAATATAGATTCTGCTCAAGAAATGTATGAATCCCTCTCCAAGTTGTTCACCATTAAGAATATTGGTCAAATAGCTAGCCTCAAGAATGAACTAAGGACAACAAAGTTGACAAAATACGATACTGTGTCATCATATTTTGTAAGGATATCCAAGCGATTTATGAAATTTTACCTGAGAAAGAGCTCGTGATTTCTACTCTTCTAGGTCTACCAAAATCTTGGATTGCTTTTGCATAAGGATTTAGTAGTTGGAAGGATACTCCAACTTTTGAACAAATGTGGAATGCATGCAGTCAAGAAGAAGCCTAGATATCATTAGGAAAAAAGAAGGAGGAGGATGAAGAAGAAAACACCTCTAATTCCTATTCTACTCATCACAAGAAGAAGGGAACATTCAGGAAGTTCAAAGGACTAAAGAAGAAGATTTATCTATCAAATATTGAGTGCTACAATTGTCACAAAATGGGACATTACAAAGTCAATGTCCCGAGAATCCAAGGAACGAAAAGAGAGATAGAGAACAAGAAAATGCTACCAATGAATCTCCACCTAATAAGAATAATACCGAAGAATCTGAAGTCAAAGACTTATACTATTAAGTCCTCTCTTACATATCCCTCTTAGTCTTATATTCTAAGTTTTGTAATGTTTTCCTTTATGTTTTGATTTCTAGAGTTTGTAGGTCTAATATATTTTGTTAAAACTTTTTGGATTATTTAAAGTTTAGATATCCCTCAAAGGACTAGATTAAGAGGGAGCCTCCACCATTTTACCAAAAGTATCTTGTTCTTTGTTTCCTATCTTATTATTGGTTTCCTCCTCATATCTAGATTTGTTTGTATTATATACTATTAACCTTTTCTTTATATTTTCCTTGGTTAGGAAAGCTTGCAGAATGCACAAAGGTTGTGGAGGATACTTCAAAGGAAATACTTGAATCATGAAAGCAGTTATGTTGCAAAGGAACCCCTTCAAGAACTGAAGTCCTACATGGTTTGTTAAAGAACAACTCAAGGTATGTCTTAGACTACAAGTTTTTTATAAGGTTATATTAAGCTATGATCATTCTTCTTTTGAAATTTGCTTCTTTTACTGACATATTTATGTGTAGGGTTTTGAATCTTAAAGATTCTTGGTAAGGTGATTAATCATTATATTGAATCTACCCTCGTTATACTATCTCTTGTAATTTGATAATTCTTGTGAAACCCTAACCCTTAGGGTTCACTATAAAACCCTATCCTCTTGTTGTTAAGGGTATGTCAATTATGAAACCCTAACATTCTTAGGGTTTTGATAAACTCTAGAATATATGATGAAATCCTATTCTTTTGAAGTTTAGGGTTTTGATGATGTCATGATAAAAACCCTAGTCCTTTAAGGTTTACTATTAATGTCTAGGTCATATAATGAAACCCTAGACTTTTAGGGTTTGGTGAATTATGGTTCATGAACAAATTCCTTGTAACAAGACCCTAGGAATGAAACCCTAGGTATATAATTGTCTGTTTAATCGAAACCCTTGTCTAGTATGAATTGTTGTATATCTAACTTTTATGCAATATTGTTTGTCTTGTGTTTACCTAGTAGGTATGGATAATTATATGAGATGATAGTGCATGATAATGAAACCCTAGATATGTCTATGAGAGTACACTGACTTAATTATTGATACTCATGTTTTTAGTTTGTGAAACCTTGGGTCTGTAACAAAACCCTGGTAAATAAATTTCCGGATTCATATCGCATTTTATTGTTGTTGTAATCGACGTTTCGAACCAGCAACGATGGTTCATCATCAGGATGAGAAAGATATATGAAAGACTGGTCTTCTACATATTTCAATAAATAGATAACAGAGATGAAGAGCCGACAATAACCCTAGAAAATTGTAAAGATAACTGTAAATTTAATTATTAAATTAAAATTTTAGTGAGGGATTTTAAAGTTTAACATCATATAAATTAATATAAATTTATATGATGTTAAACTTTAAAATCCCTCACTAAAATTTTAATTTAATAATTAAATTTACAGTTAACTTTACAATTTTCTAGGGTTACTGTCGGCTCTTCATCTCTGTCATCTATTTATTGAAATATGTAGAAGACCAGTCTTTCATATATATTTCTCATCTTGATGACAATCCATCGTTGCTGGTTCGAAACGTCAATTACAACAACAATAAAATGCAATATGAATTCGGAAATTGATTTACACATTGATAAAGATCGCATAAACTTGAAATCCGAAAAACCCTAGTAGAGAATGATATCCTAGGATATGATGACATTGTTTTCGATTATTGATGTGGTTTAGTTTTGGGTTTACAAAAAACCCTACTAAAGTATGTCATGTAATTCTAAAATCATATTGTTGAAACCTTAGATACTATGATTGGATTGTTATTACTGATATCTAAGGTTTTGTGTCTCGAAGATGGAGTCTAGGGTTTATGATAAAATCCTAGAAAGATATTGAAGTATAGTATAATGTAACCCTTGTTGAATATGAACCTAACTAGGTTTAGGTATTTTTTGCTTCCATTATAATGATATAATTTTGATATAGTTAAATTCATGCTTCTATATATTTGTATTTGGTTGTACTTGCTATTAAAGTTTTGCAGGTACATGATCTTAAAGTTGTTGAAGATGTTTGTAATTGAAGATGATAATAATGATGAGTATAACGATTATTGTCAAGATGACCTTGATGCTATGAGAAAGAATGAAGCCTTGAAAGGATGAAGTTTCTCTGATATTATAAAATAAGGAAGCTATTAATCTCCTTAAGTTGAGAGGGAGCATGGTCAGAAGAAAAGGTATATCTCCCTAGTTAAGTTGGAGGGCATATTATAACAATCATAATGAGTACGTTGAAGAAAAAATGAAACTAAAGAATGAATAAAAGAACTATAGATGGATGCTCGTGAAAAGGAATTTAGAAAAACTAAAGTTGTATTTGGTATTACTGAAGAAGTGAAAGAACAAGAAAGATTCATACGAGTTGTATTTGGATAAATTTATGATGATATAAGTATCATCATAATGATTGAGGACCTCGAAGGTTTGTGTTTACTTGTATATATACTTGAATGTTTATTACTGATTGGGGTTGTGATTGTGTAGGATCTATCCATAAAAAGAGTGAACGCTTGAAATATGTTTGGAGTGGTGGATATATATATATGATTTAGTTGATAAGGAGAGATGAAGCATCTTGTGGCAACAAGATGCTTGGGAGGGCATCTGGCCAGCCTATGTGTTGATTTCTAGATCCTGAAGTAGGGAGGGTGGCATAGGTCATGGAGCTCCGACCTTGGATACATACCTAAATCCCTAGGTCGGTATTAGAACTTAAAAGCCCGATGGTACCTAAAGTGGCTAAAGCTTGAGTACACCTTAGTCCCACCCGATTAGAGTACCTTGGTCAAGTATCTAATCTATAGCATTGTGTGTGTTGTGACTCTTCATAGAGTATATCACTTTGAGATCTTCCATGTACATATATATATATATATATATATATATATATATATATATATATATATATATATATATATATATATATATATATATATAAAATTAGGAATACCTCGCTAGTTAAGAGGGAGTGTTGAAAAATGTAACTAATCTCATTCTTCATAATTATATTTGAGTTATGATGTAAAGTATTTGTAAAATAAAATAAAATGAGTTTTATTATAAAATAAGTTGACTTATTAAAGTATGGGTTTCATGCTTGGGTCAATGTTTTTAGGTCAAAGCCTCCATTGTAGGCTTCTAGGGTTTAAATCAAGTTTCCTTGTCCATGTTATAATGTAAAAAACCCTTCTTGGGTTTCTTGAATAAAGAAGAAATTTATTTTTATGTAAAATAGGTCATTTAGGCCTCCTCCACCAAGTCGGCCTCAACCTGGACTAGTTAACCTAATTGAGGGGCAAATGCTACTATATAAAGGCAACAATTCAACCTCATTTGAAGCATCAACTCAAGAAATTCGATCTGCAATTGATGGAGGAAGAAAAAGGGTGCAAATTTCAAGGAAGAGGAAGGAAACCCTAGTGAAGGAGAAGGAATAATTTGTCAAGCAAAATGAACTCAAATTTTCTCTCTCTAGTCTCACACGTGTGAAATTCTAAAGTTGTTGGGGAGGTTGAAATTTTGGATCTATAGTAGGGCCAAAATTTTGGTTGCTAAGGGATGAAATTTTGGGTTGTTGCTGGGTTGTAGCTACTGGACAAGAAGAAACTTCTAAAGTTTGCATAATCATATTGGAAGGATGGCTTGGTAGAGGAGGAAGGTCTTTTGGGTCTAAGGTCTTGGTCTATCTCAATTTGATTTACTAATGGAAGAGTTTGATTGGGGTTTCCCTTATAGAGGGGTTTTATCCTTGGCTGAGTGCCTACATCTGGTGTCATTGATATTCATGTTTTGATTTGATGATTGATTGATGAAACAAAGATAAAACAAGGACAAAAAGAGAAGATAACAAGATTACAATAATATCACAAGTAATTATCAATATAAGAGAATCTTTCTGCCTTTTTTATTTTCTAATAGATGAGAACCTATTGGCTGTAACATCCATTTATGAAGCAAGGGACACATGGAATAATAGAACAAGAAACCAAGAAACCCCAAAAGGGGGAACATATACTATAAAGCATATTCCCCTTGTATAGTTTGTATTGTACAAATTGTCACAACATATAATGATGGGTGTAGGAATTTACAGGGTAAGTTCCTCAGACAGAACACCAAAGGACACCGCTCACAAATAGATCACAGATCAATACACCAGTACTTTTGACGTGGTTAAAACCCCCAAAGAGGGAAACAGTCCACGGCTGAGCCAACACGGCCACTTCAGGCAATTTATTAATAAAAGAATGAAAATTTACATAAGCTTCTCTCATGCACGGTTAACCTACAAATGACCCTCCATGCTCTTTAAATAGAGATCATGGACCAATCGGGTGTTAAGCCATGGATCAAGTGTCGGTAATACCGAGGAGAGAATGAACCATCAGATCACTACATATCGTGACCGTTGGATTGCAAGTTACAAAATGTACATAGTAAAGAAACACACTTTACCTAACTCTATACTAGACCAAGTTGTACTTAACTATTTCCTATGTGTCGGAATATCCTAACATCCCCCCTTAAGAACAACTTGGGATAGGATTGAAGGATGTACAAACATGACACAATAGGAGAAGGAAGGAGGCACTAGAGCCTATCCCCCCTTAGTGACAACTTCCTGAACTCCAACCATAAATCGAAGTTTAGTGAACTTCGCCTCTGTGAGAGCCTTTTTAAAGATGTCTACAACTTGATCATCTGTTGAACAATATTGCACTTCAAGAACATGGTCATGAATGAGCTTTCTAATGAAGTGCATGTGTAGTTCAATGTGTTTGCTACGATGATGTTGGACTGGATCTTTGCATAGCTAAATGGCACTTTGATTATCACACCAAAGTGTAGTCGGATGCTGCTGCTGAAAGCCAAACTCTGACAGGATTTGACGAAGCCACAAGGCTTCCTTACTAGCTTCTACGGCACCACGATACTCTGCTTCTACTGAAGAAAGAGAAATGGCACCTTGTTTCTTGCAAGCCCATGTAATAGGTCCTGAACCAAGAGTGAACACATAACCTGCAGTAGACTTCTGATCATCAGGGTCACCAACCCAATCGGAATCAGTGAAACCAACCAATAGAGGAGCTGCTTCAGCACTGTAATGAATCCCAAACTGAACTATACCTCGAACATAACGAAGTATTCTTTTAGCTGCTTTCCAATGACTTTCACGTGGGTTTTGCATAAACCGAGAAACAAGGCCAACAACAAAGGAAAGTTCAGGACGAGTATGGGTTAGATACAAAAGTTTTCCTACAAGTTGACGGTATAAGGTAGCATCAACTTCAGGAGAAGTACAAGTGACTGAAAGTTTGACTCCAGACTGAAAGGGAGAAGGGGCTGGCTTACAGTCTTCCATGTGAAAATGGCGTAGAATATCACAGGCATACTTGGATTGGGAAAGGGAAATACCTTCCTTGGATTGCAAGACTTGAAGACCAAGAAAATAATGTAAGTGTCCTAAGTCTGTCATTTCAAACTTCCTTTTAAGGCTAGACTTCACATGGTTTATAAGGTTGGGATCACTACCAGTCAGGATAAGATCATCAACATAAAGAACAAGAATGATAAGAGACTTGCCCACTTTCTTGGTGTAGACAGTATTGTCAGAATGACACCTAGAAAAGCCATTTTCTAAAAGAAAGTTATCCATTTTGGCATACCAAGCTCGAGGAGCTTGCTTGAGACCATTAAGGGATTTCTTAAGCCGACATACAAGGCTGGAGTCTGTTTGTATAAAGCCAATAGGTTGTTCCATATAGATTTCTTCATGCAAGTCCCCATGCAAGAAGGCAGATTTAACATCCATCTGATGGACTTCCCATTTGAAAGAAGCAGCAAGGGAAAGAACAAGGTGGATAGAGTTCATTTTGGCAACAAGGGAGAAGGTTTTAGTGTAGTCAATGCCTTCAACTTGTGAAAAACCCTTAGCAACAAGACGAGCTTTATGTTTATCAACTTTACCATCTGGTCCATAGTTGGTTCTGTAAACCCATTTGCATCTAACAAGTTTTCGTCCCTTTGGTAGAGGAACAAGATCCCATGTATCATTTGCCAATAATGAATGATATTCTTCGTTCATAGCTGCTTCCCAATCTGGATGGCCTGAAGCTTCTGCAAAGGTGTCAGGATCATAATTCACTGAAGCTTGAGCCAGTAAAGAAGAGGTTCTCTCGAACTGAGAACGTGTACGTCGCTGATCTGTAGGATCATCGGTAAGATCACCTGCTGCATCCCGAGTAGCACAGACCCATTTTGGAAGCTGAGGAGCTGAAGGAGGATCCTGAGAAGGTGGGGGAGGATTTTCATCCTCGCTTTCATCATCTGAAGAAGAAATATTTTCAAAAGTAGAAGAGATAGGGAGAGGTGACACATCCGCCGAACTAGGCTCGCAGGCCGATATATTTTCAGCAAACTTTACATCTCTTCTAATGATAACATTTTTGGACTTAAGTGGAATAAGTCTATATCCTTTGACATCTTCAGAATATCCAACAAAAATACATTTTTCACTCTTAGGTTCTAAAGCTTTATGTTTCTCATCTGGAATATGGGCCCATGCTTCACTTCCAAAAACACGAAAGTGACTTACATCTGGTTTGATTGAGCTCCATGCTTCTTCTGGAGTGATATTCTTTAAAACCTTAGTAGGAGTGCGATTTATTATGTAATTTGCACAATTAATTGCTTCTGCCCAATAATTAAGACTAAGTACTTTAGATTGAAGAATAAAATTAGCCATTTCCTTTAAGGTGCGATTCTTCCTTTCAGCTACACCATTTTGTTGTGGAGTATTTGGAACAGTATGTTGCATTTGAATTCCATTCTCAGTGCAAAAGTTGATGAATGTGTTTTTAACATATTCTCCGCCATTATCAGATCTTAGCTTAAGAATCTGATGTCCAGATTGTTTTTCAACAAAGGCCTTAAAGGCCAAGAACATGTTAAATACTTCACTCTTGAGTTTTAAGAAGTATACCCAAGTGCGTCTGGAGAAATCATCAATGAAAGTTAAGAAATACTTGTAGCTAGAGAATGAAGCAACTGGAAGTGGACCACATAAATCACTATGCACGAGCTGTAAAGGGGCTGAGGCGTGCCAAGAGGCACGTTTTTCAAAACTGTCCCGACGATGTTTTCCGAGTACACATCCAGAACAAACACCATCTCTGCAAGATACCATTGGAAGACCTGTCACCATATTTTCTTTACATAGACTTTGAAGAGAGAGATAGTTTAAGTGACCAAATCGCTCATGCCAAAGTTTGCTCACTTCATCATTATGAGCAACAAATACTAAGGGAAGATTTGATGACCCAAAGTTGTGAAACTTATACAACCTTGTAGAATCATTAGCAATGCCAGTAGCTAAAATCTGTCTAGGATCTCTTAGGTCCTTAATTACAACATCGTGAGGTGAAAATTCAACGATTCTACCTTCACCTGAATGGGTTATCTGATATACAGATAGAAGGTTGCAGGATAAGGTTGGAACACATAATACATCATTAAACTGACCATTGTCTATATGAACAGTTCCAGTCCCTACAACACTAAGAGATATATCATCACCAACATATATATTTTTGGTGTTACAATCATTTAAAGAAGAAAACATGGCTTTGTTTTTGGCCATGTGATAAGAAGCTCCAGAATCAATGAGCCACTCATGAGAATGAGAAGAAGAAGATACATTTAGTGCATAGCCAGACCGAGATGCTTGACAACCACATGCAGAAAGTGCCATTCCTGAAGATGAAGTTGAAGTTGAAGATTGCTCCAAATGGATGTTATGCTTCTTCATTGCTGCTTCCAAGGCTTCCATTTTCTTAAAGCATTTGGATTCTAAGTGGCCATCTCGATTACAAAAGTTGCAATGTCTATCAATCTTCTTCCATTTGTTTTTATATGTCTTATCATTTTGTTGAAATGATTTTTCATTTTGAGGCAGAAATTGCTTAGGACCCTTGTTTGGTTTAGGACCATTCCTTTTAGGATACGACTTCTTAGGATTCTTTGAATTTGGTTGCTGCTGGGTGGCTAACGCTTTCTTAGATGAGTTTCCAAGATGAAGAAGACCAAGGTGTAAGAGTTTTTCTTATTCTCTTATTAAAGAATCACAAAAGGAACCAAAGGATGGGGACTTGTAGGTTTGTCCTTGAGAAATGAAGGCTTCTCTTGTAGAATGGAAGGTGGAAACAAACACAGAATAGGTTGGTCCAAGAGAAGTCTAAGGGTCTTGAACTTGGACAAAAAATCTTCAATGCAAGAAAAACTATTGGGGTCCAATGTAAGCAATTCATTTTCAAGTTGATGGGCTTTAAGTTCATTTTTAATTCCAAATACTTTAGTAATCTGTTTCATTGCTTCATCAGGAGTATCAAGTTTTGCAATATGGATTCTAAGATCTGGAGAAATAGACATCCCTATCAACCCACGTGCTTGGTCTTGCCTATTTTCCCATTTAGCTGCCTTGTCTTCATCTTCCGGTTTGGTCTCTTGGCCTGTGGCTATTCTGTAAAGACCTTTACTTCTAAGTAAATCCACAATGTAGGACCACCATTGGAAGTAGTTGGTGCTGTCAAGAATAACTTGGCATGGACTTTCCATTTAAAAAAAAATGAAGCTATAGATGCTGAAACTAAGTGTTCCAATGGAAAGATCTCGAAAAATTAGGCTGTTTAAAAAAAAAAAAAGCAGTTCTGAAAATGGCTTTCGGATGAAGAAGTTATGGCTTTTTCAAAAAAAATTGATGAAGTCGCCGACGAAGTGCGAGAATGTGCGGAAATGAAAAATCCACCCCCACAAAATGGAGACTTGAACCCAAGACCTCTACTCTCATAAATTAGCTTTGCACCAAGTGAGCTATACAAAAAATTTGAGAGAGAGAGAGAGGGGGCGGGGGAGGGGGGGGGGGGGGGTTGATGCTTTGGGTTGCGTGCTTGCTTTGAGAAAGCTCTTTTTCCCTACAAAACAAAAAACACAAAACCCAACACGGACATACAAAAAAAATGAACCTTGCGGCTCGAAGTTAGCTTTAGCCGGAAACTAAATATTTTCCTCAATGTTTCTGATTTTCTGAGATCACACTAAGGCGCAGCGGAAAAGAGCATACGCATGAGAAAAATCCTTCCTTTCTGTTTCTGATTTGCCCAGATCGCACAGAGTCACAGGGCAAAGAGCATACGCAGAAATGAAAGATATAGATCCGGTAATAAAAAAAACTAAATAAACCGAAAACCGAAATAAATAGAGAGAAAATAACTGTAAACTGCAAATAAACACTGTATACCTCCAGATCTTAAAAATGACGCAGCTAGGGCTACCAGAAACCTTTTCGTGTGAAACGAAAGGGGTTCCTCACTGGAACAGATGCTCCCAACACAACAGAGCAGTCCTCTCGGCCCGAAAGCAGTCAGAAAAAGTAGATCTAGGAAATGGTAGTCGGATGCAGTTCTACCGGCTTCAGATGTGGATCACCAACGGACGCGGCCCTCAAATAGCTTTGATACCATGTAGGAGTTTACAGGGTAAGTTCCTCAAACAGAACACCAAAGGACACCGCTCACAAACAGATCACAGATCAATACACCAGTACTTTTGACGTGGTTAAAACCCCCAAAGAGGGAAACAGTCCACGGCCTGAGCCAACGCGGCCACTTCAGGCAATTACTAATAAAAGAATGAAAATTTACATAATCTTCTCTCATGCACGGTTAACCTACAAATGACCCTCCATGCTCTTTAAATAGAGATCATGGACCAATCGGGTGTTAAGCCACGGATCAAGTGTCGGTAATACCGAGGAGAGAATGAACCGTCGGATCACTACATATCGTGACCGTCGGATTGTAAGTTACAAAATGTACATAGTAAAGAAACACACTTTACCTAACTCTATACTTGACCAAGTTGTACTTAACTATTTCCTATGTGTCGGAATATCCTAACAATGGGTAACCATAACAACTATGACAAAATTAGATTTTTGGTTCAAATCAATTCCTCAACTTCCTCCTCAATATCTTCATGATTTTCTAATTAAATCTCCATCCGTTATTTCACTCATTCCTCTCAATCTCTCAATCATACATATACTTTTATATTTGGTTTACTTCATTACAATTCTCTTTACATAATTTAAATATTAAATATTATTCACAAGTAGGAGTTATTCCATCAAACTCTCCCTTAATGAGTATTTGTTAATTCTCTATCTTTAATTTTCCTATGAATTGTTCCCGTCCTCATCTTCACTATTCAATGTATTCTTTTACTTTGGCATTTTACTTTCATCTTCATTTTTCATTGTTTACATGCAAAAACATAACTAAATTGTTTGTTGAAGTCCATATAAAAGAGTTGCCATCCACCAGAATACATGGGTTACCAATCATTGTATCTGCTGATTCTCTAGGAAACCTTTTCTCATACATTGTTCAACAACATATCTTTGCATCTATACAATAAACTCCCCCTACGTCATCAACATTATTATCAACTTGAGTTTTCTTGGAGTACTCGTAACCATACAAAATTCAAGTGGTTTTTTCTTGTCACACCACATCAAGTGGCTTCTTCTCACCACCACAAACCTTCCTCTCTCACAATAGTCACATGTGGTTATTCAACACTACTTCTTCCTTCATGACAAGTGGTTATTCAACACCACTACTTGCCCTTTTTTTGGTTGCTTCTCTTCCACTGCTTCTCTCTCTCGCTTCTATTGTCTTGGTTTCTCTCTTACTTCTTCATTCTTTTGGTTTCACTTACTAAAATTTGTTCCTTTTCGGGCTTTCATTGTTGCATTCTGCTTCATAATTTTTTTCTCCTTTACTCAAGTCCAAGAGTTCATCAACTTCTTTGTGCATCTTGCACTTTTCTCTCTCATCTTTTTCTGTCATAAAGTCTGTTTCTCTCTTCATCTCTCTGCTTCATTAATTGAGTCTTCTCAGTGCTTTTTCTCTTCATTTTCCTATGTCATCTTCTTTTATCATCTTCATGCATAATTCGTCATTATATGTGCATATATATTTCTTGTAAGGAAAACACTTCCATCTAATAAGACATCTACAATCTTCTTTGTACAATTACATACTTATAAACTATGTTTCTTTATTAAAATGATATTAAGTTCCAACAAAACAACCTATACCACGAGATTGACAAACTTAATTAACACACTAATGACATGAATTGAGTATAACTTTGACTCAGGTGTCGAGTACCAGAGATAATGGATCCTTCTATCACATTAACTTCTTCATGACTTCACATTTTAACTTTACTTTTGACTTCGATTACCTTTTTGACTTGACATTCGGTAGACTTAATAACTAAGATTTTTTCCCGACTCTCATATGGACTTTTAACATTTTATATTGACAATTCAACTTGGATAATAACTTTGATTCACCCTCGTCCTTTTTTTATTTGACACTCCTCTCAATTTTTTTTTGACTAACTCCATTACATTCGCAAAGTCATGATTTGATTTAAACGATTTTTATTCGAACTTTGGACTCAAAATATTCGAACTTTTTTTTGGTCACATTCAAGTTCATGTGCAAACACACAATCATCTAGAGAAATTTTACCATCGAATATTTTTTCACGACATTGGAATATTTTTTCGACGCAGCAGCTCCACACAACACCACGTAGCAGCCCCACACAAGCTCAAATGGTTTTATTCACCGACCACTGAAAAAAATGTGGACAACAAATCCATGCAAATGACCACGGAGATCTCCATGCTCAACTAACAGATTCAATACTCATTGAGCACAAAGATTTATTTTACAATTTAAAATGATAGTAATGTGTAAGTTTGTTCATCCATTCGTGTTTAATATTTGTGAACTAAAAATAAACTACTCTCTAAATAGAAAAGTAATATCTACAAGAATAAAATTAGAAGTAGAAAAAATGTGTGAGGAAGATGTTTAAACTTTATATTTTTCAAAAATATTTCAATACAATTTTTTTTAACTAATTTAAATATCTAACTTAACTAATTTCTGTAGATATCAATTTGTTTATGCATTATATTTTATACTCTAAAAAAAGTTTTCAATCAAAGAAATTTGATCCTTTTGGCTCATATCAAATCCAAAATTAAATAAATCTAGACTAATAAATATTTCAATACTTTTATATGTACCAACAAAACTTCCCCACTCAACGCACAGATCCATCCATGCTCAACTTCGTCCACGTTACACTCTGCACATTGCTTTCCAATTCACGCATCAATATGCTACACTCTCAGTGTGCTTTTTCAATTCACACACAACAGCGCCATTCGACCTCACACATCAACCCACTCCATGATGATCCCCACACAAGGACGGATCCTTACACAACAATTCTACCACAATTTAATGCGATTCGATTCTCTAACAATTTGAGCCACAATTAAGAAGGGACAATCCAACAACACAACTATGATGATCACAAAACTATGATGACTACAACTAATGACTCTTATACCAAATGTTGGTGGTAACAACCATTCATTCATGAAGTAAGGGACACGGGAATAATATTCAAGAAACTAAGAAAGAAATTTAGAAAGGAAAAATATACATATAATGATAATAATGGTGAACATAATAGCTATGACAAAATTAGATTTTTTGTTCTAACTAATTTCTCAACTTTTTCTACAATATCTCTATAATCTTTTTATTATTTTTTCATCTATTTTTGCTTATTCCTCTTAATCTCTCAATCATATATATATATATATAAACATCTATATTTAATCTACTTCAATTACATTTCTAATTATATAAATTAAATATTAAATATTATTCACAAATAAGAGTTATTCCATTAGAACCTTCTTTGCTAGGGAACCTATAAGTATTGCATATGGAAATTCAATTTTTGGGAATTCAATTTCGATAAAAATGTATGCCATCGATTCTGCAATGAGAAAGGAATCAATGCACATATGGCAATTCAATTTTTGGGAATTCAATTTCGATAAAAATGCATGCCATCAATTCTGCAATGAGAAAGGAATCAATGCACATGTATTTGGTTAGCTGCTAATGTCATTTGGCATTGTTTTGAATGACTTTGTGGATTGGGTTACCTTCCATAGTGGCTATGATTCGGGTGCCAGCAGTTCCTACAGTGTATGATATATACTCAGGTTTTGAGGTCTTTGCACATTATTTGTTGGTGGGAGAGAACATTGCTTGATTGAATTGGTTAGTGGGTTTGCAGCCGAATCCAAGGTTATTGCGTCATTAACAGTGTTAGAGATAGTCTGAGATAATGTCGAGCCCATCAAGTAAAGGAATCAGAGTGCTGACAATGCTCATGTGGGCAGTAGTACTTGCGTAACCTAAAAATGTCGAATGGTGGGCACATGGGTTTATGTAGGTTTCAATCTTGTAAGATGCCATAAATGCATACACACAACTGCAAAAGTGAGATGTTGCATTGGGTATTGATAAAATTATGAAAGTTTCATTCAGACATTCGTTGTGCTTGATGAGGAAGTTATTGCACATGTTAAGTCCATATTTGTTAATGGGGTACTAACTTCTTGGGATGAGGATATTGTTAAAGTTCAAGAACATGGTGGCCATTGGAGCCTTAGTGTTGTTCAGTTTGGATCTATCATTGCCTATGGGGTTTCGTTTCTCTCTGAGTTGAGGAATAATTCCTTTTATGGGTCTACCCACATAGTTTATATGTGGTGGAACCTGGAAGGGTGATCGTCTGGGGCATTAGAGATGTGACACAAGTTTGCGGAGGAAAATTTAACTTACCTCAGCGTGGGAGATGAGGGTACGACATGTTCGGAAGATGCTAGATGGTGCAAATCATATCATGAAAACAGAAATGGTGCACACCAAGAGCCTCCTCAATGGAGTGCAAGCCATTGCAAGAGATGATGGTAGTCAAGGTTGAAGGTGATTGGATCCAAGGTGATCTGTTTGGCATGCTTCAATCTGTCTGTGTAAGAAGTTGGTAAGTGGTGATGCACTTGCATGTTGGTTGAATAAGCAACTTAGGGAGAAGTGAAGTGGAGCTGTCAACTTCAAGGAAAGGCAAGGTAAAAAGTTCAAAATTTCTAATGACAAGTAAATGGGTATATGACTGTAAGACTGGGTAAAGCATGCGTACTAGGAAATGTAAAGTCTAGAGTTAGACCTAGGTGACACGGGGCTATGTTGAGTTATCAAATACCCTGGATATAAACTTTGATGGGGTGTAGGGCTTGGAGGTGAGTGATGTTGACTCACTTGGCTAGTCTGGCTAGATTTGGTTAGGGGAAGCCCCAGGTCAAGGTTTAAGGGGGGGTTCCTAGGTAAAACTTGACTTGGTTAAAGAGTCATGGTTGCTTGGTCAAATAGTGGTAGTTTTGGGCACATGGTTTTGGGCCTAGACTTGGAAATACTTCATTGAAATGTGCCAGGGAGGTGAGTGGTAAAAATTCACTTGGTGGATTTGACTGGGTTTTGAATAAGAGAGTAATTGAATTTTATTAGCTTATTTTTTACCTTGGATTGGGGTTTTTCTAGGATAAATGTGTGTATGGTGTTGCTCTGTTTATTTGTTTTCACTTTCAATAAATTTATTTCTCTTTCGTAATTCTAACACCAATCCCAAGCAAAAAGTTAGATATAAAACTCTAATAAATATGACTACACTAATCCTAAACAAAATTTTTTTGGCTGAAAATAGGTTGAGAAAAGGTTCAAAGGAAAAAAATCCATTTGTCTGCATGACTCCACTCCAAATTTGAGAAAGGAATAAAAGACATCAAAAATGATTTGGAGTAGTCTTAATGAAATATGGAAATAATTCTAGCACGAAAACTTTTACTATCGGTGTATAGGAAAACATATCTAAACTTGAAGGAAATCTAACTAAGAATAAATTTCCCAACCATAATATAATGAAGATATCAAATTAGAAATCCTTCAGTTTCATTATCATTTAAAATTTTGTATCAAATAAAAATAAACTTCATCGACTCTTGTTTTTATAAAACGATAATTTTTCTATCAAAAATATGAATTTTGCATAAAAACCTAATCCAAATACACAACAAATCTAACTAAGAATGAACTTCCCAACCATAATATAATGGAGATATCAAATTATAAATCTTTACGTTCATTATCATTTAAAATCTTGCATCAAATAAAAATAAACTTCATCAATTCTTGATTTTGTAAAATGTATTTTTTCCATCAAAAATATGAATTTTGAATAAAAATCTAATTTAAAAACAAAGAGAAAAATATTTGAGACGGTGACAATTAAGTATTTCCCTTTTGTTTTGAATTATTTAAACTATTTTTTTCCCAAGAAAAACATTTTGCATGATATGTTTTATCTTTATTTTTCTCATCCATTATATTTCTTTACTGTTCAACCAACATGTTAATTTTATTAAAAATAATAAAAAACAAAGAGAAAAGTAATAGGAAACTAGCACACTTGGACTATGTTAAGTAATCTAATGAAGGAAAATCAAAATATCAAAAACAAAATTAAGACATGCAATAAGTAATAAGAAAGGAAATTAACTAAACTAATCTACCATACTCCTATCTTATACAACAATGATTGAAAGTGAACTACATGAAAGCATACTACCAATGTAACCACTCAAATAACTCTGAACCTCTAATCATATGTACATCTAAATTCATTAGCAAGAATTGGATTAATTTAATATAGAAAAACAAAAGAATTATATTACTAAGAATTCTATCCATGATAAGATCGATCATTTTTTTTTACTTATATAGAATATTACCTGAAAAGATTCCTCCAACCAAGTTTCAATTCTTTCTTGAAACTCATGGTAAGAATGAAACTCGTTAGGGAAAAACATAGATGGACGTGATACATGTTGAGAATTATCTAAAGCAACACTAAGTATCATATCTTGTGGAAAAATGTTAGAATGGATGGTATTTTAATTTTATTTATATAAAAAAAATACTAACAATAACATACAATAACTTTTTAAAGAATGCTTTTTTTAACAAAGTCTCAATTGGGTCATTGAAATTAAGTTGAAAGTTTATTTTGATTACTTAAGATTCATGAATGAATAACATCTCTAGTAAGAATCATGTGGAGCATAAGACACTCCTCCCACAACTACCCAAGCAATTGACTAGGCGGGGTAAACATGCGAAAGAGGTTACTATGATATGATTCAACCTCCTAGCCTTAACCTTAAGGAAATGGAATCGATGGAAACACAACAAACAGACCTCCCTCAGGTGCTTCAGGACCCCTAGGAGCTAATCCACCACTCCAGGTGCCTAATCCTTGAGTTAACCTTGCATTTAGATGAATTAAATCCAAAGTTTCTCACATGACAAGGCATGCATGTGACTGTAACCCTATAGTCGCTCTCACAAGCTTGCCTGCTAGCGAACAAAGACCCAATTTGTTAGTGCTATGCCATCAACTCCGGGATTTGGGCCACTTTTTTATGCCCGAGCCCATGTCACTGCCTAGAATTGAGCCATCTCTTCAAATCAGTAAAATAACATGGAAATGATAATACTAAAGCAAATACTTGTTCAAGACCTTAACTAGACCCCTACTAGCCATGATAGGCATTTCATCAAACATATTGCAAATGTGTAATCTACAGGTGTAATTAACAGTTCTAAGCATAGGGGTCTCATACTTATCTGAGATTCGCTATGAAGCATTGTCTCCTTATCACATTAGCTGCGATTTCATCCATTAGGTCATAGATACATTGATCATTCAATAACAAGAAAGAACATGATTAGAGACACACATGACTGCTGTCATAAAACATGTAAATGACCAACATAATAGGGACATAAATACGAATGAAATAACAACCATATAAACCACATATAATCCATCATAATGATCATAGAGATATAAGGAGAAATAACCTTAAATTAATGATGCAAAATCCAAACCCGAGATGGGACTTCCACATTCCACCCGACCGTAGGATCAATGAGCCAAATCTCTATTCAACCATTTACCCCCATGCCATATTCCAAGAATGAATGTGGGATATCATATAACACATCAATAAAAAACCATCCAAGGATTCCATGGGCCATCCATCTCAACCCATCAAACAGTTATTCCACCTCACGGTCGTACATCACCAAAACCGTCATTCGAGCGGTCTCTATCCCAGCCTTCTAGGGCTCCATAACATTTGTTCCAACCTAGTTCGCAGGAATAGTAACTCAACCCATGACTGCTGCCGGGCTCCAGAGTGTTTTCCAACCAAGGATTCCAGGACTTGTAACTCAACCCACAACATTTTCTGGGCTTGTAGAGCATTTGTTCAACCAGGGCTTCCGGGACTAGTAACTCAACCCAAGCCATTACAGGGTTTGCAGAGCGTTTGTCCAACCAAGGCTTCCAGGAACTAATAATTCAACCCAAGCTAAGGAAACATGAGAACCAACTAAAAACAAACAATGAAAGTAAACCCACAATCACCATGGTTATCTAGGAAATGGCAAGGCTAGGCAAATACACTGTCAATCCAGGAAATCCTCCATGCCAGTGATAGATCATAATCAAGAAACCACATGCATGCCGAAACTAGTGAGGAAAACATACATGCAACTCGATACCTGCAAGAAAAACTGTTGTAGCTGCTGATCCCGATGTCCTCTTGCACTTTCCTGCTCTTCCTTTGCCTTCTTGCTCCAAAAATCCAAGTATTCCACACCCTCCAAGAGTGCTCCAAGAAAACTCTAAGTATCTAAGAGTATGAGAGAGAGAGAGAAAGAATAATGAGAGAGATTCAAAACTGAACTGATCAAGTCTTTCCCACTGATCCTCAGAATCCTTTTTATTAAGGAGTCCTCTATTTTATTCATTTTCATCCTCACATGCAACCCATGACGTTTCACCTTCCTTTTCTCCCAATTTCCATTATTTTCATAAATAAAATGCCAATAAATGCCTCATGCCTTTCCAAAGCCTTAGCCATTTCCTTTGCCAATTTCCTTCACCATAATAAACTGAATCAACACCCATTAGGATGTTTCCCCCACCATTCAACTTGGAATACATGTCCCATCACCATGGCCTTATATATATTTTTACATGGAATTTTTGCCAGGGATGTTACAGAACCCTCCCCCTTGGGGGAACACTGTCCTCGGTATTCAATGACACCTATAACCAACAAGACTGTTGAAAACGAAACATACTGCCCAACTTTATAACATAGTTCGTTGCAGTATTTAGAATTACCATTGTTGAAACATGACAAACATACCGTTTACTGGAGCTTTATAACACAACTCATTACATGATTTACAATAACCACATATACACATATGCATTTTCTTCAACCAAGAAATAACCATACTGTCTATGGATATTTATAAATCCAACTCAATACAATATACACAAATGCACATTTTCTCAACCAACAAATAAAAAGATACGGTGCCTGCATCTGCAATAAGGGAATCCAGAGGCTCACACCTCCACCCTCAAGTATTACCAGGATTCACATCCTTCCTAGCAAGTCTAGAATCCACTGCCACAATCAAACTACATCCAATGTCCAACGCTATAATATTGGGCTACTTGTCCTCTCAGTGAACAATTAACGACTCATTGTTCCAGGGCACACTCTCAATGTGCATCTGATTCCATCTGGCAATGCTAATGACAAAAAAATCCATTCCTGACCTTCCCTTCTCTGCTACATAGTTCCTCGGGCAATCCGGTCAATCCCTTCCATGCAGTCACTCACTTTCCAAGTTCTGCTGGCACCCCCATCCCAGGCAATTCATCCCTTTGCAAGGATTCGTCGCATCAGAAGAAACAAAAACCAAGGTATATCCCTGCCTCAAAACCATCATACCAGTCATAACATGCTCATGGAAATAAATGGACACTATTGGGTACCAATGTCCCACAATGGCCTTGCTCTTGAAGTACTCTATCAACATACTGCTGCATTTTCCAATTCCTTTTGCTGTTGCTTCAATTCTTGCATTCGATTTCAATCACCCAATCTGGGCATTCCCATGCTTCCTGTACCAATCACATAACTTCCATTATATTTAAAATGAAATAAATTCAAATCATACCTCATTGGTAGCTCGTCAATAAGGTACACTTGCAATCCTGTTCACTTCCGGTCACAAGTCAAACTAGTATATTTGACCAAATCAACATGTATAGAAATATCACATCAAGTTAGCTCAAAACATAACCATCATAGATCAAATCATAAATCACATGTAACCATCATAAACCATAATCATAATTCACATGTAATCATCATATACCAGAATCATAAATCACATGCATAATAAAACTGAAATAATATACCGATACTTATCCTTTAATCGATCCTTACTTTTGCCTTTGTTCTTTCTGTACACACATTGGATCAATTGCCGCACCCAAAAACACTCAGTTCCTTATCCTCAACCGTGCACACACACACGTAGTGTACATCACACGTGTACAATCCACACATGACATACAACACCATGCAATACATGCATCCACATGTAACATACAACGCATACACCTACTCCTAGTGCACAACAAAATACATACACCTACACCCAGTGCATGAAACAACACAATACATACTCCTACGTCTGGTGTACGAAACAAATCAACACGCATACTTACACAATGTACATCACAAGACATACATCTACACACAACGTGAGACACCACAAAATGAATACACATACACCCGATATACAACATAACTCATACGTCTATACCCAATGTACAACACCACACAATACATGTACTCACACAGAGTACAACACAATGAATACACATGTCACAACACCATGACTACACAATGCACATACATAGTACTGCACGCCCACAACACAACATGTATGACATGCACTCAATCCCACACGTACGCTAGTGCCACATGTACCAAGCACCACCTGCACAATGTGTGCACAACATCACATACATGACACCACTTGCACAACGTGTACACAACGCTACATGTACACTACACAACTTGTACAACATGTACACAATACCACATGTACATAGTACCACATGCACGTTATGTATGCGACACCACATGTAAACAACGCCACATGCACGACATGTACACAACACCACCTACACACAAGCCACTTGTATAACATGCACACAACACCACATGCACACAACACCACTTCTACAATCATGCACACCACACCATATGTACATAGCACCACATGCACAACATGAATGCAATGCCACATGTACATAGCACTGCATATCCAACATGTACATAGCATCATCTATACACAACACTACATATCCATCATGCACACAATACAATATGTACACAACACCGTATATCCAACATGTACATAGCACCATCTATACCCAGCACTGAATATGCAACACTCATAAAAACACTATCTGTACTAACACCCTGTACATAATATTGTATAAACAACATGTACACACACTACATACGCACAACACTGCATGCGCACAATCATCACAAATGCAAAATGTACAACATATACAACATATGCACAACAGTAATACCACACATACGAAACCACACTGTCCTTACTAATAAACCTTGCTTCCAGTGTCTTATTCATGCTTATCCTAGCATGCCGCAGACCACACTGCTTTCATTTCGCTGATGTATCTCTCGATTTACATGTCCATAGAGTAGACATAATATAATCACATAATATCAACTCATAACCACATGATACCGACCTCATATATTTTTCATGACTAGTCTTCCACTTGATTCCTCATAAACTGGGAACCTCTTCATGTCATTCGCTTGCGTAAGCAATAATTCCTCCAAAAGAACGATTTCTGATGACCCTATCAGACAATGAAACACATACATACATACATATATATACATATAAATATTAACATTGAATAATCATGGTCCATGATGACGCTGTCAGACAGAACTCACGTACATACATACATGTATACATATATAAACATCAACATAATCATGATTACAACATAATTACCAGATAACATAAGGTCTAGGTTAAGAGAACTTCCTTTATTCATGCACAACATTGAGAACCACTGTTCCCAACTTAGTCAAGCCATCTGACATCTCAGGTCCATTTACTTTACCTTTTATTGTTACCTTTCTCCTGCATATCCTACCATCGTCCATTTACATGAATGGACCCAACCAGTCCAATTGGTTTTCATAGTCTTACCCTTCGCTATGCTTACTCATGCATGAAGCTTCATTTGAATCTTACATTGCCTTTTGGGTACCACACAGCTCTCCTGAGCTCCATCAAATTTCCTCTCTCCCAAACAATTCCCAATACTCAAAACATAAAAGGCAAGACAAGAAACAACCAAGAAGGAAACCATGAAACCAATAACGATACCACAACCTAAGTGGCATGGCCATGCACAAGATGCAAACAAAACCACAATCAAGCACAACAAGGCACCAAAAGACCAAAAGCACAAGACTAGCAACACACACCATGACTCAATCCCCATGGTTCCCAAGGAAAGCTCAACCCGAGCCTTCTTCAAGATTTCGTGGCAATCTCTTTGCCATGCAATCCCCTGCATCATACTACCATCAACACATAACTGTCAGTGCATAAATAAACATAACAATACACTGGTTACCTTACCTTGTTGTGCCAAGCACATTGCTTGCAACTGAACACATCCACACCATCTATCAAGGGACTCCAATTCCCTTGATAGATCCTCTTGAAATTAGAGACTGGCTAATATACATGTCAAGTACATGTTCATGACTATAGCACATATCCACATAATTTTAGACAAAATCAACATTAATAAGACTCCCTGTATGCAAGGCACTCATTCATTTGGAATTAGGATTTCCAAAAATATCCAAAGTAATTCTTGTCCAATTCCTTTCTCTTACCCTTTTTACTTTGTTGCAATTGAGGCTTACTACGTACTATCACATCACCCAACTGTTACTTATGTAAACACATCAATTTATATCCTGTCACAATAATACCAAGCATGCTTCCTACAATTGATCACACATGTCAATGACATGTTCCAAATATCAAGACAATCATATCTATCAATATGAAATTAACCTTTACCAATACTAACAATCATGTCATAATTCATAGACAACTCATAGTCCTTATACACAATGCTACAACTATACTCAAGTACATATCAACTGTCTCAACACATATGTGTTAGTACAATCCTCTTAAAACAAGATCATTTCAGCAAGAAACCTTATAAACACATACTCATATTATGCAATTCATCAAACATTCAACCAACTTGCAAACATACCATGTTAAATAAATCAACTAGATGACATAATAGACACCAAACACTCAAACACCAAATAGACAACATAATCAAACATTCAAACACTAAATAAATGACATAAGAAAGCTCGTACCTTAATGTATCTCATGGGAGGCTATCTTGTCTGCACAATCAATCTAGTTAGCAAGATATAAATTTACAACATGTCAACTCAAACATAAATAAGATCATGATATCCATAACACTAACTAACTAACATCTTCACATCATAAACACATAAGCATTTATCATTTATGCATAGCAATCATATATGTACAACCAATCTAGATTAGTAACACACAATGCAACACAATAAGTCGACTCATACCTGAATGTCATAACCCTAACCATATTCATAGGCCAATCCAATTTAGCATGATACATACGACATCAAGATCTTACTAAAATAACCCTAATCATCAAGTTACTAGCATATAAAAACCATAAGCTATATATCATACTCACATATAACCTAGTCATCAGGTTATCTAATATAAAACAATAATAGCAATACATACAACTACAGGTTACTATCATTCTTGACTATTCGACACATGTGCATATAACTACACTAATCAACTAACATCTATCATGAATGTAACCATAACATCAAAAGACATCTACATAAACCTAATGTATATAAACCTAATGCATATGACAATCCTTAACTTACATACCTGCATGCCAAACATACAATACCTATATGACGATCTGCTCTTACCCCAAAGTCTAATGCTGCAACCTCATTATGATGATCTGCATCTCCTATTCTATCTCAACCAACACATTAGCATCATAACAACCAATAGCACCATGATGACCTAAATTTGCATACAATGACTTCACAAGGCATTTTTGACCTACTATTCATGCATAACTATAACCAAGACTATACATGCATAACAACTACATATAGACATATAACACATGAGTGCAAAACCATATACACACCATTCTAACTAGAGTCCAATCATCAATGCATGACCATATCAACTACACAAACCATGACTTCATGCATGAAAACCACAACCACCTCATGTGCATTTGATAACATGTGAACACTGATGTGCTTAACACTGCATAATCAACCATACAGACATGAAGACATACTCCATGACAACACCTTCAGCCTTCACATGGAGACATCACTACAACCATGATCAACACCATGAAAATGAAACAAGCACATGGACTACATGCATAAATAACACATATGCAACCAACATGAAAGCGTGATCAACACATAACCCAAGGAGAGTGCAACCACACTCTAATACCATTCTATAACACCCTCCTCCCACATCTACCCAAGCAACCGGCTAGCCAGGGTAAACATGCGATGAGAGGTTACTATGATATGATTCAACCTCCTAGGTAACCTTAAGGAAATGGAATTGATGGAAACACAACACACAAACCTCCCTCAGGTGCTTCAAGACCCCTAGGAGCTAATCCACCACTCCAGGTGCCCAACCCCTGAGTTAACCTAAAATTTAGATGAATTAAACCCAAAGTCGCTCCCATGACAAGGCATGCATGCGACTGTAACCCTATAGTCACTCTCATAAGCTTGTCTGCCAGTGACCAGAGACCCAATTTTCAGTGCTATGCTAGTGACTCTGGGATTTGAGCCACTTTTTTAGGCCTAGAGCCCAGGTCACTGCCCAGAATTGAACCATCTCTTCAAATCAGTAAAATAACATGGAAATGACAATACTAAAGCAAATACTTGTTCAAGACCTTGACTGGACCCCTACTAGCCATGATAGGCATTTCATCAAACATATTGCAAATGTGTAATCTATAGGTGTAATTAACAATTATTAGCATAGGGGTCTCATACTTATCTGAGATTCACTATGAAGCATTGTCTCCTTATGACATTAACTACCATTTCATCCATTAGGTCATAGATACATTGATCATTCAATAAAAGTAAGAACATGATGAGAGCCACACATGGCTGTTGTCATAAAAAATGTAAATGACCAACATAATAGGGACAAAAATACCAATGAAATCACAACCATATAAACCACATATAATCCATCATAATGCTCATAGAGATACAAGGATAAATAATCTTTCATTAATGATGCAAAATCCAAACCCGAGATGGGACTTCCACGTTCCACCTAACCGTAGGATGGTTGAGCCAAATATCTTGTCAACCATTCACCCTTATGCCATATTCCAAGAATGAATGCGAGATCTCATATAACACATCAATAAAAAACCATCTATGGTTTCCAGAGGCCATCCACCTCAACCCATCAAACGGTGGTTCCACCTCACAGTAAGACATCACTAAAACCATCATCTGATTGGTCTCTATCCCAACATTCCAGGGCTCCAGAGCGTTTTTTCTAACCTGGCTCCCAGGGCTAGTAACTCAACCTGTGACTGTTGCCGGGCTCTAGAGCGTTTTTCCAACCAATGCTTCCAGGACTAGTAACTCAACCCACAACATTTTCCAGACTTTCAGAGTGTTTGTCCAATTACGGCTTCCAGGACAAGTAACTCAACCCAAGCTATTACAGGGCTTCCAGAGCATTTGTCCAACCAAGGCTTCCAGGAAGTGATAACTCAACCCAGGTTAAGGAAACATGAGAACCAACCAAAAGCAAATAATGAAAGTAAATCCACAATCACCATGGCTATTGTTTGTCAATTCAATTGTCTTACTTTTTTACATAAATTATCGATCGGAGTTGGTAAACTTGTGAAGTGCAAGTGCACTATATATGCTAGAAGTCTTTTTTATTAAATCAAATTATTAATGTGCATGATTGAGTTATTGAAAAATAATTCTAAGGATGGTTTTCATTCCTATCTTACTCTTCAAAGAAAATGGATTTAACACATTAAATATTCCTAAAATTTCCTCACTCCTTTCTAATGAAATAAAAAATGCTCTTCACACTTGCAAAATGAAACTTAAAGAAAACTCACACTATCTCATTAAGAAAACTTAACTGATATATTGCAATACAAATTTAATCTCTAAAAGAAGAATTATTCATCTAACATTCTAGCAATCCTTTGCATAAAAACCAAAATGAAATTGACTTCTATTCAAAATGAAAACCACACATTTATTCATTATCAATCACTCATGCTTTGAAATGAAAACCATAAAGAAATCACACATGCTTTGAAATGAAATATTGTAAAATGAAACTACAAAGAAATCACTCAAGCTTTGAAATAAAATACTCTGAAATTATAAAGAAATCTATGGAAAGTGATTACACTAATATTAACATAATTATAAATTAACTTGAAAAAGGAATGATTAGTGAAATCTTTCTATCACTATTTAATTGAAATCAGGACTGCAGAACAATTCTAAAACATATTAGCAACTAGAAAAATGATAAAGAAAATATATGAAAATGTAGAACCTTCACTGTTTGCAGGGGCCCTCCACAAACAAACGGCCACAAAAATTTAATCAAATAGTCAACTACGCATCAAGGCTTCATTCTTCATTAACATATAAAATAGAGTTTGCAACAATACTATTGCATATAAAATTAACCTTCTATTCATGTTCGCTGCATGATATTTATAAAGCTCGTGTCAATAACTGTTTGAGGCTTTTACACCTACCTTAGCTAACAAAGTTCTAAGTTAAGCTTCTAACAAATATCGAGATATCATTGCTCATGATTTGCTATTTGGCAAAGAAAATTGTGAAGTGCAGGAATTTCGGACTTTCGCTTCCCTATTCAACAACAAGTTGACTTTACCCTTTGACCACACAATCTAACTATCCTTTGATGATCTAGTTCAGATGAATAGGAGGAAATTGTTAAAGGGATCAATCTCCACCTTTCCATATCTTTCTCCTCTTATCTGGCACCTCCGATCATGGTAAACCTTGGAATTGGCTATAGAAACATAGATTAGTTGCAGAATCATGCGAATTTGGTAGCTAATACATATATTAACTCAATAATAAGGAACATTATTAAATATGAAAGATAAGACAATTAAATACCTTACCGTGTCAAAAAACTTGTATTTTGATGCTTATTGAGTTGATGATGATGGTCAAGGAAAGGAAAAATAGGTAAGGGATAATGTCAAAATGAAGCAATCATGAGGCTCAACAGTTGTCCAGGAAATGGCAAGGCTAGGTAAATCCACTTTCAATCTAGGAAATCCTCCATGCCAGTGATAGATCATAACCAAGAAACCACATGCATGCCGAAAATAGTGAAGAAAACATACATGTAACTTGGTACTTGCAAGAAAAACTACTATAGTTGCTGATCTCGATGTCCTCTTGCACTTTCTCACTCTTCCTTTTTCTTCTTGCTCCAAATCTCCAAGTATGCCACACCCTCCAAGAGTGCTCCAAGAAAACTCTAAGTATCCAAGAGTATGAGAGAGAGAGAGAGAATAATGAGAGAGCTCCACAACTGAACTGATCGAGTCTTTCCCACTGATCCTCAGAAGCTTTTTTATTAAGGAGGCCTCTATTTTCTTCATTTTCCATTATTTTCCTTAATTTTCCTCCTCACATGCAACCTGTGACCTTTCACCTTCCTTTTCTCCCAATTTCCATTATTTTCATAAATAAAATGCCAATAAATGCCTCATGCCTTTCCAAAGCCTTAGCCATTTCCTTTTCCAATTTCCTTAGCCATAATAAACCGAATCAACACCCATTAGGATGTTTTCCCCACCATTCAACTTGGAATACGTGTCCCATCACCGTGGCCTTATATATATTTTTACATAGAATTTTCACTAGGGCTGTTACAAATTTCAAGTACTAGACCTTGTGAAAGAATATTAAAATTAGTGGTATCAGTAATCTTAGAAGACAAAATAAGATGAGTATAGTAATTGATTGAAATTGCAATGCTTCACTCTCTTAATAAGCCCTCTTGGGTTTATATTTCAAATTACCATCAACTTGGAATGGAATAACTGGATTAATAATGTATAAGAATAACCTTCCATAAATTCATAAGATAAAACATTAGTACTAAAATACCAACATAACTTGTTTAATGAGGTCAAACCTTTCAATTATATATACATAAAATATAATTAGTAGAAAAGGAAGAAAATAATTATTGAAAATGTGCAAAAACAATTTTTTATTTTTATTTTTGTAAAGTTTATTATCATAACATAACAATGGAAACTTATCCAAAGAAAAATCTTCCAAATAAGCATCAATTAAGACATTGAGATCAGATTGAACATCATTAAATACTTGTTCAATGTTCACATGATTAGCATACCCCTTATTAGGGTAATGAGTTTCAAATTTAGAATTACATTTGGATGAATATTTTTTCTCCAAAGGAGTGTGATTATCTTCAAATTCCTCATTGTGGAGTATCTCCTTTTGTAATATAAATTCCCAATTGCAATTTGAGGACATGAGAATATGAGATAAGCATCACCATAGGGTAAAGTTCCTTAGTGCTATTAATGTCTAATGAATCATAAAAATAAATTATCTTCCTTTCATGTCACAAAATGAATTAGAATAGCCAATATCATTAGATGGACTAAAATAATATGCATATGATTTTTTAGTACTGACCATATAATAATCATTTCCATCTCATAATCTTGCATTGAACTAATTGAAGATTCATAATTACTTTGTTTTAGAACAATTTCCTTATCATCTGAATATAAATATGTATACAAAGGAAATTCCATATGATAATTGACACTAATTATTATTTAAACTACAATGAGTAAATAGATCTTGATACAATGATAAATGATTCGTAAACTATCATTGATATTCTACTTGACAGTTTGTCACAACAGATATGATAAATTATACTTAAAAATATGAAATATACACTATGGGGGTTTATTTCTCTTTAAAATTTTGGATCTATAAATTACTATTTATTATGTATTTTTTACGAATTATAATTGTGAAGAAAATAGAGAACAACAAAATAGAAACTCATAAACCACGATTTGACACAAGATATAACCTATGAAATCCTTTCGGGAGAAAATCCAGTTGGAAGGTGAGGTTGCTCTGCTCTCTTTCTTTGAATAGAAAATGGTTGCAAGTACAAAGAAGCAAGGCTTGTGGCCCGTGGGCTACTAGAGTGCACAAATCTGCTTTGGGTTCTCTCTCCCTATTCCTCTTAGCTACTGTGCTCATCTACGAAACAAATGCACTCGAAAAGAATGGAATCCCTTTTCCTCCTAGTGGCCCGGTTATAAACCACTCTTCTAAATCATGAATTTCTTGTTATAACCAAATTCTTTATAGCTCCTCTCATTCTCTCCTTTCTTTTCCTATTACATTTTTAAACTAATGTTTTGATTTTATCCCCTAAAAATCCTTAGAAAATAAAACCAAAGTAGATATAATATCTTCTCCAACAATTATGTTGCTACATGTTTCTTTATCTTCCATGTTCTTTTTTCATCCTTTGTGCACCTGTCACTTGCACAAAATGATATATATATATTAAGATTATCATTGAAAGGAAAATATTCTCATAAAACCATAAAGAAGAATTTGATTATAAGAGAAATATTGATAAAAATATCACCAACTTATTGCCTTTCCATTAGGATTTCATTATTTTAAAAGATTGAAAAAATCCTAATATCAACAAATCAACAATCTGCTTATGAAGATCCTCTAACTCATACTTTTTCTGGAATGATTTTTCTGTCAAAATTTGTACCTTCTCCAACACTTAAACATTTGTCTCTAGCCACTCCTTCAATTTCTTATTCATCACCATCAGATCTAGTTGGAGGTCATCCATTTTCTTCAATAACTAAATGATCCTTTCCTTTCATTTGCAACTAATGCATCTTTCACAACTGTTGGTGCCAAAATTTCTCTCTCTTCCTCACCCCATCTTGAGGCAATTGTTCCAGAAAAGGTAGCTACAACTCACAATTTCCTACAGTACTCCCACCTCTCGAAGACGAATTGGTACGCATATTGGAATGCACTTAGTCACTTATCCACTCAGGTTTCACTATATGCATTTACTTGTTCCCAATTCGGTTCACTGTTCTCAAAGGCACTCATCCTAGAGACACAATACACTTTTTCCTCCCCTAATATCCATTTGTTGTCCCACTCCACATCAGATGTGTGTCCTTTCAGTAATTGGTGCTTGTACTCAAACTCATTTCTATAACCAATGGTCTCAAACCCAATTCTGTTACAGAGAATGCCCTTAAACCATGGTATAACTCAAATTCATCGGCAAAAACCAAACAGGGCTAGCCAAAGGCCACTCTTTGTTTCCCAAAGGTTTTTAAGCTCCGATACCAACACGAAGTTATATATGTAAACCAAGCACTCCTTCATTTTACCAATTTTAATCTAATATGACCCTTCAAGAGTTAAATCCATACCCATATTGCAGAGACTAACCATCGGGTTCAAAACATACGATGATCCCAATGTTTTCCTCCCACCCACCCTAACCAAGAGCCAATCCTATTAAAATATATGACATCGTCACAAGAATTATTGTAATTTATCCAGAATCCAAACCAAAGGCAAAGACCAACCTGTAATTGAATTATCACAACATGGGAAGATGAACCACCAAGCTGAATGCTGGGTATGCTACATGGAACTTGCCAAATAATTCTACACTTCCTTCAACTTTTTTTGCCTAACTTGTGTCCCGAAATGGAAATCCATAGTGATCTATTGTGATGCTTCAACGACAATTCATATGCCATCACCCATATACCACATGAGTCATGCATAATAGCAAAATTACTCTTCATAAGTGTCTCCCCCATGAATGCCATCATCATCAAGTGTGGTTTTCCTTTTATGATTTTGTACTGCGTCATTCCAACTATGTTGTTCCCTTGTATAAGATGTGTGGCTCTCCCATCTACATGTGCCAAAGTTAATTGGGGTGCCATGACATTCGTCGAGTCCTCTTCCCAAATTTTATAATGAAGCCATCCCCAAACCTTTATTCATTTATCATGGTCCTTGTAATACTTTTTTAATAAGGATAGATAGATCATAGTTCCTTCCATAAAAAAATGTTCAAGCCTTTAGTATTAGGGTATATTCCACCACCCTAAATCTCCATTTACTTCTAATTTCCCTACTTGGAACTAGCGAGCTTGATTCACACACTTATCAACTTCTTCATCAATGACTTCTGAGTATATGAAAGTAATTTTGTGTGGAATGTCTTCCATAATCCTTATTATTCACTTCAATAGGTTCTCCAAATGCTTATCTCGGGGTGAGGTTCCTTTACATAAGCGCTAAATAATGATAAGCGAGTCCCCCAAGGTTTAGATGTTGGACACTTGTGTGGTTTTGGCCAATATCAAACCTTGCAATAGTCCATGCAATTATTCCTAATTGCTTGTCATTTGTCCCAATCCACATGTGTACTTATTAATATGATTTCCTTCAGGGATATACAGGACCCCTCCCCCTCTTGCCACCCCTTCCTTAGGTTAATTTTTGACCATTTATCTTCATGATTAATTTTTTACCCCATATGCAATGTGAAATTGTGTTTTGAGGTGCTTATATTGTATTTACTACCTTTCTTATTTTGTGTGTGAAGCCACTAGAAATATGGATTGTTGGGCCCATGTATATGTTTTGTTGGAATGCAAATAAATAAATAAATAATAAATAAAATAAATGGAAAAAACCATTCGATTCTAGTCATTGGGAACCAGATTATATCAATTGAACCACTAGATTCCTATGATTGGGCTCCTGAATTATGTCAACTTGTCCATTTTCCCCCTAAGCCATTGGGAGAATTGAGAATCATAGAAAACCAAAAATGCCCAAACTCATTATCCCAAAATCCTGATATTTGATATCCCAACATCAAATAAAATAATAAAATCATCTAGATAGTGGATTTTGGACATTGAGTCACTAGAAAAAGTGTGAATCATAGAAAACCAAAATGTGCAAAATATGGTATTCCAAAATCTTGATATTCAGGCATCCTAAAATCTCGGTATCCTGATATTTCAGATTCTATCAACCAACATAAAATTTCCCATTAACCAACATTCCTTCAATCGGGCTATCAAGTTTCATCAACATACATAATTTTTTTCCATGAATTGACATATCCCTCAATTGAGCTATTAGGTTTTGTCCACTGTTGTTGTTGGAAAAAATAAATAAATAATGATAATAAAATAATAAAAGAAGATAAAATAAAAATAATTGAAATAAAAATAATTATAAAAATTAATACCATCCACATCATTTACCATGTCAACATATTCCCTACAATTATGTGCTATGTGGACCTATGGGACATGTCATCTACCACATCATCCAAACATGACGATAGGACAAAAACTTTCGATGGACATAACTTTGTGTCTCAAACTCATAATGAGAAAAAAATTATATCATCAAAAAGATCTCGATGAGTAGAAGATGATGGAAACCTTAAAATTGGGAAATTATCAACTAAGAGAAACACAATTTTATGACCTACTTAATGCATTAAAAGTAAATTATGCACTGATTGGTGACCTATAAAATTCAAAACAAAAATAAGGTAAAAGATATAATCCCAAAAACCAAAGATAATGAAACAATAGATAGTAAGTTCACAAGATTAAGTATTAAAATAAAATTTGGTAGGGGAACATTTTTTTTTACTTAAATAAGTAAAATAAAAGGGGTGGTTGTTGAAGGTATCAATTGGTGCTTCAATTAATGTGATGCCTTTAAAAGTCACGAATAAATTAGAATTGCAAATTATTAGACATTATAGAAATACATGTGTTTTTTATTCAAATTCTATTGGTCTCATGGATATTGTCGGTATAGTTGTCCTTGATGCCTAGGGTACGCTCTTATAAAGAAAATGGTTTGCCACTTTAGGAGAGAATTTGCAAATGGAATTTCCTTATGCTACTATATTAATTCATGACAGAAAATGATTTGTCCTTTATAGAGAACCTATAATGAAATACCACATGGAAGACATTAAGAAGGATAACAACAAATAATCTAGTGTTGATGGAGGATTTGTGAAAAATGACCCTAAAAATTGAAAGATATCAGTGAAAGATCAATTAGACTTATCTCTCTTCCCTTTTCCCTATGAAAACGTGACTAACACATTTGTAAGGAAGTATGAGAATGATGAGAATTTAAGCCTTGAGATAGCTTGGATGCATTTTAAACCTTAAATCCATAGGAAATTTGAAAATCCTAAGTGGAAGGTGAATGAAGAAATTGGAAGAAACATATTCCATTTAGATATCCCACCTTCTCCTAAGGTTAATTCCAATGATCCAAGGATTAAAAAGAGAAGAAGGTATAGGGATAAAAGAAAGCTTGATGGTACGGAAGATGATTTTATCTTGATGGAGTGAAATTACCATTACCAACAGATGGAAACTCTTTCACTTTATATTGATATTTTATTGTTTAGTTTTAGATAGGCTAGAGTAAGTAGGATCATGTGTCTTGCATTGATGATTTTGCATCCTTATTTTGTCTCCTTACATGCTGATTTTATTGCATACTTAGTAATCTTTTACGTATTTATGTAATTGTTCTGGATTAATCACAATAAGAAATTTTGGGTTGATGTTTCAAACCAATCAATGTGGTTCATCATCATGACACTAATGAAAAAACTGATCTGTACAAGGGAATAAATAATTTAGAGATACAGGAGAAAGGTGAATAAGACTCTAAAAGAAAAACCCACAACAGTCAAAAACCAAAATAGAATGTTAGAGAAAGTTGAATTTTTCATATTTTAGTTGAAATTTTGACTTTTGCTAATCAAAAGTTAGAAATTGACACCCTACCCCTTGATAGATTCTTTGTAGTGATATAGGTAGCAAGTCTGTGAGCACAGGGGACCGTTGGGATTCTAAAGGATTCTTTGTTTGAGCACATGGATAATGTGATATTCGATGAACATATGTCCCAAAGTTGGAGATAGATGTTACCCACTTGGAGAAATTTTTGTTGGAAACTAGGACAATACTGAGAGGGGGGTTGAATCAATATTGTAGGAATTTTACCAATTTAAAAATTTTCTTTCACTTTGTGTAGGAACATTAGGACACCATTAATTACTTCAAAAATCAATTGAATAAGCATGATAAGAACAATATCAACAATCTCAATGGAACACAAAAAGAACAAATACAATTCTTCAAAAATACTCTTTTAATTCATTCATAATGTAAGCTACAACTTGCTATTACAATTTTATGGCTACAACTAATAGGAAGCTACAACTTCTTGATTTATCAGCCACAACTAAATGGAGTTACAACCCAAACTATTTACTAGCACCCACTGGAAGGAGCACCGACCCCTAATTTTGCAAGCTACAACTTGCTTGACACTTACTGGTTCATCTTTCATCCATTTTCATACTAGAGCCATGAATTCCTTCTATGATTTCAAAATAAATCAATTTCCTCCTTGATCACCAATACCTTCAACAATCTCTAGTTACTAAAAAAACACTAGCAACTTCACCTCTACTCTCTCACAAAACTCATATCACTGAAAAACCTTGTTTATCCTGCTTGCTCAAGCCTGCTTCTACAATTTTTTTGGCTTGATATTTTTGGCATGCATATTGCATTGTATACATGCAAGTGCCTTTAATTTTTCCTTTGTACTATTCAAAATGAATCCTCTTGATGTACTCTTTAAGTTTCATATTCCAATGCTACTGTTTGAAACTCAAACTCTGAGTTTTTCTTCTTAATTTTTCAATTTTGGCTATTTAACAGGCTTTAACAATAGTTTCGCTATCTTTATTTGGAGTTAACGTTGGATTAACTGTTAAATTTTATACCAAAACTAACAGTTCCGCTGAATTTCTACTTAAGCCCCTTTTTGTTTTGGCCATTTACCTATTTTCTACCATAATACTAGGTATCTCTGACCACCAACTTAAGCTTTTAGGCGCTTAGTCTGTTTAAGCTCTTCACGGGCCAAATCCCTGTGTGAATTTCTTCGTGCCATTGGTCTCATTTCTATGCGAAATGACCAAGGGTTGGGTCTTAGCCCGTAGCTCTTCTCTATCCCGACACATTTCCTCTCGATGCTTTCCATTGTGCCTTATTTATAAACCGTCAGGGTCTATCAGCTGGGTCTACGTGTTGCGTGGGGACCACCCCAATGCCTTTCAATTGGATACCATTTCTTATTGTAAATATGATGTGTCCCAACACTTTCCTCTCCCGGCTATTCCCTTTGCGCTCTTCTCTATCTCGTAGGGTTGGGCCTTTCGGGTCTAGCTATACTAGAGGGTCCGCTCGACACCTTCTTGATTGGTTGTCACCTGCCAACATATCAGTTGCCAACGTGTCCTGACTCCTGCTGCCTGACGCCATCTTCTCTACACTCTATTAACAATTCGCTAGGGTCATCCCTATGGGATGAGGTGTCCTATGAGGTCCTTTGACATCAAACTTATTCGCTATCGCTTTTCCTTGTTGATCCGACATGTCAATGTTGACATGTCTTGAAACTACATCTGCACTTCTGTTAAGTATTCTGGGTTGTGACCATCGGGATGATGTCATGCTAACATCACCTGGGACACATGTCTACCACTGGTTGGTCCACATGTCACTCAAAAATAGGCTCTTGGGTGACCAAACATGCTAAATCTGGATGTTACGTGTCTACGTTGACATCAATTTTGACCAATTAGTCACTTCCCCTATCTCGTCGGAGGAGAGAGAAAGGATTCCTGAGACCTTTGTTTTGCGAGAAATTGCCTTTTTTAAAACCATTGGATTAAAAAAATATTCCCTCGACACCACTCCTTTATGGTTTGTGGTTTTAGGAGAAGAGGTTCCAGAATGGATCTCTGTTATTGATCTATGCGATCGGTGGTATGGGAAACCACCTCCTATGGCCTCCAAGCCTAATAAGATTTCTATCTATAGGGTTGTTAGAATCTTGCCATGTGTGCCCGACACCCGGAGCCTGACCTTTGCACCTATTTTAATTGATCAAAGTGAATACCTTTGGTATTTCTTCTCTAGCCTCGCCCTTAGTGGGCTGAGATGTTAGGGTGGGGACCTCCCGCTTAATTCTTTTTGGATGGCACTTTGCTTCCGTGTCCCGATGCCCCATCTCTCGGTCCATTCCTTTTGTGCACTAAAAGGGTTGCACTGAGGTGAATACCACTGGACTATACCTTCGTCAGGATGGAATCATATGTTGGCATCATCCTACTCCTTTCCCCTCAGCACCAAGACTTGTGCACCATTACCATACTGTCGGGGTAAGCCCACTGGATGGGTTCCACCAAAGCCTAATAAAAATGATTTCTGCTACTCTATTGGTGCTCCAAGTCAGCTCAAATCTCCTTTTCGCCACTCCGCTAGGGTTTGTCTCTACGTTTGACACTTGTGCCAACTTTGGCTAGGTGCCAAAGGCTCACCCAACCACCTTCTAACTCTACTAGGTTGACTTTGAGGTCACCAAAATTTGACTGAATCTATCTTATGATCCAAGAGGCAATTTTCAGACTTCCACATATCACTGGAAATATTTTTCCAAGCTATTTTCATCTAAGTGGTTTTGACTTGTGTTAGAGGTGATGTTCTCCTACATAACATGCCCCAAATATTAACACCATTCTGCTTCCATGCTGCTCCTTAAGTTTGCTTCCTGTGACCTTCTTTGACACATGTGCCCCCTGTTGCATCAATCGAAACCTTGTTGACATCAATGACAACATATTTCTAATATTCTCCCCCTTTGGCATTGATAGAAACACCAAGACCAAACAGCACATCCTTATAAAAATATGATTCTCTCTTTTGAGTGCTTCTTCATGATTGTCTCTTTTGAGTGGTACTCCCCCTGAGATGTACTTCTCTTTGCTACTTTTGTTTCTATTGCTCTGATTTTTCTAATGTAGTTTCTCTTGTCGTGGATGAATTACTCACACTTCTCCTTGTACTCCTCTATTTTAACACTATTATCTCTCCCATTATTTGTTTGTTTGATCACCATTATCACTCCCCCTTTGACATCAATCGAAAAGACACCAACATCCTCCCCCTATCACCACACTCCTCCTGTCAACAATTATTCTATGTCATGTTGATCCTGTGGAACTGACAACTTAAATTTTGATATGCTGAAGGTACACCAGCTGCCTTTAATCATCTTTAAGGTAGAGCTAATGTAGAGAGGCAAGATGAACAACTCCCAATCGATGCCTCAAATACTCAAACTGTTCTCTAGGGAGTGGCTTAGTAAAAATATCAAAAACCTGTTCTTCTGTAGGAACATACTCCAACTTCACAATATGATTTTCAACTTGCTCTCACAAGAAATGATACTTGATTGGAATATTCTTTTTGTTGGAGTGAAAAATTGGATTATTTGACATGCTTATGAAATTTGTGTTATCATAAATAATGGGAATCAACTGATCATAAATAGTTTTACATCCTGGAAGGTCTGATTCATCCACAATAGTTGAGTGCAACAAGAATTTGGTGCAATATATTCTTCTTCAACTGTAGATAAAGAAATGGAAGCTTGCTTCTTGCTCAACCATGAGACTAGACATTCTCCAAGAAAGAAAGCAACACTACTTGTTCTTTGTCAATCATCTACATCACCTGCCCAATCAGCATTAGTATAAACAATTAATGAATTTTTTTTACCTCTGGGGTACCATAGTCCATAGTCCTCTGTTTCTCTGAGATATCTAATAATCCTCTTGGCTAATAGTAGATGGATTTGTCTAAGAGCTGCTTGAAATATTCCAAATATAACAACGACCTGCATGATGTCTGGTCTTGATCCTATCAAATATAAGAGGATACCAATAATAGATCTATATAAAGTCTGGTCCATTGCTAGAGACTCATCCATCTTGCTAAGTTTGCAACTTGTCACCACTAGAGTGCTCACTAAAGAGAATTCTTCCATGCCAAATTTCTTTAGGACTTCTTTGAGATACTTGCTTTGAGAGATACAAATTATTTTTGGGGTCTGTGCAAGTTGTAATCCAAGGAAATATAAAATGTCTCCAAGCATTGACATCTCGAACTCGGCCTTCATATCAACTACAAATCCATTGGTCAACAAATATGAATCATTGGTGAAGATGATATCATCAACATATACAACCACCATAATCAGTTTTCTATCTTTTTCTTTGACATATAAGTTGATGTCAAGTGCACTTTTTTTAAATCCACACTTGAGTAGGTAGCTATATAGCTTGGAAGTTGGAATATCAAGCTTTAGGGGCTTTCTTGAGACCATACAAAGCCTTCTTAAGTCTGCAAACATAATCTAGTTTCTCTGTTAGCTGAAAACCTTCTGGCTGCTCTATGTACACTTCCTCCTATAGTTCTCCATTGAGAAAATCATATTTGACATCCATTTGATAAATTTTGAATTTATTAAAGCAAGAAAATGCTAAAAAATTTCTTTGTGCTTCTAATCTAGAAATAGGAGAAAAGGTTTCATCAAAGTCCAATCCTTCTATTTGAGCATAGCCTTTTCATACTAATCTAGCTTTGTTTCTTACCACTTCTCCATGATCATTCAATTTATTCTTGAAAAATCCACTTTGTGCCAATGACATTATTATTAGTAGGTCTTAAAACAAGTTCCAAAGTTTGAGTTTTCTCTATTTGATCCAATTCTTCATTCATTACTTTTAACCAATGTTGATCTTTACTGGCTTGTACACCATCTTTTGGTTCCTCCATGGAAAACATAGCAACATGTGCTTGCATAGGGGGATTTAGCAACTTCCTTCTTGTTTGCACACCAATTTTTAATTCACCAACAATATAATCAGCTGGGTGGTTTATTTGTACATACCTTGGTGGATCTTTGGCTTGAGGACTAGAGGGTTCTTCATCGTCTTCTTTTGCAAATGGCTCATCAAGTTCCTCAATTCTAATTGGTTCATCAACGCTAGTTTTTGTTGGTTGTTTCTCTTCTTGTTCAACACATTCATCCACCTTGACATCAATACAATCAAGGATCCCCTTGGTGTTTTGATTATAACACCTTTAACCTTTGCTATTGTGTGAATATGCCAGAAAAATTTCTTCATATGCTCTTGCATCGAACTTGACAAGTTTCTCATCATTTCTCTTGATGTAGCATCTTCTACAAAAAATCTAAAGTGTTTGACTGGTGCGTCTTCCATGACATAACTCATATGGAGTTTTTTCACTATTTGGTATAAAATGAGATTTATTGAGGATAATCATTACTATATGAATAGCTTCTTCCAAAACCTATATTGAACATTCCTTTTGTTCATCATGGCTCTGGCTAATTGTTGCACTGATCTGTTTACTCTTCGTGCTACACCATTTTGTTGGGGAGTCTCTGGTATTGTAAACTACCTTTTGATTCCATTCCTTCTACAAAATTCATCAAATTCATTTGAAGTGAACTCACCTCCATTTTCTGACCTTATACTTTTGATTTTCAATTAGTTTCATTCTCAACCATAGATGTGAAATCTTTAAACTTATCAAAAAATTTAGATTTCTCTTTGAGGAAGGCTACCCACATCATCCTGCTGAAATCATCAAATATCAACATAAAATACAATTTACCTATGGTTGAATGCATTTTGGATGGTCCACATAGATCCATGTGAACCAATTGTAATGGCTTTGATGACAAGTTCTCTTTTTCCTTGAATGGAACTCGATCTTGCTTTCCCAATTGGAAATATTTGCAAATAATATTCTCGAGTTTTAAAAGCCTAGGAAAATCCTTGACAATATTCTTCTTTCTCAACTTGACTATTTGATCAAAGTTTAGATGTCCAAGTTTCCTAATCCATAACCAAATTTAATCAATCTTTGATAAGCAACACCTCCCTGTCTTTTCTTTGAGCACATAAACATTATTATCTATTCTCATAACTTCAACAACTATCTCACCTGTTCCTGTGGACTTGATTTGATAATTTTTGGCTTTAAATATCACATCACCGGCTTGATCACACATTTGAGATACACTAATAAGGTTATGCTTCATCCCAACAACCTATAAAACATTTTTAGCTTTAACTTTTCCATTTGATATACTAACCACTCCTTTTTCAATTATTTTTCCTGGAGCATTGTTGCCAAAATTCACATTACCTTTGTCAACTGGTTTCCTTGTCAAAAAATTGCTTCTATCTCCTTACATGTGCTTGGAACAATCATTGTCCACATGCCAATTGATCCCACCGTTCTGTGCATACAAAGAAACATCACATTGCTCTGATTTCTCGTTTTCTTTCCATACTTTGGGATTTTATGCAATATACTCAATAATTGGCTCTGTCTTGTTTTTCTTAAGCCCGCAATTGACTGTTATATGCCCACAATTTTGACACTTAAAACATTGCACTTGATAATTCAGAGGAGAAAATGAATTATTGTACCTGGGTCTGGTTTTCATTTGCTAAAACCTTCTTCTAGATCTAAGATTCTTGTAAGAAAGATTGACTCTACAATTTGCTGCTTTGTGATCATAATTCATGCATATGAACTAGTACCCTAGGAAAATATCATTGTACCTGGAACGTTGTCTTATACGCTGGGCTAAATTTTGGGCAGTTGGATTTGCTTGGACAATGTTCTTCTTTTACTATTGCTGATATTTCTTGGGCCGCATATCTTCCTTTTGTTGCTATGCAGTCCTATCATGCACTATTGGAACAAAAGTAATTTTCTTCTTTCCTTTTAACTCAGATGTTGCATTGGACTCAGATTCAAATCTAAGACCACTATGATCTTTAGAGACACACCGTCCTTCTAATATCTCATTCAAACCTTTATTCCCTTCTAAATTTCTAATTGAAATTCAACCTCTCACATGCTTGAACATTTTCATTCAGCCGCTGGTTCAGGGATTCTTGAATTTTCTTGTCTTCATCTATTTGCAAGAGAAATGGCTCAACAACCTCAACCTTTTATTTTGTCAAAGACTCCTTCAAGATTTTATTTTTCTTCCTCAGACTTTCTATTTCATAAAGAGCACTTACCAGTTCTCCTTCAAGGTCTACTTCTCCTTCTTCATCATCAGAATTAATAGCCTCAATTTGTAGATTTTCTATGGCCATAAATATGAATTCTTTAGGGCTCTCATCATCTCTGTCCTCATCTGAGGACTGGATGGGTTCACTTTTTTAGGAGCTCTCTTCTTGAACATAAAACCCCTCTTCTTAGCCTTCTTTCTATCCTTTTGAAATTTATTGAATATTTCTTTAGGATCATAATCTTTCTTCTTCTTTTTAGGACATTTTGATGCATAGTGACCAATTTTTCAACAATTAAAACACTTGAAGGGCAGCTTACCTTTATACTTGTTATATCCACGCTTGAGATTCCTTACAAAGTTGGTTTCTTCTTCATCTGATTCACAACATGAGTCATCATGCTCATCACTGCAGTTCTTTTCTTCTTTGAAGGTCGTTTCTTGGCTGCATACTTGCCTTTATAAATCCTCATCTTATAAGTAGTGAGTATACCAAGAAATTGATCTAGGGTAAGAGTATTCATATTATACATCTATTCAATGGATGATGCCTTAGTATTGAACCTTCCAGGAAGAGATCTTAACACTTTTTTAACTACTACAACTTCATCTAGCTCCTCATCAAGCCCTCTTATGGTGTTCACAACTTCATCAACTCTTAAAAAGTACTTGGAAATATCTTCATCATCATGCATACTTAAAGACTCAAATTACATCCTATGTCTTTGGAGTTTAGCTTTCTTTACCTTGCTATCTCCTTCAAAGCAACTGCTCATCTTGTCCAAAATAACTTTGGCAGATGAGCAGTTCATTACTTCGACAAGCTCTGATTCATGTAAGCCAATAAGAAAGGAATTCATTGCTTTGGCATTGCATGTGAATTCCATCTTCTAATATTTGGTAACCACTACTGTAGGCTTTTGATATTCTTCTTACATAACATCCCACACATCAACCCTCAGTGATTGAATGTAGGTATTCATCCTTACTTTCCAAGAAACAGTTTTTTCGATTGAACATAGGTGCCATTTTGGTAAAACCTCCTTGCTGGTTTTTTGTGGTCCTTAATCTTTCTTCCAACTGTTAAATTGATATGAAGTAACTTGGCTCTAATACCAAGTGTTAGAAACCAGGACAATACTGAGAGGGGGGTGAATCAGTATTGTAGGAATTTCACCAATTTAAAAACTTTCTTTCACTTTGAGTAAGAACATTAGGAAACCATTACTTACTTAAATAATCAATTAATTAAGCATGACAATAACAATATCAACAATCTCAATGTAACACACAAATAACAAATAAAATTCTTCAAAACTGCTATTTTAATTCATTCACAAGGGAAGCTACAACTTCTTATTACTTTTTTTTGGCTACAATTAGTAGGAGGCTACAACTCTGATTTATCAGCTACAATTGAATGGAGCTACAACCCTAACTATTTACCAACACCCATTGGAAGGAGCACCAACCCTTGATTTTACAAGCTACAACTTGCTTGACACTCAATGGTTCATCTTTCATCCATTTTCATATTAGAGCCATGAATTCCTTCTCTTCTTTCAAAATAAGTCAATTTCCTCCTTGATCACCAATACCTTCAACAATCTCTGATTACTAAAAAAACACCAACAACTTCACCTCAACTCACTCACATAACTCATATCACTGGAAAACCTTGTTTATCTTGCTTGCTCAAGATTGCTTATAAAGAATTTTTGGCTTGATATTTTTGGCATGCATCTTCCACTGGATATATGCATGTGCCTTTAATTTTGGCTTTATCATGTTCAAACTGATTCCTCTAGATGACTCTTTAAGTTTCACATTCCAATATTGTTGTTTGAAACTCAAACTCTAAGTTTTTTTGCTTAATTTGTCAATTTTGGTCTTTTAACAGAGTTTAGCAGTAGTTTCACCATCTTTATTTGTAGTTAATTTTGTCTTAACTATTAATTTCGCTGTGAAAATTGACAGTTCCACTAAATTTTAGTTTAAGCCCTTTTATACTGCCCCTTTACCTGTTTTCTTCCATAAGACTAGGTCTCTGCGACCATCGGCTTAGGCTTTAAAGCGCTTAGCCTGTTTAAGCCCTTCGCAGGCCAAATCCATGTGTCAATGGATCCACACCATTGGTCTAATTTCTACGCAAAATTACAAAGGGTCGGGGATTAATTCATATCCCCTCTCTATCTTGACACATTTCTGCCCGATGCGTTCCCTTATGCCTTATTTATAAATCGTCAGGGTCTATCCGTCGAGTCTACGTGTCCCATGGGGACCGCCCCTATGCCTTTGGCTACCATTGCTTATTGTAAATATGATGTGTCTCAATGCTTTCTTCTCCCAACACTTCCATTTCTGCCCTTTTATAGCTTGCCGGGTTGGGCCTTGCGAGATTAGTGATCCTAGAGGGTCCTCCCAGAGCCTTCCTGATTAGTTTTCGCCTGCCAACATGTCATTTTCCGACTTGTGCTGGCTCCCACTACCTGGCACCATCCACTCTATGCTCTATTAACAATTTGCCGAGGTCATCCCTACGGGATGAGGCGTCTTTCAGGGTCCCCCCGACCTCAAACTTATATGCTGTCACTTTTCCCTGTTGATCCGATGTGTCAATGTTGACATGTCTTGAAGCTATATCTGCATTTCTGTTAAGTCTTCTGGGTTGTGACCACTGGGATGATGTCATGCTAATGTCACCTGGGACACATGTCGACCACTCGTTGGTCCACATGTCACTCAAAAATAGGTTCTTTAGGTGACCAAAAATGCTGAATCTGGCTACCACATGTCCACCTTTCGTTGACTTATGTTGACATCACTTGTGACCAATTAGTCACTGCCACCTGTCTTGTTGGAGGAGAGAGAAAGGATTCCCGAGACTTTTGTTTTATGACTAATTTCCTTTGTTAATAAAAAAACCACCAGATTCAGAAACTCGTCCCTTTACACCACTCCTTTGTTTTAATCAAGGTTGTCATTGATGTCAATATGGCATTGTCGAGATGGAAATATTCTTGTGATAAATAACCCTAACCCTAGACATACCCTAATGAAAAACCTCCATGTATAAATCTACTTGTTAATACAACCCTAAAGACTATTGCCAAACACTAACACTAAGTTACTATGTCCCAAATTACAAACACCATATACTATACAAATATTACCTATACGCTTATAAATATTAATTTGATCCATACCCTAACTCTTGAAATATATATACAAGAAATATATATAGGGGACATATATACTTGAATGTTTCACTAATCTAAAATCATTGGACATTATTAAAAAAATGAAGAGGTAACATTGTTAGATGATGAACCCTACAATATCTCCTAAAACGCTGATTTTAAACAATGTACACATTGTACACTAGAGGTATGGGTCATATTAACATTTGTGGGCTCCACAAATCATGTCGACCTCTCTAAATATGACGTCTCTCCCTCATTAAATTTTATATAAATAACCAAATGTCAATATAAAATCAAAATTACCTTTGACGCTAAGTTGTATACTCTAAAATGTATTACACGTTGAATGTTGCATATTTAATAATAATAATAATAATAATAAAAGTCTTAACTCTACATCTCGATTCCACTATACACGTCGGCTTACCCACGAGACACGTCCACTTATAGGCACACACTTAGCTATATATAAAACCATTAAATATCGACTGAAGGCATGAATTAGAATTTCAAAGTATTATAAGGAACGACGGTCAACGCAGAGATAACGCATCTCTTAGACGCAACTATACAAAATTGTATAGACAACATGGAAGCACAAATATGGCGTGAAAAATTTGTGCATCTTTATACAACACTTGGATAAGGAAAAATACAATAATCTAGACCTACAAAGAAATAAACCCAGAACAGTCAAACGAAAGGCAAATCACAGAACAGGCTTCAGATTGGCTATTAGATAACGTTGAGGACGGTAAAAATTGGGTTCTAAATTTTCAGATTGACTATTTGCTAGCATTGAGGACAACAACAATTTGGTTCTAATATTTATGGCTTATTTATAAGGAATAGAAAAATTCTGACTATATCTATGTCATAAAATATCTGTAAAGAAACAATTTAGTGAAGATCAGGCAAAACACACAATATTTCACACTCGTGAACTGTGGAAAAGTGCAAAAGATAAGTTTGGGATCTGAATATTTCGTGTAGCTTTTTGGTGAAGAAGTGAAAGTTCCGGTGAAGAAGTATAAGACAACGTCGACCCTCTTGCAGAGAAAGAACACTGGTAGATTTTCGTGACATATCTCATGTGCATACTCCTTGTTTCGTGATCTTTACCTGTAGTGATCAAGAGTAGCCTTCTCGTTGAATAGAGCTTCATCTACTGCTCTGGATTGTACAAAAAGGTATCAAAAACTCAAACAACTGTTGTAGAAAGCACATCTGTCAATCTTGTAAACAACCAATTCTTTGGAGTAAGCGACAACCTACTGTTGTAACTTTTAAGTTCAGTCATGTGAAACTGCAAGTACATTTGATTAAGGAACAATGAAGGATTTTTACAAAGGTGGCAGTTTATGAAGCAACTTGAAGAATAGTCTTGTGGGTCCTTTGTAAAAGCCTTTTGCACGGTTTGAAGAACATTTGTAAAAGCAGATCGTGAAAACATTCTTGAAGAAATTAGTTAACTTTGTAATGCATGACTAAAGTCCTCATGAGGTGACCTTGAAGAAGTTTTGTTTGGGTGACACTATATTACCAGAAACGGGAAACGGGAAACGAAATGAGAACAAGACGAGAAATGGAATATAGAAATTTCGCCAATATATGACCCTGAATATATGACCCTGCTCCAATGCTAGGGAGATACAATAGTGGACCCTTGTGACCTGCTCCAATGCAGGGAGATATAACAGTGGACCCTTATAGCCTGCCCCAAATTGGTAACTTCTAACATTAAAAATCTTTGTGGGATTGATGTTAGGTGTAGAGTTTGGCTTGATTTATGCTATTTACGTTATAAAAACTATAGCTTCATTAGAAAAATGGGACATAATAGAAAATACATTAAATGTAATGGGAAATGCCACAAGTCTCGATTGTAAATAAGCTTTGGTCCAAATTGACAATTGAAGCGACATTTGCAATGAACTTTCAATTGAATTGTAGATTCCTTGTCTGGGAATATTAGTGTAATTGCTCAGATTGTTGTTATACATTCTTTGTGCATTGTTGAAGATACACACCCCAAACCACCTCCTAAATAGGTAATGAAAGATAAATTCTGAGCGCTGACCATGAAGACCAGAATGGACGTAGAAAACGATGTTTTCTGTCCCATTCCATTTCTTGTGCGTTTTTTTCTAGAAACCCTCGCTACCGTCCCGTTTCTGGTAACGTAGGGGTGACATGAAGAGAAATGGAGACACCTTCTGAGAAGACAAGGTTGTCATTGATGATGTGACGTGGAGACCAAGTGAAGGCATTGCTGAATATTTGTAGGGCTAGTTGGAGAAGACTTTGGGAGCCATGAAATACTATCAAAAACATCTAGATGAAGTACGAGAGTGGGCTGGAGCCCAGAGGGTTGGTTCCCGGAAGATGGAGCCTCGAACAACAAGGTCGGTGCCTTGGAGAATAGGGTTGGAGCCTTAGAGGATCGAAGTCCTCAAGAATCCAGGTTGGTGCCTGAAGAAGATAAAAGATAGGAGTCCTTGGGGTCAGTGCCCCAAAAATGACAGGGTTGGTGCCTTGGAGGATAGGGTTGGAGCCCTAGAGGATCAGAGTCCTCAAGAAACCAGGTCGGTGCCTGAAGCAGATATAGGATTGGAGTCCTTGGGGTTGGTGCCTTGGAAAGTCCAAGTAGGTGCTTGGCATATACCAGGTTGGAGCTTGGGTGTCTTCATCTAGGGTTGGAGCCCTATCTATATTGTACTTGATTCATTGTAAAGATTATATTAATAAAATCATTTATTCCTATTGTTCATTTTGTGTTCTAAATATAAGTGATCTAACTCGTAAAAGTAACAATTGAAAATAAACACTGATTCACCTCCCCTCTCAGTATTTCCAACAATTGGTATCAGAGCCAGTACCTTCACTCAAAGCCTAACAGCTTGAAGGTTGATAAATTAGAACACAAATGGCAAAGCCAAGGAAGAAAGTCTCCAATCCTCCTAAATATGTGTCTCTTTCAACTGTTGAAATTGAAGTCAATCAATTTATGAATGCTCCTTTGTTCAATGGAAACTTTGATATATGGGAAGCAAGAATGAGGAATTTCTTAAAGACTCAAGGCATTGAAGTATGGAAATTGGTGATTACTAATAGCATGATGGATGGAGAATCCAAGGAGTACAATGCAAAAGAGATGAAGGAAATTTTGAATGGGCTATCAGAGTCCATAAAGGACAACTTTGAAAAATGTTTGTCAGCAAAAGGCATATGGGATAAACTTCATGATCTTCACTCAAAAGGAGCATTGACAGTGATCTCTAGCCAAGAAAATGATGGAAAACAAGAAGAAAATCTAGAGCCCATCAAGGAAGGTGAAGATAAGAGTGATAAAACCAAGGCTAAAGAAGACTTAGAATATGAAGAGAATGAAGAAGATTTTGAAGAAGATCTCCTCACAAAACTTATGGTTGCCATGGAAGAGATTAACAATTTGAAAAAGGAAAATGAGGAACTTAGGAAGAAAGTGCAAGTTGGTGACCGGGACAAGAAAAGGAAGGAAGTTGACCTTGTCAAGCTTCAAGTACAATAAAGAGATGAGGAGCTCGCCAAGATTAAGGAAGAATTTCATCAAAACAAGAGAAAGCATCATGAAGAAGTCATATCCATGAAAAATCAGTTGGATAAGGAAAAGAAACGGGAAGATACCTTGTCAAGCCACCTTGAACAAAGGAACAAGAGCTTGAACAAACTTGAAGCAGAGATTGGTCAATACAAGGAAGATGTCTCCTCCCTTATATCTCAACTAGAAGAAGCAAGGAAACAAGCACAAGGAGCTAAGAAGGTGATGGATGCTTTGACATTCATAGAAGGACAAGTTGATGAAGCAGAAAAGGAGAGAAACACCATGATATGCCAACTAGAAGAAAAGGATGATGACATCACCAAGTTAAAATTAGAAATCACTTTGCTTGAGGCCCAATCATGTGAAGCAACCAAGATGAAGGAAGAAATGGAGATAATTCTATCAAATAAGGATGAAGAATGCAAGAAAATGAACGAAGAAATTGTCTTTCTTAAAAACGAAGTTGACTTTCTAAAAAAGAACTTGAAAATTTCTTAAACCCTAGATGACATCCTAAGTCATCAAATGTCTCACCTTGATAAATCAGGTCTTGGATATGCAAGTGAATTCTCAAGCAAGAATGATGCAAACGCTAATGCTTCAAACAACAAGGATGTGAGGAAGCTTGGAAGAAATGTTGATGCTCCCAGTTTGAACAAAGGCAAGGAGAAGAGTTAAGATGTTAAATTTTAGGTATGTTCTATACTAGAGCAATTTATTTAAATTTTCACAGTTAGCAATCACATCAGCATTAAAGTAAACTGCAAATAGAACATAACTATAAATCGCAGAAGACAAGCCAAGAAAAGAGGACACAAGAAAACCCCACAATGTGGGGAAACCCTTGATCAATTCTTCTTTTATGTTCTTCAAAGTTCAACAGAGAAAGAGAGAGAGAGTACATTTACAATAGGAGTCAACACTTTGACTTATCTAGATAAGAGCATAGATCATCTCTAAGAAGATGATACATGAAATCAGTTGAAGACATGTTGCTTCAACTGATTCTCCAAGGTGACTCCTTCACCTATCGTTGTGCTGCATTTCGTCATCATGCTGCACCTCACCGCGCTGCACCTGCTACACCCATCATCACTGTTTATTATGCCGCCCATGATCTCATACATCATGCTACCTTCCTTCGGAGACAGATGCTCCAGCTGTTTCAACAGTTCGCGGTAGTTCCGGCTTTTCCGGTAGTTCCGATAGTTTCGACATTTCCTGCTTTTGCAGCTTTTCCAACAGTTTTGGCTTTTCTGACTATTTGGCTTTTTTGGCAGTTCCATCTTTTCCGACTTTTCCGGCAGTTTGGGCTTTTCTGGATTTTTCGGCTTTTCCGGTAGTTCTAGCTTTTTCGGCGATTTCGACAGCTCCAGCTTTTCTGGCTTTTCCGGCTATTCCGGCAGTTCTGGCTTTTCCAGCTTTTTCGGATTTTCCGGCAGTTCCAGATTTTCCTTAGGATCTCTCCTCCTACTAAAACCCAAAGACAAGTAGAGGGAGGAAGAGATCCAAGTGTGTGTAGAAATGATTTGAAGTCCTATTCTATTTATACTAAAACGTAGAGGTTGAATAGACATGATTGTTGGGCTTTGGAGCCGACATAAGTTGCTGGCCGACTTGATAATAATTCCATAATCAAAATAATTCATATCTCCATAAATACTTATCGGAATTGGATGATCTTTAAATCAATCCCACACCTCTCGATGAGAGGGATCCAATAAAAATATCAGCTACCATAAATAAGCTGACCCACATGGAGTTTGGCCCTAGTTTCCAATTTTAACACTCCCTCTCAACTAGGGAGAACTCCATCCGCTGATCCATATGTCGACTGTACTCTATCTGCCATCAATGCCATGCACTGCTTTGCTTGGCTTTGCTCAGCTCAGCTCAACTTTGCTAGCTTTATTTAGCTCTGCTAGCTCTGCTCAGCTCTGCTGGCTCTACTCAGCTCTGCTGGCTCTGCTCTACTCTACTCAACTTAGCTTTGTTGAACTATGAAGAAGAATAATTGATCAAGAATATCTCATACCATTCTCCACTGACCCGAAGTCAGTCTCAGAGTGTGTACCACTGGTCCCAGACCAGTCCTCAACCGACCCTCAGTCAGTGTCATAGTCGGTACAACTCCTACCACTGGTCCGAGACCAGTACTCTACTGACTCGAAGTCAGTCTCAGAGTATGTACCACTGGTCCCAGACCAGTCCTCAACCGACCCAAAGTTTGTGTCATAATGGGTACAACTCCTACCACTGGTCCCAGACCAGTACTCTATTGACTTGAAGTCAGTCTCAGAGTATGTACCACTAGTCCCAGATCAGTCCTCAACCGACCCGAAGTCAGTGTCATAGTGGGTACAACTCCTACCATTGGTCCCAGAACAGTACTCTACTGACTCGAAGTCAGTCTCAGAGTATGTACCACTAGTACTAGACCAGTCCTCAACCGACCCAAAGTCAGTGTCATCGTGTGTACAACTCCTACCACTAGTCCCAGACCAGTACTCTACTGACTCGAAGTCAGTATCATAGTATGTACCACTGGTCCCAAACCAGTCCTCAACTGACCCGAAGTCAGTGTCATAGTGGGTACAACTCCTATCACTGGTCCCAGACCAGTATCATTTATCCCAGATCAATGAAGGTCATCCTAGCATAGGGAGTACAATAGATACATCAATGCGTCCATTGGTACTACTATGGTCCCTATCCTCATTTCTTTGCTCATTGATCAGATGAGAGGTACTTCCCATGAGTCCCATATTGCATGGGTAAGATACCTAGATAGGAGAACTTAATCAATCCTGTCCTCATAGGAGAACTAATCATCCTGCTACACAATCACCATGGAGAACACATCATCTAAGCCTCACATGAAAACTAATCATCCTGCTACACAATCGTCATGGAGAACACATCATCCAGACCTCACAGGAGAACTAATCTTCCTGCTACACAATCGTCATGGAGAACACATCATCCAAACCTCACAGGAGAATTAATCATCCTGCTACACAATCGTCATGGAGAACACATCATCCAGACCTCACAGGAGAATTAATCATCCTGCTACACAGGAGAGTGAATCATCCTGTCCCACAAGAGAGCAAATCATCTTGTCCCACAGGAGAGTGAATCATCCAGACCTCACAGGAGAATTAATCATCCTGCTACACAGGAGAGTGAATCATCCTGTCCCACAAGAGAGCAAATCATCTTGTCCCACAGGAGAGCGAATCATCCTGTCCACAGGAGAGCGAATCATCTTGTCCCACAAGAGAGCGAATCATCTTGTCCCACAAGAGAGCAAATCATCTTGTCCACAGGAGAGCGAATCATCTTGTCCATAGGAGAGCGAATCATCCTGTCCCAATGCGCACCACCAGGGGAGGGTGAGTCACCCTGTGGTCGTATGTTGCTCCAGTAAGAACCGCAAGTCCCCAGAGCTCCCAGAGCTCAATGTATGCAACATGTAGGACCCTTTTACAAGGGTCTCTCGACGACTCCAAGTCGTTTGGGAAAATCACAAAAGTTGTGACAAAGTGTAGTGACCTGTACATCATCTCAGTGTGATGGAGCTTCCTTACTCATCGACTTACCATATCCCAGATAAGGCAGTATCTGGTGTCTATCTACTGGAGCAATCATTGAATACAGGATTCCTCAATAATCGAATCCCACCTCTGGTTGCCATAGAGAATCACAGTGGTTTTCATCATGTGTACTCACTGAAGAGTTTCCACAACCAGGCAAATTCATACGAGGTCATACTCGTAGTTATGTATCTGGTCTCGGCAGTACTTATAACAACCGATTTCTACTTCCTGCTCATCCATGATATCGAAGCAGAATCCAAAGAGAACCATCACTGAGAAGTGCTCTAGTGATCCTCCACACTGCTTGCCCAGTCAGCATTCAAATAATCATGCAATTTTCATATTTCCGGTAGTGTATCTCAATCCATGAGAGACTGTGCCCTGAAGATATCTCAGAGGATTCTTGGCACCAATCCAGTGAGGCTCAACCAAATATGAGCTCACCACACTAACTACAAAACATATGTCCGGACGGAAGTTCACCAAGAACATCAACGTGATTGAGTTTATGAAACTCAGAGGCATTTCCCAAATCTGGTCTGACATCACTACCATATAACTTCTGAAAGTTAAGATCCTCGAGGTAGTCACAGGCTTGTAGTTTATATTTCCACATTCGGAATCCAACTCCCGCTTACTTCTGCAAATGAGAGGGTCTGCACCTGTCAGAAATAGGTCATCCTTATGAGGTGCCAGTATGAGAGGTCTATCATCCACAACCCTCGGGTAATGGTTTGGATCGGTTTCACTCCTTGTGAATCTCAACTTCATCAAATTGCTATCAATCCTCTCATACTACGCCCGGGGTGTTTTGCTTCAAGCCATAGAGGGCTTTCTTCCACCTGTATACATGAGATTCCCTTTCATGAATCTCAAACTCCATCGGTTGTTCCAAACCTGTGGACTTGCTACATGAGGGGAATGGTCCCCTTGTAAGATTTTCCTTCGGTACATCTCAGACATGTACCTTCATGATCTTTTTGAATTCAGGCATCCCGGTCACCATTTGAATCACAGACCTCCGGTGCTGAGTCAATGGACATGGTCCCCAGTGGACTTGATACAACCCTGAACTCTAAAACATCTTTGAAAAATCTATTTTCAAACACGTACCTTTCCATCGATGAGTGCCACCCTGAAACCTTAAACTTCCATTTCCGAGATGGACACCAGGTTCTTCTTGCGATTAGGTACATAAAAGAGATTCTGGGGTTCCTTGCTTTCTTTGAAGAGTCGATCATTTCCTTGATGACCTGCATTACTTATCATTCCTCTGATCATTGAAGATGTCCCTGGAATGATTGTTATCTTCATCAAGAGATGTGTCTCTGCTATTCGGACACTCCTTTGCATTATGGCTGAACTTATTACAACCAAGGCATCTACCTTTTGCACAGTGTGAAGAAGTTTTGTTTGGGTGACATGAATGGAAATGGCAACACCTTTTGAGAAGACAAGGTTGTCATTGATGACGTGACGTGGAGACTAAGTGAAGGCATTGTTGAATATTGGTACCGCTCGCTGAAGAAGACTTTGGGAGCCATGAAATACTATCAAACACATCTAGATGAAGTAAGAGAGTGGGTTGGAGCCCAGAGGGTTGGTGCCCGGAGGTTGGAGCCTTGAACAACAAGGTCGGTGCCTTGGAGAATAGTGTTGGAGCCCTAGAGGATCAAAGTCCTCAAGAAACCAAGTTGGTGCCTGAAGCAGATATAGGATTGGAGTCCTTGGGGTTAGTGCCTTAGAATTGACAAGGTTGGTGCCTTGAGGTGCTTGGCATATACAAGGTTGGAGCCTGGGTGTCTTCATCTAGGGTTGAGCCCTATCTGTATTGTACTTGATTAATTGTAAAGATTATATTAATAAAAGAATTTATTCCTATTGTCCATTTTGTGTTCTAAATATAAGTGATCTAACTGGTAAAAGTAACAATTGAAAAGAAATATTGATTCACCTCCCTCTCAGTATTTCCAACACTTTGTGCTTTGTGGTTTTAGGAGAAGAGGTCCCAGAGTGGATCTCGACTGTTGATCTATGTGATCGGTGGTATGGAAAACCACCTCCTGTGGCCTCCAAGCCTAACAAGACATCTGCCTATAGTGTTGTTAGAATCTCATCACGTGTACCGACACCCAAAGCCTGACGTTTGCACCCATTTTAATCACATTGGGTGAATACCTCTAGGATTTTCTCTTTGGGCTTACTCTCAATGGGTTGAGCTGTCGGAGTGGGGACCTCCTACTCACTTCTTATTGGATAGATCTCTACTGCCGTGTCCTAGTGCCCTGTCTCCTGGTCCATTCCTTTTATGTTCTAAACGGGTTGCGCCAGGGTGAATTTTGCTGGACTATACCTCCGCTAGGATGGCGTCATATGTTGGGGTATCCCACTCCTTTCTCTCCGGGACTAAGACTTGTGTGCCATTACCATACCGCCGGGGTAAGCCCACCAAGTGGGCTCAACCATCGCCCAATAAAAACAGTTTTTTCCTACTTTGTTGATGCTCCAAGTCAACCCGAAACTCCTTTTGATTGCTTCACTAGGGGTTTTCAGCAAATTTGGCACTGTGCCAACTTTGGCTAGGCACAAAAGGCTCATCCAACCACCTTCTAACTTTTCTAGTTTGAATTTTAGGTCACCAAAATTTGACTGACTCTATCTTATGATCTAGGAGGCCATTTTCAAACTTCCACATATCACTAGAAATATAATACCAAACTCTTTCCATCTAAGGGGGTTTGACTTGTGTTGGAGGTGATATGATCCTCCAAAATATGCCCCAAATATCAACACCATTCTGCTACCATGTTTCTTCTTAAGTTTGCTTCCTATGACCTTATTTAATACTTGTGCCACCTGTTTCATCAATGGACACCTTTTTGACATCAATGAAAACATATTTCCAACATATTTTTTCTCCCATTGTTTCATGTTTTCAAACAACAAAACTATGATGATCCATAAATAACTATCCTAATATTCCTCCTACCCATGCTCCAGTTACTGCTTTATTCTATCTATCTTACTCATTTGATGAAGGTGGGTCATCAAATATGAGGTACATTAACCATTTTTTTATTCAATTAATTTTATTTAATTTTTAAGGGAATTCTAGTATGAATCACATGTTGAATTGGATGATAGATCACTTTTGATTATATTCTTGTTCCCATTATTCACCTTGGTGGTTATCCTACTACTGCATAACATTTTCATGGAAGCTATCATCCAACCAACTTATGATGTTGTGCCTTTGGTATTGCTAAATGGTCCTAGAAGCTTGTATGGAGCTAGTTCACATGCTTGTCGAAACCCTAGTTGCACAACCTTCAGAAAGAAAACACTTCATATCTTCTAAATTGTCTCTACATTTGTGAGGAACCCCTCACTTCAATTCAATGACATCTTCCTTTGTTTATGCATTGGTTCACATTCTTGTTCCCTCTTTTATTCCTGAAAACAAATTACAATGGTTATATACATTTGTAGTCAAAGTATAATACTAGAAATATGATATATTCATGAAAAGTAAACATCAATTTTGGACCCCTGTATAGTCCTTTTCTACACTACAATATCAATAAGGTATGTGTACCTCGTGCATGTTCGTTTTGAGCTTCCCTAACCATATTTTGGAAGAAATATCTAGCCAACACTTATGTCCCTTTTTTAAACAAACACATGTAAGGTATTTAAGACCATCCTCATTGGATTTTTGTTCATCATAGTATGCCTCCATTGTAATCTCAAGTTGATCATCTCTCATTAAATGGTGATAGGTCACCATTATCCTTTTGCACCTTTCTACTTTTATTTTCCCCACAAAAACATCTCTTTTCATTTACTTGCTCACTTAGGAAAAAATTGCAGATGAAAAGAGTTTCTCTTTCTCTGGCATCTGGCTTCCACAAGAGATCTTCATTTGTACATTCCAGGAAAAGGAGGCCAATACTCATCAATATTTTTCCCTCATGTCACATGGATGTAAGCCATTTATTGTTTACATAATTCATTAGCTATAAAAGGTGGAAAATTTACACTTGTAATTTTAGTGTGATTTCCTTTTCCAATACCAATTACCATAAATGGAGGAGAGGTGTTACAATCTATATAAATTCCATCACCAACACACTCATTGTTGTCTATATAGTCTAGGCGCAGAGCTCTACAACAGTGTAATGGATGAAACTTGTATCTAAAGTTCTAGGCAAATATTCTAGCATTTAGGAGTTAGAACCCAAATAAAATCCTTTCAACTAATTACTTTCAAGAGCTCTCCATTGAATGCAGTCCAATACTCCCTACAAAATGAGCCCCAAGAGATACAAATCCCATAATTGTGAATTGTGAAAGTGATGATGGTAAAGATACCGAGATTTTCCTTTTGTTATCCAACCACAAACCCTCGAAAGGTAATTGCAAATGTATTATGGGTGGTACATCCCTATATAAAACATTTATAACATAATTCCAACCTGTGCGTTCATCTCCAAAACAATACCATGTGCTGCCTCTTCCACTATTGAAGTTGATGTCCGATTACAATTGCATTATCACAATGCTTGGAAAATCACATTTTCAAATGGCAATGATATTTGTGATCTAAGCCAAACCTTGATTCTAGTGCAAGTAAAAAATGACATAAGTCACAATTTTGAGTCACAGTTCCACCAAAGAGTACATATGCGACTTGCGATTTGAGGAGGGGTACATTATGTCTCCAGCACTAGTCACATTCATAGATGGATATTAATACTACAATTGCGACTCAGATTCGATCACATTTAAACATTGTAGCATACGTTGGATTTCAGGATTCCATCACTGGTCACAGATGTAGGTAAGAATTGGATATGCAATAAGAGAGACAGAGAGAACTCTAATTGCAGAGTTCTCAGCTCCACTAGAAAATATAAATGCAATGGCTAAGGGCCTGTATGCTTCCAGATTGCAAGGAAGGCATACAGATTCCACAAATAATTATGCCACAAAGTGGATTACAATCAAACTATCAAGCACATACCTTAGGGAAAAATCTTCGGCACAAAGTTGTGTTAAAAACATAAGTTTTGATTTTTTCAGACGCATGGTAGCGATGGATTATTTATGTCGTAAACAAGTTAAATATGCCAAAAATAAATTCTTGATGGAAAAACGTAGAGCGTAGTAGTAAGGGAAATGTGATGGAGGAGTACAAGAGTTTACAGTTGGCGAGAACAAAATTATTGAATACCTAGAAACAACGAATGAGAGTTATGATCACACTAGCTATTAGGAGAAGGTTTGATTGCTGAACAATTAAGGAAGAATAATGGAATAGAATGGTAGAGCGGGCAATTATATAAAAGAAGACACGTATGGGAGGGGTCACAAATTGGAGTTGCACACTAGATTTATCATGCACGTTAGATCTAGTCAGGTCACAAATTGTTGTTGTAGAACAAAGTGCTAAACCATTGTAACTTCTAGTTGCGATTTTCAACCAAGGGTGGAGATTCCATGTACACTCTCTTGCCCATCGTCTAGTCTTTGTTTCATTATGTCCTCTTTTTTGTCCTTGTCATTCAGATTGTTGTTGGAAATATGTACATGTAATGTTGCCTCCATGGGTGTTTCTCCTTGATTGTATTAGTATGCAGATAAAAAATACAACGATCACATTAACTCTTTCTTACTCTACCAACTATACATTATTTTGACAATTTAATCTTTCCAATACCTTCACCAATTTATCCTTACCCATATATTCTAAAATATTTACTTAATTATTAGTTGCAACTCTAGGCATGCCAACTGCTGAAATTGGAATGATAACTCACTCATAACCCAAAGCTATTACCAGGTGTATAACTCCTTGTCCAAATATGTCATGAATAACTGACCCACTTTTTCCACTATCCATTCTTGTAATTTTATTTTCAAAATTAGCTGGAGAAGATGACTTGTAGCTTCTTCAATTTATTTTCTTCTCTCTACAACCGTTTTTGGAAGTGATAACCAATATCCATCATTATTTGTGAATAACAAGGAAATAATTCCTTCCATAGTTATGGCCCTCTTAGTTGTTTTACTACTTAGGAGATAAAGTTACTTTAAATCTAGAGAAAAGAAAATAAGGCAACCTTATATAAACTGCAAAGTCATCACATACTAATTTATCAGATTGGGGAAACAAAATACTGTTGTCTAGGTAAGTAACCATAGAAAAATAATAAAAGCTCAAAATTTAACTATGTGGGACTCAAACATTGCACGTCAAGATTAGACTAACTATATCAGAAGCATATGAAGGAGGCTTACATTTGAAAACCCTTGGTTGAATAATTTCTATTGCAACAATCTCTTCCCCAAAGACATAAGACCATTTAGATCCCCAAAAGTTGTTTTGAGCTTCGATGAAGTAGCAAGTAATGATTACCTTCGCTTCTTCTAATGAAAATCTCCACACAGGTGAAGTTTCAATGATACAAAAAAGTGTCCTTGAAGAGGAGACTAGTCAATTGAAACATGGGAATGTAACATCCTCCCAACTACCCTGCTGTCTTTAGTCTGAAATTCATCAGTTGAGTTTGCAGAAACTTCTAGAACAAAACTTAACCATTGTCCAAAGCTATCTTGATTTTTGAAAGAATTTCCCTTCCATGTATTAATAATTTCATAGACCTCTGGAGGTTCCATGACTGGTTGGTCTAGATACAAAGAACTGTCAACTGTTTTAGACAAAGCATATTTTAGGTTTTTACCTTCGACCCACTGATTATGAAGCATTTCATCCTACTACAGAAACCCCATCTGGTTTTGTTCTTTGAAATTAGACTTACATGCTTCAAACTGTTGATGCTTCACCACAGGTATGTTTCTGTTTTGTTCAAAATTTGGAATTTTTTCTTCCACATAAAATATCTCACAAGGAATACTATGATCCTAAACTTTTCATTAATGTTTCAAAGAATCAATGGATAAATTGGCGCCAATGCCATTTACAATAGTGTTTAGCATGTGACTAGTTTTGAACTGCCCACTTGAAAGAGGTTTCTCATTAAGTTGTGTTCTATTTTCATAGTATATTCCTTATGGAAAACCCTATGGTTCAACCAAATTGTACCAATCCAATGTAATAATTTGATGAATTTTCAAATATTTAGGAATTCTCATTCCAACATTTCCAAGGTCAAGGTTTCCCACCTTATTCACATTATCCAGTGGAGGAACTCCATCACTACTAGGAGTTTTGAAGCCCAAAGCTTGCATTAGATGTGTATATATAGAAGCATTGTCCCCAAAATCAATCTCCTCAGAGGATATCCATGAAAAGGGTTTCTTAGAGTAACCTGAACTTGAACTTGAATTTGCTGGTATCATTGGTAACATTGTGGTCTTACAAATCTGATTGGATAAATGTGATGTACCTATTGTATTTATGCCTCCTTGGGGTGATATACTGCTTTTGGTATTAACCATTCAATAATAGACATCTAGGGTCTTTTCAGAGTATTGAACAAGATTTAATGTTATTTTCCTTTTCTTCTATGAGTTCTTCATGTAGAATCAACCATCTCATTTCAAGTTGGTTTCACATATGCTTAGAGTTGGAACCCATGTGACAACAAGAATTTATGCACCAACAGCAACAAGGGACTTTTCTATGGCCCAAACATATCCATTTTCATATGCTATTCCAACAATAAGTATTCCTTTTCCTAATAAAATCTTCTTCCTGTTAAGATATGCTTCTAATTGTAATAAGCTTCGTGGCCTGATTGCAGCGTCATCCAAAACCCTAGGGATACAAAAGGCACACATAAGAGTACCTTCAAAATTTTCTTAGAAACTAACTTATTTAACCTACGCTAATGGAGAGGCAAAGCCGATACATCCTTTACAAGATGAATGAATGCAAAAATTCCATAAAACCTAATTGCCTCATGGACATATAAGCACTAGGTTATTAAAGAATTTCGATTGCTGTAATTGATAGGAAATTGACTAAGGCCTTGAAAATCACAGGGGTACCCAAATATGTGAGGAACAAGTTTTGGGTTGTGTTGTAGCAACTACAACAATTGGTGAACCACTGGTAGAATCCATCATCTTTGTCTATGTCCTTATAACAAATAAAGCCTTAATATAATGTAAGGAAGTATTGAATAGACGCTATGGGTATCCCTTGGACTACTTGACCTTTTATGGATATTCCCTTTCCTTGTCGCTTTAGCTCGATCCTGTTTTCTTTAATCACCAAACCAAGAATTCATACATGTAAGTATTTAACAATAATGTATAAAACATGATAGAAGGTTTATGGTATTCAAAAAGTTAAAGTGAGTTTCCAGTGTTGCTCTGCTTCCAATAGGTCTATTTAGTGCCTCGAAAGATTTACTCAAGAAATCACAAGCATTGCTTCATTGCTAATAGGCCTGTTCACTACCTCGACGAAGTTTCTTACATCACATCTCTGCATAGGAACCATTTCTCACTCCTTTACCCTCTATTAAATAATTTGATTTTGTGTTCATTAGATGTTTATTGTGCTAGGGAAGATGAGGGATCCCAAATTATTTTATGTGAAAGAGAGGTTGTTCCTTCTTTTAAGAAACTAAAGGATTTTTCTGACTTAGATTTTCCCTCATTCCACATTCCTACATCATATCTCCAGCTGACAGGTTGATAGTTAAAACATACCATGAAATATATTCAGGACCATGCTAGACACAGGGTTCAAGTTACAGATGTAGGTCATGTGAAATCCTTAGGGTTCTCCACATGAATTTGTTTGTATTTTCCTTGTTAATGGATCAAACTCATAGGAGGTATGTTCGGGACATGGTTTTAATAACTAGATCTATGAGAGGTTTCCTTTTGGAGCAACCATCACAACCACACACAACCATTTAATTAGGGTTTCAGCATGTGCAAAGAGGCATAAGGGAAGCTCTACATAGAATCAAAGGTTTATGAATAACATGCAGGGAATGAGGCTTAGATGAAAATGCGAGAGTTAATGTAGTGTTATGCAACATGGAGAACAAATGCAATGCCAGGTACTTAGCTAATGTATCTCATGCAAAGAGGAGATAATACTAAGTGTTAAATGAATGCATGGTGTAATGCAATAAACAAAACTACATGAATAATATAAAATGGTGTGGTGCAATGAAATGAAAGAAAAATAAGCTAATTACAACTAAAGGATCCATGCAATGCTCTCAACTCCTAAATGAAATCCAGGATTATGAATGTATATGATTACTTGCAGTAAAATGGAGAATATATATGCATAATTCAACTAACAATGAAAACCATTACTAATCTAAACCTAAAACCTTAACAAGAAAATTCTAACAAGAAAACCTTAACAAGAAAACCCTAACTAGCCTAAACCTACAACCCCATTTCAACCAGAGAGGAGATCAGGTCATGTGAAGTCAAACTTCCAATGCAACCACTATAGATGTTCCCGACCTTCAAAAACAAAGAGGTAAATGATTAAAACCAATATAAAGTATCATTAGGGGAATTTTGAGGTCTAAAGTGGGCTTCCTAAGGAAATTATAAAATAATAGTTCAAATAATAAAATAAGATTAGATTATATCATCAAATTTTAGAGGGAAAAAATAAAAATCTATTTTTTCAACTCGTATTTTCAACTTATCTCCCTATGGGTTTACTCACATTTTGAGTGGAAACACTTGTTGGATGTATAATTTGATTCCTCATCCAAAGAGTACCCATGTTGCATACTTTCGATGGACCATGCTACACGAAAAATGAGAAATACATGAAAAATGTGATTGCAATCATGTGTTTTCATGTATTTCTCATTTTTCGTGTACCAGGGTCCATCGAATGTATGCAACATGGGTACTCCTTGGATGAGGAATTAAATTTTACATCCAAATAGTACTCCCGCTCGAAATTTGAGTAGAAAATTAGGGAGATAAGTTGAAAATACGAGTTGAAAAAGTAGTTTTATTATTTTATTATTTTTACTTTTTTATTCCAAAAATGGTGAATCATCCCCCATGGTTGACATCATCATCTTGAATCTTGTTGGTTCTTATAAAGTTTATTTTGGTTGTACATTTTTCTTAGGATGCCCATTTTAGACTTCAAAATTCCCCTAATATGTGCAAACATAATTATACTTGTAAAATATGAACAAGAGAAAGAAGGTCACACTTGTTGGCAGGAAAGTGTGACAGGAAATATTATTCCAACCAGCCTGCAATTCTATTATGATAAACATAATTATAAACTTGAAAACCCTGAGCATTTCTCCATAGTATGCATTCATTTTTTCTTAACCCTAAATATAACACAAGAGCGAAGAGATGGCACCTACTTGCAGAGGAATTCACCATATAAGACTCTTCCATCCAGTCAACAATCCTATCATGATATTCAAAATGACCAACTTGAAAATCTTGAAAGTTTTTCAAAGATGGGAATCTATCCTATGTGACTATGATATGAGAAGAATCTATCACAAAAACCATAATCTAATACTATGGGGTTTTGTCAAGAACATGACATAACCATTAGTGAGAGTTGAAGTGCCTCACTGTACTGACAAAATTCCGAACCTTGAAATGGTAAATCATCGAATATTGATGGCTTCGTAAGATCAATAGATGAATGTATACAACCGCTATCTACTATGACAACAAAATCAATATTGACTGTATCATTGGTTCGATCAAATGATACAACATTGGCAGACTGGTTACCCAAGGCATACGTTTCTTCTGGTCTTAAAAATGCATATGAATTAATCATATGGGTTTCTTGAAAGAGATGAATCGTGTGACTTCTTCCCTCACATACAATGGATTTAAACTAAGAGGAAAGATGGGAAAGATTCTTATTCTTTACCTCTTTAGAAGGTAAGATCAAACCAAATTGTACTTGATCATAATCTGCATTGGCTAGGTGAAAATCTGAAGGATTTGAAAGAATTATTGGTGTACTCTTTTCAACAAACAAATGAGAGTACAAGCAGTGGTGCATAATGGCTGATAGAAGATGAAAATATTTTCTTGAAGAAACATCACTCAGATCAAAATATTTCAAATATAAGCTTTCATATGGCAAGATGATGCTGATAGGGAATCTCGCGGGGAAACCCTAATCTGACTTGGTTTAGGGATCTCATTAGGATCTTGAGAACCTGATATAACCATCAATGGAAGCTAAAGTTCCTCAACTTCCTTGCTATAAATTGAATAATAGAGAAATGGAACACATAAAATATTGCAGAAACACAAATAAAAAAAAGCATAAAACAAGAGAGACACAAATATATTTGGTAATATGTGCTACGCCATGAAGAAACAACCAATCCTTCCTTTTATATTATCCATAAATTTTTTTGATACAACCTATAGTAAATTTGTTGTAATTTCCTTTTTTCTTTCACATAGTCTCCTCTCTTTTTCTTGCACAAAATAATACACAACCACAATACAATTCCCTCATATAAACCAAGGGTTGTGTTTTAGGGAAAAAAAACCCTGAATTAACATAACTTCTACCATCAGATAGTCCACCTAATGAATGACCTAGGACCTCCCTGGTGGCTCCATGCCCAACATTCTTGACAAGTACATAAACTTTCAAAAGGTGTCTCATCAATTTTCAATGGCTCAATGAGGTCAACAAGTGAATATGAAAAACTATCATTAGATGTATCAATTAATACCTTGTATATAGGATGAAAACTCTTAAAGCGACTAATTTGATCAGATTTGAAATCTAACACATGAGACACTTTGAGGAATAAGAATGAAGACGAACCGATCCAAGGAATTTCTTGAATGTTTTGATACGTTGAATCTTTCTCTTCACCTATTAGAGATTGTATATTGAAAATATCATGAACAAGGTATCCAATATTTTCATCTTTTGATTGTGAGACAACACCATTACATTCTAGCTGCAATCAAAACTAACAAGGTAAGACCAGTGGATGTTCAAATTAGACTCTGTAGGCTCAACTTGTCATTTAGCCCTCCTTATAGCACCAAAAATCTATTGATGGAGAAAAATAACCTGCCAACAATTAGGGGGTCTCCCTGGTGTGAAGTCCCAATTAGACCTCATATCGTTTGGGATAGGATCACCATCAAGTATGTGGGCCCAACTGCCGCCATGTAAGTTTTTCTCTTGTTCGTCAAATGTGGATATATTAGCGTGAGGACAAGAATGAAAGGCCCTCAAAATGGGAATGAAGTCAACCCACAATTGACAACCGACAAAATAATATACATGAATGTAACAAAAGAAGAAGAAGAAGAAGCATGCCTCAAGAAGTGTTAGTGAGCTAAAACCATCTCAATTATACATGAACAAGAAAGTGTTAGAAGTTAATTGCAAATTGTTCAGAATAAGTTACTGGCATAGAGTGGAATACAAGAGAAGAGATTCAAAAGCACACATACATGCAATAGCAATGAATTAGTTCATTGACATATCACCCACATGCAAGCACACCTACACACAAAATGGAACTATTGGATAACCATTATAGCGCCACCATGGAAGTGCACGGGAATCAATGCCAAAAGTGGAAAACTTCTTATTATTCATGCTGCAAGTTCAATTACATGTTTAACAAGTATATCAAATCCCAATAGTGGAACATGGTCTACTCATACCATATTTAAAGAAAACCCCTAGCCTCACCACAACTCACCCTATTAGCTGCCAAGATTTGAGTGCCTCTAGGTCCTTAAGCAAAAACAAGCTATCTAATGCTAGTCATAGCTCAAATGATAAAGTATCCACACAAATGAGGCATACGATATATTTATAGAGATGGGGTGACTATTCACGTACCATGACCTTTTTCCCACCCTCATGACTCTTAAAATTCCTCATAACTCTGTAATGTCTAATGGCTATTACATGCCCAATTGATCTCAACATCAATGTTGGAATTATGATAAGTAAGATTTAAATTATGATAGAAGATAAGTTATGAAGAGAATAAAGATGGTTAATGGAAACCCTAGAGTAATTGTTGCAAAATTTGTTGCATAGTCATGGAGACTTGCATGAGTTGATGCGTAGGATTGTGATGTTCATTTGCTGTATTTAAGGTCTATTTTCTTACTATTGCATCACATTTGCATGGAAGTGATAATCCAACCAACTTATGATGTTGTGCCTTTGGTATTGCTAAATGATCCTAGAAGTCTGTATGGAGCTAGTTTGCATGCTTTTCAAAACCCTAGTTGTGCAACCTTAAAAAAAACAAAACTTTATATCTTCTAAATTGTCTCTACATTTATGAGGATTCCATAGCTTCAACTTGATCCCATCTTCCTTTTTTAAGCGTAGGTTCATATTCTTGTTCCCTCTTTTATTCTAGTAAAAAAATTAGAATGGTTATATACATTTGCAGTCAAAGAATAATACTAGAAATATGATATATTCATGAAAGGAAAACATCAATTTGGGACTCTTGTATAGTCCTTTTCTACACTGCAATATCATCAAGGTATTTATAGCTCATGTCATTTGAGCTTCCTTAACCATGTTTTGGGAGAAGTCCCTAGCCAACTGTTAGGAAACCAACTCACAAAAGGATAGAAAAGATAAAATTTAGCCTCTTCGAGGGGGTAACCTCCTTTACATTACACAAATGACTAAACATCCCTTCTATAAATAGGAGTCTAAGGGTTCACAATATAATCAAGCTGACATAACAGTAATAACATAAGGGCACAAAAATAACAATAGTGGGTTTCTCTGGGGCATACTAATAACAATATGGGGACAATAGGGGCACAATAATAACAATAAGGGATACAATGACAATAGTAATAGGGGAATCACTAGTATTATAGGGGCCTAACATGCCCCTTTCCTTCCGAAAAGTGTTTTCCTCAACACTTGAGTAGTTCTAGATGCTTCTGTATAAAATTCTCATCCTCCCATGTGGAATATTCAACGGATAAGTTCTTCCACTTGATGAGATACTCCAAAATTAATCGATTTCATAGCTGTCGAGTTCTTATTTCTGTGACTGCTTCCGATTCCAATATGATTTTTCCTTCCTCGTAAAGTTTCAGCAATATTGTTTGAACTGGGAGCTTGTCACCTATAACCTTCTTTAAACATGAAACATGGAAAATTGTGTGCACTCGGGAACCAATTTTTATGCCATGGTACCAATCTTTTGCAACACCTTGTACGGATCATAATACTTTGGTGATAATTTATTATCCTTCTTAGCTTGCTTGAGGGACATTTGTTTATATGGTTGTAACAGTAGGAATACCCAGTCACCTACATCAAAACTTCTTTCGCTACGATGTTGATCTGCCTGTTGTTTCATTCTATTTTGCGCCAACGTGAGGTTATCCTTTAAGAGTTGGAGAACTTGTTGTTGATGCTTGATGTGATGTTCCACTGCTTGAACCTTATAATTTTCTCTTAAATATGATGTGATGGATGGTGGACAATATCCATAAAGTGCCATAAATGGGGTCATTTTTGCTGAATTATGGAAGGAAGTGTTATACCACCATTCAGCCAGAGGCAACCATTTGATCCATTGTGTCTGTTTATCAGATACAAAGCAATGTAGATATCCTTCCAAACATTTGTTTACTATCTCAGTTTTCCCATCAGATTGAGGATGATAAGATAAGCTATGAGCTAACTCAGTACTGAGACAAGAAAATAATTCTGTCCAAAAATTTCCAGTGAAAATGGGATCTCTGTCGCTTACAATAATCTTTGGGTTTCCATGTAGCTTTTGAATTGTTTCCATAAATGCAGTAGCAAATGTACTAGCTTTAAATGGATGTGATAATGCACAAAAGTGTGCATACTTGGTAAGTGTATCAACTACCACCATGATGACACTCTTTCCTTCACACTTGGGTAAACCTGTGATAAAATCCATTGAAACCGCCTCCCAACATTGGCTTGGAATGGATAAAGGTTGTAATAGACCTGGGGTCTTAATTGTTTCAACATTATTTTGTTGGCGAACCAAAAATTCCGCCACAAACTTTTGAATATCCGATCTAAGGCCATCCCAAAAAAACTCCTTCTTAACCCTATGGTAAGTTTTTAAAATCCTGAGTGCCCTCTTAAGGGAGAAGTGTGCAATTCCATAAGAATCTTTTGTTTGAGTTTGGAATTCTTAGATAGGTATAAGTGATCTTTGTACCATAACGAATCATTTTTTCCAGCTAAATGTATCAAATGTATTGGGATCTTGTTGTTACTTTCGAATGAGTGCCCACACTTCTTCGTCATTCTTCCATTCCTCCCTTGCTTCATTTATCCAATTTGGTTGGATAATAGACATGGCGCACAACAATGCTTCCACATCCTCATCCTTTCTTGAGAGTGCATCTGCCACAACATTTTGCTTCCCTTTTTCGTAGATGATTTCAAAGTCATAACCCAACATCTTTGTGACCCATTTTTGTTTCTCTACAGAGGATAATCTTTGTTCTAAAAAGTATTTAATACTATCATGATCCTTTCTTACCTTGAAGTGTCTTCCCATTAGGTAGGGTTTCCATTTCTTAAGTGCATGTAGTATTGCCAAAATTTCCTTCTCATAAATAGCTTTGTGTAAATACTTTCCCTTGATTGGATGACTTTCGAAAGCAATGGGTCTTTCACCTTGCATTTAAACAACACCAATTCCATTTCATGAAGCATCACATTCCACAATAAATGTTTTTGTGAAGTTTGGCGTAGCTAAGACCGGTGCTTGGCACATTACCTCTTTAAGATGTTTGAAGGCCTTTGTTGCTTCTGGAGTCCATGAAAATGCATCTTTCTTCAATAATGTTGTTAGAGGTGCTGCTATTCTCCCATAATTCTTAACAAACTTGTGATAATACCCTATCAACCCGAGAAATCCTCACAGATGCTTTATGGATGTGGGGATTTTCCATTCCTTAATGGCTTTAATTTTTCTAGGGTCTACCTTAACACCTTCATGAGATACAATATGACCCAGATATTCCATCTCTTGTACTCCAAAGAAACATTTGGAGATTTTTGCATATAATTGTTTCTCCTCCAATAGTTTGAGCACCCTGTCAACATGTTCAACATGATCCTTCCAAGACTTGCTGTAGATTAGTATAGCATCAAAAAATACTAAAGAAAATTTTCTAAGGAAGGGTTTGAAAATGGAATTCATCAAACCTTGAAATGTAGAAGGTGCATTGGTAAGGCCAAAAGCCATGACCAAAAATTCATAATGACCCTCATGAGTTCTAAATTCTATTTTCAGTAGCATGATTATTTCACCAAGTGGATTGAGGCTATACCCACAAAGAATGCCAATCATCAGGTTGTCATGAAATTCCCGAATGAGAATATTTTCACTAGATTTGGTTGCCCAACCAAACTAGTCATTGATAATGCAACAACTTTCAGGGCAAAATAATTGGTAGACATGTGTGAATCCATGGGCATTCAATTGGTGCATTCTACCTCATATTATCCTCAAGGCAATGGCCTGGCAGAATCATCTAACAAGAGTCTTGTAAGGATAATCAAAAAGCTGTTGGAAGACAACAAAAAGAGCTAGGATTCCAAGTTGAAGTTAGCACTATGGGCTGACAGGGTTACCAACAAGAAGTCCATAGGAACTTCTCCGTTCAAGCTGGTTTATGGCACTGATGCTATTTTTCCTATCTCGCTGATTCTCCTTATGGCCAAGTTACTGCAAGAATAACAAGATGAAGAGAATGACATGGTAAGAAGAATGAATAACCTGGTCGAACTACAACAGATCAGAGAGCAGCTGGTTGAGAAGTCAAAAGCTCATCAGAAGAAAATCAAAGAAACCTTTGACAGGAAGGCAAAAGTGGACAATTTCCAAGTTGGTGACTGGGTTCTCAAATGGGATGCATTTAAGGAAAAGAAAGGTAATCATGGTAAGTTTGACTCCTTATGGACAGGTCCATTTGTCATCGCTCAAATTCAACAGAACAATACCTTTATTCTGCACAGTCTGGAAGGAGGAGATGTTTTTGGTAGCCCAGTCAATGGGTGGTTTTTGAAACTTTATTTCATTTAAGGCTTTAAAGCCTTGGTATTGTAAATATGTTTTTTCAGTTTTTATTTTTAGGCAAAATAGACTCCATGCCCAATGGAACACTAGGAGGAAGATTTGATTTTGGTTTTACTGGAAAGGCAGTGGTCTACAGTTCTTGAAACCTCATAGGGAGGCTTTCATCCCCAGAAGGAGCCAGTGTTAGCCCTAAGGTGCAGCGCTGCCATTTTGAAGGCTAAAGGAAGGAGATGGTCTGCTTTGCTATCCTGGAGAGGTCCCCACACAGGCCATCACCCCACTTTCCTCACTCTTCCACTTACATTCTATTCCGCTCATATCCTAACCCGACCCTCACATCATAACGAGACCCTCTTTCACCTTGGCCTTAAGTAAATTAACCCAAAAACCCTCGAAAACCTTACCTTTCCGTCCATACATGCCCTCTGCACATTTCTCGAGGACATCTCATACCTCCGTGTCCCTTCATCGTTAGATCACTCCCACCAATTTGGTGGCCCATGTTTCACCCAATCCACAAGACATGCTCGATAGATCTCCACCGTTAGATCACCCCCGCTAGATCTAATGGCTGTCACTCATATCACGCGAACAACTAGCGAGAGGAATAACTACCTGATAAAGGTGGTTTTCTCTCTCCTCCGCTGCTACGTGGCGTGCGACAAATGGTATCGGGTGGACTTCGACCTTTACCGCTTACTGCATAATGAGCACTCGATAGAAACCATTTCCGCCCAAATGAAACCGCCCCCGGGCGTTATCGTCCGCACACCTCTTTCGCCCGATAGCCGTCTGATCTACTCATTTGAGATCTGATGGCTTGGACTTATTCCGCTCCCTCCACGACTTCAGACCTCCTACACATGATATCCACTGTCCATTTCCCTCGATCCAACGACCCTCTTCCATGATCACCTTGGTTCACCCTCCGCCACTTAATCACTATCCTGACCGTCGATTCATCTCATCCAACGGCCCATATGCCTCGTACCCCCGCTTCCCATCAGTCACCCAGGGAGGAAAGTGGTTGGCTCTGTTAGTATCTATGGCAGATGAATCGTTGAACTAAAATAACAGAAAGTATGGCCGAAAGGGGAAAAACAGTAGCACGATGCAGCCAAATTAACAAAAATGATCGTGGAACATCACAACACGTTCGAGCCACCTGACAGAGTGGTGAAGTGACCAGAATCGGTTACTGTGTTTGTTAGAAATAGTGCCCCTGTGCTCATGCTTGTCTAATTATGGCATCAAGCAGTTAGAAGCCAGAGGGGTAGATTAAGACATCTCAAGCCCTAGAGAGCCTGAGAGCATTGTAAAAGCCTATAAATGGCTAAAAGTTAGAAGGAACAAGGGTTCAACTTCTGGAGACTGTAGATACTCTGTTCCTTGCAACTTCTCATCTTCATTCCAGTAATACAAGCTTCTTTTGCTATTACATGTTCAATGTCCATTTCTCTTCTATTCTAAGCTTGCACTTGGATAAGTCTATTCATGATTTCTTCTGTGTCTAATGCCATATAATTGTCATCTTATCTCTGCATTGATAAATTGGATTTGCAATTGAATAGGTTATTCAAGTTTCTTCTATGTCTAATGCTAGATAACTGTCATCTTATCTCTGCGTTGATAAATTAGATTTGCAAGTTTCATTTACTTCCTATAGCTAGCCATTCATATATGTTTATGTATGCATCTGCTGGTATAGTCAGTATTCTCCATCTATCCATTGAATCTATAAACTATTGAGCATTAGTGGTCTAAAGCCTTGTCAAGCTGAGGGTGTTCATGCATGTTTGGAGTGAAAACAAAGTTGAAGTGGTTATCTGGCTTGATCCAAACCTTCATCCATTCCAATAGTTCCTAGAACAATATTGAAGATTATATGTTACTAAGCATCTCCGAGCTACAACCTAGGAAAGTTTCCTGGAGTGATAACAGGTCCTTTGTCACATCCGGACCTAGATCAAGTGGTATCAGAGTGGTCTTTGTGTGGATGTGAATTGCAAGCATGAACAATGGAATGTACAGTAACAGAGGATGAAAAAGCGGTGTACGCGACCATGCTCAAAACTTCCAAAAGAGTGGAAATAATGTATGAAACTCTACAGAAAGACATAGAGGAAAAGGAGTGATTGCAGCTTCAGTTGCAAGCCACGGAAGAGGCCCTGGAAGAATTGAAGCACAACAACCAAAACCTTCAAACAAAGAACGCTGAATTGAAGACGTGTCTACAAGAAGAGAAAGAGGAAAAACAAAGTTTGCCGCGACAACTGCGAGCAAAGGATGAGGCCTTGGAAAAGCTGCAGTGTGACCCATGTGAGGTAAAATATAATTCTCCGAATTCATGTATGTGTCCTGAAGATGATTTCGCTGTTTTTGAAAATCATACCATAGGAATTGGCTCCAAACTGTTGAAGAAAATGGGGTATGAGTGAAAAGGCTTGGGCGTTAATGGCCAAGGCATTGTCAACCCCATCAAAGTAGAGGAATTACTGTGTCGAACAGGACTTGGTTATGTCAGGAAAGAAGCTGGGGAATGCATCGAGATAGAAAGTGAACCACCAACAACAGATGATGAGAAGCCCTCATCAGTTCTTTCGAAATCGATAGAGGAGGTAAAAAATGTTGATTTCCTTTTGGTTTCATCTTCACATAATATGATTTCTGTTGGATATTTGGAGATCCCAATTACAGGGACAAACATGAGGCTCCTTACAATGACGAAGCATGAGAAGGAAGAATAACTTGGTGTTAATAACCAAGGCATAACTCAACCATTGGAGGTTGGGTAGAGACCTCAATTTGTAGGCTTGAGATACACCAAAGGAGAATGCTCAAAGGTGTCGTATGCTTCTGAGACATTGTCAAAATCATCGAGGAAAGAGAATGCTGGGAACCCATCCCCATCATCTCATGGCAGTTTCCATTGCAGGGAAAGCGTCGAGGCAAGCTCTCATCGCCATACTTACACTAGAGACTGCAAGGAAAGGTATAACCACTCTCGACATTTGAATGTTCATTTCGATTATGATCATGTTGTTAATGATGAACGTAAAACATGGCATCAAAAAACATGTACCTTTTGTGGATTACATAACCACACATTTTCTAAGTGTTGGAAAAGAACGGCAACACACAA